>JANXJC010000064.1:11300668-11329314 GCA_027564655.1 Leptodon cayanensis | reverse complement strand
GGAAGCCACTTTAACAGTGATTAAAATATAGATGAGCTAGTACAATCAGGGAAGAACACATGAAAAATGACACTTTCCTACTTTCGTGCTGTAACTGGGGAGAGGGCCTGACAAAAGTCTGCGATAACAGGCCTAGAGCCAGAGGAGCCAAAAGACCTGCTTTTACAGCAATACTGAATCGAGTCCTACTCAGGAATAAAGTCCCATAGTCCTGGTGGCTTCAGACACACAAAAACTGAAGAAGGGCGAGTCCCTACATGGGAAGCTGCAGCCCAATTTAAGGCAGGAATTGACAAGGACATTGAACAGACAAAGAGGGGGTGGCAGCAAGAGGAACATGTGCTAGCACAGATTCATCATGCTTGCTGTTGCCAGGCTAAGCAAAAAAAAAAAAAAAAAAAAAAAAATTAAATTTTTAAAAAAGGTATCCCAAATCAAATCTGTTTGCATTTACTAGGTGTCCCTTCCAGGCCTGTTCTCAGCAGGAGGGACGTGGGGATGCAACTCACAGCAGTACCCTGAGCCAGGCAGGAGTACGGGCTGGGGTATCTGGGGGGTCAGGGCACCCTCTCAGCGGGAAAGGAGCTCTTGAAGGGGGCTGTTTTCTTTACTCTGATGCCTTAAATGTTTACCCACCAGTGGCTGATGTTTTCGGAGAGGGAGGACTGTAACTAAATGTGAGGTACTCTTGCTGTTCACGATATCGTACCTGTATGGCAGCTTTATAAAAAGGATATTTGACTATGTGCTTTTGATGCTGAGGATAAAAAGACCATAATTGCTGCAGTATTGTGAATTGTGTTTGCGAAGGAAAGAGTTTACCAAACAGCAGCCAGGAAAGAAGATACATCAGGGTAGGTTTTATGGTTAAAATTAGATCGAACTGAGCTCAGATTATAAATGTCGGAAAAAAAGTAAATGTGGTTTGGAAAGGGAAGGGAAAAGGTGTTTTCAGGAGACATGCTTCAGTTTCAAAAGATGTTGTACTTTTCACAAAGAAACAGTCTGTGCCCAAAATATTCAGCAGCTTTTCTCCCTTGTGCTTGACACATGCTCTTAAATGTAGAGCTGAGATCAGATGTGAGGGAGCGCAGGGGAGAAGGTTCCCAGCAGCAGGTGAAGCTGAATCAACAGAGTCATCCTTTTGTATTTCGGTAAACTCGGCCGGGGACTGACGGTAATCTGCAGGCTATTTCTTCCATGCCTCTCGTCTCTCTCCCTTCCCTTCCCCTTTCCTCCTCCCCAGCCCTAGCACTGCTGTTCAGCTTCGTAGCGAGCTGTTCGAGCTGTTAAAGCTGTTTGCTGGAGCTCTGGGTGCTCTCTTTAAAACTGAAAATCATCCTGCCATCATCCACCTTGCTTTAACACCCACCCACTTAGGAAATCTGAAATCTGTGTATCTTCTCAGAGGCTGCTAATGCTATTAATTCTCCTACCTCAACAGTCTATCCAAAATGTGAAAGCAGGTTTTCTGCAGATTCCTGGGCTATAGCACATTCTGCTGCATTTCCCATACACATTTCAATGTCTGTTTCCCATGGTTAAAAATAAAAAAGCCTAATTCGACACTCTTATTTCATTTGTACATGACCGAAACACCATTGTTTTTTACCTGCATAGCATAAGCCTGCACTCCCTAAACCTTATTGTGATTCTTTCCCTGTTTCTTGGCAGGCTAAATTACCCTCTCTAACCACAACCAGACCATTTCCCAAACTCAAGCTAGATGATTTAAAGATATCCTGGATCTCTCCAGCTTGCAATGTAGACATACCTGTGTGAGGGACACAACCACTGTTAAATGTACTATCCAGTTGCCATGGGTCTCACACAACTGCCTACCTAAGCACTGTTAAAGATTTACCTATCAAATGAAGGTAATTGCTGAATGATCAGATGCTTTAATTGACCACCACATTTTAACTCTTTACTACACTAAGAAAATAGTCTCACGGTGCCAAGTTTAGCCCCACCACCAATATCATCAGCTGGAAATGGAGCAACACCTACCCTGCTCTTAGAAAGTTTTCTCTCACAGCTCGATATTTCCTTCCACAAGGCTCTGTCATCCCAAGGGGATAGAGAAAAGCATGTACTGAAGCTGATTTGCAGTCACACAAGGGTCTTGCTGTTGAACGCTGGCTTCAAAAGGGGCCTTTTAAGAAAGCCAAAAAAAGGGGACATCCAATTTCTATGAAAGCAGTTTCAGCCATCCTAGACTCTATACAAGAGCCTTGGACAAGTTTAGTCCCCTGTGTAGAAGAATGTGTGCCCGAGGGGAACCAGAAAGAATGCAGGCAAGGAGCAGGAAGAGTCTGCTCTGTTGGTGACACTCTGCTCCTCGGGTGTGATGGGGGCAGTGAAAGCAGACTGTGCTTCAGCACAGAAAAACTCAGACTACTGTAGGCATAAATGAGGCAGGCAGGCCTTGGCACTGTTTCAAAAAGGCCTCAAAATGGCCTTACAAACCCAGTTCAGCCTATACCTCTTCCTTGAGTGTTCTTGATTCAAAGCAGAGAATCTTGCCTGAGAACCAGAGCATGGGGCCAATACTCTAATGCAGATACAATATAGTATGCAGCCAAGGGCTCCACCACCTTTCCTGTATAGAAAGAGATGAAAATATTGCAAGAGTTTGAATGCGACAGCTTGAGCAGCCCTTACATTATAAATATCCTCAGTCCTAGAAAACAGCACATTTGACAATAAGGCAGAAGAAACTACATCGGGAGCCACATGTGTGCTGCTCATGACATGGCCAATGACTGTACCGAGGTGAGAAAGCTGAGAAGAATTTGATTAAAAGTGAACTGTCTTCATGATTGTTCTGATCTCGGGAGAGACCTGACAATATTGATCAAAGTTGGTAAACCATAAAATGCTAACTAAAGCAATAAAATGACCAGATGAAACACAATAGCATGGGAATGGCTTAATGTTTCCAAAAGGTTTAGTTAATTCAAAAGGTAACTAAGACTCAAGCGTCCCTTGGGAGCCAACACTGTCATACTCCATTTCATTCCACGCGCTATGACTGAGACAAGATCTAAGGAGGTCATGAGCAGCATAATAGGAAAGATCTTATTTTAAACCTCAGCCACGGGTGGAAATAAACCTCATTCTTCTTTGGAGGAATGTTAAAAAGTAGGTTAGAGGTTTGTTTGCAATGAGAGCTTTTTGTTTGTTTTACCTGATTTCCAGTAATAGTGCCTTGCTCTGTGTTGTAATAGCACGGACCATTTTTTCCTTCTGTGGTGGCTTCATTTAAGCAGCATTATTCCATTCAGAGTAGCTTTATGAATGGGTTTGATGTGGTGGATCTTCTTCTTTTATACATTAAAAAAGAGGAAGCTACTGAGTAGACAGGCATGGGAATTGTACCAGGCTGGGGAGGACCAGCATCGCTCCGTGACGGTGCAAGGAACCAGAAGGAACATGTGTGGCTGGCAGAGCAACAAGCCCCATTTCATTGCTTCTGTCATGCCTAATATGCTGCAGCACAGCACTAACCAAATTCACAGCAGGCCCATCGCTATAAAGGGGTCTTAAGAGTGGATATAAATGGTCATGTCAGTGAGAGCTAAGGCCCTTATTTTTTGACAGTCAGATCAGAGTCTTTTTTCCCTTTGTACAGCTGACTGTGAGGAGCTCTTTTAAAGTTAATGATGTAAATGAGGAAAAAATTAGGCTCGAAAACCCAGCTTTTTGTTGCTACAGATTTCAAAACCATCCAGAAAAATTACTGTGAGCTGAACTGCAGCATTTGGAATATCAGCTGAAGACACACATGACTGAGGAAAGCAGATCAAGTAGCTTGCTTCCTAGTCTGTGTAACATAGGCTTTCGAAAAGCTAACGGCATGCCTACGCTAGCACTAGGGTGACAGCCAAGCTGGATGTGCGACAGCCGTGGTGGTACCCAGCCCTGACCCCATGGGGACTCCACAGCCACAAAAAAATGTGGCAGCAATGTATCTTAGAGCGTGAGAGCAACATTACCTGGAGGGGGATACTCACTCCTCCTACTTCCCACCTTCACTTGCCATCTGTGCTTGAATTAGCTGGAAGCAAGATGGTCTCAGGAGGATATTATCTGCCTTCAGCCCCAAGCTAGTGGCTGCTGACTGCACCGTGTTATGTGTGCACTAGCCCCAGTCTGCCCTAGCTCAGGGATCTCCTTGCTTCATTGCATACAGGTGTACCTACACCCTAATTATCCCTTAGCTTGCACCATCCCTTTCACGTCAATGCATCTACACTCACAAACTCATTAAGGGCTGAACACTGTGGCCATGAAAGAATAAATAATCCCAAACCTGCAGTTGGGTTTAAAGATGCTTAAATAATTTTCCTGTCCAAGATGAAGTCTCTGCTTTGCTCTCAGGGTCGCACACTCACTGTTGAACGCTGAGGAATGACTCCAGGGCTGAGGGGAGACAACTTTTGAATGTCGTTACAAGTGTCCTGAAATGCTGACAAATCAGAAATCCACACAATTATAATTTAAATATTTGATCACTGGCAGAAGAAAACATGCATCCTGGCAAACATCAGTCTGTTGCAGAAACAATCCCTTCAGGTAAGGCCCCTTCGCGCCCTGAGTCCCTACAGACTTTAACAGAGTGTTTTGTAGTGCCATGGGCTCTCCCTGCACCTAGCTGGAGCCAGGCTGCTGAGCCATAATGTTCAATGTACCCATTTTTCTAAATTAAAAAGCCTCTAATCATCATCATCGTTATCATTGTACTTGGTCTCTGCCTACTCTACAAGGAGATCATTCCTCTTTCCCTGTGGGATAGAGATTGGTTTTCTTTTTTTTTTTTATCTCCAGGGATTGAACAAACCAATCCACTCAAATGATAGGGACTATTATTTCCCCAGATAAGCCTATCACAACTTTATTCTTTCTTTTCTGAAGAGCACCCAGTGGTCCTCCAGGTTATCCTCTCCTCACCCTACCCTCTTTTACAAATATTTTACCATTTGTTTTGCTTCCATGCATTTACCTGTAAGGCTTTCCAAGGACAAAAGGATGGCAGCTACTTGAGCATAAAGGTAGTTTAGCTCTGCACACAAGGGCAAAAATGGAGATGGAAATGAGATCAGCAAAAGCACTGTGCAGGTCTATTTCCCTAATGAAGCAGAACTCTCACACCGAGCTGGGCTTACTCACTGTAATCAAGTACACTTCTCACAATGCTGGGGTTATGGAGAGCCTTGCGCAGAGCAAGGTAATTATCAGCTGCCACGGCTCAGAAGGGCTCCATTCCCCTCTCCATTTTGCTCAGTTGTCAGCTTATAGTCAGGAAGAAAATGAAAAAAACCTGCCTTTTTGGAAGTGTCTGTAACAGGAAAAAGATATAAAAGACATGCTCAATACATATGTATCCCCCCTGCCAAAACAAAACAAAACAAAAAAAACACACCAAAAAAAATAGTGGTTGGGAGAGGGGGATCGGAAGATGTGGCGTTGTTACTGCGGTCACCTTTGTGAAACATGTTTTTGCAAGGATGAGCTAAGCCTAGCTCTCAATCCCATTTCTGAAGGACTGCGTTGTGGAAATGACTTCATAAGTGATCAATAGCACAGAGTAACTTCAAGTGTTTTGAGAAGGATTTTCCCAGTACTGAAAGGCAGGGACTGGTAGACAGCCTAGAAGAGAATGAAACTGATGGGGAGATAAAGTGAGGCAGAGTAAGAAAACACTGTGGACCCCCAGAAAGCTTTGGAAATTTTGCTGTTCATTTCACCAAGATTTTATCTTGCTCTTTAGGAAATCTCTTCCCACTGATTTTGTTAAAATTCCTTTCTTTCTCTTCCTTCCTTCCCCCCTCCCTTCCTTCCTTTTCCTTCCTTCCTTCCCTCCCTTCAGCTGGTGCCCCCCTCCCTCCTTCAGAGAAAGAGCTGAGATTCACAGCCACCCGCCTAAAAGCTCTGACTTCCTCATAGGGAAAGAACATCAGTACAGATACAGGGGTGCGGTTCTGATGGCATTTAGGTAGCGATGGTAATACAGAGTTATTTTCTTCTGTCCACATGTGCAGAAAGTGCTCTGTGAAGAGTTTGTTTGGAAGCTTCTGTGGGACTGCAGGACCTGAGACAAAGTAATGCTTTGATATCTCTATGTATACAACTTTCCAGGCACTGTATGCCATAAAACCTAGCCAGGCAACACAGGCAAGCAAAAGGAAATGTCAGCGAGAAGCAAGTCAGAAAATTGCACTGAGCAAATTGTTCTACAAAAATGAGATACATTCAGTCCAAAAAAGCACCAGAAAGCTTGATCAAAAAGGATTTGACTTTTATTTAAGAGCGTAAGCAGAGGTGAAAGGAAGAAAATCACTAGGCAAACTGTTCTCAAGATGTGACCTGTGGCAAAAAAAAAGGCTTGTTCCAAATCACACCAGCATGTGATGTACACACAAAGCCTCTTGAGCTGAACAGTGTCGGAAAAGCAGACCATGAAGGCGTGCAAAATGAGAAAAATGTTAGGATCTTATAGGAGTATGAGGGAGAATTTCAGAACCACAGAATGGTTGAGGTTGGCCTGGACATGTGGGGATCATCTACTTTAACCCTCTGCTCAAAGCAAGGTCAACTACAGCAGGTTGCTCAGGGCTGTGTCCAGTCAGGTTTTGAAAACCTTCAAGGATGGAGACTACACAACCTGTCTGGACAAACTGGTCCAGTGTTCAATCACCCTTATGGTAAAAAAGTGTTTTCTTATGTTTACTTGATTTGTGCCCACTGCCTCCTTTCCATTCATTGAGCACCACTGGGAAGAGTCTCGCTCTGTCTTCTTTATCCCCCTCCATCAGGTATTTGTACACATTGATAAGAACCCCCTGAGCTTTGTCTTCTCCAGGAAGAACAGTCCCAGCTCTCTCAGCTTTTCCTCACATGAAAGATGCTCCAATCCCCTAAACATCTTTGTGGCCCTTCGCTGGACTCAGTCCAGTATGTCCATGTGTCTCTTGTACTGGGGAGCCCATAAATGGACCCAGCATTCCAGCTGTGTCTCATCAGGGCTGAGTGGGGCAGGGAGGAGTCAGTGTACTAACTCAAAGGGAGGAAATCACTGGCAAAACATACAATAAGTTGATACTGGGGATAAACTAAAAAATATCTGAGAGCAGAGTGCTACAAAAGCCAGATTTACCCAAAGACACTGAATCTGGGTGGTGCCTAAAGAATTCCAGTGGTAAGTCAATGAGCCCAAGAGAAGAACTCAAGATTTTTGTGCTTGTACTTTAGGAACTCCACAAAAAATGAACAGCTTCTAAACTTTGCGAATATGGCTGGCTCAAAAAACTGGTAAAGGAGCATGAAGTTATTATGAAATCAAGATTTTTCTACTTCTAATCAGATAAAAATTATCATTGAGCAACTCTTTTTGGGCAAGTTGCAAGCCAGAATGTACATGTATACACACATAAGAAAATGTATGAAAGTACACAAAAAATAAAGCTTCTGCATGAGCTTCTTAGTGACCTGGAAGGAATGTTCTTGAGAAATATTTTGCCTGATGAAAGCAATGCTGTCAATGTTTACTTCATCTTTGGTAAGGCAGGGTGGGCAAGTGACATTTTCATTTGACTGAACCATGGTACAGTTAGTGGTCAGGGAACTACTCTCACAAACACACCAGCACATCTCTCCAAATCCATTCCCATCAGAGGATACACACAAGTTGTGTCCTGAACGTACTGTAAGATGTTAACAAAATATGTAATTGGCTCCATGCGGAAATTCAATTACCCCCATCAAAAAAGCATTTGTTAGTCATGGTCCAAATGCTAAGACATAAGTTTTCATATCTGAAAACTGAGCAAAAGTGGAGGGACTAGAGGAGAACCGAGGTCATTTACCTCAGGCCTGCTCTTTTAAGAGGCTAGCTGGAGCTCTGCAATTACACTGGAGTTCTGTATTACACCCATTACCCTATAATACATGTATTCACAGTCCTGACCTTTGCTATATGTTCTTAGAACATCTGCGTGCTCCTGACCTCCTGTGTACTTTCATAGTAGCCTGATTCTACAGCTATTTCCTAGAAACTTCCTTTCCATGGCAATTAATGTAGCTCAGTTTTTGCTTTGAAAAAGAATGTTTCGATGCTTTAAAAAAAAAAAAAAAATGCCTGGAGAATCTAAACCACTTGCCAGGAATGAGAATTTGGTGATGAGTAGAGGAAATGAGCAGAGGTCTGTGCACACAGGAGGCTGGAGGCTGGAGGAAGGAATCCTGCAGGGAACAGTTTCACCCCACTTTGGTTTGCAAGTCAAATACAGCTCCAGAACTGAATCATAATTAGGCTCCCGCTGAAAGTTTAACTCTTGGTTTCTGAATTGGGTAGTGAATGCAACCAAATATGAATAATGATACATCAACACATTCCTCATCAAAAACAGCACCAAGTAGCCAGCAATACTGAGGACCCAAACATTTAAGTGGGCTAAAATAAATATCCTCAGAACTTGGCCTATCCCACCTGGGCAGGTAGCAGCAAGGCCACATCACCCTATATTTTCTGTGATCTTCTTGGAAGAATTTATTCTCCAGATGTATATATTCCTCAGGAAAACTATTGGTATTTTGTTTTTATAGAAAACAATTTCTGGCAGAAGTCCAACAATATGAATTTAAGCCTGGGTATCTTCCAAAGGGTGGTTTGGTAAACATTCAATCTTTGTTTCAAGTTTCCAAGAAGCTGTTATTTATAATTCAACAGTTCCCACTAATGAGACACGGCAATAAGAAAAATCAGACTTAGCACTGAGTGAGGAGAAGCCCAAACTAAGAAAGTCTGCTTGAGGATCTGAGTTGCTGGAAGTGGGCTGAGAAGGAGCTAGCAGCATCTCAGGAGAATGGCAGAAGACAGTAAAAATGTGGGAGGCAAGGAGGCAGAGGCACATTGCTTGGGGGCAGCAGGATACCCAAGAACTGGAAGGAAAAGGAGAGAAAAGCAGAAAGCATAGCAAGGGGAAAGAGTAAGGAAGGGGTGAGGACACAGAAGACTGAAGGAGGCAGGGGCACACAAAGAAGAGGAAAAAGCAGTGGCAGTGACACCTAGCCATAGAATCATAGAATCATTTAGGTTGGAAAAGATCTTCAAGATCATCAAGTCCAACCATCATCCACGACCACTAAACCATGTCCTGAAGTGCCTTGTCTACACGCTTTTTTAACACCTCCAGGGATGGTGACTCAACCACTTCCCTGGGCAGCCTGTTCCAATACCTGACAACCCTCTCAGTAAAGAAATTTTTCCTAATATCCCACCTAAACCTCCCCTGACGTACCTTGAGGCCATTTCCTCTCATCCTAGAAAGGCAGGGAATCACTCGTATAGGTAGCGTCAAGAAGAATGTAGTATTGATTTTAAAGCTTTAGAGATTAGAAAATAGTAATAATTTTAGCTAAAATATAAACCTCCTAAACCTCTCCTCAACCTCTAAATTGGGTGAAACCCAAAAGGTGAGCACACTGTTAAATGAATGAAGAACTGCAATAGCAATGATATCGAAGGTGAATAGCAGTCCTGTAAAAATATAAAAAGTGGTTATTAAGAGCAGCTGGGGAATGTTTCTGAAATGAAGGGTAAATGCACTTAACAATTCTTCCTGATGGACCATTAATTCTATCCAATCAGGACCTCAAATAACTTGTTTCTTTCTTTTTATTACTGTATTTCCTCATAACAACCAGGGGGATGCATTATTTCCATCAATGTGCAGGTTATGATGTTGAAACATATGGAATCACGGCTTTGTGGGCTGGGAGAACTGGTATTTTGCTATGATAATAACACCATTTCTGCATAACTAGCCACTGACCTTTGTTCTTCTTGTCAGCAAATAGACCATCTTTGTAACAAAAGTAAAGCCGAGGGATTTGAAAATGTCAAAATAGCAGAGCAACAAAGAGCCCTTGGCCCATATAAATATTTACGTTTGAAATATCCATTTGCTGAACTGAATATTTCAGCTGTTGAAGGCAACCTTAATCTCATTACATCAGCTCCACAGGCCTATTGGTGCTCTTGCTTTGAACACAGACAAGAGCAGCACTTTTATTGTGTGATATGCACATTCCAAGCACCCAGCACACTTACAAAGTGGGTTGTATTCCAGCAATGCCATGTCTCTGCTATTCAATTTTTATGATAGCATCCAGACTCCACAGCTGTGTAGCTTTCTAATATTGAATACAGATCCCTTACAAGACAGCTGTCTTGGATTTTTTTTTTTTTTTTATTAACAAGGAGGGAAAAAAAAACCCTTCTAAAACCAGCCTCAGCAACACGTTGCCTAGTGGAAAATCCATTTTGATTCACTAATTATTCTGATCTGAAACTGCAGTGAGTAAAACACTGTCCAATCCTTTCAATTCAGGAAGATTAGCGCATGCAGCCCTTCATCTAGATCCAGCCAGCTCAGCCCCCCTTGAGCCAGTCTTCCTCATGATCCACACATAGAGAGGAGCCTCTGTGTACAGACCTGGTCCTCCGTCCTGCCAGAGATCTTTCTGCCCCTGTGCCCTTGCGAGGCACCAGGTCTTTGGGATAAGACTAGAGGAGAAGAGGGAAGAAGGAATATGAAGGTATGTCTCCCTTTTGACCTTGCCTTGCAAAGAAAACCCACGCAAAAGGCATCCCAGCTCCTTTCTGGGAATGTCAATATAAGCAGACTGCAGGGACATCTGCCAGGTCAATAGTCCTTGCAACCACGGCTCCGTTTCATGTCTGCCTCCCAGGAGAAAGTCTGGGGGCAATAGGCCACAGGTGTAATGCTGGGGGCAAAGGGTCTCCAGTGGAGTCAGCCTGGCCCACCCCACAGGTGTGTCGTCACCCTTGCCCTTCCACTGGAGGCAGCCTGCCCCAGGAAATAAAACAGGAGAAGCCCAGGAGAAGAATACAGATGCACTTTTCTCCTTTATGGGTGTTTACTTGATAGGCAGAGATCCAAAGTGGCATTTTTCATGTAATACAGCGTGGTTACTCTATAGTTCTTCCAACTTCAGCGTGTATTTTGCGTTGAATACTCCCAACTATACATGTATTTTACCGTTCCAGTTCATTTGGAAGTGTTTTGTATAGGCTGCTCTGTTACTTCTGTAGATCTCAATATGCTAAATAAATAGCTGAGATGCTGCCGTGGGCCCCTTTTTAGTATCTGCCTGTCTGTTTCCATACACATGTTAAATATGTTCACTGTGCTGCCTTCACTTCAGGAAAGGCTCTAAATCAGGCAATACTGGCTTGAGTAACTTGATTCCTCAAAAGTCCTGCACTTTCACTTATTTTTAATAGATTTCACTCAATTCTTCCTGAATATCCTGGTAAAAGGTTGAGCTAGAGAAGTTTCCCAGTCTTCAGTTTTATATTCTAGTTTGTTTTTATTTCATCTTACTTTCTGGCTTTTCTATGACAAATAAATTCTACTGTTCCCATTAATATTTTGTAAAGCAACAAACAGCTGTAAAACAAATCAAACCCAAGTTTAATGAGTCTGTAAATGGTGAATTGGCAATATATGTAAAAGTTGGCCTAATAGTGATATTTCCATCTTTTTCTAAAGTTCTTTATAACCAACATTATCACTGAATACATCTTAAGGGAACTGTGTGATAACATAATGATCCTCAGAGACTTGTGGCTGTGACGATGTGCCAGAACATGGAGTACGTTTACAATGAAAGCATCATTCTGGCTCGGCATAAGTAACTATTAAAGCTTTGTAAGGATGCTTTGCCTGGGATGTAATGGACTACAAATAATTGCCCATAGTGTGCTTTAGCTTTGTCCAGGTTCTGTGAAAACACTCTCTTCCTTTAACTGAGCTGATTTTTTTTCTCATTATCATAGATTTTTTTCTCACCACTGCCTAACTGATTGAAAGAAAACATACACTCTCAGACGGAAAAACACAGTGGCTGTGATTAGGACTATAAAGCAATCTACAACTCACTCTAGTCACCAATAGATGACATTCATAATGAGGTTTACCACTGTTTCTAAGTACTTTTCTATTAAGCCATCACTTTATTGTCTATGTTTAAAAGTATATAGTTATATAATGGAAAATCCTTCAAAATCAAAGTTCAAATGTACAAAGTTGCCTTTATTGCGGCAATTAAGTAAGTTTTATTACTCATACCAAAAGCGTGGTGTGTGAGAGCTAAAGAAGAGCTGGTAATAATAAAAACGTACAAGGGACTGTTGGTAAGTTATAATAGCCAAATAAAGGAGCAAGCACCTAAACACACATACACACACACACGCACACCAGCACACATGGGGCTACTTAGGTCCTTGAACACAAAGGACAATTTTGCAATTCTAAGGCTAAAGTTTATGTACCTGCGAGCAACTATTTGAAAGCTGTGTGTCACGGCTGTAAAACATAACAGCTGCTTGCAGTTGGCACCTTGGCGAAGCCAGAGCATGGAGGTGCTCACACCCCTTTACACGCAGTTTTACAGCCCCGCGTGCGGAGGGCCAGCGCAGCCCAAGGTGGAACTGGAGGTTCTAATGGGCATCGTAGTCGCAACCACAGATTCACGACGCCGAAGCCACAGCTTTTACAGCTCATTGCTATCAATAGCCTGGGTTATGTTGTTCTTGACCTTTCTCTGTGAGGGGGTGTTCAGGACACAGTGAGCTTTTTGTCTTACCCCCTCAGATGCTTTCACCGGGCAGGCTGGGACTTGCTCGCATCGGTGGATCAGCAGTCCTTCCACCTCCCAGCTTCCAGGTGGGGAACCACAAGGAATGTTGTGTCTTCCAGCCTTCCTATCAGCCCACAGAAGGCTGCAACAGCGGCATCGGCGTCTCAAAGCATGCGCTTCCTTACAAAGGAGGTAGTCATGGAGGAGAGGGGCCTTTTGAGGCACCACCTGAGGGGAAGTACCTGCACGGTGTCCCCAGCAGGACGCTAGATTCAAGACATCACTTACCCTGCTCCTTACCTCCTGTCAAGGCACTGAAAGACACATTCAAGCCAGCTACAGCAGGATATCCCCGTTATTGTCTGGAACCTTCCCCTCACAAGGACTGACCCAACCTCACTCTGATTAGCCTGAGAGATCTGGTGTCACATGTTGTGTACATGAAAAGCATCTAGCCACTTATTAAATATGCATTCCCCTTCCTACTAACATCGTTCCATCAATATTTCAATGTCATGTTGCCTTTTAGATTGTGTTCCTACTGTAATACGAGGTCCCTGCTGGGGCAGGCGGACACCACGGAAATGGATGTGTTTATGGACGACGGTTGTTTCAGTATGAAGAGTTGTCATCGGTGGTGATTTTCTGCTGCAAACGCTTGAAGTTATTTCATCAGGAAATACCATCTCTATTCCCTCCTACCAATAGGGCCAACGGAGCAGCATGAAGGTGGACAAAGTAGGGCTGGATGTATCCAAGCAGCGAAAAATATTTATTGCCAAAGAAAGAGCGCTAACTTGTGATCAAGCTCATTAGATTAAACTTAACCCAGTGTAAATGTGCTGACTTTATTGGCATATATGAGGAGTAAATTTTATCATTGACTATTTCTGGAGTGAAATTCATGTCTATATGAAGTTTGTCTGTGGGGTTTGTTTCCTGTTTTTTTACAGTCTCTTTCTAATTTTGTTTTGTGTTTTTCCTCTCCTCTAGTTATAGACTAATCATCGCCAAGTCTCAGTCATTTGTTTGAAAAACAAT
Organism: Leptodon cayanensis; assembly: GCA_027564655.1. Taxonomy (NCBI): domain Eukaryota; kingdom Metazoa; phylum Chordata; class Aves; order Accipitriformes; family Accipitridae; genus Leptodon; species Leptodon cayanensis. Next base: position 11,315,604 of record JANXJC010000064.1, on the reverse strand, counting down.
AGCTGGCAGTCATTTTGCTAAACAGCCCATTTTGTTATCCTTGCCACAATCTGCCGTGTTCTCAGTTATTGCACTTGATAGGCATCATTAAGGTTTCCATGTTGTTAGTCACTTTCCTGATCTTTCGTGTTTCTTCTGCTCAGGAAGCAGATTTTCCTGGAAACATATAAAGAGAAAAAAAACTAATTACAGCCAGCACCTTGGGGTAATGGCATCTAAGATCCAAATCCCACACTTTTATTTTTTTAACCTGATAACTCCAATTATAAATGTGAAAGGTCAGATTATGCCACTTGTGTTCACACTAAGTCATTCCACAGAAGCCTACAGAACCAGTTATGAGAGAAACGTTGTGCAGCATAAGTAATTTTTAGATAGCGCAGTCTAAGAGTTTGTAGCACACTGTATTATCATTAGCTGGGATGTATTAATAAGACATTAAACTGGCATAGACCAGCCCATCTCAAATACTGTGAGGTTACTCTATGCCACCCACAAAAAATCAGTGAAGGTGCTGTGTCTCTCTGAAGGCTCTCAGACAATTTTAAAGCTTGCTTTGAGGGACATGTAGCACCACACGGGGAAGGAGACGTTCCCATTTGTAGGGTGAAAGCTCTCCCTTTCTCGTTGCTCTCAAGAAGGTCTCTGGCATCTCTTGTGCAAAGCAAGCGAAAGCAGTTTAAGAGGGTGCAGGAGGCTGATGTGGGTGCAATGGCACCCATGTTCATGTGGAGCCAACCAGGGTGCGAGCATGTGCTGGGATCCACATGGCCATTGCTTCATCCTGGTGTCTAGATTCCAAGGCTGAAACCGGAGATTTGCTGAATCACTTCAAACCTAAACTACTCAGAGGACATGAACCAGGCTGCTCTCCCTTTGGTGGGAAAGCACTAACTACAAGGAGAGTCGGTTCCCCAGGAAAAAAGTTAGGGGTCACAGGAAAGAAGATTCGGGCTCATATCACTTTCGCAAACACCCTCTCTTCAAAAAGCCCTACAGGTTTTTAGTACCAAAGCAGGAAAAGCAGATCTTGGATTAGTTTATACTGTTTCATCTCCAAGCTTTGCACACAGTAAACTGGACCTAGCATAGCAAATGTTATGGGTTCAAACTGAAGTTAATTTGCAATCCTAACATGAGCAATCTGTTACCCGGCAGAAAAGAATCAAGACTTCAGTTAGGGTCTTTTTGATGATTCAGGCAGAATATTGCAATTTGAAAAGAGAAATTCCAGACAGCTGAGGTTAATTCTTACCTCATATTTTTTTTATATGAATTTACAGGTCTCAGGAGTGTCTTACAGAAATGGCAAGTACACGGACAAAACTTTCATCTTTGTTACAAAGCTGAGAAAATAGCCCATTTTTAGTTAGTAATGCAATAATGAGATATAAGTGTTTTCATTTCTGTTGCCGTTTATATCCCAAACAGCAGTGGGATGCCAAGCACTGCATTAGCATGCACCATAAAACAAGTATACATTTCCTATCCTCCTCTACCATTAATACACAAAAAAACTTTTTATGTTGCTGTAATTTTTTTGTGCCCAGTTTTCTTAGGAGGTGACATTTGAGGAAGAATGAAGGAAAATCCACGCCATAATTTTTGAACTGGGCAAGACTGTCAAAGAGAAAAACCACAAAAACTCTCCAGGGTGAGAGAGTAACACCGTATCTTTCTCCTTTCAGGCACAGATTCCTCCAAAAATGACATAGTTGTGAAACTAACAGCTCAGCACAGAAACAGTTCCTGGACACCTCCTGCGTATACATATATATAGTACACACGCAGTTAGGGACATACTTACGGGTAGTGATACATAAGCAGCAGAGTCACCATCAGCTGAACTCGTAATTTCAAAGAAGGTGAAATACTTCTCCAGAAGAGAATATTTTAAAGAGAACATGCAGGCTTTCTGTTGGCCTTTTTACTGGAAGAAGCCCATCTGGGAGGCTCAACAGAACAGGGATACGTTTTGTATTTCACCAAGAAGAGAAGGGTGAGTGGTGTGGCTGTGGAAAAATCGTAATCCTACAAGGCTGGGAAATATTCCCTCAGTTCCTCACTGGTTAAGCCTCTTTTTGATAGAAGTGTAAATCATCACCTTTTTGTTGGGGGGGTGGGAGAAGGGAGAACTTGCACTCAGATTTCTCCTTGAGAATCTGCCAGTGCATTTGCTGTTAGGAAATGACTAAAATAAGCCTCTGCACATATGTCCTTAAAAACACTTTGACTGCATTCCCCTGTAATTATTAAGCTTCTTCAGAGTCTGTAAGCCAGTGAGAAAGGGATTAGAGGGGTTACTTTGTGCCTCTGTGCCCATAAAAATCCCTTGGCTACTGCAGCACACTGCTCAGAGCGTCCTGAAAGCTTTCATATAATCCCTGCCTCCCAGCCACCACCACCACTGCATTCCCTTTATTTAGACACATTCAAATTTCATGCTGTAATCCAAAAGCACTCCAACACGGAAACAAGATCCACATTATAAATCACATTTAAAAACTAACCTGCCGGTTCGGGTGGAGCAGCAAGGCAACTGCACGATAAAGCTTCCCTCAATTTTATGCAGGAAGGAAAACCAGGAGCTGTAAATTGGCAGTTAGCATCTGCTGACATTTCCTATTCTCCTGGTAGTTCAGGCTAGGGATCATTTTCTATACCTGGCTTGTAGGAGAGGTCACAATAGGACACTGATCCTGGACTGGAGTTGCATGTGCGTATAAATACAGGATAGCAATAGTAAAAGAGAGATCTGCTCCCTGTCACCGTTCAGGGGATTTTCATGTCGGAAGAGAACTTGCAATGCTCAGTGGTGTTGGTAGGTGTAGATAGATGGTGACTGAAGATAAGTCAAGTATCGTAGGCAGCAGCAACACAGGACTGCAAGCTAACTTCTGGGTCAGAGGCTGTTTCTAGTGCCAGCATGCTATTATATAACCCCTTTCACTAACTCATCTTCAAGAACCCTAATTTTTTTACAGGCAACGTTTCCCCACAATAAATTCAAGGCGGAATTCTGGGCTGTAGAAAGGATTGAATGGAGCGGTGCTATTAAACCCAACAACAGCTGTAAACATCCAAAGTGAACACTTCCAGATCATGATGTTAAAGCAGAGAAACAACTGTCAAATGTGCATTAAAACAACATCTGCGAGACAGAACCGAAAAATCTCTTTTGCGGAGCCAAGCAGTAACAAATACTTCCTGGGTAAACAGGAACCTGGCACCGCTTGGCAGAAATTAACTGTGAAGGCAAAACGGGGGCTGGAGCCGCTGGAGAGGAAGCTGCTTGTCACGAACTCCTGTCCGGGAGCCCAGGGAAACCCGACGGCTCTTGGGTTTGCGGCGGGCGCAGCGAGGAAGAGTGGTCGTGGTCAGGGCAGCCTGGCAAACCCAGCTTCAGCGCTGGGCTCGCTGCCTCCCTGCCCCCTCACGTCTGCCTGTGTGTGCCTTGGCACATCACGCCAGCCTATCTTGGTCACCATCTGTGAAGTGGAGATAATAACACCTCTTGTCTGCCTGTCTATTTAGGTTGTAAATGCCTTCCGACAAAGACCGTCTCTTACGTTGTTTACCAACAGTATGTAGTACATGGGCTCGGTCTTGTGTACAGATCCTGGTCACTAATAATCATTGTTTTAATAGTGGTGATAAACGTAGTAATTATCCAATATGAATCTAACAACAGCAGTCAAGCCGCTTTGGCTTTGTTTTTATCAATCAGAATCGTTCTCCTAAGTACGTGAGGCCACAGGAGTCAGAAACACAGAGCAGCTTTGCCTGTTGTGGAGGGGCTGCTGGTGGTCTCTGCCTGCGCACAGGATGCACCTGAAAACACGATGCAGACACATAAGTGTGCAACAAATACACGAGTGTTCAGACGCTGACCACGTCTGACTATTTAAAACCATCATCTTCTATGCACTGTCTCTTTGCAGAGTGAGCTTCATACGAAGGTCCGCAAAATAGGATACCTGAAATATTATTTTATGACAGTCTCACAGGACAAATAAGCAAAGAACATGCATTACAAACAGAACAGACCTTATCTTTTCCTGATTAATTCACTCACCTCTTTCACTTTAACAATAGTAAATGACCAGGAATACCAATTCTTCCTCATTCCAAATAAAGGATTTGATAGATCCATGGTGCAGAGCAGAAGTTAAAACAGTAGTTAAGAACTGCAGCCTGATACTAAAGCCCTCTGGGGTTTGAATAAACTCTGCTGGCACTGCTTGGCTAATTTTAAAAATTGCTACAATTAATTTTTTAAATAATTGAGCTCCCAAAGTGACATATTTCAAACATAAAATCTTAATATTCCTTTCTAGTGAAGTGTGTGCCATTGTTCATGGGGAAAGAGAAGGAAGCTCTGAGCTAATTTTTAAACCCAAGGGAATATCAACAGCCAGCCAGCTGCTAAGGCTTTTTGCTTGATCCCTTGCAAATTCTCTTCAGCTATTCATGGCCAAAATGTGTCATGTGCCAATCTGAAATCATGTTGGAGGAACTGGTGGAAAGGGTTTCCTTTTCATACTCTCGGCAGGCTTATGTCAGAAGGCTGTGAGGGATAACCATTGCTATTTATAGGTAATCCCCCTTTTGAAAGGTCACCCTTCATTGTGTGTTCATTTCCACCCATGTCTATCCAAAAATCATTCTCCTGCAGCTCATCCCTAATGAATACCTTTTCAACAGATAAAAATAAAATAAATCATGCAATAAAGCGGAAGATAGCCTCTGTTTTACAGCTGACACCCCAAGGAATGCCTAGCACTCACATTATCTCCTGTGGTTTTAATTACAACATAAGCAGGTTTATTTTCTTGGGTTTTTTTTTAACAACTTCACTATCTTCGTCCAGGAGCAGGCACTTACTTTACATGTTGTACATTCTTGATAATAGGACGTTTGGGCACCGAATCACTTCCCTTGTCATGAGCTACTCATGTGCAAGCACAGAGCCACTTATCAGCCCAACAAACTGTAGCTTGCAGCAAGCCAGAGAGCAGAACGGCGCCTGCTCTGCATTTCTCAGCACTTCTGATTCTGAAAAAAAAGCCCAAACCAGCTCCCATATTATGAAACCAAGCTTTTGCTCTTGCCATGTGTTTGAGTGGTCATCCTGAGCCGAAAGCTGACTGCCTTTCCCACTTTCTGCTGGGCTGCGAGTTGGAGGAAGCAAGTAAAGCGATGACAGCGCTGAGCGCTAAAATAACAGAAGCGTTGAATAGAAGAAAGAGAAAAGTGGTTTTTTATGGAAAGTGGTGCACAGCAGTACACCAGCACAGTGATACTTTCTCTATTTCGACACCATCAAAGTTCAATTAATGGAACCGAGAGGATCGTCACTGCGGCAAGAGGTCGATGCAGAGAAGAAGAAATATGGGAGGGGAGGGGAGATAAAACAGGGTGAGGCTTTGTGAAAGAAGGAGGCCAGAGTCACCTGAAAAGAAATGGGCAGGAGATTTAAGAAGAGAGGGCTTAAAAGCACAGAGATAATGTATAATGTTTCTTTCAAAAAAAACCTCTCTCATGCTGCTATCCTTCTTAAAAGCAAGAGGTAAAGGTAATGAGTGAAGCCTTCTCATCACACTTCTGAGAGTGGGTAGACAGGGATGTGGGTTGGCTTTCCTCAGGATCGACAGTGCTGCCTTTTGCTGAGCTTAATCATCATGTCAAGCAAAATGGAGCATGCTACTGCAGGGAAGGCAAAATAGCTTCAGGTTATGCAGGGCTGCGCCAGAAGTTGTTCTCGGTGCCATTATTGTGTCTTTTCTCCTGATTAAATTTTGAGTATAGATGGCAGGGTTTGTTCCACAGAAAATAATGGCTAGACTGCAGAGGTGGACAAGGGAATTGGTGATCTCACCAGGGCCACCACAATGAAGCTAATTCTGTGACATGTACTGCAGCTTCTTTGTTCTTGCTGTTCATTAAATAGGGCCTGGCTTAGAGGGAGTCTTTACGTTTTCAAACTGTTTAAACAATTAAATCATTAATCAAAGCAACAACTGCGTTAAAGAAAAGAGAAAGCGCTGAAGTTGTTCCTCAAAAGAAATTGAAAGGATTACAGAGATCATGTTTGAACAGGAAAAACAGGACTATAGTTCTTGGACTATTCATGTAAATGACTCATCTGCAGGGGAAAAAAAAACCAGCCTGTAAATGACTGGTTACTGGATGATTATTTTTTTTCCAGCTTCCACTAGGTAAACTGGTATTTCCAAAATTTCTTTATGTATCCCCACACCCAAATCCCATTATATTTCAATAGATATGTGGGTTTAACTCAGTCACGTTTGTGGATTAAAGTGCTTTTCTAGATACAGTGTGGTTGGAATTCAAGTTTAGGTAGGGTTCACCTCACCTAACTGCAGCCCTGTAAAATTCAAGCATCCAGTCTGAGATTGTCATCTAGGTTACTTGAACAGACAGTGCAGAGAAAATTGGTCCTCTAGAGGGTTCATCCCATCTATTCTACACACTTAATTTTTGATTATATGAATCATCCTTTGGAAATGCCTGTACCTCTCAACTAACTACAGAGGGAACATATAGTGCCCTTCGAGAAGACACTTGTCTCTTAAAGGGCTGAAGTCTCATCTCCTGCAGCCACCGTTAAACCAATACACCCACATCAGGGTTGCCTGCATTTTGGATCCAAGAAGAGCGGGGAGAAGGATGCTGTATGCCCAGTGTCTGCCATGCCTGAACTGACAAGTAGGGATGAGAAGGGAGGTGATGAATGCTCCCACCTGCAAACTGCCCGCAGGAGTCAGAGGGCAGCAAGAAGGAGATGTGCTCTGCTGTACGCCCACCTTATCTTACCTCTTACCTCCCTGCAGGTGGGAGGAAGGAGGGAACAGGCTAGAATTCTTTGAACAAAGCATCAATCTAGTTTTCATTTTTTTCTGAATTAGTCTTGATTTTAGACAGCTCATTGTGACAACCATTCCTCAATGTTGAGAAGAGAATGTTGGGAAGAGAATAGTTGGAGAGTGTGTCACAAAATGTGTTATCACCCAATAAGAGCCCATGTGACTAGCAACAGGGCCTTGCCCTTCCAGGTGCTGGTATAAAGCTTGTGGAGAATTTTGCAATACAATTTAAATAGACAAATAAAGTCATTAAGTGGCACCCAATCAAGTTAATGTAGACATAGTGAAGCTTCTCCTCTCATTAAGATCGCCAGCTGTCTTTCATTCTGGAAGGGTTTTTTTTTAAAGTGGGTGCCAGGCATGACTTCAGGAATTATGTCTTCATCTTTCCTTTCCTTATCAGGAGCTCCTTGCAGACAAGAGAACCTTCCTGGGAATAACCCTCAACTAGTCCCCCAAGATAAGATTGTGTGACTAGTCAGAAACCTACCCTACATGGTTTTGCCTACGTTTAATGGGTCAGTAGATGTCTTCTTCCATTGGAGTAGTGGAATAACATTATACAGGTGACGTCTCATACTCCCGGGTGGTTCTTAGTATATACTCAACTATTTTTGTATCCTCTGTCACTCAACCTTTAATACCAGTGGGGTAGGAGACACTTTCTTTTAATATTGATTCCAATTTGTTATCAGCAACCTCACTTAGAATGAGGTTGGATGATTGTACGATTTTTGTTTGTCTTCATTTGATGGAAGAAAACTGTCCCAGAGACCTGCAGATGGTGTTTGACTTTGAGCTGTTAAAGTGCCTAACAGGGAGTCCTTCTCATCAAGAATACAGTTTTGATTTCCTGGTATGGTACCGCAAAGCCTGCTTTCAGTTCAAAATGAAGCATGTTTTCTCCCTTACCCTAGCAAATGGAGAGGAGTATGTGGCTGAGAATAGCATAGTTTCTGGGTAACATAAATATTTCAAATGGTCCAGAGATTTCCATATGACTGTACTCCTCAGCAGGCAGACAAAGCTTCTGTCACTCGTCCATTACTGTCAGTTTAAGCTAGAAACACCAATGCATTGCAGGCTTTGGCACAAGTAACACCCAAATATGCTGACGGTCACCTAATAGGGAAGGTACCTGTAAAAAGTCTCTGCTGGTTTTGTTAGTATTTTGCAGAAGATTGCCTGGATTTTTTTATTCTGTAAGTATTTTAGGCCCCTAGATTCACTTGTTCTGAGATTTTGTGCAGCCCTCTGGCTGTCTCCCCTTTCCCATGTCCAGTGAATCAGTTACAGTCTCAAACTTGGAGTTTAGTTTCTTAATATATTCTTCAGAGCTAAGCTGTGATTTGCTCTTTCCTGTTGAACAAAACATCAGCACTTCCCCAAGTCTTTGGCCATTTCAGCCCCTGGCCCTAAGTGGGCACCTTACATACCTGTTGTCAACACATGGGAGGATACACAAGACACCATTTCAAGCTCATTAAATTTGCCGTATGTGCTATACTTATGCCACGATACAAGGTTGCCTTTGCCTATCAGTGTTACCAATGGGGGGATAACTGCTATTGGAATCCTATTCTTACAGAAATTGCAAATCATTCTTATTCTATCATGAGAAAGATTTCTGTTTAAGGAAAGGATTACACTACTTTAAACCTCAGACCATTTTAATTTCATGCAAGGAGCTTTAATCATTCACTCTGCTGTCCAGTGCTGAAAACAAGCAAACAAAAAAAGCTGTACCTCACCTCTCTGTAATCCCAACATTTCTTTTGATCTTTCAACAGGAAGGGAGGGGTTAATAGAAGTTCAACAAAAATAAACAAACAAACTGAAAAAAAAAAAAAAAAAGCAAACTTTCTAAGGTCTACCTGATCTGTAGCTCATACATGAAGGAGATTTATTTCATCTCACTTAATCTTCATCAGTACTCCACAGCATCCCCTACAATGAAAAGGCATACCTTTGGTTGTTTTTATGTTATGTCTCAGAATGCCTTTAGAGTGCTGGAAATGTACTGGCAATTTTTCTAAGTCTCTGCAGATCTTCTTGGAGTGCTTTTAGAAAATATCCTGGAGCCTAGGGGATGATTCACAGATTTCTAAGTGTTTTCTTTAATACATAGCCTCATGTCTGTAGAAGGCTGAACACTGCCCATGATTCCTCCAATCTCTACAACCACAGGCAGCACAGAACAAAATTTTTATATCCTGTCTCTCTATAAACAATACTCTCCACCTTTCTATACGTCACTATGAAATGAAGAAAGGAGGAGAGAGGAAGTTCTTACATTTTGTGCTGGCAAGAGGTACAAGCAGGCAAAAGCTGACTTATATATGGGCCTTAACATTTTGTGTAACAGCTATAAAAAACCCAAACTATCAAACAAACAAAAACAAACAAACAAACAAACAAACAAACAAAAACCAAAAACCAGAACTGACTGATTTAATTTTAGGCTTACCAGTGATCTCTCTTTACGATAATTGGAACAAAAAGATGTTCAGCTCACTAGTAAATGGAATATTTATTATACCAGGAATACAACTATTTTTAATAGGCATGGCTCTGGAACAGGACAAAGAAGCTGCTGTTTGAAGCTTGATCTTATGGACCACACAAAAGAAACTGGGACACTCAGTAAATATCTAGCCCAGATCAGACAGTCATGCTGACCCTCCATTGGCTTATAGTCACATTAGCAACTGTTGTCCTCATTGGAAACAATTTAAAAACAGTAGCTAACCAAAACCATAAAATTGCTATGGAGAATAAGCCTCAGTGAACAGATTTCATGACATCTAAAGTTACATATCCACACATGAGCTGAGGAAAGCGGGCATTTGCATCGTTGCTTGTCAATAAAGCACCAAAGGCAAATTAATTCATCAAGCCTATTTCAGATTTCTGTTCTGCGAGGAGATGAAATGAACTCTAAAACTGCCTATGTCTCTCCATTGACTATAGTTACCACCTGATGTCTAGCCTCCAGCACTTGGGAAGCAGGGAAACTCGGTCCTGTGCATCAAGGGGCACGTCTCCAAGATGTAATACTTTTGGTCAAAAGGTGTATCAATCCACAAAATAAAGTACTACAGAGTTAGGTAATACAGGGCATCAGAAAAGAAAATAAAGATATATGCAAGCAGCCTAAGCAGAAAAAAGAGATTAAACAGGAACATAATTATAACCATGGACAAAACATTTACTCCACACCACTGTATAATTGCTACTAACTTTGGGGATATAGCATTGGGATGGTATAAAAGGCGCTAACAATCTCGTCTTCAAGTCTTTGTCATTTTTTTCCCATGAAAGGATGAAGGAACAGAAGCATCTATTCTCTACAGAAATATAAATCCTGACTAGAAACAGAAATGAGTATCCCATTGATTTTTAATAATACCTAGTCACTCACGTGCTTGACATCATGTCTATACTGTGAAGGGAACTCAGCTGGGAGATCCCCGGAGTAGCTCCGTACAGGTTGCTATATCTTCACAGAGCAGCACATTTCTACGTGAGGATACTGCCTTAGGTCCCAAAGCCCAGCCTTGGGGTGTCCCTGCACAGGGTGCCACAGCATGGAGCATGCATGCCCCTACTCCCTTTAAAAATAAGTTTAACGATTCCCAAGTCACTGAGGCAATCTTAAAAATGATTCCTTTTGGCTTCACGTAGCAAATCACATGAAAACAGAAATGAAATCGTACTCCTTGTCGTCGATGCCTAAATGGCTTCAGGATTCTTATTCTTTTTTCAAGTTTACTATATGAGTCATGTTGAATAAAAGAATTAGAAGCTCTCCCAACTTATATGATCTCCTCTTGCTGTCCAAGTGGAAATAGACTCACTCATTTCCTAATACAAACAGTGATAAAACAAGTTAAGTGGTTAGTTGGTGATCTAATCACCAGGAGAAAGCTGAGAGTAAACTGCACATATTTGTCACCATTTAAACAATTCACATTTTGCCAGCAGTAAAGAATAAGTATTTGAGACACTGCCAGTAAATCCCATTTTTTGTTTAGGAAAGATGGTGTTACTTTGGATGCTACAGTTAACTTGTCTTACCTTTAAAATAATAAATTGTATGTGTAAATACAGGTGTAATAATTCTGCAGCTTTACAAGTAGAGAGCTTTAACTGGAAATGTTGGCTTGTTCTAAGAATTCGTCTTAAGTTAGTCCATGTTTCTGAACAATACGAAATGGTCTGGGTGATATTACAGAAATACAGTCTCCAGTCTCTGGAGAGCCGGTTGAAATTTCATATGTAGTTTCAATTACAGCAATAACAAGAGACAAGCTAGAACAATATTCACTCAGTGCAGATACAAAAACTTATCATGTGGAAGAGAAATTCTGCAAAATACAAGCGGGAGAGGTGGAAGACACTCTACCACTTAGTCTTCGCCCCACCAACGCAACCTCTGTAGCACAGAAGCAGCTGTGTCGCAGCCATTGCTGTGGTACGCCAGATCTCTTGCTTTTGCCTCCAACAGTGTTCAGGATCGCGCAACACCGGTTTGCAGCAATATGCTTCTGCTCAGGTACCTACACCGGGTCCTGCCAGCTCTGTACCTACAGCATACGTTAATCTACAGCAGGAAAGGAAAATAAAAATATTGCAGACGTGGCATGAGAGAGTGTGAAACAGTCACGAGACTTCTTTATTTCCTTCTAACTTGTTACCTGATTTTACTAATGCGTTGGCTGTTCACAAGCTTTGAACCAGACTCGTCACAAAAGAGAAACGTCATAGACTTGGTCCCGGAGCTGGAAAGATTTTCTGCAATATTTGTTTTTTATCACTTCAGTAGCTCATAGTAGTTAATATTTGACTAAACTTCCTATAGCAAAGAAGCTGATTAAAGAAATATTGCAGCAAGGACTAAAATACTACACCCCCTTTTTCTTTATTGACAAATTGTTACAGTGATGAGCGCTGGCAGATATATCGGAAAGTATATGAAGGAATGGAAATGTAGTGTTTGCACAAAACTTCATTGTTCTGTTTAGTCTTAGAAACTAAAGAACAAAAATCAGAGGCAATGGAAGTAAGTGCAGCTGTTGTATTTATTTAGTCCCATGGGCAGTGCCATGATGACAGACACTCTTGTAGTGCAGCTTTTGCACAGCATTTCATGTTTCCCTGGAGTCTCTCATTCCCACACAGCCGTGCAGGCACTCAGCGATTTTCAGAACCAGATCCTTACCCATTTTCACATTTTGCGTTATAATAAATCCTCTGTTACAATGTTTTGTTAACTCACTAGTAAATAAATTGAAGTGTGGTCTGCTTCCCCTGTGAAGTACTTGATGCATTCAATGCACTGTGTTCACATGAATGTATTCCTCTGTCTTTCTGCAGGTGGATGAATTCATGAACCATGATGCTTACCTAAAAGTTGTTTGAAGCCTCCTGCAGAAAATAGTAAGATATACAACTATAGACTTAAAATCTTACATGGGAGGTTTTGTTAAGATTTGTAAACTCAGGGTTATATTTTTCACATACGTGACTCTAGCCATGATGACATCTGCAGCGGCACTGGCTTTAACTAAGTTCAATCCTTGCCTCCTGCCATAATTAATTTTTGTTAACCTTACAAAATACTGCAAAAAAAAAATTGGTCATTCTTGCCAACTGCTCACCACCTCTTGTCAGTACCCTCTCATGACTAATGGCTTTGCACTAAGTTACAAATCTATTAAATCTGGCCCAGTAAAGCAGAGATACAATATTAGAAACAATACATGGGACATTCAAAAGTGTGTAAAACAGGGTTTGCATTTATTAGAGCTAGGACGGATTGCACCCGTCAAAGAGCAGGAGGTCTTACTTTTTCTGGGACCCCTTTATACTCAGTAGAGAGAGGCACTTCCAGAGAGGTACTCTGGATAACTTAAACACCCGGTTTAGAATAAGACAAATTGCCAACTAGCCTTGCCTCCTCTCTTTTGACAGGGAGCCCAGCTGCCCACCTTTTGGCATTACACTTAACTGTATATACACTTAACTTTGTATAGGGTGAAGTTAGTCAAGATCATTCTTGTCTTTTGTGAAAAAAATGTCTGAATTCAGAAAATTCAAGAGGTGTACAGATCTGTACGAGATCTAATTTTATGCCAGAAGGCTGATCAAAAAGTATATATCTATACATTTGACAGGCTTTTTTGCTAGAGGTTTGGAAACGGTTCTACAAAGATCAAAGGTCTTAATCCTAGTTTAACTTGACCATGCCATTCTAAAAAAATGTACATGGCTTGACACTCTCAAATACTGCAATATTCTGTTTGGTCTTAGTGACGATTATGCATACCAGACTGGAGCAGACATTCAATGCCCTGTACAAGCATCCTACTGGAAGAAACACAGTGCATGCTATTTACTGATGTAAAGCTTACTTTTCTGACCATCACACCGTCGGTAGGCTGATTTATCTGTCCTTTGGGAAAATTCTGGGATGGGATTTGAGAGGTCACTGGTCTCAGTGGATGTCTGTGTCACATTTTGAAGCACAAAGAGCAAGAGATTTTGTGGGGGATCAGAAACGAGTTGCGCAACAAAAATTTGGTGATCATTTCTGTGGTAGCAGAAATCTTCTACACAGACTCTTTATATGCTGCCTGTGGAGTTATGACCTGCACAGAAAGAAATAAAAGCAAGAGACAACAGGACTGCATATTCCTTAAAACTGCACACCTTGAGGCAGCACATCATTTCTTGTTCGCCAATACGGAGGCTGCTGGACTAGAGCCTGGAGCTGTATTCACGGCTCTGGGGAGTTTTCTCTGTGAAGTCTCGGGCAGCACGGCTGCTGTAGGAGTGTGCTGGGAAGCCCAAGGGGGTTGCCGGTGCCCCGGACCCTCCTCGTGAGGGTCTGGCAGCCGGTGCCCTCCTGGGAGCCCACCTGGACCGGTCTGCTCCGCAGGCTCTGCGGTGCCGTCCACCGTGACCCGCGGCAGGTCCTTCCCTATCCTGAAATATTGATGAAGCAATCCAGCAGGAAAAACCTCACGGAGAGGTTCTTCTCTTGTTTAGCTGTGCTCCTTCCCTGATGAATTTGCAGGTGGGACAGATGGTGGTTGTACAGGTGACAGACTCTGCTCTGCACTTCGGCTGCCACTGGTGCCAACTTGAACCAACCTCCAGCGGGAAGAAACAGAAAAAGACACCCATGCTATTCCCACTGCTGGGGAACATGCCTGCGATTACCTGCTATTACTGTTTGTATCAGAATGATAACTTGGCTGTTAAAAGAAGTCAACAAAATAGAAATGCCTGTGCTGAACAGCGTGTTGATACCATCAGCCTGGATATCGGGAAATGTCAGGTTAGAGTCAACAGAAAATATTTGGTCAAAAACTGTGCTGCTGAAGGTGTGATCTCAGAACCATGAGCTCTACATCTAGGAAACAGACAATAAATAACCGCATGGCAGCTTCTTTATGAAGTAAGGCACAAACTTGGATACAAAGAGTGCTCTGCCCACGCTCGGAGTAAGTTTGCTCTGCCATTTTTAAGCAACGGTCCTACATTGAATATAAGTGCATACATAACGCCGAGCTCTTCAATATTGTCCGAAAGGCAATTGTTGGCTGAGTAGAAACCTAACAGAGAGTGACAGAGCTGGGAAGCAAGTAGAGCAGAACCGCTCTCAGCAGGCCCCATCTGCACTGTGGGGACTGTACCTGTGGTGGTGATTTGAGTCAGCAGACCCGGGAGAAGACAAATAGTAGGATTTGTCTTTTGTTTAATAGAGGGAATAGTGAGGTTTATGTCATTGGGAGGAAGATTTTTCCAACATTTTGGAATTTACAGGCCATTAGACAGCAGGAGTTCTGAGATTTTACTGAATGAGATACACAGCAAGTAAAACGTTCTACATGAATTAGAATTTCATCTGAGTCCTGATTAGTTATGCGTTTTTGAATATTCTCAGGCTTGAGTAGAAGTGGTTTACTGTTGACGCGGAAGTCACGGACCCACCTCAAGATCAATATGATCAGGTGAAAGCCAGTTTATTGTTAGAATACACAC
>JANXJC010000064.1:11232511-11300568 GCA_027564655.1 Leptodon cayanensis | reverse complement strand
GTTTACTTTTCCTTCTCACCTTCCATTATGTTCTCTCCACATACTTAGTGATTTTCCATACTTTTTCCCAAGATTCAACAGTGTCCTCTAAACTCCCCTTAGACATTTTGAAAAATGTTTCTCCGATGCAATTACCCTAACATAAAACTAAGGACAAGAGTTTCCACCATCTTTGGTGAAGTGACAGACCTGTTCACCTCGCCCCCACCAAACGATGTCATTGTTTCCCATTAGACAAAAACGGTCTGTGGAGGGGGAAAAAGGCAGAGAGTTATAAAGGAAGTTTGGAAAAGTATCCCTACAGGACAAAGAAAGGTTCCCCTTCTTAATGAGACCAATGAGCAAAGCAGCTGCTAGAACAGTATTGTACCCAAGAGGCTTCAACTACGTAGGGAACCCCAGCGGAATGCAATCCACCGAGCAACCCTTCAGTTCTCTGACCAGGGTCAGCTTCTTGAGCCTAAACCCTTGGGGGCACGTGCCACAAGGTCGTAAGCATCCAGCCTACGTCAGCAGACCTCTATAAATTTTACTCATCTGCCAAAGTCTTACTGTATAAGTAAATGAGGTCTGCGGGTTTCTAAACAGCTTTCAACTTGCTTGCCCTCACGTTAAATGCAAGATAATGCATCTGACTGCTTAAAGGTTTTATTGTCAAGGCATAAAACTTTTTCCAAATTATTGCCTTTTATTTTCTAGGTTGTAAAGTGTTCAAATAAGCAAATCTGATTTGATTTTGCCATATTCTATTGCTCCATGACTAATTTACTTTTATTGCTTCATAAATGAACTCCGTGGACATTTCACTTAGTTCTGAGTGCATTTTTTATGACAATACTCTATAAAGTTTTGTTTGTGGAGTGATAATATTGAGCATGTTGGCATAAGCTACAAAGTCCTAAATGGTCTGGGACCTGTTTTTTTCTTTCCTTTATATTTTAAGCCATTGAGTTCACCTGGAGCATTTCTGTTGCCAGGTCCAGTTTCAGTAATGGACGGGAAAATATTCGCTGTGAAGAATGCTCAGCTCTAGAACTTGTTTCCCAGCTGGACTGCTAGTCCTGCTAGCCTTTAGGGCACAGGGCAAAGCTTATCTGTTTACCTGTGCTTCTGCCTAAGAAAATCCATGGG
Organism: Leptodon cayanensis; assembly: GCA_027564655.1. NCBI lineage: Eukaryota > Metazoa > Chordata > Aves > Accipitriformes > Accipitridae > Leptodon > Leptodon cayanensis. The sequence goes on along the minus strand of JANXJC010000064.1, from coordinate 11,299,437 downwards.
GCTTGTTATCGTAGCAGACTTAGTGGGGAAATTGGTTAGACCAGAATTTCCTCGAGGGCTTTTGTGCTCTTGGATACTAATTAGCTTCGGGATTCTCGTTTCTCTAGCAGTTGTTGGTAATATGGTGTGAATTATTTATTAGGCTTTTTGTGAATGTAAATCCACCCAGATGCTTGGGCAGTGGGCACATGTTTTATAGATATGAATGTCAATCAATAAATAAATAGCTGTGAGTGCTTCTCTGTAGAGGAGAGTCAGGAAATTATCAGAAAAATGGGGAAAAAAACAGAAGGAGTATTTTGACACTGAGAGCCTTTTTTGGCTGGCATCATAGCTTTTTTTCCCCACAATAGCCTCTGACTTCTATTGTGGTATTATTTCCTAATAAACTATGTCAGCACTGTAAGGGGCAGGTGCCATGGTGCCATTTGCAGAAGATCTTCAAATGGATTGCGTTTTGCAGAGTGATATGGACATATTGATTACAAGGACACACCCAATAAAAGTCATCTCCATTCAAAGTGTTTTACCTTCAAAGTCCAGGTACAAGGCCTTGAGCTTTATAAAGAATATTTTATACTACAGGCATAGCCTTCTTTTCTCTGTGCAAATGATCCAAGAGCAGATATGGGTGCTTTTACTTATCATTTACAGCTGTCCAACAAATATTCCCTATGAATGTATTTCAGACTACAGGTGGTTCATGAACTATTCAACTATTTTTGACTATATGCTTCTCTCAAGGCTCTGACTCACATTCACTAAGCAAACAGCTGTGGTGGCTAAGACCTTTCTCTCTTCTCCCCCCATCCCAGCTGTTTGTTACTGACCCTTTGCCAGAAATTCTTGCTCCTGTTCCAGATACAGCAAAACCTGCTGCACCTCAGCTGCTCCAGTTCATAATCTGGTGTCTTACTACAAAACAACTTCTATTGCTAAGTTAAGCTCATGTACAGGACTGTAAAATGGAACAGCTGAGGTGCACTAAAATGCTCTATTCTGCCAGCTCTGCAATTGGGGGCCGTACCTTCTTGAAAGAAGTGCTGATTTAACTAGTTCAGCGAGACCTACCAGAGCTTGTCTGTCAGTGTTCTCCTGGCCATGTACTGGCCACCGCATTTCTTTTAGATGTCTAAAAATATTATAATCAAAGTTAAGAACTTTTGATGTATGTAGTAACGCCAGCTACAGCAACATCACTACAGCATTTGACAACTTTTGTCACCTGCATGGGTGTTACATACGTATTTATTTGCTTAAAGAGTAGGAATTCTCTACTCTTCAAAGAAACAAACACCCCAAATTCATTGAGAAGCAAGGATGTATGAACTTATGAACATAAGATGGGGAAAGTGAATCAGAATGTGCAAAACTATTCTCAAATTGTTACCCACATCTACCTCAAGCTTAGTTGAAATATAAACTGTTTAAAACTGGCTGGGGGAAAACTAGAAAATTAAAAGAATACTGTGGAAATAGAAAGGGCATAAATCCTAGCCATACACTAACAGTAAAGTGAAACCATGCATTTGTTCGTATCAGGTTTCTGAATGTAAAATAGTAAAGTGAATAGGAAACAAAATCTTGGTGGTTTTTACCCTTTCAGTGTAAGTGAAACATGTAAAGAATATTTGTGCAAAAATAGCTACTCTGACTTAGGTGACTGTTAGCTACATTACATATTTTCAGGGCTGTTCCATTCAGATCTGCCCTGTAGCTACCTGTGCACATGGGAAGGTCACAGGCAACGTGTATCACTCTTGTTCCCTTAATGGATTGCACAAGGATTAGAGCAACAAAGAATTTGGTCAGACATGTATGTTTCCATGGGAAGAAAATATCTTCTACTCCAACTGAAATCAATCTCTTATTATACTTCAAAAAGTGGAAAACATCCAGACAGAGAATTCCCAGGATAGGAATCAGTTGTTCTTTATAAATATGACAGTAAAATGCAGCACTATGTTGAATTAACACTCACCAGACAAACAGGACAACCGCTGAAACGCAGCCCAATTTGCATTGTTTTACAAACATAATGTGCTGTGAAGTAGACTAAAGCAGCTGTTACTTAGAATCAAACTGAAGAGAAATTCAAATGATTTATACTGTTAGACCTTTCTCCATTAACAGCTGCTTCAGACCTTTTGCCCTGAGGGAAAATACAGATGGATTTTGCAATACAAAAAGCACAATACTTTGGACTTCAATTATTGGAAATAACAAAGTTTTTAACAAGGAAAGATTAATACCGATGATGCAGCTTAATAAGATTTTCATGAAAACAAATTACTTTTTCAAGCATGCTCACAGCTTGGGATATAGGCATGTTGGGTATATAATTACTCTAATTACAGGGAAAATTGAAGGAATTCGGCTATAATTGCCCATTATCTGGTTGTCCTGAACATGACAGCCACCATATCTATTTTTGCAACAGCAGATTTCCAAAGGGCAATACCATACCGGTGACTCTCCATTCTGCTATATGGTTATTGATTATGCTTCCAGCTTACAAGAATTAGTGCTTTCTGAATGGAGTCCCATCCCCCAGCACTCCTTCTGATGCTGTGCCTTTTACTTCGACTAGGAGATATACGAAGAAAGGAAAAGGTGTAACTAAATTTATTATTTACCTACAACAAGTTTTCTATGTTGTGTTACTGCTCCACTTCATATTTACAACAACTTTCCATGCAAAAAGTCTACAAAGCAAAAGCTTTTATTTGTCCCTGGAGGAAGCTGGAGCCTTCAAAGCACAAAGTTTTAGAAAAGGGTATATTTTGTCTTTTCTTAAACTTTCAGTTGGACCCTGAAACTACAGAATCACAGAATCACAAAATGGCTGAGGTTGGCAGGGACCTCTGGAGATCATCTAGTCCAACCCCACAACTAAAGCAGCTTGCTCAGGACCGTGACCAGTTGAGTTCTGAATATCTGTAGGAATGGAGACTCCACAACGTCTCTGGACAACCTTTTCCAGTTGTTGCTCAGCTACTTTCACAATAAAAATATTTTTTCTTATGCATATAGCTACCCACAGTAAATACGGATTAATGAAAACATGTAATATCTTAACTATTGATTGATAGAGTAATCTTTCTATTGAGTTTCATTTTTGTTTCCATGGCTTATGGACTCAACCATTAGTCTTCTTTTGTTACCCACATCTATACCTCTCAGTGGATCCAATCGGCCTTATTTAAGTTGAGACACTCTTGCATTTTATTCAATGGGAGTGAGATTTCGTACCAGGGAAATAAAACCTACAGGAACTATTCTGTTTTTACACTACCTACAAATAGAATTTGGCTGTTCCTATCTAACTTAAAACATGCTTCAATTCCTATCAAATTCTTAGCTTCAAAATGTGATATGCTTCATGGGAAAAATATGCAACAACTAGCAAATATACCTAGCTACAGTGCATTAGGGGTCATCCTGAGGTCAGTTTGGAAAAAAAGAAGTACGTAATTAATGTATTTCTGTAAGGAACCATCTGACTTCCTAATTAAGTTTTCAAGTCACTGGAACAATCCCATAAGAAAATTCTGGACATTGCAACAGCTTTGCTTACTGTGTACCCTTTCATAGCATCAAGCAGTCCAGAGAGTAAAACAAAATCAGGCCAGCAGAAATGCCAAAAATCTCATCTCAGTTAGACCAGACTTCCTTTGGAATAAAAGGATTTGGACTTTCAAACTCATTTTCCACCATGTAGCATGTATCATTCGAAGCAGCAGAAGGACCACAGGTTAGGACAGGCTTGTGAAATCTCCCTATGAGCTCAGAAGATGTGCCATCACTGTTGTTCTGTCTCTTGGAAGGAGTGTCTGGAGGTATGAACACTCTTGTATTTTCCTAGAGCCAAAACCCACCATTGCCAATTCCACGTTGCCCAGAAGGGATCTAAAATTTGCCATCAAAAAAAAGTTGGATCACCCTGATTAGAACAACTCAGATTTATTTATTTATTAAAAAGCAGGAATAAGATTCAGCTTCCATAGAAGCTCCTCAGTGTATCTGCATGGTCTTTTATGGAAGGCGTATAAGATCTTAAATAAACCCTTGATGCAGTAGACAGCTGTCTGAAAAAAAACAGGGAATACCTGGACTTTTTGCTAGACAGCTATAGCTTGCTTTTTCGGAACGTGTTGCATCCCCAGTGATCGGAGGGACAAACAAACTGACCCAAGAAATCCACTTTGCCTCTCACTTCTAGGACAAGGCTGAGGTCACACAGTGGCGTGGATTTGTGTGCATCTGTCGATACAACCGGGGTGAGGTAGGTTTAGAGTCAGCACACCGGGGGGGCGTACAGAGGGTGAGAAGACAAGGCAGCACTTGAGATGTGCTGGGCTGCAGTCACCCAGAGACCCAAGAACTCATATTCTCCAAAAGAAAGGCAAACCTATGAAGAGTGTACAGATTTATACAGCAAGCACAGCGAGAGAAGCCAACCTGCATGTCCGCCCCCCGGGAGAGCAGAACCAGCAGCGGCAGGAGCCTGGCAGGCTTCCCCCCCCCCAACCCTATCACCACCATTCGCACAGGGAAGGAGAGGAAAGGAAGGAAAATTGAATATAGCTCTCTCCATAGACCTGTGCCCTGAGCAGACGGATGACACCTCTCCGCCTCCTCCCAGCCTACTCGTTCTCCCTGGAGCAGCTTTCCTGGGTCGGTAACAGACCGTGCCATCCGTCCTGGCTGGGAGGAAGGAGGTGAAAACCCCAGGGGAGCAGACATGGCCTGGGAGGAGGTGAAACTGCCATGTAAAAGCCAAAGTGCTGGGGGTGAGCTCTGGTTGGAGTCATGAGCAGAAGGACAAAGCAGAGCGACAGGAGTGTTATTACGGTGGATACACGCCCAACGGGAAGCAGCCAAAATGCTCTTTTAAGTGTCACTGCACAGTAACACAGCTGGCCAGGACCTGCAAACCAGCTTCACAGGCAATGATACCTTCATCCTTTACAAAGCCTGCAAAGTCTTTCCTCCCAGCACTTTCCTCCCCAGTGCCCTGAAGGCTTTCAAGCCACTGCTGCTCAGGGGCTATGCATTTTTTACACTTGGGCTCTCTTCTTTTCACCTTCCACCTCCCCAGCCCATCTTAGGCCTTGCGAGCTATAATACAGATATTTGTTTAGTGGTTTGGTTTAGCTCTTCTAAACAGGCGAGAAAGTAAACCTGAGTTTTTAGCAGCGTGACTCACTTGAAATCTAGTTTTCATGCCCAGCACAATAGCTGAAGTCAGGATCCATTTCGCATGTGCGGTAAAAGAGGGTTCACAGCTACTGTGCTGTAGGAGGATGGTAGGGGAGCAGGTAATTACAGCCCACACGTACAGGTATCCTCATGCCCTGCCAGGCTTCTGCAGAAGCCTTTTTTCTGGGATTTCTGTGCTCCTGCAGATGGAAATGATGGAGGATTTATAGCAGTCCTCGGGAGAGGCAAGGGGCTTGAGGATTTGGAGACGTAAGGACAAATTCTTCTCTTGAACCCACGTGGTGGATTGAAGAGAAGAAATTAGCCGTATGAAATAAAGACAGGTACTGTGACTCTTTCTCGTAGGTAAATATTTCTTTAATTTTTTTTTTTTTTTCTGAGGGTTATTTTTTGGTACATCCAGCTGTGGCCTGTAGCAGAAAGGAATATCTCATAATGAGCTCTGTTATAAATGGCTCTGAAACACAGAGTGTTGGAATGCCACTAAAAATATTTTGTCTGTGGCTTTTGCTAAGGCTCAGCTCCTCAGGAAATACTTTCATTGTTTAATGCTGTCATTTTGTACATACCCAATATTTTCTTAATCTGTCACTGGGACTAGTTTATTTATAACAAGCTTATTTTCCAATTGCATGCTGTAAATATGTCTTAACAGTCTTGCCAAAAACACTAACTATTCACTATAACTACTCAGTTATAGACATTTAACCAGTTTATTAGCTTTTAAAAATACCAGAAGTATGTGTCAAATCCTCCCTTACCCCCCTTTTTTTCCACTGAAAGTGTGGACACACAAGTTTGGGTCAGGAGTCACTCTGTTGATTAAACACGGTCATAAAAATGAAGGACTGATTGTGTCTCTAGATTTAGCCCCGAGTTTGTCATTCACGTCCCTCCAGAAGTAATTCCAAGAGGCAGTGGCACTTAAAGCCACCTACTCCATGTTTCTTCCTTGCTCCTTAAAAATTTGCCACTAGCCTATAATAAAAGCAACTTATGGCAACTATAACACAAGAAGTCCAGCTGCTCTTGATGAGGAATTTTTGGGGAGACTCCAGTGCCATCATTAGGGCATCGCTTGTTCTCTCCTGGAAGATGTGAAGAGAAAGAAAAAGGCCCTCTGTTTCTTATGTCTCAGGGTCATTAAACCCTGCCTGCTGATTTTTACAGCTGGCAACCAGGTAAGGCTTATAAAACGTGTTTCATAAGCAGCACATCCCATAGCATGTATTCTGCAACGGGGTCCTGTTTGTCTGGAGGAGCTAACTGGTCAAACTTAGCTCTCTTTAGAGTCTTGTACTCTTTAAATGTTATTAAGGCTATATACGCGTGTGTGTGCATGTGTGTGCGTCTATGTAGAGAATAAAAATGAAGCTATGTGGAATACAGAGAACTTGTTGAAACATTCATACGTCTGCCAGCAAGTCTGCTGACAGTTTGGGGTTTTTAAATATATTTACACAGCTGTAATAGATATACTTTTATGGGGAACATTTTCCATCATTAGTTTTCCAACAGGTTAAGAAGGTTATTCATAGATATATCTACACACAATGAGCCAAATTCTGGTCTCAGCTGTAACAGTGTAAATTCAGAGTCACTCCATTAAAACCAACTGCTTTTGCTTTTTTGTTTGTTTGGTTTTTCATTTTTTTCTTTTAACTTGTACCTGGTTAACAGAGAGGAATTTGTCCTCCCTGTATTCCGAGATCCCAGCAAGACTGCTGACCTTCTGTACTCAAGCAGATAATCTACCGGTCATTTCTGTGTCATAGCTGTGGAAACGGCCCACCGGCTTTTAGTGCGTTCTGCAGTCATATGCTTCGGCTGATAAGGTGATAGGAATCAATCTTTCCGAAAGCAATGTCCAAAGGCTGTCTCTAGGACTGTTTTTAATTCACAAGTGCTGCCTCTATCTCACCAGCGTCTTAAAAAAAGTCTAGAATTTCCCCAGGTATTTATTCCTCCCTACTAAAATCCATACACACATTCTAGCCACACCTGGGGCAAATTGTCATTAAAAGGTCATTAAAACATCATTAAAATGTGGCTTGCGATATGGGCCCAAAACTGATCTTGCCTCTACAAGTGGAAATCTTTTGTAACTGCACTTCAGTCATTAGAAAGTAATTCCAGATTTCTGCTGCCTTCATAGAGACTGGAATATGTTCTTCTTCATCGAGTCGCTCTTTTTAACTAATATAGTTAGACAAGTTTTTAGAGCAAACATTCTTTTTCGGCTGTGTCGGGAGATTTTTTAAAAGCTACCTTGTCACTTGTCTTAATGTGGCAGCTTTATGGCTGTAGGGATGCTGTCTCTGAGCAGTTCCTGCACTGCCGTTTCTTTCCACTGCAAGAAAGTCGATGGATAAAAAGGAGCTGGGAAGGATTAAGTCGTGCTGGAGATACAGGGCTTTCCACGGAGAGTAAACTGTGCTGTTTTCAGGGTTGTATTAAATTAATTATGTGGGAGGAAATAGTCAGAGTCATCTGAGAAACTTGGGACACACTCCTGTGGTATATAAGCAAATTAAGCAGGCTGTAAGGCCTGGGTAAAACTTGGACGTTGCCTAAACTGAATGATATCTCTATCAAAGCAATATTTTTTCTGCAAAAGCTAGTTACAAAACAGTAAGTTCCCACACAACGTGGCATTCCATCTTACTGCAGGACAAGCTGCAAGACAAACACAGAAATCACTGAAGTGAATTAGACTGGAAACTATCTTCTACAGGGGCCAAATCTTCTCACATATTTCTACTCTACCAGACAGAGTTACGCCCTGACCCCCCACTTGAAGTCTCCCAGCAAGGCTGGAGTAAGCCCTAAATAGGTTGCTACATCTCCAGTTTAATACGGGCCTTCCTTTCAATACAAGGACATAGGCTGAAATGTGCGGATGTCACTTATTTCTGCATTTTCTATACATTTTTAGTAGGAGCCGCTGACTTTGAGACAAAAGTACAGGCAGCCCCCCAAACTCCTGCACCCTGCTCTGCCCAGTCCACCCCTCGCCACCTCTAGCCAGCCCAGGGACAGCAAGGGGACACCAGCAAGGGGACAGGCGCTGGGGACCAGAAAACCATTGCTGGGTGCTCAGGGCAGTACCTGGGTGGCAGGAGGTGAGCGACGAGTGGGAGAGAGGAGGGGGTCCGGGTGAGAGATGGGTCTGAGAGGTCTCAGGCTGCTCCCCAGGCTTGGCTGCATCCCCGGCCCAGAACTGGGACTCCCTGAGAATCCCAGCTGCCTTGGAGGTCTCTTACAGCTCGCCTGTGTAGAATAAATACCCTGTGCAAAGTTATTCCCGCGGTCTGGTTACACACCGATTTCTGTCACATACAAAGGAAGGGGGGAGGATTTTTCAAGGAAAGGTTATTGAAGTCTGTGATAAGGCGCTAAGAAACCCAAACATAAACTCCTTCAAAAATAATAGTAACTGTGTGAGAAATTCTTCACATGTTTGTATAGCGTAGCCCTATATAACGTTACAGACTGTGGACCTGAATGTCGTAATCTTAACCATACACCAGCATGTGTTTTTAAATGTAATGCATTTTCATGTCCTGTTTGCATTGGACTCACTACTGTAGGTCTCTGCAGGACATTCTGTTTACAAAAGAGATTACCAAAAATAAAAATTACAAAACAAAGTGGTGTAAGTTACAGAAATGAGAGTAGGAATGCCTCACTCCGGAAGTTTTTGCCACAAGTCCAGATACAAACAAGGCCAAAGGGACTCAGTATAAATCAAGTTATTTTCCTATTACCTCAGTAAGACAGGGGCTCAACAGCTATCCCAGCCTTATTTTACAGGCTATAACCTGGAACCAGTTTAAATCTACTTTCATTCAGTTCATAGTTCATGAAACAGCTGTATCGAGATGGAAAATTTTTGTGTCAAGCTCTTTACCTTCTAGACGTAAAAACCCCACTCTTATAAAAAGTAGCTCTTGCTTATGAATTATTTGCCTCTGCCTTTCTACGAGCCTTACAAGAAAAGGCAGCTTTTGAAAATTTAGCCCCTTTCCAGGCCATCAAAGATGGACTGAGCCCTGACTTTTGCACAGACTTAAAATTATACATATGTTATCAGCGGGCAGAACACTAAGTTTTTCTCTCTGTCTCTCTCTTCAACTCTCTTTCACTCTTTTCCCCCCTCCAACCCCAAATTTCCAATTTACTGCACTACAAGTTTACGGTTACATATGTGCCCCTCTTGCTTTACCTTTTTTTTTTGTTTCCTATCTGTTTAGTTACTCCCCCAAGCTTAAACCCTCTTGGACCATGAAGGTGTCACATTTGGCATCCAGGGCACTGCTGAACAATTACTGCTGTTCACCTTATTCCTTATCCCTGCTGTAAGTAATTTGGACATGACTTGATAATGTCCTTAGTTTCTATTATAGTAGTGTATAGTAGTCTTGTTCAACACCAGGGTCCCTTTAGCCTAAATCCTGTTCGACTAAATAGGCTGTAGCTATAGGGCACAGCAGAGTGCAAGGAACTAGGAGACAGTATAGCTTTGTCAGTGTGCTATTTGCCCGGATTAATTAGCTTCCACAACAATTTTAATGGTCAAACACCATGCTGGTGTTACTATACGGATTCTGGTTTGGGGCACGTACAGAGCTGGTGAGGACTTCAAACTAACGCACCATGGCACTCTGCGTGTTGAGAGCAACAATCCCTGCCCCAAAATTGCTTGAATAGGCAAGACAGATGAAGGGTACATGGAGAACAGAGGCACAGAAAGGAGAATATCTATGACCACAGCCACAAGCTTGCCCCTGGGACGGAGCCCACTCACTCAACCGCTGCCCAAGGAGCAGCGGCAGTCCTGAGCACACAGCCGAGTTGTGAAACGTAGCTCGGTCGGGCAAGCTCACACCCTTCCGAATCACTTTGTGCAAACAGGTTCCTGAGTGAAGCATTGTTCGCATCAGCACTTGAAGGAAACAAATAAAAGCCCTTCTTGTTTCAACAGCTCCTGGCTCTAAGCCTGCTCTGAGATGGCTTTGTGGTACAGCAGGTCCAGGTTGCCCGTGAGGACCCCTGCATTGCTACGTTGCTACAGAGCCTGACTGCAGGGAAGAAATCTGCTAGAGCAAGGATTTACTGCCCCAGGCAGGTGATACGCTCTGGTTCATAGGTATAAATTCCTGCAGATAGGAGAATTATTTTGTCCCTCAGCCATAATACAGGCTGATTTGTGTCCTAGCTGGGATCTACTGTGCTCCTTGCTGATGGCTGGCTGTAAAGCATAAGTGGATCCTGCGCTGGCTGGCAATATTGCAGTGGCAGATGAGTACTGTGATAATGACAAAGTATTGGGTAATCACCACTCTGTTACCTTGCCTTGCCGCTCAAGAATTAACTTGCCTCTTCAGATTAAGGAGTAAATTTTACTGCAGCCAAACTCCCTGGTTTTGTGCTGCTCCAGACAGGACTCTGACCTGAACTTGGCCCTACAGATGTTTTTCTGAAAGGTTCAGAATAATATAAATGTGTAAAGACTATACTTCAGTTTGGAAAAAAATGGCCATTGAATGTAGGTGTTCAGTTCATCTTCAAGAAATGTGAACCACAGATCAACTGAGCTTAATGGTTCTCATTTATTACCCTCTAACAATTAGTACTGTGTGACATGACCAACCACATCACTGGGATTTTTCACTGTGACTGGAAAGTCTTTTTGTAAGGGCCTAATCAATAGTTACCCACAAACACATATCTATTCATTAAAAAAAAAAAATTGAGAAAGCAAAATACTAATTGTTTGTGGAACAAGTTGCTCAGTTCAGGTTATATGTAGCAGCAGCAGAAGAAACAAGGGTGGTTTACCACAACAAACACGTCACAAAAGCTGCTGGTACTCAGCTGAGCATCTGATTTCTCTGTTTGGAAGAACGGTCCGCTGGGTGCAGTTAAAATGCAAAGGAGAATATTAAAAAAAGTGCAATCCTGTGTGGGTGAATGAGCAGTTTCTTTGAAGCTCAAATCTGACGCATATTTCAGAGCTCAACTGAAGCAAAAATCAATTCTCAAATTACTCTTCTTTCTAGCTTTGGATGAACTTGAAAGAAGAGCTGACATCAGCACGTACAGACAGGTCCACAACCATTTCTGGGCCCTTTGCATTTCCAGGAACGGGCAAAACCAGCCAACACAGAGGAAATCTCCTGGCAAACAGAGCCAGAACATTGTCTCCATTTCCTTACTCCTCTCACCTACCTCCAGGGACTGACCCCTGGGAGACCATTACTGCTTTGTAAAGCTCCCGACTGAATAATTGTCCCCTGGGGAATGTTAACTACAGATTCCAACCAGAACAGAGACAGCGTGGCTCTGCCTCCCACGCCAGCAGCTCCAGGATCAGAGAAGTACAGAGATGTGTGTTATTCCTCCCCCCTCCAGCCAACAAACCCTCCCTCTGCTCTTGGCAAGTGGAGGAAGGAGGAGGAGGAGGAGGGGGAGGTGGGAAAGGAAGAGCACTTCATTGCTTACCCGGAGAAATCCCCCAGTAGATTAAGGCCACTGGATCACCGCTCAAGCAAAACCCGGGGCTGCTATCGAAAAGCGTTAAACCGTGTGGCCAGCTCTGCAGGTGGAGCCTGAGGTTCTGCGGATGCTGGTCCAGCACGTTGCTCCACAAAGAGCAGTGGAATCCACTGGCAGGGGCACAGCATCGTCTACCCTTGGCTATGTGGTACTGAGGGCAGGCTCCTGTCCCGACCCATCCGATGGGCCATACGTCCGGCAGTCACACCTACCCATCGGACCCAAGCCCTTACAGAAAATGTTCATGTGCCTGAAGGCTTTTGAAGACCGCGGGGCAGCAATTTTCAATATTTTTTTTCAAATTTTCACTGCCATGCTCAGCGGTGGAAAGAGTTTTGTGGAAAGTTTATTCACAATTATTCCTTTTAACTGAAAAAGAAATGCATAGTGTCATACTTTGATTACCTGAGTGATGCAGCTGCATTAAGAAAAGAGATTTGCCCAGCAGGAGGGGGGTCACAGGCTCTCCCCACCGCTTTACATTCTGCTTTGAGCAACATCCAAACTCAATTCAATATTTGTGATCCTCTTACTAGTGTTGTTATGAGGTAATGGTTCTCTTAATCTAAATTTTATCTGCCCGGCTGCAGTTTTTATATTTTCCTCTGACTGTGCTAGTCACATGAGATCGAAGGACAGGAGAATTTAGTAAATCTTTTAGAGCTTAAGATTATGAAGGGTGGAATTTGTTTCATCAGTTGGCTTTATTAATGCTCTGTAGTCTGAACTGGATTTGAAATTGAAGAGAGTAGCACTCACTAACAACAGAAATAAAATGCACCATGAGAAATATGTAGTTTATTAATGTCTATTAGTTTTCATTTGTAATAATAGAGATTGACAAACTGTACAACAAACAGTGAAGGAAAATAAAGTCTGCCTGTTTATTTCTCTCCTTCTCTATCCTTGCTCAAATAAGATATATTTAGATATACATTGTCATATTTTTTTTTATGATCTTTATTCAAGCAAAGCTCCAATAAAGGCAGAGAAATTAAGTTTTTCTCAGTTGGTATAAATCAAATATTGTTGATTTATATAGATCACTTTTCAGGTGGCATCAGCTGTGGAGTTTATTAGGTTTTTCGGCACAAAGTCTATCTTTACAGCCCAGGGAACAGCGAGAACTGGACTGTGGCTGACATTTCTGTGTGGTATGTGAATGAACACGTGTATGGATGTTTACGATATGCAAGTGTTCCTCTGTAAAACACATCTCGCCAGCAACTTTTCTAAGGATTAGGCAGCTGCCCAGCCTCTGCAAACCTGTCATCGTTTGCCCAACCTCTCTGGAAATTTTCTTCCCAGGAAATAGAGTGCTAATTGCTTGCCCAGAAAGGAAATTAATGACTCAACAATTGTGACCAACAGGCTGCATTTTGGAGATAGCCAATCCTGAGAAATGTCATCTTTGTCAGGCTATAATTTCCATTCTCTACTTGAGGGTTTGTTGAGTTTGGGTGTTTTGGTTTTTTTAATGGTGGAAACACATATAAAATGCCATGTGTCTGTGAAGCTGTATCACAGGGCAGCTCACTCCCCTCACTGGTGGGTGTACTGGGACTGCTGGTGCTGGGTGAGAGGCACCACTTTGGCAACTGCGGTCCCAGCCCTGCCTCTGCCCCTTATCAAATCCACGTCAGACTAATTAGAAGCCAGAGCACAATTTCTATGCCACGGTATGTCAAAGCTCCGCTTTGGAAAATGTCCCTGCCAAGCAGAGCTGCGCTGCTTTGAGAATCCATCACTACACAGAGTTTCAGGGAAACATCAAGCAAGGAGGCAAGTTTGGCTTTTGCTGTGTGTTACAACACTGAGAATGTGAAAAGGAGAAAGGATTAATTTCTAACAACCCTCCTGGAGGTGGAGAAAACCAAAATGGGCAGTTGCCCTCCGTCCACAGATGAGTCCTTAAACGTGAAGATATGTTTATCGCAGAGTATTTACAACGTATTTAATCAGATCAAATGGCCCATTGTTAAGGGCTTAGACACAGTCACAAGTCACAGTATTCTTCCACTTCTCATAAAAGTGGGATAACCGTTCTGTGACAAATTTATTGTCTACAGGGAATTTTGTATCATCAAAGATATTTTGACACTTGATCGGTACAGATCCCAATCTAATTATAGAGTGAAATGAGCCTGCAGCCGGGAGTTGCAGTGAAGACAAGTGTGTTGCCTTATGCATGGCCCTTTCGGTCAAGAACAGTCCACCAGTACAGCTCTGTTTTCCGAGACCACCAACTGCCAAAAGCTGAAGGGGGACAAAGCATAATTCTCTGATTTTGTGCAGTCTAGAAGAAAGACCACATAAAATGTACCTGTGATGAATGGTATTAAATCTCTCCAAAGATAAGAGATGTTGCAAGGTTTCTCTAAGATAATGATAAGCATCTCTGTGTAACTATTTTGGTGAAACCAGGACAGTGTCCCCATCAAAGGCTTTTATGACCATATCCAGCTCACTTTTACATGGCAAAATGTCTCTGGCTCTGATTATTATTGTATGTATTATAGAAGAGCCAGCAAATTAACTCAGTAGGAAGACAAGAAAGACGAGAGCAAGGAAGAATCAGAAACAGAGCTAGAACAAGTACTCATCGCTATTCTTCAGAAATGCCTTAAAAGACTTTTATGGGATGAGTGCTCCAGGAGGATAGCTTAGAAGTGTCACCAAAAAAGTGGTTTCTAACAAGTTTCTACCGAGTGATGGGGATCAGGACTTTGCATATTCCTTTTAAAAAAACAGGATGACAACAAAGATACTCAGTTCCACAGTGAGCTAAAATGTATTTTCCTATTGGATTCTATCCAAAAACTATTTTATGCCGTGGAAAGATTACCACTGATTTGAGTTCCAGTTGACCTTAGGCCCCAGTCAGAGGCTTCCACTGCACCCCCCTTAATGCAAATTTTGCAGAGGAAGATGTAGCCTGGCCTTCGTCCGCCCCACTGCAGGTCTGACTTGCACTTAACAGCAGTGGCCCCCAAAGGAATAGCAGGGAAACAATGTCATTTCTTGCACACCTTTTGCCCATAGAGATGAATCTAGTTCAAGAATTACTTTTCCATACAGGCTGTAAAGTATTCTAAGGCAGGGATTTTGAAATCAGTACACTTTCTGTATCAGTAACTATAATTTCCTATTTACAGCTTTACCCAGAGATGTCAGAAGGTGAAGTACTTACTTGTATCTTTAAGCTGAACGGCAATTCTGTTTAATTAAGCACATACGCAAGTGCTTTACTGGCTGACTTCTCTAGGTAGAGTACCTAAACAAATAAGATATATAAAGAAATAACTACGATATTCAAAATAATTTGCTCTCAGGCTCAGAAGTAAGCAAAAATGTATGAGGAAAAGAATTCCTGGGTTTGACTCACCTTTTACTGGGGATTAAAACCCTAGTAACACTCAGTCAGTGAGGTAAAACAAGAAAGACGGTGTCTAACTTAAGAAAAGATATCAGATGTGAGGAAAACAGCTGGAGGGAACGGTGTTCAGGAAGAAAGGGTAATACGACAGACAATTTTGAGTCTCTTTGTGCACGTTTCTTTTTTACATTTAAAGCTAACTCAAGCAAGTAGGAGGCCGGTACGATGTATTCGTATGGAGGATCCTCACAGCTCCGAAGGATAGTCCGTGTAAAACCTCATCGTTTCAGTTCTCCCGTATGTATGTTTACTAAAGGGGCCTTGAGCCATTAAAAGGAAAGGACTGGGAATTCCTTATTGTTTTGGAGGAGGGGGCTCTGTGTCCCAGACAGCTTTTTCCAAAATATGAAGGCAGACACGTACAACTCAAGTACTGAGCCGGTCAACAACGGCTAGGAAATTCAAAGTCAAGGCCGCCACCATGTCCTTGGTTGACCCTTTGCTACCCTGGGATTCAAGCGCTTCAGCTCAGTGTGTGGTCTCGTGTATCATATGTGTCACAGTTCTTATTAACAGGGGTGCAAATTCTGCCTGCAACGCTCCTGCTTTATCCTGCGTGCACCCAGGATGAAGCTGACCCCCCGGCGCAAGTGAATGCCAAAATCCTGCCCTTCATGTTGCAGGTTTGCCCTCTCATTACCCCTTGTCTTATTGGAAGCGGTCTGCACGGACTGATTTAAACCTGCTTTTATCATGTGACAAGAGACACAGAAATGTTCAAAGAAACCGTAAAGCAAGTGCTTACTAAGATGCCTGCCGCATCTGACCTACATTTTGCCCATCTGTTACAAACCTGATTTATGGAAAAAATGAAATTGTAACACTTCCTGGAAACATAAACACTTGTAACTTGGCCTTATTTTGTCCAGTCACATCCTTTTTTTGATACCTATCTGTCTTCTTACCAACCCAGGATACTTACACGTAAGACCTACAATGATAATGTTCCTAAGCCACAGCTGATTAGCTTCTGATGTCAGACACGAGAGACATATAACAGCTTAGAAGTCAGGATAAAGGAATGGTGGAGCAGCACCAAACGGGAGAAATTACAGGCTTTGCTGTGTGATTGCCAGCTACAAGCCTTAGCAGGTCAGTGATCTGAATGATTCTTTATGCAGAGCAGATTTGCAAGGAACCACACATGTCTTCATGCTAGTTTCAGTGTCAGAGCCATATGATGCCCTGTCATGTTGGGAAAAGGAGGGGAAGGAGCAAAAGTGCTACAGAAAAGGGTCTGGGAAACGCAGCTTTAATAAATTCTGCTGCAGTATGCCATCTGTTCCAATGGGAAATCTATGCTGTCATAAATCTGAGTGTTGTGGCTAGGAAGACTGAGGGCACGCAACCCAAATTTGTAGATACTGTGTTGTGAAAGCTACAGAATAGAGCTGAGGCACTAATGTGACAAAGTTGGATTCTTTTCTGGTTGGGAATACTTCTCGAGAATGCTTTTCTCTCCTTTAATTAATTCATTACATAAGCTCTGTAGGTGACAAGGTTTGTTACAAACAGCTACCACAAATATTGACAAAAAATTGACCTGCGTTCATTCACTGTGAGTAGTTACTGAATACAGTAAAGTGTTTTCAACTTCTGCTGGCAGGCAGAACTTTTACAAAGGGAGGGGTCTGAAGAAATCCCCAGACCTTGGACTCTCTCTTGGAGAAAAACCAAGAGGGAAGCTGACAATAAACAGGACTAAAGTATCTGTGGATAATCTGAATCTTTCTGTGTCTTTCAAGTCCTACCTGACTGAACAAAAGTTAACAACAAGATACAATATAATTAATTATTTTTTAATTAAACTTCCTAGTGCCCACGAACCACATTCATGAACAAGGACTCCTTAAAGGTAGCAAAAAGAGACCAAAAATGAGTCTCTGTTCTACGGAATGTCTAATATAATCCCTTTATTTCTATTTTTTATTATTCTCATATGCACAAAGTAGCTTCTAAACGTTGCTTAGAACAGGGATAATCACATCACAGGCAGGATAATTTGCGTGCTCTGTGACAGAGCTCTTTTGAAAGGGGTTTCTGTCTTTCTTCTTGCCCAACGTAACACAAACCTCTTCTAACACAAATACCGACGGACTGTCAGCTTAACATTTGCTTTTTGTCAGTAACGTTGATGTACAGTTCAGTCAACAGAAATGCTGTGGAAAATTCTGATATCCTTGCAGGATTTCAGAAAAAAGGTAACCTATTTTTGCAGAACAGCCACTATTCAGAAAATGTTGTAGCCCACCTAGAACTGGGACAAGAGCTAATGCATATAGAGCATGCAGCTACTTTTGTTAGTGTTAGGTATGCAAGGTCTCCCAAGCTCCCTTTAAAAAAGGCCTTCCTGTCCATATTGTATCTGTTTTCACAGTTTGCAGCTTCACAGTTTGAAAAATCCTTTATTCAGCCATGGAGAAACCTTTTTTTGGACTTTGTGTATATTCGTATATGTTTGTTGGAACAGTAAATAGATAAGCCTATCAAAAATCAAGCTACATGTCTAAGCAAGCAAGACTTGAATAAACAACGTGCAGACAAATGGTAAGATCAGAACTTGCTCATAGCTAGTGAGATAAAATAATAAAGTATTATATGCACCTTTTAAAGTACAGTTAATTGTGTGCAAATGTGCATAAAAGTCCACTAGCTCATTGATGCAGGACAATTTCAAAATCAGGAATGTTGAATGGGCTGGAGGTGTAAGTCAGGTTCCTCACATACAGATGTTAGCGAGACTTTTCCAACATATCACATTGTTTACAAAATCAATATCCTTTGTAGATGATCCTTATGACTAACGTCATAAGACAGCAGAGCGCAGGGTTACTGATCGGAAGTGGCTGACTTTCACATCCAGTGGTTCTGTTGGATCAAATCCCTGGATGGCTTCTCTACTCAGTACCCACCCCTTTTGCATTTATTTAGCCCAGGAACCCACTATCACCAGATTTTACTTGGAAGAATGCTCCTGGAACAAAGATGTCCTCTCCATTTGGTGGTTCCAGGAACTGGCCACTGACAGAAATGTGGAAGTCGAAGACTGGATGTCCAGCTGTGCTGGGGCTTATCTGCACCGTGGAACTGGGATTTGCCCATGCCTCTCAATGCTGAAAGCTCCTTGTCAAGGTGTAGTGTTAAAAAAAAAAAAAAAAAAAAGTCAGTGTTGACATCTATGAGAAGTAGATAAAGTATACATTCTTCAAACCAGACATGCGATAAACTTTCTCTCTTTCTTTATCCTCCCCATACCTTTTGCCTTCAGGTAGAAGAATGGGGAGGCCACTGGGAGGTGGCAGACTGGAAGACAAGGAAGTTCCAGCAGCACTCAGGGGAAGGTGGGTTGCTACAGCAGGGAAATGTGGAAAAACTTTTGGGCTGCTCTGCTGCAATAACAATTTGAATTTACTGTCTCCTTTGAAACGCATTTGCAAACTGAACAACCGGCAAACCCCCCCCCCCCCCCCCGAAGTAGTTAAGACATAGCAAGCTGGAAATAGCCACTGAATGTCTGCTGGGATCATACTAGGATGGTCTCACACTGAGCAGGAGGCTTTGGCAAGCACACAGTGAGCTATGACAGGGATGGTTCAAGCTTTTGCTTCATTCTGCAGGACTCATGACCTCAAAGAAAAGGCTTGCCTTGCTGGAGCAAAGGGAAGGAACACATGCACGTATCCAGATTCTCAGTACACATCAGCTGGTGTAAAGAACACAGCGGAATCACAACAACACACAATACCTGACAACATTCACCTAGATATTTCACCTAAAGAGCTGAGGAAAAATTAAGAGATGCATAAAGGTGTCTTCTAGAAACTTTATGATAGGTTTTCACTGTTAAAATGTAGACTTTCCTAAAATCTGAACTTGGAGAGGATGATAGCCACTGAGGAGATTATGGGTTTATTTATCATTTGTATAGTGTAGGAGAGACAGAAACAATAAAAAGTAAGAACTCTGCCCTGTTCCTTCAAACAAATGTAGGCACCTATCTCTGTGAGGTAGACTCTGGGCACTAGTAGAATGAATGGAGGCTTTTACCTGCCACCCTGACTCAGGCATCCAAGGTCTCAAGTGCATGCAGGCATCTAAATCTTTGTGCTTAAAAGGAAAGCTATTTTACATCTCATTTATAACAAGCTACTACATAGGAAGCCTAACTACTACCAGACACAAATCACTGCTCTCTGTACACCTGGGCGTTGCATTGCAGGGCACTGAAGTCCTGGCTCTAGATTTACTCGGTATCCCAGCAGACATGATAGGTATCACAAGGAACTGAATTCAGGTGTCCTGAATCCTAAGCTACTAATACTTTAAAATCCTATTTCTCTTAACAGAACTGCAGTGGCAACCACACAGTAAAGGAACAGACAGGCTATTTGTTGTTGGTAATGTTATGCTGCATTACCTACCCTCCTTGAACAACAGGCTTAGGTTCTTATTTTGAGGTCACCATCTGTATTATGGGCATCATTTGTCAGAAAATTGTTTTGTTCAGTCAAAAACTGGAGACTGCCCGTGATCTGCAGAAATGCCAGGACAGTGAATGTCCATGGTGTATCTTAGGGATTGTTTTGATCTCCAAGTGAAGCAGTCTGGAAACACAAATGAAGACTAAGTGGTTTCCACTGGGCAAGAAATGCACCATTGATTGGAAGCACTCTGCTTACTGTCTTACTACTGTTACACAACAGAAATTGGGAAAAAAAGGGGTATAAATATCAAGTTTGTGGAGAGTTTGTGGCAGGCTGACATCAGAAAAGTCATCCATCAAGCTGCCTCTTTGGTCTACAAAAAGATTATCAAATACATGGCACTTCAAAGTGCTAGTCTCTGCCTAAGTAATGAGTTAGTAGCTGTACTGTATTCCTAAGAGAAGAGTCCTTATTCCCAAAGAGCTCAGGAAAGCATCCCACTCTTGTGGGATGTTTTCACATTCTTATGCTGATGCTGGACTGTTTTTCTCTTACTTCTATTGAATCCATAGTCAAAGTTGAAAGTCTGTGTGTATTTCCTCTCAACATCTTGTCCAGAATTTTGTCTACAACACCTACGGAGAAGGGCAAAGGGCGATTGTTACATCTGACTCGGGGAGGAAAGACTGAATCAGCTATGCAAACAAAAAAAAATCTGTATTATGGGGTAAAGAGATTGACCTTTAGACATAACATCGATAGGAGAATGGAACAGACATAAAGCTGTTAACCAAATGATTTTGTCTGACAATCTCGAATTAAAATGAAAGAAACTTTTTTTATCTTTCATTTTTGAAATTCATTGTTGCTGAAATAAAATTGGCTTATGTGGACAGGTTTTAGTTAGTGGTCTACACAAAATGAAAAATCCCACATTTGTCACATAACAAGCCCAGAGCTGATTTGGGGTTAGTTATCTCCTGGACTTTATTTTTCAATATAAATATTCACAGTAAGTCTCAGAATTAAAGTTTTATAAACCTGGGCATTGTGATAAATGATTACAGGCTTGAAAATGTGAACTTTAAGCTAAAATGAAAAATTCTCTACACACAGCAAAAAAAGTACCTCAGTAGCTGCAAAGCTGGACCTTAAAAGCCAAAGTCATAACTCTCTAGGTCTTTCCAGAGTATCAGTGATATATGGACTGGAGTACGTTTTTAGAGCAGACAGACCTGAGTTGGCTCCATGGCACTAAAAGCGTTGTGCAGAGTGTCCCCTTGAACCTGCTCCATACAACTCACTTAAGATCTGAAAACAGCATTGAAAATTAACAAGGAGTAAGGTCTGAAAATTTTAGGCATTGCACAGACTCTTACTAGGAAACGTGTCTTGCTGTAAGAAGTCTGCAATGCAAATAAATAAGATAGGGAATGACAGGGGGAGATAGCATTGAGGAAGTGATTTGTCTAAAAGAACGGTGGCTGACTGCAGTATAGCACCTGGCTCCCCGCACTTTGTAAGTTCAAATCACAAGTGTCTTGCCCATTTTACAGGTACGTTATTTGCCCAAACACAATTCTGACGCTTATTTTAAAAGCAATATCAAAACATGCTGTTATTAGCTTCCCAGGGAGGTTAAAACACCTTTAAATGCTTTACATCTCAAATCGTTTCACCTGCCCAGTGAGCAAACCACACTGTTTACAGACTCTCGTGCTCCAGACACCATTGGACTGGCTTTATTCTCTCTTCTAGTGAGTGACCAGATGATCACTGTAAAGAGGCACGTATCCTGTCACCTGGGAAACAGTGTTCTTAAAGGATGTGTGCCGCTTGTTCATTTGGACACTGTTTTATTTGCCAGAGTACCAGTGGGCATGGAAACACTGGAGCTTCCCAGCATAAAAGGGGAGAGAGAGTGTGTAGCTAGCACATGGAGCTAAGACAGCTTGTGTCCTCTTTCTGCCAAGGTGGAGAGCAGGATGCTTTCAGGAAAGGTGCCAACCCTCTCATAATGGATAATTATTTTAGACTATTCTGTTGTCTACCAGTGCTGAATCTCATCTTAATGGCAGCTTGAGAGATCTGTGGTCTGCTACATAATAGGGCATTATCTGAGATGTTCATTCCTCTTTTTGTATTCTCAGTAGGCTTTGGGGAATAAAAGATGCAGCCAACTGAGAGGCAAACTTTTTACTTCCTTTCCCTTCCCTCCCCTCCCAAAAGAAGTGCTGGGGAGATATCCATTATCTCAGTCAGCAAACACACAAGCTCTTCTGTACCCATACCAGGAATGACAAGAGGGTCAACTGAGTGAGATAGAGAGGAAACACAAGGGCAACCCAGGAGTATGAAACACAAACTGTCCTTTCTCTGGTTGGCTACTTGGCAGAGACGAGAAGCTGCCTGGGAGGGACACGAGTGATATCTCAGCGTCATAAACTTTGTGATCATTGTCACCTCTCTAATGCATGTTTACAACGCACGCTGGAAAAACCTGCTGTCAGGGATCGAACCAGTAGGTCCAGTGCAATGGGACTTTTTCTGAATTACCGCCTCAAGTCCAGGAGAGAAATATTTCATCCTGAACCTGTTTCTTCTTAGCTTCTTGCCTCTTCTATGCCTTTAAGTTGCAAACTCCCACTGGGGACCTTTTCCTAGAAAACGTGTGCACAGTGCCCAACACAGTCAGGCCTTGCTCCTAAGGCCTCAAGTTTCTAGCTCAACAGAGTATCCGACACTGTGAGTATCATCCTAATTCAAAGAGAAGCATTAAATATTGGTTGGTTTGCTTTTGTGAGCATTTTACAATCCTTAAGGAAAGATGTCAGAAAATATTATTTTTGTATGAGTATTTTTCCTAATGCTCTAATCTTCCAAGCTGGCTAGAGGTGCTAGAGAACATTGTGGGCATGTCTAGAGCAATGCCTGCAGCAGTAGAGAAAGAAGCACATCATCCAAATCAGTAAAGACCATTAATCAAATACCTGAGGGTCTTAACTGTGAGGAATAAAGAGCTGGAGGCATGATATTGGAGGTGACAAGGCTACTGAAGGCATCCTTGGGGATGGTCTTTTGTATTCTCCTAGGAAATAAAAGACTTCCAATGAGAGGAAACAAAAGACCTGAGCAGCAGGAATATTTGGGGCCTGGAGCCAGGGAAAAGAGTCAGTAACAAAGGCTGGTAATTTTGCATGAATTGCTGTTTTGTGTTGTTGAGCACCAGGACACAGCTGGTGTACTGGCGAACCTGAAGATTTGTGTTAACGGTATTGAAATGATAACGAAGTTTTTATTTTATGATTGCAGATGTTGGTGGATTATTGTTATTAAGCCTATTAGTGTAATAGTACAAATATGAGTTTCTCTTTGCTTACAGTCTTATTTGTTGTAGGTTTTTTAAATCAAATTCAGATAGCTATTAAATAATTTAAAATAATATACAAGGTCAATTGAGGAGAAAAAAGCACAGAGATGAAGGTAAAATTGTTTGACAGATCCAAATTCTCGAGAGTTTGGAGTGAACTCACTGCCTTCCTCTCTTGCATTCTGGGCTTGCACTTAGCAGTTCTGTACGGTGATACATACTCAGCAGTTCTGATGGTACCGCAGAAGCAAAAAGGAGATCAGGGGTTGGTTTATGAACCATTGAAAGAGCAATGATCTGTTTTGCAAATTGGTTTCTCCCTTTGCCTCACCCGAAAAAAAACAAACCCACCAAATATCTAATTACTTGGGACATCTAGATATCTGGCTGCCTAACGTGGAGCATCTCAAACCCGCCCCGTTTTCAAAGAGAAGGTTCTTTGTGTTCATGTTTTCAGTGAATTAGTCTGTGAGTATTTCAGCTGAATACCCAATGTACTAACCATGGTTGTAAATGCTAGTTTACTACATGACATGCGTTTTTCAGTTTATTCAGTATAGTGACTAAGTTGTTTCTTTTTTTTTTTTTTTATATAAAACATGTAAAATGGGTGTACTATGACATTTGACTTGTTATGTATGATTTAGGTATATATAAGACAGTTCACTACCTTTATGAACTTGCAGTCTCTCTGGCCATTAAACAATAGTTAGGGATTTCCCCAGCACAACCCAGTGGTTGCCCTTCCCTAAGCAATGGGATTTTTGGAGACAATACTTACTGCCAGCTCACACTTACAAATGTGAGGCTCTAGTTTTTTAATATATCTCTCCAGGCGGTGGTAAGCAGCCTTTGGCAGCTAACCAAACAGCCAGTGACAGGTGGTGGGACGCCAGAAGAAAGTCATGCCGCAAATAGAGTGAGCGCTGCGCTCTCACATGAAAATCTAGCACGGGAGTCCTCAAATGTGTTGAGAGCAAAGAAAAACGCAAAAGGATCATTGTGGCCCTCTCCTTTGGCTGCAGGCATTTGGATATACGCTGTGGCTGATCCAGTGCCCGGTGATGCCCCCGAAGCATTGGCTAGGGCACAACTTTCGGACAACGTGTAAGTGTTATCATGAGCCTCGCTCCCTGCTCATGTGCACGATTGGCCAGCCTGGCTACAAAATCACGATAACTGATTTCTGCTAGAGAGTACTAAGGTTTAGACACCTTCCCTGAGCTGTGAGTTAGGCCTTTGCTTTCAAAAGGAGGAATAAGCTGCTGCGTTTGAAGACCTTGGGAAAGAACATTAAGCCCTTGTCTGTCTACGTGCATACTTCAAGACACATAAACAAAACAGCCATTGAAAACCTAGTCCTTGGAAATGATAAAATAAATATTTTCCACTTCCTCTTAACTATAGTAATTCTGCAGATGTTCTTCACATACCACCCTCTCATGCAGAAAATTCATAATGATAAAGCTCTAGAAAAACATCTGCTTAGACACAAGGTTTACAATTCTTAACTTTCCTACCCTGTCGTTAGCCATTTTTTCTTATTTTTATTCACTTTGCAATGAAAAAGTGTCACCCCCAAAAAAGTGACAAAGTTGATTGAGGGGTGATAGATGTAAGGTGCAGAGAAAGGCTGGCGAAACTCTGTGTTTTTTATGTGAATCCCTGTAGCAGCAGAGCCATTTGCATTATGAGAGTCTGTATGTATGTGCTGTGCACATGTGTGTATGCATGTGACATGTAATTGTGCTTTTATAGAGATGCACACGCAAACTTTTAAGCATTAAAGAGGCTGTAGCACAGTTTCCTACTTGAAGGCAGTCAGAATAAAATAACCATTAATCTTCCAGCACAGCCTAGGCAGTGACAGGGTAAGCTCCCACGTTATGCTGCCAAGCTTCCTGGGCTGAGAAGTCCGTTCCTTTCTTGTCCTCTTGGCTGAGCCTACCTATACACATGCCAACAAGCATTAAGAGTTATAGTGCTTTCTGTTATGACACCTGACTCATCAAGGTACTAAACCACCTGCTTGCTTTTGAGCATGGGAAATATTTAATTATTCAGGCACATTCTCAACTCCCGTAGGTGCAAAGGCACTGGATTAGTCAGAAAATGTAACTGGCAGCGCTTACTATCTCATTTCACACAGACTACCAAATGGTGACAGCAAATAGTCACTGCTTTCCTGGCCTCTATCGGAACCGGCGCTTTGGAGCTAGCAGGCAAAGAATCATTTTCTGTAAGTCCTGTGTTCTCAGATTTTTTATACATTCGTTTTAATTCAGGGCAAATTTTTGCTTCCCATATGTACAGGCAGTTCCCATTGCTTTATGAAAGATTATTTTTGCAAACATGGAAGAGCAGTGTTTTCTATCTCTTCAGTGATCAATGATGTTGAAGCCACATTATTAGGGTTTGTTCGCAGTGGAACAATATTCCATATATTTCCCAGATATAGCACCAAAGCTTATGGCTGTTTAGCAGAGTTCCAGGTCAAAGCCTAACAGCAAAGTACTGTAATCTTAGTGAGAAGATCATGTTAAAATGCAAGTGGAAATGGGAATGACCCTTTCCTTCAAAGTACAGCAAGCTACATAAAAATGATTGACTTCAAAAAATGCGGAAAACCTGCATCTTCCCCTGAAGTATATGACTCTCAAGAGACAAGTCTGAAAAAGATTGTATCAATTTATTTCCTTCGCATGACTCAGCACCGCTTCTCAGTGCAATGCTCAAAATGGTTTCACAGCCAAGCAGCTTAGAGTCGCCAGATTCTGAAGAAGACAAAAGTAAAAAAAATTGGTAGATGAACTACAAGTGAAAATGAAGTGCTTCTGTTCCGTACTTAAAGTGATCCTGTATTTGTATCAACAGAGTACTGTTGATTTAGCCTGATTATGCTGATGCATTATTTAGTCGATGGTAGTTTGGAGCCAAAAGTTCCTTGTGATTTTAATGCATATCAGAGTATTGAAGTAAGGCCAACAGAAGATTCAGATATCAAGCAGTTCTGAAAGATCAAGACATATTTGTTCATTTTGGATGCCTAGATAGACATTCACTGAAAATATGATGACTACTTTCTGAAGTTGACCTTACATGACTAGAAACAACATGTAGCTACCTTAATATCAAGCCCATGCAAAAGTTCTCTGTCACCATTTAAAATTATACTGAAAAGTGAGTGAGCAGCTGCATGGTGCTTAGTTGCTGGCTGGGGTTAAACCACGACAACAAGCCAGGAAAAATGCAGTGTACTGTGTTTTTCAAGATCCAGGGTTCCTCAGAACAGTGGCCAGCCAAAAAAGGTGTTACAGCACCCTGACATGCCAAGAAGGTCTGTATTGACCCCTTCTCTCTTTCTGAATAGGAATTTCATGCTGGATATGAGTTGCCCTCTTAGTGAACATTTTTCTCAAAAGAAATGCATTTTATGGAAATTTTCCTATCTTGATAAATTAGTATTTTCCAGTATAAAAGCATTCCACTTACCTCTCAACAGTTCAGCAAGGTTTCTTACAAGCTATTCCACCGCAGTGGCATAAAACCAGCCAAACAGGTGGCCACCACATCAACACGGCCCCAGACAGACATTCCTCAGGCTAAACTTCAGCGAGCAGCTTAGCTTAAGTCACCGTGATGTCTAACCTTTCTTCTGAAAAATCACCTTTACTTGGAAAAAAAGAGAAGATAATATTCTACTCAATTCTCGACAACTTGACAATGACATTGCTCTTCAATTTTTAAGTCGCAAGTTTTTGTAAAAGCATCTTCATATCACCAATGCTTTGGGAAATTTTAATTTATTTACAGGTATCCTATAGATTTTCTTATATAATGTGTATTTCTTCCAGAAGTGATGCTGACATAGAGCGACTGGATGTGTGTGAATTTGTTCTGTTTTCTTTGAGCAGTTTCTGAAGGTTGAGTTTATTTAGTTTATAGCAGACTGAGCATGTGCAGATGTTCCTCTCTTATATGAGTAGCAGCTTTGGAGTGTTAAGTCTAAATCCAGTTGTGTGAAGGATACAGAGAAGACAAAAGAAAACTGCATTTTTTTTAATTCACTGCAGGAAAATTGCTACTGACCTTGAGAAAACCACAAGAAAAATGAGTTCATGGGAAGTCATTTTTACTTACACACCATGTGTACTTCTGCTTACGCTACTGCAGAACCCTCTGAGGAAGTCAACATGTACCAACGTTTAATACACAAGCTGTGAACTATTAACATTTAATTTAGGATTATTCAGTATAAATTCATTTTATATCAACAGTAATGAGTGCTTTTTTTCAGATTGTGGCAGTATTTGTTCTTCGCTGTGCACTGACTGTAGGCTGATTGACAATTTCAAACTAAATACCAGTAGCTCAAAATAATGTACTCCCACTCTCAGCTTGTGCTTGAATATTCAAATCTGCAGATGTAGGAGTAAAAAAGAAGACAGAGAAGTGGAAAAAAAAATTTAAATCTTAGTGAGATTCCAGGTGCCGGATGTTTGGCATCGGCTCACCTCAATAAATGCTCTTTCCTTAGATAATTGGACACTGTTATCACCCCCCTCCCCTGAAAAGTTTCAAATTTAAGATTCTAGTCTTGCAAATTTTTGTTTAACAATAATTCCCACAGAGCGAACCATTGAACTACTAAGCTCTTCTTACCCATTTCAGCATTGCTGGATCAAATCCTGAACGTGCCTTTCAAAAAGATTCTTATAAAAATAAAAGTTCTGATTCTTAAAATCAGACAGCTCAGTGAGGCTCGTTTCTTCAGTGTGAGCTTTTGGACCAGAACTGTGTCAGGAAGCGACTTTGGGCATATGCCTCCGCATGTCCAAATGGCTGCAACCACAATGTTTAGGCCATGTTAGTATGTTAATATTAGGCACTATATGTATGTGCAAAGTGAGTTTAAGGGCCTATTATCTCACTTGCATAAACAAACAATTTGCTTGTGAGACAATTTAACGTCTGGCTTTAGAAAGAGAATTAATTATTCATGTTCATTACTGCATTACTGCTATGGATAAAAAAGGAAACGCCACTTCAAAATGAAGACAATTCGTAAATTGCCTTAACAGCCTAACACTGTTTTCTTAGCACAGAAGAATCTGTGATGCTTACCACGTCTCTTGTGTAAAATGGAGGCTACTCAGAATGAGAAAAGAATTGTTCCCCACCTTCTATATCCAATCAAGGCTGATACCTGGAGAAAAGGCTTAACAGGCTTAAATTTAGTCATTCGTGCATGTGGGGCATCAATCAAAAGCTACGGCTTCCCCCACTGAAAATTAACTAACAGATCTTTTTCACATACTCAGGCTGCTAGGCTTCGCAGAAGACTGCAGAAATAGTATCAAGTGGCTTTAGAGATTCTGCAGACTCCATGGTCATGCAGCAAGTATGGAAAATTTGGGTCTTTCCAGTCCTTACTTAATCTCCTCTCCAGGCAATAAATGCTACTCTGTAAAAAAAGGATAGGATCCAGGAAGTACAGTGAGGTTGCCATGGTTTGCTTCTCTGAATTGTTTTAATCATGTTACGGAGACTAATAAGGCAATGTGAGCCCCATAAAAATAATTTCCGTCAACATATTTTTTCACTGCCATGAAGTATTGCACCTTTATGATTAATCCCTTCATCACAAAGAAAAAAGATTAAAATGCCGACTTGAAACATACTCTTAAGATTTACTGGTTTCTTTGACATATCAGTACGCGAGTAGAATAAGAATTGGTTTGCACGGTAAGAAAAATGCCAGACTTTTTATTTCCCTCCCACTTTCATCCTTCATCCTAGGTGGAGGATGAGTGAATGTTCAGTACACAGAGAACAACCAAATTACAGGTCGGATTAGCAATATATGTAGCCTGGCATAGCCCAACAGAATCAAGGGTTACTCCAGTTTACACTAACTAAAAAGTCCTACAGGTAGAACTATCTAAACCATTGCTGTCTCTGGGTCAGTGGCAAAGCAGAAAACAAATAACGCATGCAAAATGGATTGAGTGTTTTTCAGACTTTTTCTGACATGTAAAAATGTAGTGAATTAAGCAGAAAAATGTTTCAGGATAGGGATTTTTTTTCAGTTATATTCAGGGCATCTTTAATGCAGAACTAAATGAAATTTGGAAACCAGGCTAAAATTACAACAGAAGAAAACAGAAACTCAGAACAGGGAGGTGGCAGAACTATTGATGTTGTGATAACTCCTCCTCTGCAGCCCTGATGAGAGCCTAAAAACCGATCAAGCAGGAGGTGGCCAGTGTTCAATGCCCTCGACAGCCCTGTGAAAACCTGACGTAAACCAAGGCGCTCTTCTTTTTATAATAAACAGGACTATAGTGTTTCCTCGCTTCACGGGTATGCCATGATTTGGGTGACAGAAGTATGAGTAGTCTGGGTAGAAAAACAGGAGACCAGTCAGGTTGATTTTTCTCAGGAGGAAGTTGTGGGAAACAAGGAGATCTAATAAAAAAGTAATGGTGTTGCCATAGAAAATGCCAAACTGACAGAAAGTTAAGCATGAGTCACAACATGGCACAGAGTCTTTTATGTTTATAGTTGAAGGGATGCATTCCAACTGTTGCAGACACACCTAGTGTAATTTTAAACTTTATTTCAGGTCCTGATTTCAGTGGTAGAAGAGGCAGCCACAAGCTCAAAGGAGGCTGCAAAATCTGCCCCAGAAGTAGATAAATACAAGGGCAGCTAGCCTGAGGTGCCATGATAATGATGCTAGCAGGTCCCAAATTAGCCAGTTTATAGCAAGATCAGTTGTTTGACGACATTGTAAATATATCTACAGCATCTGAAAAGGCCAACACAGCTGTGACTCAAAAGCCACTAGGCTACAAAACAAGTTACACAAGTCCCTCTCTTGTGTAAGTACAGTTTTATATTTTACTCAGCTGTATGTTTTTTGTAATGCTATGTAGGAGGAAGCTTCCAAAAGGGAAAAAAAAAGATCAACTTGGGGAACTAACCGATCAGGAAGGATTAAAGACTCGATACTGCAAATTCTTCCCAGGGCTTACAAGGGAAGTTCAAGAGATTTACAATGTTGGGTTTCTATGAGTGACAGTTCCTAAGCACATGAGTTAGCATGTATCTTTGCCTTGTGCAGTCCTGCAACGATTTGTGCAAGACAAATGATCTGCAAGTAGTCCATGCCTTGTACCAGGCACGAGAATCCAGAGGAGAATTTGGATGCAATAGGGTATGGGAATGCCAGAATTTCTGCATCTTCGAAGCCCCACACCAGGTCTGGGCCCGTATGATTTGCAAGGAAAAACAGCTGGAGAACATGTGCTCTCTCCTACACTGTTAAGTTTATTCTGAAAATCCTCAATTCTTTTTTCCCAGGATGAACAAATCAAAAAATCTCCAAAGTGATGAGCTATAGGAACAAAGCATGCATGTCTCAGGAATGACCAGTTTACAAATAGGAAGAACAAAGAACCTGGGAGACTTATATATATATAACTTTAACAAACAGACTCTTATTCAATCCTCAAAGTTAACCTAGCCTTGTCAGTGTACTTAAATTCTTTGGTAGGAGTGTGTATCAGCTCTCTTGGAACACACAACCTGACTTAGTGCATTTGAAAATTAACACTAAAGTACTCAGCTAACTTTTTTTCCTGTTCTTAAGAAATTTTCAGTTGCACATCTCCAGGAAATGTGACCAGATGTCTTGAAACAAACATAATTCATCATTATTACACTGACAGGTTGACTTTTTTAATGAGTTTGTTAATTCATTTAAATGAGCCTGATGTGCTGAGAAGAGGGTATTTCTCATCTCTGTTTCACAGAACAGGGGTCATCACCCAATCACTGATACATCCCACACATGGTTAAATAAGACCACCACAGATCTTTCTTCTATAATTATAATGCAAGGTAACTATGGTAACAATAGTTGGCAAATCTTGTCTTTTAAATGGCTTCTGTTGCACAGGTTTTTATATCTTCTGCCCCCTCCCCCTTCCCACACACATTTTCTTTTTATTATAACAAGAAGATATGGGTAACTATTATGAGATGTATGGATTCCTGCCCTCAGCACTACTGAAGAGCATTGCTTCATTGAGATTGGCAATTGCATTTAACCCAAAGTCAGCTTGGAATACCTTCGTATTTTGTGTTCGCAAGACTCTCACAATCCAAGATTCCCGCTCCCTCACGCCTTTACTACATCAATCCATACTCTCCCTTTTCACCAAATCCTAACACTTTCTGGAAGCATTAATGAGTTGAATCAGCTCCAAACACGGTTAAAATCATGACATTTCATGCATGTTTGGCACCTCCATCTTAGAATTAAAATGCATAGAAATTTCCTTCTTTGTACTGTATATAGTTATTTGTACTCATACTCTGTCTGAGCTAAGAATAATCTAAAGGAAGGCTACTCAGTTTCTGTAGAGAGTGTTGTCGTTTACTAGTATTTTGACCTAAAAAGGAAGACTGTGGTAGAAAGCTGCTTGACTCAAAGGTTTATGTTGCCTGTGAGCTGACTGGCTGCATCTCCCCTCTTAATGTCTTTTTTCCATTGACTCACCTTTGATTTTTGGCAGATTCTGAACAACCTGTTCATTATAACACTGGTGATGTGATCATAGTATGTCTGGCACTACTTTTTTTAGAGAACAAAACAGTACTTTGTTCCTCTGACTAGTTTAAGATGCATTGTGTTTCTTCCATCCATCAAATCACTTCATTTTAATCATGAACCAGATGTCAAACTACATTTAAACACTTGGGCTGCACATTACTTGCAGCCAAAAGTACAAAAAATCAAGGGCAGAGTTAAAGGGCTTTCTCTAAGAAAAGAAGCGCTGATCTTCTAATTATAATATGTAATGTTATCTTATCAGTTATCAGTACAATGTTATCAGTTGCTTCACTATTGGAAGAGTAAAATTTAAAAACAGTTAAAAATAAAACTAGAGTTGCAGTATGCAAAGAGATACAGAAAAAATTAGGTATGCGACTTAATCTGCTAAACTATCTCTATATTTGGGGTTTAAAAATGGTTTAAATCACAATGATCAAATTCCAATGGGTTAAAAACCTGAAATCTATGGGCTAAATTCAGCTCTGATATAAATCTAGAGTAATTCAACTGTAAGCAGTGGTGGTGTTCCAGATTTACACCAGCGTAATCGAGACCAGAATCAACATCATTTATTAAACTGTAGAGGCCATGTTCGTCTCTCAGTATGTTTATTTAAGTCTCATTAGCTACTGAGAGGGAACTGTATACCTGATGGCCTGCAATGGATAGCGGGCGTAGGAGCAGGGAAGGCAAAGGGATTTTCAAGGCTCAAGAAATGCAGTCCATTCCCCAGGAGAGGGACTGTCGTCCCTCTCTTATTCAGTTATCTTATTTACAGAGCCATAGAAAAATAGCAATGACCACATACAGGGGGATTATGAAGTTACAATGATTATATCTGCATATGCAGTCCATCCATCACATTAAAGTGCCGCTAAAAAGTTCTAGCTTGCTTTGATAGGACAGCAAATGGTGTAGCCTTCTGAGAGGAGGTTGGTCTCTTCTCCTACTTATACCTGTTTTACTCAGGCCTGTAGACACTCGTGTTCAGGTGTGTAAGAGCAAGGCCTTTTGGGAATGGGACAAGAAATATAATATAGCAGCTGCTTGATAGGCTCCATACTCTTGGGTCATGCCACTATAATCATGGCTTTTAATAAAATGAATAGAAATCATTTGATACCTGTACTAGATACAAATACAGCTACAGTAAAAAGTAGCCTTCCTTCTATTTGTAGAGAACCCAGGGAAATGTAAAATTAACAAGCCTATGTGGCTAAAGAAATACTCCAATTTATCATGAAAAATAGTGCATAGCCCATCCAGAGCTTCTTATTTTATGTAGCACATACACAGAGACCTGAATTCCTGTATTTGTGATGTAGCTTTCCATACACTGAAAATCATTCTCTCCAAACTTGGTATATATACGTTTTTTAACACAACCTTAGCATGAAATCCTGGAGATAGGGAAGCCTTATATACCCATTTTCTTCTTGATCCTGAGATCATCTAGATGTCCGTCTAAGATGAGTTAACCAAAAGATCCCTAGATGCTGTTACAGAAGATACTTCAGCCCTGCTCTTTCTATTACACCAACCAAAAGATCACCATGTGCTGAAAATCTGGAAATCTCTGGGGACTAAATTTTTCTTTATCTGAAACTTCATGTTTCACTATAACAAAAATAACAAGTTCATTCGTTGTTTGTTACAAGCAATAGATATGCCTAGGGAATGCACTTTTCCTTCCTTGGCTTAGATTACTTTCTCCTTTCTCGTACTGGCCATTCAAGAAGATTAATAGTTCATTTCATTCCAAGTAATAACTTGCATGACCACACTGAGGTTTTAAGTATATATTCCTTGGACACATATAACTCCTTATGCATGAAAATAACATGCAGTCACAGAAGCCAAAATGAAGTCTTGCAGATATAAATTCTTTGAGGAGGGAATTTTACTTTGCTTTTTATACAAGCACCAAAAAACGAAGGCCCAGCTCTCCTTTAAACTACTCATATTGGTAAAAGTTCTCAAACAAAGAAATCTGCATACACATAAAGGTATTTTAAATCTTCCCTTTCCTCCCACCCCCTTTAAAAATGGTGTTTCTGAGCAGTTAAAGCCTCTTGACAAGAAGCAGTGGAAGAGCTACCTTTTGAATTGTCTTCTAGCAAGACCCAGTGAACAGAGGAGTCCTGGAAAGACCATCTTAACTGGCCCAGCTCAGGACAGCCTTTGGTCCAGTCTAAGTCCTGAGCTAGCTGGAAAAAAGGATAACTTTTTTCTTCCTATTTCAAATTCTGCAGCAATTACAGCTGAGTTAATATGAGCGTCTGGCTGAAGAAGAAATATAAAGGCTTTTTAAAATACTATTCCTCTGCCAAATGGTTTGTCAGAGAAAACTCTTTTTTTGTAAGAGACCTTCCTAGATTCAAAATCAGCATCATGCTTAATTCAAGCTTCTTTTTAGATTTTTAAAAGTTGAAATATATAATAATGAGAAAGACTATGGATCTCTGTGCGACATATAAAAATGTCAAAGCTGATATTTTGGTTTTGAAATAACAGCACGGTATCTTAGCATAAAGCTGGTGAGTCATCCACATGCTAAACATTTGGGAAGTCCAGATGCTCTTGGGAAATTTGTTTTTAATAACAAGAAAGAATTGTTTTTCTTTAATTTTTTTAGAAGTAGGGATGACGATGGTTCCCTTTCCTCCAGGTTCTGAACCTGGTTCACTGAGTTGCTAAATATTTCCTGAGGTATCCTACACACCTTCCACTATCACTTGAGCAGGAGCTGAAGTCACGCTGAAGTCTGCCTCCCAATTGGATTTTCTCACGTTCACTTTGACAAGAATGACATCGGCATCCAGACTGAACTAAAACCAACATCACTATTTTGCTGTCCTTTAGGCAGTATCGCTGCTTAACGATAGGGAGTCATAAAGACACAATTATTCCCAGGGAATGGATCTTCTGGTGTTACCTGCAACACTCTCACTTCAGTAATCGGTCTGATGATTTACCACCCATCTTTCACATTGCCAAAAACGTAACTGGAATGTTGAAGGACTTACAGGTTTTAGGTTATACTTACCCAATTCTTGGTTTGGCAGTTTACTCAATTCATATCAGAGATGCACAGATAACAGATGGTGGGAAACAAGATAAACTTGTTAACCTCAGTACCTACACCGTGCTTCTGTTACCTTCATCATTAATTATTTCAGCCTTCATTAATTAGTTACTCGAGAGAGAAACATAACGTACAGTATTTCGGGTGCGCAGACTCTACAGGCAGGGAGGCAGAGGACTGTGCTCAAGGCGTTACACAACCGGCGCGTGGCTTCCTCGCGCGAGCCCCGTTCCGCTGCGCAGCGTGCCCTTATATTACGTTACACGGCTGGTGTGTGCCTGGCACCGCCAGGAAGATAAAGAAATTTGGAGCTGAATCGTTTTCCATGATCCACGGTCGTAATCCGCGAGGAGATATGTCTTCGGTGGAACAGAAGCAGGACACAAGCCATGTAGATTAAGGAGATATACTGAGCAGTTATTCAGGCGTGTTTTTCTCTCACTCATAACTAAGCCTTGATTAACATTAACTTTTAAAACGGACGCTTTGTAACCATAGCCCCGAGAAACACTTCAAACAGTATTTCAGGATTTACAGACATTTTATACTATTTGGAGGACTAACATACAGCACATGAAGAGTTTGTTCCAGTCCATTTTGAAAAAATAATGCACAAGTCTTTCAAACAACCTTTAGACTTTCTCAGATTACTAACAACTATTTTGGTTAACACTCCAGGACTTAACTCAGCCACCTATTTATTAAGAAGCCAAGCCAACATTTTTTAAACTAACAGTAGGCAAATGAACCACGTTCAGAAGCTCACTGCCACTCACCTTTTGCATTACCGAATTAGCATTTTGGAAATTAATGCAGAAGAGAGCGCCACTTTTATACAGTGTCATTAGACTTAATATCTTCGAGTGTCAAAGATGAAAATGAAACCTTATCTGCCAGAATACACTGTAAGTGATATCAGTATCTCTCCAGTACCCTTAGGATACTGTTAAAGGGAATTGTTTCCCGTTAAGTATGAAACATAGTAAAGGTTAAATTGGTTAGTGGCTTGAGGTGACACATTTTTCAGACGTTCTGGATGAGATCGTCCCTGAAATTCTATTCTAGAGGTCAAAGTCCTTCTTTTTTTTCCTTATGGTAAATAGGCAGTGACTAACTGAAGCACAAGGAGAACACACAGGTTTATTAGGTGTTTCACAACTATTTGGAAAATGTTTATGGCTTTACTTTAAGTGAGTTTGACGGGGGCTGAAGCCAGCGATCAAGCAGAGGGTTTGGTAACACAGAGTGTGCTGTGAATGAATGCACTGAAGGAAGAACAGCACTGGCTGGAACATAAGCGATCACTTGTGATTCTAGCAGAGGAACTGCAGTCATCATTTAGTCAATGATGTTTATTATTAACTGTGAAGAATGAGCTTTAGGCAGCAGAGTGGGAAATCACTGTGGGTGCAGTGGAAGTAAATGAAGATTTTTGACCACTCAGGTTAGGTTCTTACTCGTTCAAGATAGATATTGATTTTTCTCCTGAATAGAATACATTATATTAAATTCACTCTGGTTTCCTATAAATAACATAGCTGCTGCATGTTTTCAATCCTTTCCTTTATCAGCCCTTTGCTGCTCACAAACTAATATGCAAAATAGGATTGACACAGGAAATATAGCTATTATGAAACAGTAAAACAAGAAAAAGTTTCCTGACTGCTACTGTTAGCATAAGAAAATACAAGACGGTCTCTGCTTTGGTGACACTGTCAGCAATTTACTGCAATAGAAATAAGTTTTGGGAAGATATCTTTGGGTTTTGCATCTTTCTTAAGCCATATGTTATTTACATCCAGTGCATGCAAGTGCAATCCATGAGTCTTGGAGGACTCTCCAAACAACTCCAGAGAGTAAAAGCAAACCAACAAAGATGATGTTCCACACTTCCCTTGAGCCTCTGTCCTTAGGAAGCATGAAAGTCAAGTTGTGCCTGTGCCTTGTTCAGAATCATTTTTCTTTTATGCTCCATTGTACTCTGAACAATTTCAGTTATAATATGATACATTTGCTCAAAGTCAAGGTGACATAAAACAGTAAGCTTGTTTCATAACAGATAAATCCTGCCCACCATAATGTCATATTAAAATTTTGGTCATCTACCTGAAGTTCAGAGACTTATTTAAATTGAAATGAACCACCTAACAAGATATTAATCAGTGAAGAATAGATACCAGGATCTAATATCATTCCAATGATTTTATGTTATAACAGCTTTTTTACAGGAAGTATTTTAACTGTAACAGTGATGCTTTCAGCTAAAGTCTTGTGTAAAAGTTTTTCTGTTTATGTTTCAAACAGCAAGTATAAGTTCATTTTACAACGAAGCTGATTGATAGTATTACAGCTTCACAATGACTAAGCTGCCATGGTGGCAGATATCTTAAAACCATACAAAAGCCACAGAAATGCAAAAAATTATAAGGGTCAACCTTATATTACTCAGTTACTCATCAGAAATTCAAAGTGATCTGCCCCTTTAGGTTTGTGTAAACAAATACAGCACTGACAGGAGTCACAGGATTTGCCACTGAGTGCTGTAAATGTGCCTTAAAGCAGGTGGCTTCTCTAAGTTTCACCCAAAATCATGAGTTCTCATGCTAGCACGTGGTTCTCTCACTAAAGCACAAAGCTGAATATTTATAAAAAACTTGGGAATTTCTTACGGTCTACAGTCTCAGGACTTAGAAGCCTCAATCTTTACACCAAACACATGATCAGTATAAAAATATATCAGATGTTTCTTAAGCACGTGGTTGACAGGCACCATATGGGAAGTGGGCTCACCCATGTTCTCATTAGCTTCAATGGGCGTTTTGTCCCCGGGTTTCAACTGCAGCAGGAGGAGAGCCTGCCCTAACAAGCCCGAGGAGCACAGACGCAGCACATGGCCTCGGGATGCTGGTTGGCGCAGCCTGGTGCTAGGAAACAGTGACCTGAAAGTGATGTCCAAAGCAGGAGCCCGAGGTTTCTCAGTCGCTGCAGCTGCTGCTGAAGAACCACGGAGCAGATACTGACGGCGAGCAGCGATAGCCTTGGGCAGACCCCTCACGCCTTACACACCGTACGAGTTTTACGATTGACTCCTGGCTAGCAACACGATGTGCCCTGTCCCGTTTATGCGGCACAAAGCCAAGGCGTCCACCAACTCCAACTCTGTGCCACTACTGACCAGCTGCTGGCGTCACTGAGCAGAAGACCACGGCACTATGCAATAGCCCAAGGATGCGTTAACAAGAAAGGCACCCGTACGCAAGGGATAGTCCCTGGAGTCACATCCCATGCCATGTAGCCCAAAGAGGCCAGGTACATCGCAAGTCACACAGCCCAGTCCCATGTTATCTCATGCTTCAGTCGATAAGAAATTCCAACAGTCCAGTTCTGTCCTTAAAACAGAAGTATGAAGGCTTGAGAAATTAGCGTGCATAAAAAAGAGTAGATCTCTTTTGCTTACAAGACATGTAGACGAGGACTTCAGGGAGATAAAGGACAGAGGTTAGGGGGGTCCCTTTTCACTCTAATGGTAACCACAGAAAATCAAAACCTAAATAAAGACACCAGAGAGGTGCCAAAAAGTCTTTCGGGAAATATTCTTGCATCTTTAGAATAACAGATTTGCTTCTCAGCCTAGCAAGCGTAGCCTCCCTCAGGTATAGACAGATGCCATGTGCTGTAAAGGGGACATGCTGCCCAGTTTGGTGCATGCCTGGACACCTGGACAGAGTGCCTGGCAGACAGCTGTGCGGATGCCGCCTTACCTGTGGCCACCCATTAGATATAGCTGACATTTTCCATATTATTGAGGCAGAACAATTTTTTTTGCAGGATGCACCAGTGTGCCAAGAACCCTGGATGCAAACACTTGAAATGTGCCTTGAAATGCCAGCTTTCATTCCATCCGTCAAAACATTACGTATAAACAACTTCATGTTTGTTCAAGATGTATAGCTGCAGTAAGCAGAACTTGCTTGGTTTGCCAGAAACAGCTCAAAGCAATGAGAGCAAATGTGACAAAATACGTTTGGCATGAAAAGCAGAGTCAAAGACTAGAGACCCTAGCAGACCTACCCCTTTTCCTCAAAGAGATTGTAGAACGCTTTGCCTTGTTTTATGAATTCATTTAAGTATCAGAAATGTTCTTCCTTTCCAGGAATAATGCTGTTGAGCATATAGCTGTTGAGCATGTTTTTGCCTTCAGTTTGGTTTCTGAGAATTATTGCTTCAAATATGAGAGCTAGACTAGAAAGACTGTTATTTTTATAGGCACCTATTGTTTCCCTCCAGCTTTTAAAGAATAGCCTGTTGAAAATATATTTGGCTTCCTTTTGCTTGCACCTTGAGTGCTTAATCATAGAGGTTTTATTGGCCAGCTTCACGGAGGAAATACTTTGGTACAACAGAGGCATAAGGGGATAGTAGGAAAGGGACAGACTTTATAGCATTTTGAGAGAGCTGAGACAGCCACTGTGAGTCTCAGATAGTTCCACAGGCAGGTTCATTTCCAGCTTCACCAACTCAGGTTGTTAAAAGTCCTGCTTCTGCAGCTGAGCTCCCCTCGGTTTCTGACCCACCCTTCTACTCTCCACCTTCCTTGAGCTCATATGATTGTGATACCTGGTGAGGGCACTTCTGGCCTACAGGCTGTTTAAGTTCTGCTATATCTAACTGGGCTAAGCCAAGGCACATGGGCCAGGCAGGAACCACTCTTCAGGATCTTCAACCTGGTCTGCATTTCGAACAGTCTTGGAGTAGCGTACGGAGGGCAAGACACAGCAACCACAGCTTTTACACACCTACAGTTGTCTGCATGTCGTGTGGCTTCAAGCCTGCAGCAGCAGCAAAGTTAAGCAAACCTTTCTGGGTTTGGGTCCCTTCTTAAGGATGCTGCTGTAGGTACCACTGCGTTCCACGGGAGGTGATCTCTTCAGCACAGGGAGATTCCTCAGGGGACTGACTGCAGCGATTCTTGCCAGCAGGTCCACGTTTCATTCACATATGCGCTAGCATTGTATCACATACATGCACATCTCATACATCACTGGCTTAAATATTTTTCTTTTTTTTCACTGTTCAGCACTAATGTAGATGTATACCCTCTGAAGTCCCCATAGAGCTGGAGGAAAATCTTCAGCTGGAATGCAAACTCCTTGGGTAGAAGACAAGCAGTTACAGTGCAAAGGAGGTTTCTGGAAGGCTGCCAGCGAAATAACACCACGGCTTCTTCCTGTGCATGTGCTTAGATTTGCTTCCCACAAGGCAGTACAAGCACTGGTGGAGTGGGCTGGATTAAGAATGAGCAACAGTGAGTCACTAATCATTGTCAATTCACTGATAATCACCAGAGCACCACTCCACAGTGACAACCTGGCACTGCCATTGATGTCTTGCTGTTGATGAGGGGATCCTTCACAGGATTGCAGGCAGCTTTACTGCAAAAATCAGGTAGCTGCATAGTAAGATTAAAAAAAAAAAATACGACCAGCACTTTTTCTAGCCAAATACAATTCAATTATAATGAGATCACTTTGTGTGCCGTTGCTAAAGGAAGGAACAGTCTGTAATGTGACACATGCTGTATCCTGCTTAACAGCTCGAGATTTCTGGTTAGACAGTCTTCCCTT
Organism: Leptodon cayanensis; assembly: GCA_027564655.1. Classification (NCBI taxonomy): domain Eukaryota; kingdom Metazoa; phylum Chordata; class Aves; order Accipitriformes; family Accipitridae; genus Leptodon; species Leptodon cayanensis. The sequence continues at coordinate 11,259,094 of JANXJC010000064.1, read as the reverse complement.
CTGATTTTGTTGTTGTTGTTGTTGTTTAATTTGACTTTACAGTAAGCGAATGATGAATGTACCCCAATTAAGTACTTTTTAAGTGCCCCACAAAAAATTAACCACTCTTTTCAAACCAGTTTCCTGGGATCCTAGCCTTTATCCACTCTGATTTTAGCATAAACTCTAGTCTTCTCTGATGTCATCAACTAAACAGTGTCAGGCTGGGTCAATGCTTTAGTGAGAAACTTCCAAGAAAAATCTAAGAGCTGCGGTGACTCATTCTCTTCCCTCTGACTCAGTACTAAATTGCTCTCCCAAGATGCTCTCCTGGAGGTGTTATCTTTCAGATATGATATAAAACTCAGGTCCTGACCACATACAGGAATTTTTTAAACATGGGGAGGAGATGCACACTGCTTTTTGCTATATACCCCCCAGACTCCAAATGGATATTCACTCAGAAAGTGGCTGGAACGGATAAGACACTATCACTCTCAACTCAAATGTTTGTTCCCACCCCTCGTTGGAGGGCTAGCGGACAGAGGGATAGCGCAATGGTCCTTAATCTGCTTCAGCCAGAGCCAGTTTTAAAAACCAGGAGTAGATGGATTTGAGCTATCCCAGCCGACTTTGGCTGAGTCAGATAAGGAGGCGACTCACAATTCCTCCCACCAAGGGAGCCGAGGGCAGGATGACCCCAACGCTCCTGTGCACTGATAACGGTGCAGAACAGTGATATGAGAGAGATGTGGAGAGGAAGGTCGCTCTAGAGTCTCCTGGCTGCATCCCAGAGGAGAGCTTCTACTATTTTTTATTTGTCTGTGATAGTATGTCACACCGTTCATGCCATTTCTTTCCACAGGCAATCTGTCAGTGAGGAGTTGCCCAATCAGCTAAATCATAATAACTAAACAGATCTCATTTTTGCCTTCTCAGCCTGTCTGCCTTTCTTCCTTACCATTTCTCATTTGCTTTTCACCTTTTCATCTACTAAGCCCTCATAAAGTGTTTTGCTACAAACCTAAGGCTTCCAGCCCAGACCTAATGAGCCGGATCACAGAACATCAATGAGCTGGAGTTCAGTGAAGCTTCCATTTCATGTTCCCAGATCTTTTCCTTAAAAAAAAAAAAACAAGCAATATTTTCTCCTCCACCATCCCAGAGAAACTCAATAAACCTCAGCCCTGGGTTATGGAAAAAAACCTCATGGTCATTTTAGAAGTCAGCTGATACCTTTCATTGCTGCTAATATGCTGAAAAAAACCCACCCTGAAAATGGAATGAGCTACTCAAGCCGTGACAGTAGGTGGTGATGATAACATTGACTTTTCAACTTTTGTTAGCTAATCATTGTACATCGCTGCATGTGGGAAGAAAACAAACAAACCCCACAGGTGTGCACAATCTCTAGCACCTCCCAGAACTTTTTTTTTTGCTTGGGCAAGCATTACCATTCCTTTACCACCTTAAAATTTTACCCAGAGGAGCAACGCAAGGGGAGAGCCCTGTTCACAGGGGCTGCAGCACTCTAGAAAAGAGAGCAATACTGATGAGTCCCCTTCCTCATCAGTACCTGGGGATCAGTCTCTGCTCCACTGAGAAGAAGCCAGAATATCTATTCACCCCACTGTGTGTGACTCCTCAGGTAGGCAGAAAATAAGCAGCAAGCAGAGTTTTGCAGGGTAACCTTGCTGTTTGCACCTCTCCCGGTTCAAACGTCGTACCTATGGATGCTGCGTTTCTGCAGTGAGTAATGAAGACTGTGTACTGTACACGATGACTCATTTCTTCAGTCTGCCTGCAGCTTTGAAATCTTTCATTAACTATGTGATATGCGCTCAACAGATTAGCTAAATGATCTAAATATTATGTAATTAATCAGCAGAGTGCAGGATACCCCATCTGACATTTGGTTGGGAGCATTTAGGTGCTTGTACTTTATGGTGTCTTACAGGCAACCCAAAGCAAATATTCACTAAGTGAATAAAAATATCTTGCCTAATTAAAACAGCTCTGATAAAACTCCTAATGTATCACATTGCATCAGTTTGATGTCAGACTCATGGCTAATGTGATGTAATGGTGTGCCACAGAACACCATAGGCACAAAATAATTAATTGTATCCAAGGCAAAGTAATAGGAATACATTCAGATAAATACAGCTATACTGTGTGGGTAGGCAGAGCCCTTTTCCGGCTCTGCATTAAAGCAAGCTACTAGCAGCTTCACTGGTCTCCAAGGAGCCTGGGGAAAAAGTGTTTCTCTCATCTGTCTCCAGTTTTTCTAAGCACAATTTTATGAATAATGGCTTTTTAGGCTTGGTGAAAAAGATTGGTTCAGGCTGGTTCAGAAACCAAATATGTTGGTTTTGTTTCTGTTTGGGGAATTTCTTTTCTTTGAAAAAAAATCTTTAAAATAAATTAATCGCGAAACAAAAAACCTCTTCAGACTAGAAAGGTGATATATATAGTTCTTTAAATATTGAAACAAATACGTTGGGCCTTTCCATCTCCTCTGAGACTATTCTGTGAATTTAACCTATCATTAAATTCCCACCAAAATTACCATAGTTTTTTTGTGTGTTGCAGACACACAGAATAGTAATAATTGCTCTCCTGCCTTGGTTTTGTGTGGCCTACCACTACCTCAAAGAAAAGGATATAATCCTTACTGTTTGTCATTATATTAGGTTCAGGCATCTTTGGGAGACAGAATGATTTAGTCTTCACAAGGAGCAAGTGGCAGTCAGGAATTAACTCTTCCCATAACCTCCAAGCCATGTCCCACCTCCTGAGATTAGTTATTTAAATGACAGGAAGGTGTGTAAATAGAATTAATTTTCTGAAGGGGAAGTTTCCTTCACAATATTTCAGCCCCTTTGTTACTGTGGGAGGCAGGCGCCTGCGTGCACTATCTTGTACCAATTACCACTTATCACAGTCTTTCAAATCAGTGGCAAATAAAAACTGCAGCCGGACAGATGAATGAGGGAAGAGGACTTATCCCTGAGAACACCTGCTCTGGAAGCATACCTCTTTTTCTTCTCAGGCCAAAGCTAGCTCATGTCAGAGACACCAGAAGCAGCAATCAGCAGAGGTGTCGGAAAGACCGCGGGCTCGGAGCGGCGCTTCCCTGTGCCGAGGGCTGGAGACCAGACTGCCTGCTGCAGCCAAGGGGGGTGTCAGAGCAGCTGAGAGGAGTGAGATGGGACCATTAAACCCAGTCCTTTAGATTTTCCATCCTTGCCCTGTTCCTTCTTGTGCTGCAGGGCCTGGTCTGACTATCCCTCCCATTCACAGCAATTTTCAGTTTTGCCTCAAACTCGGAAGCCGTGACCCAGCTCTGGTCCAAGCCTGGGATGCACAGAAGGAGCAACGGGTGCCTGTTTAGTGAAGCCTTTCAGAAGATGCATTTTCTTCTCTCTTTACAGGCCCAACACCAAGAAAAGGACTCGGCTGACCAAATGCAAATATCTGTACTACAAACATCTCCATCTGAGCTTGTAGTCCAGATGGCCTTTAGAGTCAAGAGGGAGCAACAGGCACTTAGAGGGCGTGATCTATCTCATCTGAAGGAAATGGCTAAACTCTTTCCTTTGACTAGAAAAGGAGTAGCATGACTTGCTCAAAGGAGATATCTGCAGCATGGGTTTTTACAGTTGGGTGAGATGTCTTGTATCTCCACCTAATAAAGGAAGATAGCAGAATTACATTGATTTCCATCATAAAAATCATCCACACTCACATTCCCTTTCCATGTAAGTGACTACACTAGAATTTCTAAACTGTTTTTTTAATCCTATTTCCCAGGCTAAAACTGTCCACAAACAATTTGCTGTCAGAAGGACAGCAGTGCAACTGCTGGGGTAAACAAGAAACTTTGCCTTCAAGCAATCAAAATCTTCTCTGACATCTCACCACCCATATAAAACCTCAACAAAAGTTAATGTTTACTGTATGGAAGTAGTGTCCCATATAGAGACAGAAAAGTGGATGCTAACAAGAAAGAAAGAAACAAAACAAAACAAAAGAAACAGAAAAATGAACTGCCTTGTCTCCAGAAAGTTACTTCTAAGTTTGCAGGATTGTTTTTTGACTATTCTTTAATGTGACATGTTAATTTAAACTTTAATCTAATTGTTTGATATGTTTCTCTTATCTTTGCTATCATCAGTCCTGCAAGGGCACAACTTCCCACATTAGAATAACTCTTTTTGCTCAGCTTCATGATAATACTTTAGCTGTTGTTAAACAGGTACATTTTGTAAGGAAAAGAAGTGTCTGGTAGACCACAGAAGGCAGTGAAATAGCAGGATTGTGTTGAAGTATTATTCATAATGAGTATTCTGGTGTCTCTTTCCTTTGTTTGTATTGGTAGGAGCTAGGAAAGACAATCTCTCATTAAGAATGGGCACATCTTTACGATGCTGCGCTAAATTGAAATGCTTTTCTTATTATGGTAATGCCTGAGGACAAACCAAGATTGGGTCTCCATTATTTGTATGGCGCTTAGCTAAAAACAGTGCTCAGAGTTTACAGTCCAAGTAGACAATACAACAGAGAGGAAAAGCATGCAGTATGTAAGCAGAGTTAGCAGCAGTAGCAAACATCAGGTGGTTTTTCTTCTTTTTTTTTTTTTTTTTTTTTTAGTAACAATAAACAAAAAGAAAATATGTTCAAGAACTGAAGGAAAGAGACCAAGGGTATACTGCAGGGAAAAGTGAGGTAAGGACTGTGAAGGCAATAGCAGGAGAAGTTTGGATCATACCATCATTCAGCACAGGGCACAGCAGGACACGGTCTCAGCAAGTCTTTATCGTCCTTCTTCAATTGCTCCTAGAGCACGTGGTTGGTATCTATCGTCCTCTGACTTCATATTTCCATTAGAGGCTTTAGTGGGAGGGGGACGTTGGGAAGACACTCCTTGGGACCTTCGTGCTCCTGACGTTGAAGTGAGAGATGGACTTGAACTGGGTGACACTTTAACCCTTCCTACATCTAATGGCGTGGTTGCTGCTTTAATTGCTTCTGAGCAACTCCAGCAGGTTAAACATACGTATTTAACCAGGTGCCTGTTGGCAGGTTTGAGTACTTTAGCAAGCATAAATTAGCATAGCCTTACTGACATTAACAAGATGGGACTGATTTACAGTCACTAAGGAGCCTCAGCTTTGTATCCAAGTAGCCAGTAATGTTCCTGAACCTTTCCATAGAAAAAGAAAGCTTCTCTGCAGGAACTCCTTGAGACAGCATTTGATGGGAAAGAATTGCTTTGAATGTTAACAGGTCTAGTTTGTGTTCAGAGCTGCAGGAAGGAGTGATTAAGCAAGGAGATGTGTAACATTTTTTCTATCCTTCATGTTTTATCGGCTCACTTTGTATGAAAGATGTAGGTGATGGGGTTACAATGTCCTCATTGTCATGCTGGTTTGAATTAATGAGATTTCAACTTTTATCTGAGCATATGGCTCTTTTTTTCCTAATTTTTGCAAACACGCTAAAACCAATAGCAATTTCTCTCCCTCCACTTGCCCTCTCACCCTACTTTAGCACAGAAAAGAGCTGCAGCATGTCTCCACCTGCATGCTTATTCCAACAGATGAAGTGTAGTAACAGGCCAATTGCACAGCAAAATTACTATTGCTAGAATAAATGCAATGCTTTCAGAAACATTGGATGGCGAGCCTCAAAGAGCAGCTAGCCACCTTTAGGAACAATACGAGTGGAGGTTGTGCAAGTATCCCCATGCTAACCTGCAATAGCTGTCCAACATGGACCATGCAGCAATGTCTCTGGAAGGAGGTGAACACTATCAGACAAGGATTCCCTTCTCGGGTTTTGCACAATATGAAGGTGTCTTAGCTTTTCGTTAGGATAAAAACAAAGGAAGGATAAGGCTTTCTGGATTTAGGGATAAGACTATTAAGTTATGGATTCCACTAACATGGTGGGCAGCATGTGCCAGTAAATAATGACCTTTGTTCTTCCATAGCAGAAAAAAACAAATATTCAGAGCAGTCCCACGCAGATATTGTATTGCATAAACAAACATGGTAACTTACTAAAAAAAGACACTTCATCTATTACTGTTGGTACTATGCACAAAAAAGCGACATGTAAAGACATTAAAGATTAAAACCTCAAACACTCAAGGAGTCAGAAGGCAGGCTGATGATCCCTGAGAGCAGGCAGCCGAGGAGAGAGAGAGGCTAGGGGAGCACGCAGCATGTGTTCTCCCGCACGGCCTGGGAGTCCGTGTGCCACTCGGTAGTTTGCAAGTCCCAGAGAGAAGCTGGCAGCATTAGAATCTGTGTAATTGCTATTTATTTGACAGTCACAGCAGTTTCCTGTCTCTCTGCAAATTAGCAGTTAGCATCTGAAAACCTCTTGACCACTGAGCCTGAGTGTCTGTATGAATCTGAAGAGAGAGAAACAGGATTGTCATTGACAGACTCTGGTTCCTCTTTATTTCTTCATGGGAGTCACTGGGTTCCCATGCTTGTGGAAAAGAGAGGTTAGCATTAAGCTTATGGTGGCCACTGAGTATGTCAGAGCCCATCTTGCACCTCTGCACTGCCGCTTATCAGTCTAGCCCTTAGTTATTTGGCACTTTTATCACAGCAGATATGAGTTCCTCTCGCTTTGGAGCCCATTCAAGTTTTCGAAGGGCGCTCAGCGCTACCGATGCACATGTGCTTCTCGGTCTCGCATCGCTCCAACTTTATCTCTGGTACTTGCAGACACATTCCATGTGTGAGCCCAAAATGGGTCAGAGCAGCCCCGCAACCGAAGCACCGAATTCAGCGTTTCACACGTACCTCAAACACTTCGCTGCTTAGAGGTCTCGCCAGCCAGCCTGCTCCTTCCATGTCAGCCACGCGTCACACAGCTGCCTATGCCGCTGACACCTGCCGCTCAGAAGTTGTCTTATCTCACTTGCGGGAGCTTGGCCAGTCGCTGCAGGGTCTTAGCCAAGAGGACTGCTTGGGAAAAGGCTTTTGCGTTCATAGGAAATTCATGCAGGAAGAAGCGAAATTCCTCTACCAGGCCTTTATCGTTAAACGGGTGCTACGCAAACACGGCGTTTCACAGCCTGTAACAAAATAGATGCGTAAGCGTTTTGTGGTCAGTAGCCTACAGCAATGTTGGAAAGCTCAATCAGTTCACTGGGTGGCTTTGCAAAATGCTCCCCTATTGATTTACTCACGAAAAAAGAGAGAGTTTCCTTTCAACACATGTCCCTTTACCCTTGCCACTTTTTCAGTCACACTGAGCATTCTATACGTATATATTTCTTGCTTCCTACATTTAGAATAAATCATTCATATACGCTTGCATTTCATAAAGGACATTTTTGCATATTTTAGGGCACTTCTGCAATTAAGACTCCTGAACCATATAGAATTTATTGCCAGGGAGCTGCAATTGGTCAGTCAGTACTCACTGAACTGCATCTAGTATGCAATGTGTTTGTGTTTTCTTGCTTCAGTCATCCCATTATTTGAAATTTTTACAGCCCACATTAGTCAAACAAAATTGTGTACCCATAGAGTTTGAAATTAGAGGTAGGGCTTGTATTTAAGACTGCCATTACTTTTATCTGATTGGGATAAACAGCGGAAACTTCTTATCTCTATATATCAACGTTCTCGAAGTACAGTAGACTGATAACATTATACAGCCACAGCAAACTGGCAAGTAGCACTAGAGGACGAGAGTGACAGTTTATTTCAGCCCACAACATTTTGCTTCATTAGAGGATCCTTGACTACACAGTCCTGAGTGATATATGTTGAAGAATCAGTTTGTCCATCTGCTCATCACTTTTTTTCAGGTGTTCATTAAGGGGAAAATAGCTTTCAGTGACCCGAAACATTATAAGGAGAGTTCTCAGCTATCACTTTGCTAAGAGCAAAGGGAAAATACTTATCTCACAGGCTACCGAGGTGCAGTGTGATTACAGTTCAGACAATTCCATGACATTATCAACAATGATGCCTCTTAATCTAGTAGGCCTAAGTCTTTCCCACAAAGTTATCTACCCCAGTGAAGTGTCAATCCATGACCTTCCCTAACCTGCCACGTCAACCTTGCCTGGCAGAGTGGTAGGCTTCCCTGTACTCTGGATGAGAACCCAAGAAGCAGTTTCCCATTACCTCTTTTACTACAGGAGAAGTCTAGCACCACGTGGTTAGACCTTGACCATTTGCTAGTACAAGTGCTTGATGCCTGTGCATGAAGTCCACTACAGGATACAGGCTAAAATTTCAGAAAGGTGCCTAGACTACAATAAAACATCTAAAAACTGCTTTACTGCCAGCCTTCAGCGTCCCAGGTTGCCATTTAATCCAAGCAAGGACTAGGATATACCTTGTTGCCAAAGCCAAGTTTGATTTGTTCATCCATTTTACAGCAGTGCCAATCAGTTTTTGGTACAAGCTGCACAGCATTGCAAACCTATAAAGCCAGCAAAGACCACTCAGCTCATGCAGGAAGAAAAGCATGGTTTAGAAAGGAACTTAATCTAGGTGAGTTTGTAACCCTCCATATCGGCCATCTTCCATAATGCTTGGCTTATCTTTTCACTTGATTACAAATGGATCCATTATCTACAGTTTTTAGCTGTCAGGGATTACAGTTTTGGTTTGCAGACACTGAGGCAAAAGGTATATTAATCATCTTGGCTTTTGAAGTGTGTGCCTTATCAGAACCATAGTTTGATTGACTGATTTCAATACTTTCATCACATGCAGCTCATGAAAATAAAATTCCTAAGATTTCACTTCATGTCCCTGGAGTTCTTCAGCAGGCTGCTAGTGGCCTAAAATCCAAGCCTATTTTGCATAAAATGATAGAAGACATGTTTCTAAATCCAGCAGATGGTCCTGAAAATTTCAGACATCCATCCTTAACTACAAATCTCATGAAAGCTATGGGTAGCAACAACTATTAAGAGCATTGGTACAGCATTGGTCTCACGTGCAAGGAAAAGTGAAGAAGACAAGTCAGTTTGTTGACCTTCACGCGCAGTCTTTAGAGCATCCCTCATGAAAGGATACCAACCAACGCTACTTAATCTTCAGGCGGTACAAGAAAATTCTTCCAAACACTCAGTGCAGGTTAAATGACTCCTTCTTTTTAAATGTATTCAACTTTATTTATGGATAAGACCTTGAAAGGTAACAAATCCCTAGTCTCTCTGGATGAGCACAGATGTTGAAAACCTGGCATGTCATCCAATAACTTTAACATTAAAGATATCGCATTCCACACCTATAGAAAAGGATAATCACACAGTCCTCTTTTGTTGAATGCTTTGAGGACAACTTTATATAAGTATCAGGTATTACGTTTTTAGTAATAGACGACTTGTATAACAGGTAACTCTGTTAAACAAAAGAAACAAAATAAATTATTCTTTTCATTAAACCACCTTACTTGACAAACCACATTTTATTAATATGACTGTAAGAAATCCATAATTTGACTGCAAAAATAATTGCTTTAGTGATATCAGCCATCTCAAAAAGCACAGGGCTATTTAAATCATCTAATCATCTTGTCATACTTTTCAAACTGAAACATTAGTAGCTTGATCAAGGGTTCGAATGCAGCTGAGACCTTCAGCCTTGATTTAATCTGACTCCCTGCTGACACTGAATGGAAACACGTAAATCTTATTAGGCTTACAGTGATTTCCTTCAATCATGAATTTAATAAAGCAGGTTGGTTTCTTTTAGCGTGCCAAAATCTGTAAAGTTCCAAAAGCTAAATAGTTTTCTATTAAGTAAACAGAAAGTCAGTATGAAGGAGTATTAAAGTACTTTATACAACACCAGGGCTGGAACTTGAGGGATCATTTGCGAAACCCTGAACCCATTATGAAGTTAGCTTTTTTTGAAGGGACATATTTGTGCATTGACAATAAAGTCCTGTTGTCGTAACTGGAAAGACATGGATTTTTTATTAACTGTGCAAAGTTAGTTTAAGATTAGATTGTAGTCCAGTCCATGCAATTGTGTGTGCACCATTAGGAGAACAGACACACAGATGTTATGTAGTCATCTGTGGTGCAGGAAATAGCAGAAGAGGTTGTGCATTCATCGATATATTCATTATATAGTGTGAGATGGGTTTTCCCTTAGCTCTTGGCCCCTGCTATCCATGTCTGCATAACTTAGAAGGCCTTGTAGAGATGCAAGAAGATGCTGGCACCACGGGAACTGAAATTCCCTGTGGAAAACCAAAGGCAGCCTTCCTACAAGCACAGCAGTGAGGAGATAGATAGAGAAATTAATATTTCTTCCCCCGCAACTTCAGCAGAGAGTTGCTCTGCATGTATCTCTGACCATTACACCAGGTGACAAAAGAGTCTGATGCCTTTCTACCACTTAATCTGCTACTATCAAAGGTTCTGCATTGGGACTTTTAACTGGAACAGCACAGGTTGATGTTAACTTAAAAATCCTCACAATTAATTATTAGAGGGCTCATTGAATCCTCAGGTACAACTTTGTAAGCCCTGCTGAAATCAGATGAAGCGGTATGTGTGTGTCCCAGAGGAGAGCTGGATCCTTAGCTAAATACTGCTTTTATTTTCCAGAACAGACCTACTGGCAGCCACAGGGAACAAATCCTTCAAAGTTCATGACCTCAGAAAAAATGCCCTCGTCTGATAGATTTACCATTAAAATTTCTGACCCATTTGAACAGATGCTTTAGCTGAAGTTTTATCAAATCTGACAGAAGATGCCCTGTGCAGTTTTCTTCATCGTGAGTTGCTGGAGCTGCTGTGGATCTAAGTGGATGAATTCTATGATGTCAAGTCATACTAGAAGGTCAATTCTGTGTCCTGGGCTGCATCAAAAGGAGCGTGCCCAGCAGGTCGAGGGAGGGGGTTCTGCCCCTCTGCTCCGCTCTGGTGAGACCCCACCTGCAGTACTGCCTCCAGCTCTGGGGTCCTCAGCACAGGAAAGACACAGACCTGTTGGAGCGGGTCCAGAGGAGGGACACAAAATGACCAGAGGGATGGAACACCTCTCCTGTAAGGACAGGCTGAGAGAGTTGGGGTTGTTCAGCCTGGAGAAGAGAAGGTTCTGTGCAGACCTTATTGTGGCCTTCAAGTACTTAAAGGGGGCTTACAAGAAAGATGGGAACAGACTTTTTAGTAGGGCCTAAGATAAGACAAAGGTTAATAGTTTTAAATTAAAAGAGGGTAGGTTTAGACTAGGTATAAGGAAGAAATTTGTTACAATGAGGGTGGTGAAACACTGGCACAGGTTGCCCAGAGAGGTGGTAGCTGCCCCATCCCTGGAAACATTCCGGGTCAGATTGGACAGGGGTCCAAGCAACATGATCCAGTTGCAGGGGTTGGACTAGATGACCTTTAAAGGTCCCTTCCAATGCAAACTGTCCTATGATTCTGTGATTCTATATTCTACATCTCAGAGAAAATGGTTCAGAGGTGACATATCTCCCCTTTGTTTCCTTGTAAAGAGTCCTTAAACAAGTTGTACTCATATTTATATTATTGTAGTCAAGGACATTCCAATTGTCTTTTGTAGTGACCACTACACTTGGTCAATTAAATAATAAAAAGCCTAATGTATCAAGATCTCCAAACCCTCTTGTTTGCTGCCTGTGCTGCTTGAACACTGAGGATATTTCAGATTCTCATGCCATTTCCCTCTTTGTGTCTTCTATGACCTTATTATGAGTATCCACAGCTCCCCTACTTCTTAGTCCTGTTTACACATTTGCCTAGTTAATATTGACTGATGTGGTGTTACTGGAAACCACTAATGTCAGTTTAAAGCCATCCTCACAAGTTTAGCTGATCTGTGTTCAAACATGTTCTCGCTCTTCTTCATGGCATGACCTCTGTCTCTGCTCCTTTTCTTAGAATTTCACTCTTGACTGAGGAAACTAAAACGTCTCCCAGTACCATAATCTAAGAAGTCACACGTTCACAGTTTAGGTTGTGCTTGTCTGCTGCTGGGCCTTTTTCACCGGTCACTAGGGGTGTTGACTAGTGACTAGTCCCTCCCTGTCAAGAAGCTGGTTCACCTGCTGAGGTTGTGCAGCAATGGTCCTTCTCACCATTTAGCCTTGTTACTGCTTTGCCATCGTTTATACTTTGTTGATTATGTCACATGCTCTCGAATGCTTTCCAGTCTAACCAGTGCTATTGGTATTTTTACCCCTGCTTCCTGAGATATTTGAGTAGGAGGCATGCTAGACAGCTTTCTATTCCCAGCTTTCACTGATAGAAACCTTTGGTTACAGTGTCCAAAAGCAGACGGAAGATGAGGATTGGGAATGGATGGGGAGAAAGGGGAAGGAAGCCCTCGGGATCTTTGTATGGATGCAGTATTCATGCTAAGAAAATCTTTGTCACCACTGCCTGTGGTTTGGCTTTTTTTATCTCTGCAGAGTTTTTTTACACTCTTTCCAAAAGCTCCCTTGTTGCCCATAGTTTATCTCCCACTGTCCGCTAATCTGCTAATTTTTAAGCTCGTTTTTGCTTATATCAAGCCCTGTCCTTTTGTAAGGTATCACCAATAACCAAAACCAGTGATGGCAGGACAGCCAGTTACACCTTTTCATTCCCAGTCTCCCTGTGACGCCCTCTCAAGCAGCAGGCCTGACACTGCCAATCACTCACACTCTTCAATATCTTTTTGTCCTCAACTAATTTTGCAGCACAAATTACAATTTCTTACACTATTCCAAGAAGGTTTAGGACTGCTAATACTAGTTTAGTTTTTCATTCCCTCAGTAAAGAACTGTTTTCTGCCTTACTAAAATTCCAGAAATCCTTACCTCTAGCTAACAAGCAGCAGATGAAGAAAAAAGGCATGCTGTTCTACAAATGAATCTGATGTCATAATGTGCAGTCATAAGGGGAGAGAAGAGTGAATTAAATTTCACAGGAATGCTTGCATCTATAATTTCCTAACTTTTGAGCACTGACTTTGTCACCTTAGCTCTTCTTAAAATAAAATTTTTAACAAATTTTATTAATTCAACTGAAACCACTGCTCTCTTTAAAAAGTCTTGTTCTTTTACTGCACAGTGGCCACAATTACCTTAGAGAAGACAGTTTTTATTTATTCTTGAATGCACAGAGATGTGTTCAAATCTTCATCTCTGAACTTGTTTACTCAAACAAGCATCCTTTCCTTTTGAGTTTTCTGACATCTACCCTGCTCAATCTACTCTAAACACAGACACATATTTTTTTCTATCATTCTGACCTTCCTATGCCTGCTCTCAATTCTCCATTGAATAAAATCCAAGCTACTGCTTCTCAGCATCAAGAGTTTTACTCCTCTCTACTAATCTAGTGTCCTGAAAGTTATTCAGCCATACTTTAAGACACCTCCTGCTCTTCCAGAAATGCAACACTTGATTATAGACATCTTTCTGTTTTCTACAGTTCCAGTTAAAAAAAATTTGAATTCTTTTAAATTCATTTAACTCATTACAACACCCAAATATTCTTTAAAGTATCCATCAATATGTTCCTTGAGACTCCTCATGACGTGTTTAAGAAAGTGGACAACTTAGAAGTGGTTAAAGGGCATATCATTATTTTGTCATGTACATGTAAAGACAACATATAAAATATATAATCATACATCTATTAATTTATCTGTATTCTCTAGCTTTTGTGTATTACATCTTTCTCAGTCTTTTGAGCTCTCTGCAAATACAATTTACTGGAATATCAGCAATATATAAAAACTAAAATACAAAAGACACAGGTTTTACTCACTTAGGAATTCCAACACATTTGAGAATAACAGATTATTATAAAGCCCTGAGTAAGGGTAAAACCATGGACAGACTATATCAAGAAACAGACTTAGACTTTCTTACATTGACTGTCATCTTATATTACTACCAAACTTGCTGAAATAAAATGCCAATTGTTTCAGCTTTATTAGAACTATCAGAATCTGATCCAAATGCAAATAACTACAATAAATTTTGGAGAAGAAAATATAGAGACAAGATACTTGTCGAGATGTGCTGTATGTCTGAAAGTCACCATGTTTAACAAATTAAATGTGAGAGATTTGGCAGCAAAAATGCTAGCACAATTTAGGTTTTACATAGAGAAGAATCAAATCACATTACAGGGAAGTAAAAGTTACTTTCTCCATTACTGTGGTGACACTACATATGGAATAAAATGTATGTCAGAAAAATAAAAATATGGACAAACTGGAAAGTGTTCAGAAAACCACAAATTTTTCAAGTGCTTAAAGGAGAAAGACTTGCAAGAAGAAATTAATGGAGCTTTATTTTTTTTTTCTTTATTAAGATATGGTTAGAGAAACAGACTATTATTCACAGTTACTATTTATGTCCAAATGCTTGGAAACAAAACCTCAGCTAGTATAAATCTGTGCAGTTTATTTGAGAACAGAATAGCTATGCTGATTTACGTTAGTGGAGGATAAGGCACTAAGAACAGAAGAAAAAATTAAGTTGATAGGAGGATGTAGTAAGAGAATTTTAGTAGAGTATAATGAAAAAAAAACCCTGTAAAGAACCATTACGTTTTAGAGCAGACTCCCCAAAGGACTGGAAGAACAGAGACCACTATGACTAAGAAAGTGAAAAGTGTTATAAATTGTAATTCTTAATGGAACAGATGAAGACCACCATCAATATGACTGTGGCTTTTTCTTTTCCTGTTTCAGACTTGTGGGATCAAACAAAAAGACTGAATTAGAAGATTTTAAGGCTGTGATGTGTTTTTCTTACTTTTATACACATTTTTAGATGGCAATAAACACCACAGATTTGTGGTCTCTGGAATTATTATTCTGACATTTATACAAACAGTAGCAGATGATCATGCTTTAGAAAACCACAGTGAAAATATTGTAAAACCTCACTAGACTGCACTGTCTGATACCCGAAAGAAGCGTTCCGCAGCGGCGCTGTCACTTGCAACCATCTGAATTCTGACACGTACTAGAAGGAGGGCATTCTCCCCTTGTGACAGTCATGTCATTTAGTCATTTATATTGTGTTGCATATGTATTACGTTCTTTTTGATATGCTGCCATTCCAGCTGGCAGACTCACAAGTTTGGAACACATTCTCTCTTTCACTCACTCACTTTCTTCCCTCTCTGCCCTTGTAAAATACAACTGTTCCCTACAAAATGGAACAGACACAAGAGGAGAGACTGAGAGGGTACCTGTATGCTGCCATGTTAGCACAGGCTTCCAGCTCGCCTTTGAGTTCAAATTCTCCCACTGTGCTCACTGTTCTCGCGTTGAATGCAACCGCGAGCTCAAGGTTAGCGTTAGCCAGCTGGCTCAGCAGTAAGGAAAGCCTTGCTCCAGAGTGCTTTACGGAGAGCAGGCCTTAGGAAGAGGTGGGAATCACATTGGGGTGTCCCACAGGCTGGAAGAGAATTTGGACTACTCTGCCCTCGAGCAAGGAGACAGGGAGGTGGCATTGTGTGCAGGGTTAAAGTTGAGCAGTGCGGTCTGGGAACCCGCAAGGAGCTGGACTCTGCAGAGAAGTGCAGAGGGACGCTTTGACAGATGATTTCAGGTAACCGGCTATTCAGTCCTCTCAACACTGTGGCGATTCTAAAGGACTGGTACCCAGGAACCTCATTCAGAAGACAAGGGGAAATGCAATCACACACAGAGAGTTTATAAATAGCCAAATTTTTAACCGGTGGGTGATGCTTGTTACGTGACTACTGGGAGAGTATTTGGGCAAGTACTCACATTTTTGTGAACCTCCAGGGGAGTAAAAAAGGGAAAACTGGAAGCAGGACCTATGGACTTTTGGAAGTCTGGCACTGGGACAGGTTGAGATCTACAGCTGCAGTTGGCGGAGTGTGGCACAGAGAGATGGGAAGGTTTGAGATCCCGGAAAGAAGAGAGAGACAACTCTCTCAAAGCAGTGGGGACAAGGCAAGATGTGGTGGTGACTGGGAAGGTCATCTGAGGAGTTGAAGAGGGGTTGAGGAGGAGGAATGTGGAGTCCAGAAAGACTATAAGCGGAAGACAATTGTAAGGAAGAGATATGTAGATGAGAAGAAAGCCAGAAAGAAGGAAATAGAGCTGTCTGTGCCAGAAAAATGGGACTGGGAAGAGAAATCAAGGGTGGGAAAGAGATAGGAACAGTCCTGGGTTCAAGTTAGAGAACATACAAAAAAAGAAAAGAGACCATGCTTTGAACGAATGGGCAGAAACATATGTATTCACAAGAGACATCTTTTCTGAAAGCCTGCAGTGGAGCTGGCACGGCCTGAGTCTCACTCAACTTAATCCTGGTAATGTTTAGAATTAGAATGTTTAGGTTTAATCTTGCAAGTTTCCCATAATCAGAATTCCTAAAAGTCAATAACGAAACAGATGTATAAATTTTCTGTTTGTTATTAATAAATGACTGTATCGTGAAGTTCTTATTAAAAATCTATTTAATATGTTTACACAGAAACCATAAAAACAGAATGTTGCACAATCTGCTTTGCTATACTCTTGGCCAGAGTTAAATAAAATCCTGTAATGAAGTGGTTCATTTCTAGCAACACAGCTCTGGTGGCTATACAATAAATGCTAGTATACATCTTGAAGGTTTCCTTCAGTTTTGCTACAAAATGCATGGCTTTATGTGAGGAGCATGGTAACAGAGGCAGAACTAAACATAGTTTTAATCTCTCAGATGGCCAAGGGAGAGATCCACAGAGTCATAAGTACTTTTACAGTTTTCTGTCCCTGAAGTCATTTCCAGGGAGGAAAAGCCCAGGATGATTTTGTTATTCTTCACACTAGTAATAGGTGTAACTTCCTCCTCCTCTGATATCTGGAGGTTATATATAATATTTTTGTCATTCCTGTCTTAGAAGGAAGGAACTGAAGTAATTCCTTACACTGACAACATCAGGAATCTTAGTCTACCCTCCCCAAAAGAAAGTTAAGGGCAGAAGCTGTTAAAATGCACCTCAGGCATCTGCACGTATCTGAAAGGACAGACCTATTTTTATTCCTATCTATTTATAAAGGTGGATCTCTGGTCTTAAAAGTATGATTCTGTTCTTAAAAAATAAATTGTGGAACTGGCATTATGCTTCTAATTTTTTGTGTTGTATCTGTTCAGTTTACAAATAATAAATGTTCTTGTAATTGTGCCAGCCTTGCATACTCATTCTGAAATGTCACACTGTGGGCTTTCTCATGTGTATGTCAAAGAACTGGCGCAAACGTGAAGTTAGTAGAAATATATACACTGAAATATATTCAACAGGCTTAAGACTATTAGATCGATTCCAATAATAAAATTTACATCTAAATCCCAGCGTTTTCAGTGGCATATATAGGTTTAAATAATGCCAGAAAATTCACAGTGGAACATGAACTAATTTTTTTTGTCATGATGCACAAGATAAATATTAAATGTGTGTGTATTCCCTTAGGACCCAATTAGACCTCAACAAGCTGTCCAAGTGTCCAGAATAAACACAGAAAAATAGCCTGACATACAACACAGATGGCAGTGTATTGGTGTGATCCACGAGCTAGCTGTAAACAAGAATCAGAACATACCTAGCCACAGTCACAAGATCGAGGGGAAACCGCTGTACTTTGTATGTCAGAGATTTAACCACCCTGAGTGCCACGCCAGATTGCTGCTGGTGTTCTTTAGAGCTGTTTTGGCTGTCCTCACACAGCACTGCAGCATGGGCTGCAATCCAATCCATAGCCCCCGTGTAGAAGTGCTTACAATCATAGGAAAACAGTATGTGAAGGGCAGAGGAAATGACAAAATGTTAATATAATGTATGATTTTATCTTCAAATTTCTATCACTGAATTTACAAAGCAGATACTTAATTTACACAGCAACAGTTATAAAAACACGTAAAAAATTGGCTTTGACATTAAAATAAACATTAGCTCCTAGTAAGCAGAGGTCAGATGCATGGAGTAAGTGTGCTGCTTTTACAGTCTAATTTTAATTACAAATCTCTCCAACACCAGTCTCCAGGACTCGGTATTTCCGTGAGTTACACAAAATAGTAAAATATATGATTACCAATATCCTAAACGTTGTTATGTAAAACAACATAACTAATGTCAGTGTAATTCTACAGTAACATTAGGAAATCCAGAACTGAAATTTAAGAACAAGCTTTTAAGCTTAACCAGAAAAAAACCCATGATGATCAGTTTGGAATACTGCATCTCATTAGTTATCTTCACAGAGCCATTCATTTTTAACTAAATTTTCAGTGCTCTCTATCCCTCTCTGCCTATGATGATAGACATCACAGATGGAGATGGATCTCTAGCTATGACATCATCAAACTAAAAACCAAGCCCAGCTCAAAAGCAAAATTGGTCTTACAATTAGCTGGCTGTAAAAATGCTTCTCACAAGACCCGAGCTCTCCTCTTTCATCCCTTTTTCCCTCCCCGCAATGCCAGGAGTCACACTTCTGATCTAGCAGGCTCCTACCTCTCAGGTCTGCCCCAAGCTCTACGCGTTAGCGCCGCAGCCCCCTTCCTCTCAAGGTCTTCCCTCAAAATCCCCATGCTGCTTCCCCGATCCCTCCTGCCTGCCACCTAAATCCCACTCACCATGCCCTTACCTGGAAAGGTCTCCACTTGTCCTCACCTCCAGTGGAGATCTGTCCAACGAAACCAAGGGTGCAGCTCCCATCGGCGGAAGAGAAGGGCTTCTTAGGAGACCACCAAGGACCACAAGAGCCACCTCCACCCGCTGCAGACAGGTGGGGTTGCTGTGGGACAGCCTGCTCCCTCCTGCAGGATGCTTGGCCAGGCCAGGGAATTGCAGGATGTTGAAATGATTCGTTCTTCTCAGAGGAAATAGACAAAGAAATTCCTCGTGAGGTCGCCGGTATTAATGCAACGACATGAGAGAAATGTGATCACTGCCTAGGACCTCATGTAAAAAAAAAAAAAAATTAGTCCTTTTTTTAACTGATTGAAATGTAAGAAGACTTAGTGTTTGTTAGAATTCAGAATTCCTTTGTGTGTTTTGTAAAATGTTGTTCCTTTTTCCGACAGTTTTGCCCCACTTCCAAAATGAAACTAAATCTAATCATGCTAAGAGATTCAAAGTTTTTTAATGCATCTCCTCATCAGCTTCCTTCATTAAACACCTTCAGACTCCATGCATTGCAGTCATTAAAGAAGTACCAGGAAGGTAGCTTAGCTGAAAACTAAAAAGCTTTTATTTCTGGCACTGTGCTGCAAATTAAAGTTGTAGAACACTGCAATATATTTGGGGGAAGCAATAAAGCTAATCAAACTAACATGTTTCTAATGTTTCTTACAGACATCTTGACAGCAAACTGACCTCTTATGTGAATTTCAAATCCTAAAAACAGGAGGCTAAAGCAAGCTGGTTTATTATACAGAAGAAGAGAAGGAAGGAAGATACCAGTAGAGCCAAAGATCTGTATTCTGTTTTCACTGCACACGAAGATCCAATCCAAAATGTTTGGGAGTGGGAGCAGCCAAAGTCAAAGAGCAGTCATCCAGATACACACGCTACAAACCAGGAGTTAATGAGCTCGTACATAGCCTTATTATTTAACGGCTCCGTACTTCAACGAGGGACACTGTACAGCCAACAGCGCTTTGAATGCAACCACCTTCTGTCCTCTTCTTCAGTCACTACCGTGTTCTTTGGCTGAAGCCCCATTCATCAAGAAAGGCAAAGGAATCGTCCACTCAGAGCAGGGGCAACACGCACTACTACTCCTTCAGTGTTGACCCTCATGAGGGAATAGTAGGAAGAAGGAAGTTTGGGTAAACTCTTCTCTCAAACACTTCTCTGTTGTTGGTAAGTAGCTACAGCTGCAGTAGGCTCTGATCGAATGTGGTCCAGCCGCTGAAACTGGGACACAAAACATAAAAAAATTAACCAGGTTGGTTTGGGGTTTTTTTCTGAAAAGAGAAGGGAGAGAATCAATAGGCAATAAGTTGAAGTAAAACTCAGAGAATTGTCATATGCAATTACAAAGACAGTACATGATGGGAAATAAGAGAGATTTGATATTTACTTGCTGAGCTTCCCATCTTAGCTGGCAGCATTCGTAGCCCATAAAATCTTGCTTTGGGTCCATTTTCTGAAGTAAGTTGTGGGATAGTCTCTGTGGTAAACAGGGAGTTAGCCTACTGTGACACAAAAAGACATGACTTCCAGACTTGGCAGCTAGATACATCACATCCTGGGCAAAAATGTGGAAATTTCATAATCATCTGAATTGCACAACTTCTGGTGGTTTTCTCATAGCTTGTCCTTTCATTGAAAGAAAATGTTTTTATTTTTTCTTTCCTAAAAATATAATACTCAGTGTAAACACTGTAGTGCCAATCCCTTCACCCAGATTTGTTTTAAAATGTCTTCTGCCAACTGCAGATACAGGGAAAATAACTGTGGCGTCCCAGTGAATATATCAGTTCGAGCAAGGTTGTGAGAGAATGTGGAAATTGGGGAAAATTCCAGTTTTATTAAGCAGGTAGGAAAAACTGTAACTGAAGGCAAGGTACTTTTGAAAACGCTTGCTTAGTCCTCTCCCTTTTTTGCAAAAAAAGCTCTTTCTCCACCCTTCAAAATACAATTTTCTACCACAGTCACTACAGCAAATATTTCTCCTGTTCACCTCAGCTATTTTTTATTGTGTCAGGTTCTCTTCCTTTGCAGCAACTGCCATTAAAGATGGGTAGATGGTGCCTTGGAAGACGGCAGTAAGCAATCTGAAATGTTTTACTAATTCCCATTGTCACAAGGATCTAGTGAAGGGTGAAGTCAAAGTCTATATATGTTGGATATAGCTTCAGAAAGTTCTGCTTTTGCTGTTTCCTCCTCTGCCCTTACCACCAGTTTCCACTCTTTTTTAACTCCATGGTGATCCGACACCCAGCCTGGAAGAAAATTTACTCTTTAAAAAAAAAAAAAAAAAAAGAAAAAAGTGAAATATCCTTTCATGAGTGTAGCTTTTTGAACTGACTCTTTTTTTGCAAAGTCAGATGACTGCAAGTGCTGATGTGAGGGATGTGGACTATGGAGCTGGAGAGGATGAATAGTAAGATTCTGGCAATGCCAGTACAAATTAGCTTAAAAGTTACATTGCAGCCTTATGCTCCTGCTTGAACTCCTCTGAATGAAATATCTGAAACAGTTTAACTTAGACTAAACACTTTATCTTTTGTCCCTTTCTGGGGCTATACAGTGTTATCTAAGCAAGGGCTCCAGCTGGGCTGAAGAAGACTTGTTAAAAATGTGCAGTCATATTTTGATTAGCTGAAGAAGCAGCTTTTTAGAGCAATAGGACTAGGGGAGTATTAACATACCTATGTGGATTTATTTTATTGTGTTATGCATTTGGAAAATATTTAGGAAAAAGATGAAGCTGTGCAGCTTAGTTTGTAAAGAAAAATAACAGAGGTTATTAGTTCTGTAAGAAAGATCAAGCAAAATAAGTTGATGTAGTCTGTACCTTATGTTCAGTCACCATGAATCACATCCCATATTAATAAAAATAGTCAGAGGTGGTCGGCACCACTAACACAACTGTTCTCTGGTTAATTAGAGACAATGGTGAAAATTGCTATTTTGGCAGATATCACAGTGCTTCCTAGAGCAAATTCAACAGGTTATTTCACCAAGTCTATTATAAGAGATAAGAGAAGATTTATAGAGAGGGTGAAGGTAGATATAATCAATCCATTTGCAAAATCTACACTCTATTTTATGTATTTTGAACATACATTACTAATTATATTAAAATAAAATTACTCAGATTGAATGCAGTGAAACAAAAGGGCTATAATTGTGTTTTAAAGAGTCTCATGAAGATTCCTCCAGGTTAGGTGAATGCCTAGGGTCCAAGCAGCCTGTTTTATTCTGCTCTTCTGACATTTATTAGCATGTGACTGTGCCAAGACATAGGCAGGATGCTTCTGCAACAGAGTCTAACCAGATATACTAAAGCATATTTAAAATAATTGCCAGTATGCTTCACTCCCACTCTTAAACAGATAGACACTGATGCAGTAGATTGCACCACAGAGAATTATTTAGCCTGTCTCCAGCCTAGAGCTTAGAGGGAAGCTCGATCCCAAAATGAAGAATTCTAGGAAAGCTTTTAGGGGAAAGAATGGTACTTAAGAAACTGGACAAAATTGGTGTGTTTTTACCCTCTGGATATATGTTCTATTTTAATTCAACTCTGTTGTCTTCATCATGGTTTATTGACGAAGAACAACTCTGTGAAAGTGACCACAATACGCTTTAAAACATTGGTAGCAGCAACAACAACAACAACAAAAAAAACATTAAAAATTAATTATGATTGCAGTCAACTCCTTAAAGAATTACCTAAGAATAATGAAGCTTGTTAAAAATATGCTAAAAAGGGTAGCTAAAAGATGAATAAAAGCTGACTAAAAGAGTTAAATCTCTGCCAGCAGCATGAGCACAATTTAGAGACTATACAGAAGGTAAAAAGGATGTGCATACTTCCTGTCATGAAAGATTTGAGAAAAGCAAAAGGAAACCAGCATGGCTAAACGACAGTGCAAGAAAGATTAGTAAATGCAAGAAGGCAAGCTGGAAAACATTGAAGCGGTGTCCAAATATGGAAACTAGAGAGGATGAAACTTTGGCAGGTTAAATATAAAAACAGAGTAAGGCAAATGAGAAGACCAATTGAAGAAAGTTTGCAAAAAACGACAATAAATTTTCAAAGGTATCAGGCATAGGAAGTCTGTCAGGGAGTCCAAAGAGCCAGCAGATATCCAGAGGATAAAAGGAGCACTCAGGGAAGACAGGGCCATAAAAAGGAAACAAAATTAATCCTCTATTTTTGCGTTCACTGTGGATGCATGTGAAAAGGGTCTCAGGCCAGAAACCTTCTTTACTCTTACTGGGAACTCGTTACAGGAGCTGTAATTTAAGCATCTGTAGAAGAGGCTACGGAAGAAATAGATACAATTAATGATAACAGCCAGGACCAGATGTCATTCACCAAAAAACTCAAGGATAAAATAGCTTAGCTAGTAAGTGTGATGTGCGACCTATGAATTAGAAATGTCTAAGCACCTGTGGACTGGGAGGGGGCAGATGCGATGCCCGTTTTTAAAATGGGTTCCAGGACAGACCCAATGAGCTAGGGACTAGTAAGCTTACCGTCTGCACTGGACAAATTGCTGGTAATTACAGCAAAGACCAGAGTCAGCAGACACACAAACAAATGCAATATACTGCAGAAGAGCTCAAGGCGTTATTGGGAAGGGGGGCTTTGCCTTACAAGCCTCCTGGCATTCTTTGAAGGAGGCAACAAGCTCGTTCATAGGGGACATACAGCTTGTGCTGGTTTTGCTTGGGGTGGAGTTAATTTTCTCCCCAGTAGCTGGTATGGGGCTGTGTTTGGCTTTGTGCTGGAAGCGGTGCCGATAACCCCGGGATGTTTTCGGTAGTGCCGAGCAGTGCTCACACAGCGTCAAGGCCTTTTCTCTTCTCCCCCCAGCCCAGCAGCGAGCAGGCTGGGGGGGCACGAGGAGTCGGGAGGGGACAGAGCCGGGACAGCTGAGCCCAGCTGAGCCAAGGGACAGTCCAGCCCGTAGGACGTGGTGCTCAGCAATAAACCTAAGGGGAAGGTTGGCTGGGGGGCTGTGGCTCGGGGATCGGCTGGGCATCGGGCAGTTGGGCGTGAGCAATTGTTTTCATCTGCATCACTTCTCTGTCTTCAGTTTTATTCGTCTCTCTTTGTTATTTTCCTTTTCATTACAATTTTTTGTAATTTTTTTTTTAAATTTCAATTATTAAACTGTTCTTCTCTCAACCCAAGAGTTTTCTCACTTTTACCCTTCCAATTCTCTTCCCCCCCTATCCTGCTGGAGGCGGGGAGTGAGTGAGCAGCTGTGTGAGCCTTAGTTGCTGGCTGGGGTTAAACCACAACACAGCTGCTGCGGTCTACCTGGATTTCCAAAAAGCATCCAACAAGGTGCTTCATCAAAAGGTCTTGTGGGGACTTAGAATAAGAGAGAACACTTGCTCATGAAATAAAGACAGGATAAAGATAGGAAACACCAAGTAGGATTAATCTGATCCCTGGAAGAAGGTCTACATGTTTGCATGCTGGGACTGTGCTGCTCAAAATTTCAGAAAATAGCGAGGTGACAGTGCTTCCTGTGACTATTACATTATTCAAGGATAGTAAAGATAGGCATCAGCTATGAAGCATAGAAAGAAAGCATGAGACATAGTGACTGGATGTTAAAATGGTAGATATGATTCAGTGAAGATAAATGTAAAGTGCTGCATAAGAGAAAACAAAAATGCTAATGGACCTGTACCTCACAGCAATGAGTTCGAGGATTATAGTAGATGTTTCTACGCTCAGTATTCAGTAACTATCAGAAAAACAATGTTTAAAGTATTAAGAAGAAAACAGAGAGCATCATTATGCCACTGAATAGACTGTACCCTCTTTCTTAGAATAGAAGAAGCAGGATTCATCAAATAAAACTAGTGACTGGCTGCTCAAAACAACAAGCTAACGTAGCTGAGCTATGAAGCTTTTTGCCACAAAATTTTCAAAGAGTTAATGAAAGACAAGATGATCAAAGGCTATTAAAATAATTATCACCCCTGACACAGAAATTTAGGCACTGAGCCACAAATTCTTGGAAGTCAGGAGAGTATTCTGGGGAAGTAATACTGTAGGTTGTCTCTACTTCTGTATTTGTTGTCCACGAGAAGAGAAGGCATAGGACGGACCTAAGAGTAGTCTTCCAAAACCTAAGAAGAGGCTACTGAGAAGATGGAGGTTGGACTAAAGATCTTCTGATGTTCCCTCCAACCTGAATGATTTTGTAATTCTATGATTCATTAAGTTTCAGCACTGCTGGAGACAGGCTGCCAGGCTGGCTGGGCTTTGGTTCAGTCCAGTATACCAATTCTCATCTTATACACATGTGTGCATTAGAACACTGTTAGAAACTCAAGGTCAAGCTCAAGCTCAGTAGCAATTCACCATCTCTGCAAGCTGAATGATGCCAAGTGTCACATTTGCAGCTTCAAGAAATAAAGCTGGCTTTCTCAGTTTTACCTTCATGTTTTCAAAAAAAAAATATTGAAGTCCTCATAAATAATATAGATTTGAACACAATATTTGAGTCCTCTAAGAGAAAATCAGTATCAGAGAGAAACTCATTCATAAACTGAATGTTCATCTGTTTTTGGTAAATTATGAACATAGCAGTTTAACCGGCAATTTAAAAGCCAGTTATAGGACTGACATATTGCTGCCAAAAATGTGATGTTCAGGAAGAACAAGCAAGGAAAAATGGGAGAAGGCACTCTACTGTAAATTAACACTGCTATATGTTGTAATAGGTGTACAAAATACTAGATGTATAAAATATATTACCTGATATACAGGAATGGCTGAGAAGCTCAATGGAAGACTGTCCACAAATGAAAGTAAAAGTGAAAAAAGAATATGTCTATTGTCAGGACATGAGACTACTATGGCTACTTTCATTTGAAAGAAGTTTTTTTCCCCAGACTCTCCAGTAAGATATTGCAATACACTCAGGCTCACTGTTTTATCTTAGAGGTAGAGGGAATTACTAGGGGGCTACTGATTTAGAGGACTCTAACAGATAGAGGAAGCGGCTGAGAAGATGAAAATGGACAATCATTTGTATGCAACTGATCAGAAATACTGCAGTACCACTCTAAAAAGAGCAAGGAAGGGAAGGAGTGAAAGCAACAGAATAATGACAATAAAACAGATGTTATAAAATCCAGTTCAGGAATGTGTGGTTTTGATCTCCTGGGAAGGTACAGGAAGGGGAAAGAAAAGTAGGAAAGCAAGAACTTACTGAAAGAAACCTTATCAAACACACAATTAGTCTGAGACACAAAGAAGAGAGGAGGAATGGCTTTTGCTTCATTAGGCGCAACTGAAGCAGAAACGAATCATACAAGAGGTGGAACACGACAAAAGGCACATCGGAAAGAATGGGTATAAAGGAACAGCAGAAGTGCACAGGGTAAATCAAATGCTATTGTTAAGACATTTCAAAGTAGCAGGTGAAGAGAGCTGGGTGAGAACAGAAAGGAGTTAGCAGGAGTGCTAAAACACAAAGCAGCGTGGCGTCAAAGGAAGGCCAACAGAGGACTGCCCGGGTTTGAATCCCAGAACTCCCAATCCTACAGAAATTTGGCTGTGCAGAATAAGAGCTGGGATGGACAAATACTCAGGAGCTGTGTAGAAACTGCAGGCCTGGGCTATATTAAGGATATAACATTTTTCTGCCATTTCAGGATTTCTGCCATTTTCTGCAGAAAGAGAATGCAGTCAGACTTGACGGCTATAAGGCACAGTAAATAACCTGGCTTGGGTTCTCTTGAATAGTGTGCCGGTTTTGGCTGGGGTAGAGTTAATTTTCTCCACGGTAGCTGGTATGGGGCTGTGTTTTGGCTTTGTGCTGGAAGCGGTGTTGATAACGCAGGGCTGTTTTCGGTAGTGCCGAGCAGTGCTCACACAGCGTCAAGGCCTTTTCTCTTCTCCCCCCAGC
>JANXJC010000064.1:11203894-11232411 GCA_027564655.1 Leptodon cayanensis | reverse complement strand
GTTTTAAACTAAAAGAGGGTAGATTTAGACTAGATATAAGGAAGAAATTTTTTACAATGAGGGTGGTGAAACACTGGAAGAGGTTGCCCAGAGAAGTGGCAGATGCCGCATCCCTGGAAACATTCCAGGCCAGGCTGGATGGGGCTCTGAGCAACCTGATCCAGTTGAAGATGTCCCTGCTCATTGCAGGGAGGTTGGAACTAGATGACCATTAAAGATCCCTTCCAACCCCAACTATTCTGTGATTCTACAATTCTGTGGCTTGGAAACCATGAATTGCTTGTACTGCCATACACTGTATCCTACATTCTTCTGACACTCACATGTATATCTTTATAAAGGTACCTGTCTATCCTTTTACAAAAAGTGCCAAAAAAGACATTGGACAAATAAAGGACAGGGTGTACAGCTTGCAAAGATAAACCAGAACCTGTCCTACAGAAGCAAAGAAGTTTGTGTTTTCACAGGGGGAAACATAGCAAGTAGGAAATGAGAGGCCAAGAAACAGGAATGTAATGGGGGAGATCCAGCCTAAACTTCTGAAATTTTCCCATCAAATATCTCAGAAAACATTTTCATCAGCAAATGTAAGTGAAAATAGTCCTGTTATTAACAAAACACTGCATAAAATCCCTATAGTCTTAAGGGAGAAGACAGATTTGTGAGTGATAAAAGCTTGCATTCAATAACGAGTGCATTAGACACATTTAAAATGGCTGCATATATTGCACTGGAACGTGATTTATTAAATCTTGCAGACACTTAAGTGTATATAAAAGTATGAGTTCATTGTTAAAATGGGGGTACATGCTTTTCATGATCAGTGAAGTTACTATTATTTCTAATGGCATTTTCAGTGAGGGGAAGGGGCACACATGGCAGAATCTATCTATAAGTGTGGGTAGGATCCAATGAAAAATGTTAGCTGAAAAAAATCACAGCAATTTTTTAAATGTCAAAACATTTTTACAATTTTTATTTTAGAAAGGCCAAAATCTTTGCTTTCTATGCTTTCAAAATAAAATTTTTCATAGTAGATTAAAATAAGGAAGGAAGGGTTAAAGGTCTTAAATAACCCACAGCCAAACGATATTTTATTTCAGATTAAGGGGTTTTTTTTGACTGATGTGAAAATGAAGCAGCATGGGATTTCCTTTTTCATTTTGCAGAAATCCTGTCTTCTCATGCAAAATTTGTTTTGACTTGAACTGGCCTAATTTTTTCAATGTTGGGGGTTCAACGACTATATTTATTCATGACAGTAAGTCATATCACAACATTGGCATTACAAGACAACAACAACTGAGTAGTAAATTCAATATCTTTGAGAGCCTAAAGATTTAAGAAACTATATATTTAGCTCTCTTTTCTACTGGGTGTTTTCCATGGACTACAGAGATTTATTTATTGTTTTATTTGCTGGTTTATAACATAAATGAGAAATAAGTAGCTCAGACACTTCTTCAGGCTCTTATCCTTTTTAAAATATACATGTATTAGTTTTCACAATGTGTTAAGCCTGCTGCAATCATCCAGAAATAGTTGAATGTTATTCCAAGACACTCACAGTCTAACAGCCAAGAAGACAGAGAGAAGGAAGGGAAAAAGAAATGCTGCTTTAAAAGGAAATTTAGAGGACATATTAAAAGTGAAAATATGTGTAAGTTGTAGTGTATAAAGTCTTCTTCACTTCACATATGAATGTCTCATCAACTAGTGTCAGCAAACAGGTATCACTGACCACATAGACATCAAAGAACTTAGGATGATACATCAGCAAAACTGTCCTTAAGTTAGAGCAGAAAAAAAAAAAAAAATCTCATTTATTTTTCTGCTGTGAGGTTTACGTAAGTTGTGCTGTTAGAGAGCTACAGCCAGACTCAGGCTTACGGCTCCTCTGACACAGTACAGTTTGACAGACTGAGGAAAAAAAAAAGTAGCCAGCGACTTAAATGGGAGATGTGATTGGGAACACGAGCAGATACAATGCCTCGGTGATTCACTTTTATACCATATGCACTTACACATACACACAGCGTGGAAGTCTAAGGCCAGCTCCAACTGCAGCAGCCATGTGCATCGCACCAGTTACCACACCGTTTTATTCCCAAGGCATTTCACAAACTGTGCCCATCAGATCTGTGTGGGTAGTCCATGTGGAGGAGGTTCTTCTTCTTCGTAGTTATTGATATGGCAACAGTTAGTTACATCTTGATTGCATTCAGAAGATGATAGAAATTCTTTGGCTGGATCACAAACAGGCAAAAAATATGACAAATGTTAAAAAGTGTTTTTATCAGACCATTTTTAATTGGGTAATAGCCTACTGCATTATGGCAGGGAACTATGTTTTTTTCTTCCCGAATGGGTTTAACTGCTTGTTGAATAGTGTCACCCCTGCGATAGAAAAAGAAACGTCAGCTCTGTGCTGCCTTTAGAGCTCCTATTTGATAGATGAGGTTTACTCTGCATAGGTAGTTTCTTTCTAAGATTTACAGAAAAAGAAAATTAGATAACTTCTCCCCTTTGAACTTTGGCACCACTTGGAAACCATGGAAGAGAGGATGCAAGTAAAGTAAAGCCTGAGCTTCAGGTTCCTCCCCTCCTCAAGCAGTGCGGATGAATTGGGGCAGCTCCGAGAGTTCCAGTGGTATAAGAGGCTGAGCACTTTCTGTAGGCCAGCAGTAACATAAAAATCCTCGCAGAATCATAGCAGATATATGGTTTAGTAGTAAGGTCTCAGAAAGAAGTGTGTTGTTTATCTCGTTTCCTGCAGATCCCATGTTTCTTACAGATCTCTGCTCAAGCAGTCTTTGACCATCCCAGTCCGAGACAAGGAATTGAAACACGACTGTCATCAGCTGTGGTGGGACTGAAACAAAACGTCCGTGAACTCTGTGGAGGGTTGGGTCCAGGTATAAGTGCTGTCACTGAGAGCCAGCTACACGAATTATTGCCCGGCCATACACTGAGAGCCACAGCGCTGTAAACTGTGAAGTTTATGTGAGGTTTCCTTCCCTTGCCCATCAGGGAACTGGGTATATCTATTTCCATCTTCTAACACTTTGGGAAAGCTGACTGTTTTCCAGTGATTACATCCTGAATCTTGAGATATATCCAAGATGCATGGGCATGTATGTGTGTACAAGACATTTAATCTTAGTCCCACAACCTGTTCCCAAAGTCCTTTCTTAAGAGCATGTTCTGTCTGCAAGGAGCCGTCTTGCTCGCTGATTCATTCTGTTAAACACATGTTGGCTAATCAAACTGTTGACTTTTATGATATGATTAAGGAAGCAGTTCCTTGTTATTTATGCCTAATAGCAGTCTTTTTAGATGATACTGTAAAGTCTACCCTCAGAATTAATCAGGAAAGAATGAGAAAAATACCACATATCTTCTGCAATGAAAATTCTTGTTCTGAAACAAGCTGTTTATAGTGTTATACTTCTTTTTAACTATATGGCCTCCAGAAACAAAGACAGATTTATTTTCTTCTTCAACAACATCCAGCACTCCACCTCACTGGGTATATTCCAGGCTTACTGATACTGTTCCTAGCATCACTTCTGTACTGGGAGAGATATTTGTTAGATGTTATTTCCTAGACACAATGGTGCTGATCTGCTACCACCACAGTCAAAATCATAAACAATAACATAATTAGTGGAATTCCAAAGTTCTTCTGGCTAATCTTCCCAAAATATGTGAGATGGAAATATTATTTTTAGAGATGCATTTTTTCAGCATATCTAGATTCTCAAAGCATCAGCGACTAAAACTCAAGTGAAAAATAATCCTGCATTTCTGGGAGCCAGACAGTGAAGTCTAGGTAGGAGCAATCAGGTGAAGTAAAAGCTATGTTTAGAGAATACTTTATTTCTTACAGAACGCTTAATCATCTCTAGTTATAATAGTAAATTAACCAGTCATCTGCAATGTTCTTCCAGCACGGTTTACATAGTATTTGTTGAGTAGATCATTGTTCATAGAAGATGACAGAGCAGGTGGTTGTGAAGGTCTTGTGGTGAATAAAAGAAGCTATGTACTGAAAGAAGTGGAAATCAAAGGAGATGATTCTTCAGATAGGATTTTTCAGATTGTTAGATCCTTGACTACACATGCTAAGACATATAATTTCATGAGATAATAAAAAGCAATTAGACAGAAGGGCGCTGATCATGCAGGGTGATGTCCTTTGCAGAACATAAAGTATTGGTGAGGTCTTTACCTCCTTCTCACATGGAAGAATTGTCCCCCGTTCTCATGGACTTTGGTGACAGATGTGAGGAACATTTCTGAACTGATTCTAAAAAAGATGGTTTCTGAAGTACTTATGTGTGTAACCCAGTCAAAGGAAAATCTAAAACAGCTTCACATGTGTAATGTTGCTTATAAAGGTACTCTGAGGAGCTATACGTCTACTAATGACATTGTTTTCACCTGAGCTGTTTGAAAACAACTTGGGAGATCAGACAGGTAACTGTAACTGATGTACATATATTGATAAAGTATTTCTCCCTTATTCCTATTGAAAATCTTCATTGATTGGTCTTTTGTAGACCTGGTTGGGAAGCAGTATTCTGTTCCATGGGAAATTAGTTTCTACTTCAAAGCAGAATCAAAAATTGGAGTATCAAAAAAGTAGGACAAAAAACTATGAGAAATTTCAAAACAAAATTGTCAAAGTGAAAAATTACCACACTTGTGTTTGGAACAGAAGTGCCAGCATAACTTGATCTGGTTTTGGGTTTGTTTGTTTTTTTGTTTTTTTTTTTTAAATTCAAATAATTATTTGGAACTGAAAAGTATCTTTGTTTCAAACTGTCACCTTGAAATGTGAGGGGCTTTGTTTTCATTACCCCAATTGTAAAATAAAAAATATGCATTGAAATTGACTTCTTCCCACAGAAAGTTCTTATTTCAGCAAACCCACATTTTCCAAGAGGAAAATTTTTCATGTAGAAATATTTCAACCTGCTTTACTTACTTGCCAGAAAATATGAAGCTGTCTATAACCAGCATCTTACTAAAATTTTTCCAGCATGGAAGTTGTTACAATTTTGCAGTTGAAACTTTCAAAATGTTCTGTTGATGAAGAGAATTTGGCCATGAAACAGAGCAGTGCTTATTATAGCACCAACGCGCGGAAGTCAGTTAGCACACTTCATGGCTGTCACATGTGCAGTTACAGTGGCAAATTCTAAGCATGGGTCAAATGCAAATAAACCCAGGAGTTCAAATTTCTGCTTCTTTAAACATTCCAGATGTAGAAGTTTTCCATTTACTTCACCTCAGTCAACTGAGTTCAATGTGGTGGGATAATTAATCCCCTCAAGTGTTCTGCAAATATTTCAGTCTAGATATACCTTTACCTCTTTGTGAATGCTGATATACTTTCTAACAAAGGTATAAGAACAGAGTGATTTAAATCCGGTTAACAGATTAGAACCAATACAAAATTTTACAAAAAAATTAAGTAAATAGTCTGTAAAAAAGTGTAAATAACACACTTTAGAAATGTTTGTTGTTACTACAACATACAACGCTACATGAACAAGATTGTAATACAGTCTTATTTGCAGTGATTTTCTGGGCACTTATTCTAACCAAGCAGAAACTGATGCTTAGGGATAGCTCAGTGTTTTGATATCCACACTGAGAAGTTTTACAGATGTTAGTTTTCCGTAAAGTGATGAAGATCTACTCTGAAAAAAACAGGTCTATTTAAGGATCTGAAATTAGTCACCTCAAAAGTATAAACAGGATCATTCTTCCATTTTTAAAGTCTTGTTGCTTCTTTAATACTTTAGCTCCATATAGTTGACTGTTCAATAATGGCACAAGGGACTTAATTTTTAAAAATAAGCTAGTATCAGAAATTTTAAATTCTGAATTAAACATTCCAATAATTACTTAGGTACAATGAAATCTGCTAGCCTCCTTTGTATCAAGGTTTATAATTCCAGCACTACACAGAAGCATATGAATATCTTCACTTGCACATACACACATTTACAAACAATTCTGCCAGTATGAATTCCAAATCCAGCACTTGCGACACCAGTGCAGGAAGGAAATACATATTTCAAAACCAAAATCCGACATTTCTGGGTAGAAGCTCAACTGTCTTCTACACAGAAAAAAAAAGCTGCCTTTATGCCATGTTTCGTGTTAACATACAAAGTTAAACAAGGGCATTTCTCATAGTCCTTTAACAGGTTTCTTGCAGTCAGAGCGTAATTGCATGGGTAAGTAAGTCAGTCAATCATATATTCCTGGGAACAATATGTGTGATGAAGTGAGGTCCTGCCTTGGGAAACCTCTTAAAACAAGAATCCTATGCAGGATAGGATATGAGGAATCCTTTTTGCCTCCAACATACTGAGATTTCTCTCTCTGAACTAATTCTTCCCACACAGCTACCTAAATTCTCTCTCTTCTGTGAAGTCATTAGACTAACCTTTACAACATGAATAGAGGAAGAGGTGACAGCAATAATAAGCACAGACCTTTAATATCAATTATGTGGAGAAAACCATGGAAATGGAAGCATGAAGCAACATTAGTCTAGATAATATCAAGGTCAGTTAGTACCAAAAGCATTCAGTTTCTGCTTTCATAAAATTCAGAATCTCACCAGGGAAAGGCTGGAAAAGCAACAGCAATGGAGTAAGGTGTACAGGGGGAATGCTGACTGCTTTCTCAACTGGCCTAGAAATACTTAGAGAATTAGAAGAGTCCAGCCTGGACATTCAATGGCGCTACAGTCGGAGCAAGTTATAGATACAGGTAAAGGAGTAAGTTGTCCACAGTAGTAAAGCCAGGGATAGCAAGCGGCTATTCAAGCCCTAGAAAGCCAGGTCTGCAGCTGCTGCTGAGAAGGAAGAGTCAGAGTACGCTGGTCAGCTGTGGCTGCAACCATGAAAGGGTGGCAGAACGAGCGATTAGGAGCAAGAAGGTTAGTGGCATCTTTTCCAGGCAGAACCGGGCACTGGCAGAACAGACACTTTTTAACACCCCTTGCATTAAAAAAAGGTGCACTGACTCCTCCAAAGTTCTCCTCTGGCACCTTGCCTTCACATGGAAGAACTGTCCAAGTTCGAATGTTCCCAGGGAACACAATTCAGATTTTTGCACATTGTTGAAGAACTTTGAGCCATCTGTGATCGTGGTTTACATGGGAATGGACTCTTTAATCTCCTTTTTGGTCTTCCTCAATCTGAGACCACCTTGGGATTAATATCTCTGGAATAATTCAGTTTGCCCAAGTCTCCATAGACTTTCGGCTACAGCAGATCCAGGAGGACCACTCTGCCAGTCCGGAATGAGATGAGTCCATAAGGCTGTGGCTCAGCTTCCCTCATGACACAAATCTCCAATTAAAATAGTTCTCTTAGGCAGAATCATGGGAATGAGTGCTGTAAAAGCTGTGTATTCCTGATTTAACAGTGCGTGGCTGTAAGGGGAAGGGACTAGGAGTCTCTAATAACAGGGATTTGACTGTACTAAGGGCAGATTCCCCGTTGCCTTGCGCTGCTTGAGAACCTTAGTGTGATTGGACATGAGGCCAGGGACCTGACCTTTGAGCAAGCTGGAATATCTTATAATTACTGCTCTGTGTTACACCACTGCTTCTCTCCTCCCAGCTGTTTCACAAGCTTGGTTGACTAAGGAGCTACTTTAAGATTTAACATATTTTAAATATATGGTACTGTACCTTACAGAGAAGTTGATTAACTCACTTTGACTAACTCATGTTTGTCTTATCAATTGGCAGGTCCCAAGCTATCATTTATCTGCCAACCAGTCTTCTTTTTGGGATCACACATTTGCAGTTGGAGTATAAACTAGTTTGCAATTACTAAATAATTATTATTTTTATAATAAAAATATTTATATAAATAATAGTACCAAATAAATCTTTTAATTGCTCAGACTTTGTTAGCTCTGAGCAGCTAACTGAATATACCAAGATAGAGCTTATCCACAACAGACAAGAATCCCCCAAAAAAGTCTACTCCAAAAAGCAAGCTTGCGAATAACTCCAAAACATTCAGAAAAACATTCAGAAATTAACAACTCAGAAAACTAAAATTAAATTGAATCTGTATCCCTTCCTAAAAAAAAAATATTTGAAATGTCTTTTTAAATCTTTAAATGTCTTATTTAATATCCAAAGATAATAAAGAGAAGGGAAAAAAGAAACAACATCACCTATGTTTATTATCAAGAGTCATACAGCATCAAAATTCAATGCATTGTCACCTCAATGAATTAAGACAAGGAATATTTTCTCTGACAACAATAGCAAAGGACCAAATAAGCTATTTGTAGTTCAGGTCTCATCATTAGTTCATCTTGATTATGAATTAAGCACACATAGACCCCTTAGATCCCTAACTCATCTGAGGAGCCCCCATCCCTAACAACTGGCTGCTCGCTAACTTACTAAATATCCTTAGGAAGCCATTGCATTAGTTTATGAGTCCAGGTTGAAGCACAAGCAGCAAACAGGCAATGAAAAATGTTGGACCCAGTCAGACGTAATGAATGCTGTATGTGAGTTTTTTGCAAGCCCTAGGTGAAATCAACAGTATTAAGAGGGGCAGGAGGTGGTGGAAGGAAGCAGGCAGTGCTCAAAGGAATCTCTCACTTCTGTTAGCATCCGTCATTTGCCTCCTGCTGTTATAGGCTACTCGTAGCCTCAACATAGTTTAGAAGTTCTTGCCTTTTTCTGTAGTCGGCAACTGAATGCCTTTCACAGGCGTTAAAAGGAAAACAGGAATTTTAAGTGATTTTGGGATTAAGGACTACTTCGTTGAGCCACGGCAATGTCCCTCTCGTGTGATTTGAACTGGGCTGTACCTGCTCTTTTCCACATTCTCCAAAGGTGAAGCACTGGACATAGTGCCTAGGGTACCTGGATCGGTGTATTATTCAAGTGCATTAGTGACAGTATGACAACCTCAAACACGTAAAATTTATGAATCACTTCTATCTCCAAAAATCATGATGTTTTATTTTTTAATTATATATTTGCATGTTTTTATCTCCCACTTTCTGAGCCTTCAGGGTGAAACTCTGTCTTGTTTTCAAGTTTCTCTCTGAAAGGAGAAAGTTAGGAAGATTTTTTGTTTCTGTTCTAAGGAAAGTTGAAAATCCCACTCATTGGTTTTCAAGAATTACAATTCTAAGAAAAAACATCCAATGTCACTCAGACCCATGATGAAATATTTACAGTTGCCATTGCTTTTATAGTAATGGTAATTAGTGTCTGATGTCTCGTCTCACTTATTCTTTAGTTTCATCACTGTGAGCTGAGATAGTTAGGAATAGGATTAACATCTCTCTCTGCCCCCACATTTCTCTTTAGTATAATTAGAAGGTATGCAGACTAGCAATAGCACATCAGTCAGCTTCTGATCTCCACTAGGCTACAGGACTTTTCCCAAATTGTTCCTGTTTGAACTACAGCATGTGTTTCAAAAAAAAACCCGACAAAAAAAAAAAAACAACAATCCCCCCAAAAGACTATGTTATATTTAAGCATTTCTGATGAAGAATCCACCTTAGTAAATGATTCTGATATCTAATTATCTTTTCTGGAAAAAAAAACCCAAACCCAAACATATTCCTTAATTCAAGATTGAATGTGGTTTACTACAAATGCAGACAATATGTCTGCTGATGACTGCTTTGTTATCACGGTTCTCTTACTCCTGATAACTCTTCCTTTCATCCATTCTCAGTTTTCAATTCTTCTCTTGATCTCTGGACCCAAGAAACGGACACGCTATTCCCGTAGAGGTTGCTTTCACAAGCACAGAGGTGATAAAGCCTCCATGCTCATAGGTTTTGTTTCTACAGTTAAGAGTTACACCAGGGCTTTTAGCTACGCTGTCACATTGGGAGTTCTTCAATGTGTATAATTCCATGTAAACAAAGCCTGCCCCCACCCTGGATATCAGAGTAATCTCCAGGATCATTCTAATCATTTCTCCTACTTTCAGTGGTCTTTAAACACAATATGATTCTGTTACACATTATCTTTAATTTGAATTTCAAGGCAAGTTTTCAGTAACAAAATCAAGACAATAACTCTCCTGTTGTGAAAAAGTGCATATACACAAAAAAGCCTCTAAATTGCACATTTTTTGTCCAAACAGTTGTTTGCATGAGTGTTTAATCTAATCAACCAGTTTGCACACGAAATTGTAACTTTGAACTTATTTTGCACTGCAAGCATATTGAAAAGGACATGGTGAAATTCTTTTGCATAGTTCTCCATAATTTTTTCATTTCTAAGACAGAAGCCACGAAGTGTTGTACCAAATGTAATTGTATTAGAGTTCTTTACAGTTTGGGTTGCAGCCATTCTTCAAACTGGGAAAGAAAAGAAAGATGACATCAGGTATTTTGGGTATTGAATGACATGACATACATTAGCAGAGCATCTCTACTGCACTATAAAAACGTATGTTTAAGCTGGCATTAACTTACTACCTAGCTTAGATGACGGTAGTCACCTCAGTAGAGTAGCACAGAGCTCAACATGGGCCTCTTGATAAGGTAATTAGATTATTCTGAGCTTCGTGCTTCTGTGCTAGGATTTAAAAGAAGAGGAGCAAATACCTGATGAGGCAAATAGAAGAAAACTTGTTCTGTGGCAATGTATAGGACAACAGCATAGAAGGTGTTATGGATCAGCTGTAACGAGAAGAAGAAACGACTGCAAACTAGGGTTTACTTAATCTCAGCAGGCCAACACAGTCCAGATGGACCTGGGGTACCCAGACATGTCGGGACTGCAGAAAGTAAAAAAGTGCTTGTTAACCTGCGTTAGATAACATATCAAACTCTGTAATGGAGCTAAACATTTTCAGAGATATGTTTTGCTCAGGAGACTGTTCTGCCACCTTTACTTCAATAACTGCTATGAATTATAGCACCGTTAAACACACTACTGCTCTTCTGAAATCACTAGCTAAATTACAGGCAGTACTAAAGCTTGTGTTTGTCCTTGGAAAACACGAGACTCCATCACCCTATCATTTCAGAGTGCAAAATGCTGCCTGGGTAGAACCACGTTTTCTCTCATCTGCTCCAACTCATTCACTGCTGTTAAGAAAAAGAGTTCTTATATTTTCAATTGTTTGGAAGGATCTGATATAAATGGTATTTGAATCCGTTTTCCCCCTTGCCATAGAAAGGAGATTTACTTTGAGCAAATGAAAATGAAGAAAAATTGAACATCTTCTGTGCATTCCTCAATTCCAGAATAGCACTTTTCACTGCATCTTGCTCTATTCAAAAATTACATGTACACATGGGTCTAATTCTGCTGTTCTGAACAGGGAATTCCAGAGCAACTCCAGAGAAATTAAAAAAAAAAAAAGCCCTCAAATATTCATGTTTGGTAAAGAGAACAGTGACTTTGCTGCTTTCCCTCTGTTTTGTCACCCTTATTTATATTATCCTATTGTTTATTGACACAGTTCTATTTTGAAATATAAGAAACATGAAATGCTTATGAAATATTAAAGATACAGGTCTTGAACATCATTTAATGTACCTGGAGTGAGGCAAAACATGGCATGTGACCATTTTTTCATTCCTCAAAGAGAAAAACTAGACAAGGAAAAGCCATTCTACAGAATACCAGCCTTTGGCTCTCTAGTTTTACGTGCGTTGTGGTTTAACCCCAGCCAGCAACTAAGCACCACGCAGCCGCTCACCCACTTCCCCCCACCCAGTGGGATGGGGGAGAAAAATCGGAAGAAAAAAGTAAAACTTGTGGGTTGAGATAAGACCAGTTTAACAGAACAGAAAAGAAGAAACTAATAATGATAATGATAACACTAATAAAACAACAGTAGTAATAATAAAAGGATTGGAATGTACAGTGATGCACAGTGCAATTGCTCACCACTCACCGAGTGATGCCCAGTTAGTCCCCGAGTGGTGATCCCCGCAGCCCCACTCCCCCCAGTTTATATACTGGGCATGACGTCACATGGTACAGAATACCCCTTTGGCCAGTTTCGGGTCAGCTGTCCCAGCTGTGTCCCCTCCCAACTCCTTGTGCCCCTCCAGCCTTCTTGCTGGCTGGGCAGGAGAAGCTGAAAAATCCTTGACTTTAGACCAAACAGTACTTAGTAACAACTGCAAACATCAGTGTTATCAACATTCTTGTCATACCGAACTCAAAAACACAGCACTATACCAGCTACTAGGAAGACAATTAACTCTATCCCAGTTGAAACCAGGACAACCTGGTTCCCAAACAACAATGAATATCAGGAAATTCAACACATCACATGTGGTATGTAAAGTTCTCTGTGCATGCTTACGTAATAAGTCTGGTCTGATATGTAATAAGTCTTCTATGTACACACAATAAGTCTGCCATATGACATTTGCTGTACTCTCAAGAAATTCTCAAGAAAGTGAGATCCAAAATTAAATTTAATTGAAATGCACTTTTTTTGCATTTCATATCTTGACATCTTAGCTTTGCAATCACAGCTGTAGCACAAATAATAGCAGAGTAGTGTCCCATTTTTCTTTTGCTTAAATAGGGCTGTATTTAAAGTTCAAGATAGTAAATGTGTTCATCCATATAGAATCACAACCTCACAGCATAATTCCGGTTGGAAGGGATCTCAGGAAGTCTATAATCTAAACTCTCCCTCAAAGCAGATCCAGCTTTGAGATCAGAATAGGTTACTCAGAGCCTTTTGCAGTCAGGTCTTGGAAATCTCTAAGGATGGAGACTGCACAATCTCTGTACGCAACCACTGCTTGACTGTCCTCATGGTAAAAAAAATATATTTCTCACGTAGGAACCCCTCTTGTTTTAATTTACCGCCACTGTTTCTTACCTACCCGCCATGCACCACTACAAAGAGTCTGGCTCTGTCTACTGGGTATGTTGTAGGTACTGGGCTTTTTGGGTGTGGAGGACAGCTCTTAGGTCTCCCTGAAACCTTCTTTTTGCCAAGCCTTGGTTCTTCAGTCTCTCGTCACACAGCAAGTGCTCCAGCCCCAACCAACCTGGTGGCCTTCTGCTGAGCTTGCTCAATTCACTGATGTCTTTCCTGTATCGGGAGGTCTAAAACGGGACGCAATATCTAGATGTGGTCTCACGAGTAAAGGGGAATAATCAGTTCCATCAATCTACTGTCTGTGCTCCTGTTAGCCCAACCCAGGATGCTGCTGGCCTTCCTTGCAGCCAAGGCACGCTCCTGGCTCATGCTCAGTCCTTAATGGTTTGGTGTTGCTACATATTTTTTCATCCATCGGCCTGATCCATCTTCTCATATATGCCAGCATGTATATGCAAATATGAAAACAAGTACGCACATATAGGTTTAAAGGCACAGGTTTCCATCTTTTTGCTACTTCCAATACTGCCTCTCTCATCAGCATTAGCTGTGCCAGTGGAGGTCCATGGCATTACACAAAGATAGTAGGAAACAGTCTCTCCTTGCATATCTTAACTAGCTGATATAAGACAGGATGGAGCTAGTAAATATAATCAGCTTTTCTTAGGTATGGAAAAGGAAGAGGACAGTAACTGCAGCGGCAACGGGAATTCATTATTCCATTGACTGGCAACAGGTATCATCCGCCAAGCTAGAAGCAGTTAAAGCAAACATGATTTGGTCAAACCCGTGTCCATCTTCCTCCTGCGGTTACAGTTTCAGTTGGAGAATGATTTTGTTAACCTTCACTGTTGACCATTTAACATCCAATCAGTCACTGTCAACCCAGTCCAGTGATAACCTATCACAATATTTCTTTGTTCCTCTGGACTCATTCTTTAGGCATGAGTGGTCAGATTCCCTTTTAGCATAGTTCCAATGAACTCAGCTACTAATTGGTCTTGAGGAATTTATGTTCACATGTTTAAGGGTTGTAGACACTTCTGAATAGTTCAAGATGCTGATCACTGGAAGAAAAAAAATGTATGGGAATTACCGCTTTATATGAAACTCTAGTGCTCATGCCTGCCTAGTTCATGGACAATGCTGTTGATGTTAAGCGAAAAAATAAACAAGGAAGTGAAGATGAGATTAAGAGGAAGAGAATGTTGGGTAAGAATGAGACAAGTATTGAACTACTGTGTTTATACATACGGCCATATGGTGCAGACATAAACAGTGTGAGCTTACTTTACCAGCATTATGCAGTCTTTAAACTCCCTTTCAGATAATTCCTGTCTGCCAAACATTTTTCTTGTCTTTAATACTGCAGATTCTACAGACATGAAGCCTGCACGCTTATATACACGAGAGCTAGATTCAGTAGACAAGCTTTCCTAAACTATGTCCATTTTCTGCTAAGAGTAGCAGTAATAGCTGGATGGCTTTAAAAAAAAAAAATATTTTGCAACTTTTTTAAAAAATATATATATACTTTTACTGAACTTTAATGTGTAATGTCTACTAAAGGCATAGATTTTTCAGGCAAAAAAATTGCAATTACAATACAATCATTGCCAGACCTGTCATTTGCCATGGACTACAACTGCAGGGACACATTAAGATTTTTATCTGGTATTACTATATGTATGGGTTTGAAAATCCATGCCCAGCTATTTGGCAGCCTATCTTTGATCTCTAGACTTTTGCTGCTAATTTGCTTTAATGGCTTCTGAAGACCCAAGGACTGCAGGAGAATACTTTCAGGAGCAAATTATGCGCCATCTCAGTCACAATGTTGATAAATGTATATATGATGATGCAATATCAAGTATTCTTAATGTAGCAAGCACCTAGTTTTAATTCCACCATCTAATATATCATTTTGCCATTAGCCCATCTTTTACAGCACATTTTAGTAGTATGCATATTGACACTTTGTAAAATTAATGTAATAATCTTAAAACGTTGTGGGTTTTTTGTTCCATGGGCCCGCTTGCATTTTTTCCCCACAATTTTTAGCAGCAGTACAGACTTTTGCAAGCAGATTTTCCTTTTCAAATGACACCTCCTGTATATATCAGCCTATTTCCGTTTCACTCAATGAGTGTTATGCCAGTTTGCATAGTATAACACCCTGCTGCAAAAAATGTCCTTTTTGAACTGGCCGAGAGAGGTCTTATGCTCCATGTACTGTGCTTGTCCCTAATGAGAATGAGAGGATAGTTCTAGCAGAGGGCCATGTTATTACTGTCTCTCCCCAAACAGGTTGAATAGATGTCTGGTAGCTGTATGGTTGAAGATGTCATGACAACTGGGTAACAAGTCAGCATTTTCCCTGCTAATTTTAGGGATCCAGTGAGGCTTTGTGCAGCCCAAACCCCATAAATCAAAGCCAGTGTAGAAGTAAGGTTCTGCTAGACAGGCTCAGTACTTACTTACACACCCAGATCGCATCTTTTCAGCCTTCTGAGAGCAACCAGCAAAGTTGTCAGTGACTGCAATGAGGGTAAGAACAATCTGGGAATACTATTAGGATTTCCACAACAGTGCGTGTGACATTTTGTCCTGTTGCCTCACTTCCATTTCAGCTCCTGCCCCATTTGTTTCTAAATCAACAACACATTGTTTGAAGGATTACTATATCATCTGTTTCCAGGAAACTTTCTGAATTTTACATTACTTTTTACTCCTGCAATATACCCAGTAGGGAGCAGAAGCTGAGTAGCTCCTTCCCCCTCACAGGATATTGTCTTAACCACCAAACTGCCTGCAAGGGACTTTTGCCAGAAAACTTAGGTTCCTCAATAATTTGAGGACCTTGTTCAGGTCATTCAGGTCTATTTCTATATTGTTTCTTTTATTTTATTCTATTTTAAAGATTGCATGCTTTAGAATAGAGGCCCTAAGCCTACACTGCATTTCAAAAGCCAGGCTTCTACTTCTGATATTGCTCTTTGTGCGCATTTTTTGGAAGGTACTTACTTTATTTTCAGGCTGTAAAATGCTTGTAAGTGGAAGCAGCTATATCATGCACACTGCATGCTAAGCACATCCAAACCAGGTTAGCCTAAACTGCAGGTAGGCTCTGAAGACGTGGTAACTCTTCCCTGCAAACAAGCTCCAAGATACTTACAATATTCAGGGACAGTGCTGCACAGTTTTTGTTCCGCAGTTGTTATTGTGAGATATCTTTCATCACCTTTTCCCCTCAAAAATGCAAAGCAAAATCCCATTAATCGCCCCCCATGAAATTACAGTAAAGTGTAAACATTATTCTCATTTTCAGCATGTAGAACTTTACTTGTTATTATTTCAGTCGTTTCTTTTCCTTTTTGACCAAACTCAACAGTTGTTCATCAAAACACTAATTGTTGTTTAAGGCTCTGTTGACCTGCACAACAGGTTCTGAGACTGTACCTAGAAATAACCTCACAAAACTTTCAGAGCTGACAAAAACATCAATCCATTTACCCTAACAGATATTATATGCTTAGAGCCTGTAACCATGCAACCAAA
The DNA here is from genome assembly GCA_027564655.1 of Leptodon cayanensis. Lineage (NCBI taxonomy): Eukaryota > Metazoa > Chordata > Aves > Accipitriformes > Accipitridae > Leptodon > Leptodon cayanensis. Next base: position 11,215,966 of record JANXJC010000064.1, on the reverse strand, counting down.
TAAGTGTTGTCAGTTTCTAACGGCAAGTCCTCATTTATATTTTTAGGTTTTTTTTAGAAGACAGGAAAGGTGTGGTCAAAACTGATCAAACAGCATTTTGCAGAAAGGAGTTCACACATCTGCAAAATGAATTCTCAGTCAACGCATGTTTTCTCGATTCTCTCTAGCACCAGCGCTCAGGACTAAAGAAATCATTAAAGCTCTTGGATTCTTAATAACTTGATTTTTTTTGCTTATGAGCATGCAGTGTGGTCTTATTTTTATCGTGTTCCTCACACATATATACTCAGCTCCCTCTCCCCTCCTCTGTTTTGTCCTGGAGAGGCCATAATCCGTGGACTTTATGTCTGATGGTACAGATCACAGAACTCATTACAATCAAGAAATTATACTAGCTTAAATATGATTATTGTATACTGTTGTAGACAAAGCCATCTGAACATTAAGAGGCCACTCAAACCCACAATTCCGTATTAGATCAAATCTCATTTCTTTCTTCATAGCTTTTATTATGACATGTAAATCATGCCAGAAAAAGGGAGTGCTCCCCCCGAGTAGAGATCAATTAGACAGAGTTTATGCCAGTCAAATGTAACTGCTATAAATATATTTTTCATAATCTCTTGACTCTGGCACTTCTTTCTGACCACTCTTTTCTCTCAAGTCTAAACAAAATTATATGATCTCTTCAGCAATGCACACAGTCATCAAAGTTCCCATTGCCATCACAATACATGGCTTAGGATACATTTCTGAGAGCAGGGAAGTATGCAAACAATTAATAAGATAATACAGGAAAACATGTCCTGGCTACAACTTTTGAATGATTATCTGATGTATTTGTTTTTCCCAAATCTATGTTTATTTTATCTGGCAATATGAAGCAGTGTAAACCCAGCTTAATCAACCACTTGTGTACTGTTGAAGTGTAGTGGTCAAGCTGGGTTTCTACATAAATTTCTCCACCTTGCTGCTGTCAGGGTGGCACAATTCACATGCACATGCAGAAAAATGGTTTAATTCACTATGAAAACTGACCAAAAAATAGTCAGTTTTTTTCCACTCAGCTGAAAAGAAACTAGAACTGCATCAATACTGAAACTCTCTTTTCAGGCTGATTCCTGCCCTGTCATTGCACAGATATAAATGCTGCTGTCTGACATTTCAGGAAAGCATGAGAAGAAGAAAAGCTGAGCTGCTGAGTCTGCACGTTACATGCAGCCAGAGAGGATTGGCTCACCACGAAACATTCAACTTAAGAAACAGATGCAAGATATCTCACAGAAGTGTTAAACAAAATAGAAAACAAAAAACTGAAAAGAAAAAAAAAAGACCTCATTAGTGAACCCAGAGCTGAAGACTAACAAGCAAACAAAGCAGGCACAAACGGATGACAGACAGGCTAGATGTGTCAGCTCCGTGCATGATACTCCGGCTCTCGCCCTGCCTTTCCCTCTCCCCCTCTCAGACACACAGCACCGAGTGGAAGGGACGGCGGTGGTCTTCAGAGCGTTTTCTCTATCGGTTATTTAGTCCCGTGGAAAGACTGACTCGACAATCGATTCCCTCTTTGTTTGGACGCCCAGGTTTCTGTGCCTCTTATGAAGGTTAATTCATTTATTGCCCATTTTTCCTGGCACAGAAGACCTAGGCTTTGCTCAGCCCGTCCTCTTCCTTTCACTTGCTTTTCTCAGATCTGCTGACGGACACTATCAGCATTCAAACGCCGGGCTCCCGTTAACACCCACTAACAGATTGGGTGCTGGTGATGGGTCCTAAGGCCCAATCTGGAGCTTGGGGCAGGATGAAGCCCCCGACAGCCGGCCGTCCCAGTACACCTCCTGGCACGGTGGCCAGCACCGCTCAGCCCCGCGCCGGCAGCGGGGGGATACCCATTTACCTCCAACCTGAGCCTGCCAGCGGCGTGCAATTTCAGAAACCATTTTACAGCTCCTCATTGCGTCTTTAATTGTTATGTGCTGGCATAAAAGGTACAATGGAAAAACTTACTCGTGGAATATTATGAAATAATTGCTTCTCTCCATAGCCATTCGTTACTATGATAAACAAAATGAGGTGGTGATAGTAACTCACCTTTACTCTTTGTTTAAGTTATTAACATTCCATATGCCTTCTTTCCTTTCGAAACAGTATTTATGCCTTGCTTGTGATTCAAAGTGAACCTATGCCAGTTTACATCAGAATAGCTCTACTGACTTCAGGGATGTTTTTCCCGTTCGCATCTATGCTTAGATTTATTTTCCTTAAATTATGTTAATGCCTACCTATTCTTTGCAGCTAGATATAAGCAGATTATTGCATGGACTCTGCTTGCAAAACAAATATATTCACAGTGATAATCTGGGTCATCAATTTTAATCCAACTAATTTCTGCGTGAAGCCCATAACGTCTGATTGAAATACAGTATCTCTGTGAAAGAGAAAATCAGTCTGTAAGGGTTGAACAGAGGATCCACTGCCTCCTTTGATAAATTGTTCAAATAGTCCATCAGGTTTGCTTAATGTGTATCTGCAGCTCAGAGCTCTCTATCTCGGACACACTTGGTTTTGCCCTCTTGAGTTAGTTTATTTTACATTTGTTTCAAGGGTCAGCAGCAGCAGCATAAGGGGGAAGACCAGTGAATCCAGTCCAGCAGAGCGCAGAAAGCGGACGATGGCCTCAGCAACCCGGGTGCCATCCGAAAGGAGGATGGCAGGGGGGCCGTGGTTGTATAATCTGCATGTTTCTTGGTAACTCGAGACTGCATCAGATTTAACCAGCTTCCTTTTAGCAAGCAGATGATATCTGCCAGGATCTTTCATAGAGAAGAGGTGGTTATATGTGATATGACAGTAATGTAGCATAGGTGTCTCTGGTGCTGCAAATGACACTAGGGTAAACCAAAATTACTGTACACGAGGAGCGGAAGCAAGAAGAGCTCTGAGCGGGTGGCTATGGGAAGATGTGAGACAGAGTTACCCTATGCCTTCTAACATGCTTTATGCTGTCATCTTACATTACCCTTGTAGTAAGTATTTGTGGTACAGCTCCATGCTCTCACCTGCTCTGTGTGGCAGTCGGGACCGCTTAAGTCTAGGCTGGTGTAGCAAGATGCAAACTTTATCACCAGGCCACATCCACTGCCTCTTGAATCACTGACTTTGCAGATACCTTGATCTTTCCATTCCCATGAACTCGCAGGGTACTGATATCCATGGCAAGTGAAAAAGTGCTGATTTAATTCTCTCTCTTGTGATTTTATTAGAAGTCAGGGAGAAGTATGGGGAAGTAAGATGGAGGCAGCCCTTCCCCTTTCCACCCTACCCTGAGAGAAATCTGCTTCCAGTCATGTTACAAGCGACTTGACAGTTGTGCAGTTGTGCAATCCCTGCACATCCATCCACAAGGCAGCAATAGCCAGCAGCAGCCAACTTACCCCGTTGTAATGACCTCAGAGAAGGATCTGACCCTGATTTGGGAACCTAAACACGCAAGCAGGGCCTTGCTTATCTTCACAGTATCTCAAAATTTTACTACTAAACAGCTTTAAATTGTTTCTTCTCAGCCTTCTTTCTGCCTTTCCCTAAACTCTGAGACAAATACAGAATAAAAGACAGTAATTTATTGAAAACAGGAAAATCAAACTGAAGGACTATACACTCAAGCACTTTTCTTCCATTAGATCACCAGAAAGCAAATGCAATACAAACAACTGGAACAAGATGGCAGATTAAATTAATTTCAAATGTTGATGTCCTTCAAGTTTGCTGTTCACACCCTAGTGCATTGACCAAACCTAACATGACATTTATGTAGATTATTTATTTGACTATGACTGATTTAATTGAAAGCATTCTCTAAGGTGAGTGGAGTTGGGAACCTGATATCACAAAAAACACGGCTTTTAAGTATCATTCACAAACCTGAGTATATCCATATTGTTCAATACACACTGATAAACTCTTATCACACATTAATTAGTAAAATTGTTATGAACTCCTGACTTCAACACTCTCTGCAAAAAAACCCACCTTGTTTAAAACCTAGAGGAAGCAGCATGCAGTGTAAACAAAGATGATGTTTGAGTATCAATATTTAATGAAAATGTAAAACCTGCCAAGCCAAGTCTCAGATCAATGTATTTTTTTTCCAGCTAAAAAGGAGTTGCTATTCAGGTGCTGAGTAGCAAGTCTCAGATCTCAATCTTGTTCATTTTTGGCTTCATAAACAGATGGAAAAAAGTGTTTTTAAGTTCTCTTCCTCTATCAGAATAGGGAAAAAAGAGGGAGTAGAACTGATATTATCTAGTGACTTTAAACACAAATACGTTGAAACTAATGTTTAGTACATAACGCATTCCAAAAGGAAAGAAAAGAAGAAAAAGCCACTAAAAAGCTAGATAACTGAAGAGATGGAGATTCTGATGGGGGAAAAAAATAAATAGAAAGTCTAATAGAACTGAAAAACTTCAAATGACCCTTTGTGTCCCTACACTCAGCTTTGGCATCTTTCTTCATTTCTTTTATCCTTCTGCCTCTTTCAACTTTTACATTCTTTAATGTTGCTTCCTATGTTTGGAAGCCTCCCACTCATTGCCAGCCAAGCATCTTTCTTTGCTTTCAAGCCCTATTTAAAACCCACTACCTCAATGCACCTTTACTAACCTACCCAATTTTTGTTCATGCCTTACTCTTCCTGAACCTTTTTCATGTTCTGTGCTGTCCAAAGCTGACCTTTGAAAAATCTTTGTGCTTGGAACCATGTTTAATTTTACTTTTTTTTGCAAAGCATGGAACAACAAACCAGTTATTGAACCTTCTGAGGTGCCTGAGGATTTCTTGTGGAAGCATTCTGCTACTCACAGCATCTTCCTGAGATACGCTGCTGTGTCAATAAGGGAGGAAGGGAAGTCAACTGGTACGCATTTTTGACAGGTACAATATTCATCCAGACCAGCTAGTGACCTTTTTTCCTACTTCTTCTCCATTGTTTTCCAACAAGTCTATTTCAGGATGGGCAAATTGACAGCAGTTACCCTGTGGTCTTACCAAAACCTTTACACAGGCTATAAAAGAGATGTTATTTGCTCCTTCCACACCCTTGTCTGTCTTCTACAACCATGTAAGGGAGAGCAAGATTTGCCTCCTTCTCCTCTTCCTTCCTGCTACCCATATTAAGTATTTTTACAACACAGCTGAGATAATACCTACAATATGTTGCCAGAATTGAAATACTGCTTTAGTATCCCACAAAGCATGCTTAGAACTTTTCTGTTTTCAATCATTCCACTAAATCTAGTCAGAACACAAAAATACGTAGAATAAGTGAAACAATGACACCATATACGGTGGTGGGAGCTTAGCAACAAGTTAAACTTGAAGAAAAAAAAAAGAAAAAAAGAAAAATCTACAGTACTTTGAACTTGGCAGAGTAGCAATTTAAAAGGTCAGTGACAAATAATTTCTGTGTAGACTAAATCTCCATTTTTAGGAATGTTATCCTAAAACTTGAAAGAGAAATGGCAGTTGAAATGAACTGAGAGTCTCCCCAAGAATCTCACTTAACAAGCAAGAATGAAGTCCAATCAAGCCTTTAAAGTTTACACTGATAATTCTATGACAAAATATAGCTTGAAATACATACAAATAACTTAAAGGAAACTAAAGCTTAAAATAGCATTGATAAATACATTAACACTTTAAAAATATGAAATATTCAGTAAAGGCAAGGCAAAACCAAAGCACACATAGCAAAGCAGACAGTCAAGGTGTCACCAAAATAGCCAAGGGCCTTCATCAAGCTTTCTGTCCTTATCACCCTACGTTCAGATATATTTTTATCCCATGGAAGGTACAATAAAAGGCACTGTGAAGTTTTCCAGTTGTGCTTTGTATCAACCTTTTTTTTGAATCTCTGGCTCTCAAAAAGATGTTTTCTACTTTGCAGTACAATGTCTGTTGAAAAACATATGTGATTTACAGTGTAAAGCGCCATGTGTGAGCTTTCACAAGATCAGAATGTGATTTATGTCACAGAAGCTAAGAATTTGACCCACTGAACACAAATAAAAAGCTTTAATAGAGTCATCTACAGTTTAATATTGTGAAAGTGTGTTCTGATCCAACTGAAGTCAAAGGACTATATTGATCTCGTCTGGTTCATTATCTAGCTTAAGGTTAGGAAGAAAAGTTAATTTACTAGCTTTTAACTGAAAAAAAAAAGAAATTCATATATAATGAATTTTTGTTCTGCTATAACAGAAGATTTGTGTTACATGACTGATGACAATTGATGGCAACTCTTCTCAAATGGCAGCCTCCTGCCTAGACCAAGATTACGAGCAGGTTTTCCCCAAGGCCCACCACATGACACTTCTTGCATTCCTGCAGAACATCCTGTACTTCTCACCAGCATCCCAGCTCTTAGGGAGTTGATAAAATGTGTTGCTACATCTCCAGGCTTCAAAGGCAGCTTGCACAGCACGGCCAGCCCAGTGGAAGCAGAGTGGTCACTCTGCACTCTGGGAGCAGACATCAGTAAAAAATGAATGACAAGCCTCTAAACCTTGGCAACACCTAAAATCCTCACTGATTGTGTCCCTTACGATCAGTTGGGATCCAAAGTTGGGAGCCATAGCATAAACAAAGCACAGTCGGCTTCTAACATTTTAAGCAGCGTTGATTAGGCCTGCTTTAAGTAGATAACAATGTTGAAAATGCTGGCAGCTTTGTTTACCCCAAGGCTCTACAGCCTGCCAGCCCCTGAGGAGCTAACCAATTGTTAGCAGCACTGGGACAGGTTTGCAACATTTTTCTGTGCCGATGAGAGTTAGATCTCTAGAAACGTTTGACCCATCTCCCTCAAGCAACATCTGCTGCCAGGTTGGAGAAGAGTTAACAGAGCCTGCAGTCCTTTCCTTTAGATTAGACTGAGAATTCTCTTAGCTTTATTTTGATTTTGAATGAAACACTGACAACCTATTTATATAAACAGCAAGAAAACAACCAACCTATCCCAAATAGTAGTTATATGCTAGGATACTTAAAAAACAAACAAACAAAAAAAACAAAAAAAACCTCTCCTCATTACAAAAGCAGAAGAAAGCCAATTCCACTTCTGGGAAGCAGAGAACGAAGAAAGCCTCACACCCTTTGTGAGAGGAGTGGATGAGCTGAAGAAGTGAAGCAGCCCAAGCAGAAGGACCCCTCCTTATCAGCCTGGGAGGAAGGTCACAATGGATGTTCAAGCACCCACCGGAGCTGCTGGCACCCTGGATGTGGCCTCACCTAGATGAACACCGTGTTTTCACACAATGACTTTTCTTTCTCATCTTCCATCAGAAAAGGCTGCAAAAGCCCAACCCAGAATATCCTACCAGTTGATCTTCAGACTTTCACCGGGAAGTAGCAGGTTGAAATCGCCTACCGAAGAAGGAAACCAGACCCGTGTGCCCCATCTAACAGGTGAGAGATTTAACCATCAGGTTAGCAGTTTAAGGGGCTTCTTCCAGCAGCACAGTCGGGGTTTAGGGTAGGTTTTCTTCAGCCGGCGCTCCTTGAATGCACGCAGTGGGTTAGCTGAATATCCACATTTTGGAAGATGATGCCTAATGTGTGCATTTCGGTGACTCTTTCAGCCCTGCGAGTTTGTCAGTGCCTCTGAGCACCCTCAGGTCAGACCTATGCCCACTCGGGAAACACTACTGGTAGAAACAAAACCATCTCAACACACGTGTCAGGTGATGCCAAGTTTGAAGTTCCATATTTTGGAATGAATTACCTACATTTGCAGCCTATAAATGGCACTTCAGCATGCATTCATTTTCCAAACTCCACAGGAACAGGGTTAGCCTCTGGGGAGGACATTCAGAGCTTCTAGGATGAAGCTAGACTATGCTAGACTAAAGCTTAGAAATATGCAATATAAATGGCTACTAAGTCTTGGCTGTAGGTCAATATCAGAGTCAACTGAACTGTTAGTGAAGACACATATAAATATATGCTTTTGTGGATCTGGGCTCAGGTAATGCAAATAAAGGGATCTAGTTAAAATAATTATTGCATAAGATGGTCATTACTACAAGCCCACTTCAAGTCTGTCACACTACATACTATTTAATATGTCATATAAGGTAGTGTAACCGTTTCTTCAGTTTAGGGTTTTCGAGTTATGGTCTACATATTCTGCAAAAGCTGTTACCAGTACCTTTAACAGGTAGCAAAGAAAACTGCTTATTGACAGTCAGCTTAAATTGACTGTGCAAGAGCTACACTGCCAGTGGAGCCAAAAGCACAAACAAATAGAGGCTGAAAACCTTTCACATGGGTGACTGCTCTGGATCACAGGCAGCAGGGTATGTTCAATCTGACATTCCAAAATCCATTTAAAAGGTGTTCTGACTGCAAATGCTGAAGCTCAGGGTATTTATTAGATCCACTGTGCAGAGAAGACTGTCTACTCAAAGCGAGTATTTTTAAGTGTGATCACTAATGAGATTGCCACAAAACTTCTAAGCACAAAGAAATTAAAGTCACTCAATCAATGCAGAGATGCCTAATTAGAACATGTTTACATAATAAAACCTGCATATTAAGGCTAGTTTTAAAAGCATTTTGCTCTTCCAGAAAAGGCCACTAGTAGACTAAAGGTATTTTTTGACAGTCAAGATGGATGGGTCCTGGCCCTATCCATTTTGTCAGCCACAAAACCTTGGGCGGATTGGCCAACAAAGCTTCATACTGTGCTTACCTAAACTAGAAATTCCATTTAAGACAGGTTTCATTTTCTTTGCACTTCTCTACTGGCCCTATTCAGTGATCTTAGCTATTGTGTTCATTCTGCTTCAAAGTTGTAAATAAGGAGTATGTCCTCCCCCTCCAATCTGTTCTTTCAGTCAAAAATTCATTTGAGAATTCTGTCTCAGCTTTATTCTTCAGGATCCAAATTTTAGGCCTTTTCTTTCCCACTAGTACATAAATATGTCACGGATATTCAACTTTAACTTGCACTGATCTAAAAGTAAGTAAGTCCAACTACATAGATGGAGAAAACATCGAAGAAAAATACATTGACCATTAGAATTCTTTTTCATCAATGTGACAAAGCTGTCATTATTTTAGAATTGCATGTCCCACCTTACATCTCAAACTATTTTTTTTCAGAATTTCATGTTCAAAAGAGCATTAGATTTGCTTTACCATCATATGACTGGAGGAGGCTATGCAATCTTGGTGTATTGACCCCGACCCTCTAAAGACTTTGTTCATGTTTGAATGTTTTCATATTTGAATTGTGATAGTTTGCCTAACTTTCTGTAAGTCATTCCTTAAGGCACTTAAGCTGTTGACATACTTTTTGGGAGTGGTTCACAAACAGACATAGAGGAGCAGGTCCTTGGCAGAGAAGATACCATGAGAGCACAACCTGTGTTGTTCACCACTGCAATACCTGATGAAGCACCCAGTTGTGGACAGTCTCGTGTAACTGAGGAGATTCAGTTACTGACTCCTATTTTGAAACCTCCACCATCTGGATGGAATCCAAGTGTTACTATTCAATTTGAGAATATAGACCAACTATCTAACATTTTTCCTAAGAGCCAAACCCACACTCCAGCTATGTCTACATAGAATCCAGTTCCAACTACCATCATAAACTAGACATACTTTTTCTCAGAAAATACACACAATAATTATCAGCAACTGCACTTCTGCATGACCTTTTCAAGCATACAGTTTCATTTACTCAAAGAAGAAAACACAGACAGTCAGAAATTGCTTTATAAGTAGCAAGTCTAAATACAGGACTTCTAAGCCCATTCATCTTGAAAGCCCTGAGGGCCCCGCAGTCAGCAAGAGGACAGGAATATTTCCTCTTCCTTCAAACTGCTCTTGCAGACAGTTTCTCCTTAAGTAGGCTGCCAAAAAAATGAAAAAGTATATGTATTTACTTTAGCTCCTTCTGTTACAAACCTTCCAGTGTGTCTGTCAGGCAAGAGCCATCAGATGACCACAAAACCCTGCTGGACAAACCTGTTGACCAAGTGATCTGTACAGTTCTAGCTCCTCTCATAGAAACTAACTGCTTCCTCTATGACTACGACGTTTCAGTTAGCTAAACAAACCAACCAACCCAGACAGAAAATTCCACTGAAATTTTAGTTCACTAAAAAAGTGAAACACCATGGGAAAACAAAGTATGACCATACAACCATTACAGACAAAACAGAGTTGCAGTCTGCAGCCGACTTGTGTATACCTTGTAACATCAACCAGTATCAATCAGCTAGATATAGCTAAATACACAAATCGCCACAGATATGTGCTTATATACTTGTACTTGAAAACCAAATGCAGAAAAAAAAACCCAAGGACATACACGACTGTTCGAGATACTAACACAAAACTGAGATCCCAAAGGGAATTTCATAAGCCCAATGATAGAAGCCGCAGCATATAAGTTACAGTGACGGTTCTCACAAAGGAGGACTGCTTATTCAATTTAACTGCTCTATTGTGCCTTGTAGAGGAACTGCCAATCAACCTTTCTTTCTCTGAAAATTGTGGGAAAGGTAAAAGAAGACACAGCTTTCTTGCAATAGCGAAGAATGTGCAGATCCAAGCTCTTTGCTCTTTTCCTGGGGAATTGATCTTAGTATTGCTGTGAAATGGCAACAATGCAGAAGAATTTGGGGAGTGGCAAGCAACTGAGCATATAATGTACCCCACTTTGCTTTGTAATCCCTGTATCTACATGAATAAGAATACCTAACATCAGAATAGGCTTAAAAAAACAGGCTGGCAAATGCAAAGTTATCCTATTCAAGAATTAAGGCTGCAGAACTCGGAATGACCCATATTATCCTCCAGATGAAAAATACAATGGTTTTGCCTGCCATGCTATCAATAAAAAATTGTCCAGTTTTATAAAGTTATTTGTGAAGTTATTTTTAGCACATTGTGGTGAGAAATATTTTTCATTGTCACTGAACTATTGTTTCCATGGAAATTTTCTCACTAAACTCCTGTTTTATTTGCCCTTACACAGAAGAACAATTCTTTTAATGTCTAGTTATATAGTTACAATCAGTTCAGAAATCTCACTGAATTCCTTAGTGGTTCTATGGACAGGGAAGGAGAGAAGGAAGAAAAGGAGAGAGGAAGGAAGGAAGGATGGGAGGGAAGGAAGGGAGAAAGGTAGGAAAAGAAGAAAGGGAGGGAGGGAGGGAGGCCTTCTGCTATTGAATACAACTGATTAAGCTCCAACACCCTCCTCCAATCTCCTCAAAGGAAAGAAAAAAAGCACAGGGGTGGCTATAACTAAAGAATCTTCTCTGTCCTAAAGCTATACATGGAGAATAACCCAGCTGGAATTAAAAAAGCAAGCAAGTAGGCAGTGGCTGGAAGAAAACATTGAACCAAGCAAGCAATGAGATCCTGAGATTCAAGAAAAAGCAGAAGTTGAAAGTGAAGCCTTAAAGACAGGATGGTCAGAGAACTAAAATAAGGCCTATCAAGCAGATCTTTATATAAAGGCTTGAACCTTTTCCTCCTTATTCTGGTTTTGTTTACAGAGACTATAAAACCCTGCAGGTTGACAACTTCCTAAGACTGTGGGTTTCAAGCACCTCCTATGCCTTGACGTGCTGTAGAGCAAAGGATGATAGTACTGGCATGGTTCAACAGCTTCGGCTGAGGGTTACCATTCATTTGTCATACTCCTTTCTAAAAGCTGGCAGAAAAAAACTCCTTATCATGGCCAGAACTAGGTGGTAAGCATCTTAAACACTGGTGTGCACCAGCCTAAAAGAGGGGACGAGGCTGTCTCTTGCTAGCTGTGCAGCCCTGCATGAAAGATTTGTGCCTGTGCGGTTGTTGTGGGTTGACCTTGGTTGGATGCCAGATGCCCACCAAGCTGCTCTATCACTCCCCTCCTCAGCCGGATGGAGGGGGAGAAAATAAGATGGAAAAAAACCTCATGGGTCAAGATAAAGGGAGTTTAATAAAGCAAAAGCAAAGGCCGCACGTGGAAGCAAAGGAAAACAAAAGATTTATTCTCTACTTCCCATCAGC
>JANXJC010000064.1:11190465-11203601 GCA_027564655.1 Leptodon cayanensis | reverse complement strand
CTTTCCAGCTCCCCGTACAGAGCACAGCACTGTGAGGGCTGCTGGGGGGAGAATTAACTCCATCTCAGCCAGACCCAGGACAAAGGCAAAGTCTGTTCCCTCGTACGTGCGGCTCAGTCAGACTGCGTCTTGTGCAACTGAAATGTTGGGGCAAGGGTGGAAGCTTTTGGCTGGGAACATTTTTAATGTATTAGAACACAGGAATGTTACATAGAGAAAACAACTGTATCAGGCCAGGGATACATCAGCTGTTACAGATTATATTTCTACATTTCACTAGCTGCAAGTTCTTAACATTTTTTGTGTTAAAAGTGCTTCACTAGTTCAGATGTGCTTTTCATATTTCTTTTTTTACCTGAGACCACCCATCACACAAGACACTTAATTTAAAAAGTGATCTAAAAGGGTTTCCAACAAGACCTATTAGAACTTAGGCAATTCAGAAAAACGACCAAGAAAGTATGGAGGTTTTTTTCAAATTAGCAAGGAAACGAAACAACAAATTAAATGAACTGAATACATCACAAAACAAGTAACTTCAGAAGTGCTATTAAAATCCAAAGTAGTATTTCACAGGTAAATAGTAACTGTCCTAAAATGCATGTAATAAAAGTACTAAAGTCTCATGAGTGAGACTTCTTTTTTTTTTTTCCCTTCTCTATTTTAAATATATGATGAAAAGTGGCAGGGCCATTCTTTGTGTGGAAATTCTGAAGTGTGCTGATTAGTTAAGCACGTAATAATGAGGTTATGAATTCCCAACAGGCTGACAGAAATTTAGGTGTCTGAAAAAACATTGCAGAGATGTGGCTATGAGTTTTCCCTTCAGCTTCTTCTTTCATTTTTTTTTCCCTATGATAACTGAACATATGGAGATTAATTTAAGTGTGGGAGTGACAGTGTGGATGTCTAATTAATTGCCCTAGAAAATAAAAAATGTTTCTGCCTTACTCATAGAGGCCATTTGGCTGAAGCAGTGCCTTACATTATCAAAACCTGGATGTAACATGCAGTATTTGATGTAAAAACTGGGAAAAAGAAGGGGCGGGGGGAGCAGAAAAACTTCATTAAGAACCTGGCTTACCCATTAGCCAGGATTTCAAGCTGGAGGAGGTAAGCTGTGCTGTCATACATGTGTGTTCTTCACTGCTTGTCAGCTACTGAAGAACTACAAATAGGAATAGGTGCAAGTAAAAGAGTGATGAATTTATAAATAAACCAAATGGTATGGTCAAATAGACATACAGGTGAGTTTTCCTTCTCATCTTTAGCAGAGGACATTTGGAGGAAAGGTAAGGCTGAAGCAGAATGTGGTTTGTTCCCCTCATATGTCTCAGATAGATAGATACTGGATTTACATTTATAAGATTTTGGGCTTTATGCTTTGTAAATTCTGGCCTTATTTTTCCCTACCACCAGTTTCTGCATAGAATAAACAATCTGGCAGATAATTTTTAGTGAAGAATTTCCTGAAAGCACATCAGCGTCATGTTTCCTACACTGTGGGTTTTTTCTGAAGGAGAGCTGATGGATATTATCATTACACTATGTGTGCATCCCCTCTTCTAAGGAGAATATGCTTAAAGGATTTTCAAACTGTTATGTGAGAGAAAGGTATTTCATGGCTAAAGCAGCTCCAGCAACAACAAATCAGGAGAGAATTCCTCTGAAAAACATATGAAAATTGTGCAGTGGTCTCTCTCAGACAGACTGTAATGTTGATAGAAAAACTCGGTTGCATCACAGCACTTCAGACCATGATACAAGCGGTGCCCAATTACAGATGTGATGAGTAGACACTGTACTACAGGCAGAGCTCTTGAATGACTACACAACTTGGTAGTGAGAGACTACCTAACTTAGTTGTAAAAGACCACATAACTTATAAAATAAGTTGGGTACAATTAAAGGAAGAAAACCATCCATCAAAAACAGAAACTTGTATTCTTCTCCTTTACAGTCTCTCATTGCTATCCCGCAGAGGCATAGCTCTCATAGGTTTATATGGGCTATGAAAGACAATTTATATCCCATTCAAGTCTTCAGAGACAACACTATTTTTTCTTCTGTGCTTTCCATTTCCGAAGGACATCACCCAACAAGTCAAATGTTTTGAACCTTGCAAGCCTGACATCAAACATCCAGAGTTCAGGAGAACACTTAAGTGTGCATTAAATAAGAGGATACAAGAGTGTGATGAAAAGGCAAGTAGTTTCACCCAAGAATTGGCAGCAATTCAGTGGACCAAAAGAAAAGGATATATCATGGAAACCTTTTGAATGGGTAAAGCAAATTGTTTAATGGCAAGGTAATACTATCATTAAATAGCAATTATATCAAACTATATTCATAAAAATATATCCCTGTTATTATCTTGTAAAATGAAATTTAATGTGTGAACAATATATGAAGCTTAAAGTGTACGAAAGGATAACAAGTATTTCTTTGTAGATTAGATTTTACCTTTAAAAATAAGGATTGTAAACTTTAATAAGGAAATTAGAATTTTAAAATTTAGAGAACAGCGTATAGATCTTATACACTGTTGATTCATATTTTCTTTCACTATATCATCTGTTTCTCGAAACAATATTAAACCTGTCGTTAAGATAAATATTAACTTGGCGGAAAGCAAATATCAGGGAAGACAAGAATAAAATGTGGATACCTTTCCCCGAGCTGTTCTTTAGGATGTTAGAAGCTTGACTCTGCCATGCTCATTCTGGGTGAATACTGCTTTATTTATTTGCCTACTAAACTAGTACTATCTGGCATTTAGTGAATTAGTTTTTCTAAAAGCTGTTGCATTGATAGTCCATTAGAAGGCTGTTCCCTTTTTAACCACAATAAAAAGTTAGCATATTGTCGTATCAATGTACATGAACATTATTTTAGCTCATCTGAATCTCATAAACCTTTGATAAGTCTTCACAGTTTACACAAATATCACCTTTCACTCCTTCTTGCATTTGATTTTGATAACATGAAACTTCCCCTTCTTCAGGGAAACCTGACCATATTTTAAACTTATTTTTGGCTTTGTAATCAGATAAATCATAATTAATGCATAGAATGTATCATAGTATAGGAACACTGTAGAAGAATAAAGTGAAAGCAACAAATACTAAAAATTACTTCTCCAAAGACATTTAATAAATAGCAAAATATGGTAACTAGTCTGTAACAGTTGTACTAATTAAACAGATCCTCCAGTCATCAGCTAAATGTATATAATTTAGAGATAATAATGGAAAAGCAAGCCAAAAATAGAGAACAAAAAGGCATTATCAGGAAGGAAGAAGTATTGGAAACCTCATGAGTCACGTTTAAAAACAAAATAAAACAAAAAATAACTTGTGTGCCTAAAGCCAAGCAGAAACAGACCATGCCATTGATGTTTATATAGATTATGCTATAAAAATGCAGTATCTGTCTTAAACACAAAAAAAAAAAATACTTGAAACATAATTTAGATAAGTTTGGATTTATTACACCTCATTTCACTGATGGTTCAAAAAGCAGATTAAAGGAATTGGAATACAGGTGAATGCATTTTATATGATTAGTTATTTGTATTTTTGTGCTCAGGTAGTTATTAATTCCTGTAGACTGACAGAGGAACTCTAAAGACAGCCCTGAAAAATAGGAGATGGCTAGACTGCAGCAGTCCATGGATGAATATCTAAGATACAGTGACCCAGAGGCTCATGCTTGAGATCCATTACCCCTCTGATTTCTCCTTACTCTGAAGAATTAATAAATGTCTTTCTACTGTAATAGGTCAACATATACAAAGTGGTAGCTGAGAAGGGGTGTGTGGAACCAGGACTTTGTTGATTAATTTTCTTCCTCCCTCCCTCCCTCCTTCCTACCACTTCTTGAAAGAGGTGAACAGTCAGCAAAGTTGTTCATCCTCTCCACACAGTGGGCCATGGGTGAAAACTGGGAAAAGTTGAACAACAAAATAAATTGAACCTGCCCAGTGATTTCTATTTTAAAAATCCTTGCTTATCCTTGTAACCCTGCTGAAAACAATAGGCACTATGAGGCTTCAGATCAGA
This sequence comes from Leptodon cayanensis, assembly GCA_027564655.1. NCBI lineage: Eukaryota > Metazoa > Chordata > Aves > Accipitriformes > Accipitridae > Leptodon > Leptodon cayanensis. Next base: position 11,199,540 of record JANXJC010000064.1, on the reverse strand, counting down.
TACTTCTTTGATGTATTTCAGGAGTGCAATAAAGTCCAAATATATTAAGAAAAAAACACACTCCTTATTCTCATAATAATGGAAAGTAAGTGCACGTTTAAATTTTCAGAGGAACAGACTAGAGTTCCAGTAAATGCTTTTTAATATTGCAAATGGAAAACATTGACTATACTGAGAGAGATACAGAAACTCCCTGATACAACACAAGCAATATATTTTCATGAGTTCCTTTAGGTAGTTTACATCCTAAACCTGCAAAGGCATGCATAAGTTTAACTTAATCTACATACATGTTTCTGTTTGGAGATTGCAAGAGAATAATAAAAAAACCCCTCATCTAATACAGGTATGAGATATATTATAATCATTGCTTTCTCTAACATAATTTTATTTACTTTTGTCAATAATAAAAACAAAAATAAAAACAAGAATACACTCCAATGTGCACATCACATTGAAGGAGAAAACAGAAATGTTGTAGTAAGCTATTCCAAAACCCTACCCCTCAATCTCAAAGCAAAAAATTTTGAGGGAAAGCAAAAAAATATCTGTGTTCTTACTGTTCTTACCTATCTCGGTATTATGTCAACAATGAGAAACTCCACACACCAAAAGTACTGCATATGGCATAAGACTAATGTTGTAGCTTCATCTCTGAATTTCCTGGCATTATGGGTTTGAGAGAGGTACTTTATCTTAGCGTTACTTGTCTGCCAAATTAAAGTTTCATGTAGTTTTTTATCTAATTTAGAAAAGAGGAGAAGATCAGGGAAAAAAAAAACTTATCTGTACAACACTATCTGTTTTCTGGCTTTAGAGGTCTTAATTAACTCTTGCTGTTTTCATTTCTTGTGGTTAACATCCGTTGTTTACCATAAGAGTGAGTTCTGGTTCCTTTTTAAAAAAAAAGAACAAAATTTGGTATGGTTCCCATATAAAACTGTCAGACCTCCTAACTTTTGTCTAACATGGATGTTTTTATTTGTCTTCTCAGCAAAATTAAAATGGATGGGGAAATGTATGAAGAAAAGATCAGTAATAAGGAAAGGAATAATTTTGTTTTAAGTAACAAGCTGGATTTTCTAATAGCAACAGAATTTATGGACATTTTACTGTTGGCTTACAATTTTTAAGTTTTGGTTTAAAGTTTTAGCTGGGCATATTTTTAGATTACAGTATCCTTCTAATGCAAGTTCTCTTTATGTCTATGTATATTTTTATATGTATTGGTACACACCAACACTCTTCTTTTGAGGAGGATTCTCGACACTTTTCCAAATGCTACCATTTCCCCGCACTTTGGCAGAGCATCACGGACTTCAGCAGTACAACGGTAAAAGTGAGAGGCAGACAAACATATAGTGATGAGAAAGATCAAAGCTTAAGCCTCAGTGACGCTCAAGTCTCAGTGTCATTTTCAAAACAGGCTGTGATAGTGCTGGCACTCCCACCCTGCATCTCAAACCTTATTCTTCAGAAACTCTGTGTGCTACACCCAGTATGGGACCCGCAGTCATTTTCTTCCCATGGCTGGCTAGTCTAGCAACAAAGTACACAAGCTCAGGGGAGTTTAGTCCAAACTGAGTCTATCATCAGGACCACAACCGACCAGTTCAGTGGAATTCAAGCCAGGAGCCATGCCCTGCAAGCCTTCTGCACGCCAGTATCCCTTTCCTTACAGATAGCTTCACTGGACTCAGACATACTTCACTCATGTCGTTACTTAAGGTCATGTCATTTATTTACTTCATAAGGATTATTCACTTCAATTCAAGTTTCTGTGCTTTAATTACTAAAAGTTGTCAGCAAAAGTTGCATTAATTGAAAAAGTTTCATTCATTAAAAATCACTGGTTTTAAAAATCACAACAGATTGTTTTTAAAACCTGGTTCTCCTAGTGTATTTCTCTCCTTTTGGCTTCTTGGCATACATTCTCCAGTTCAGCAGCCACTTAAAAGTAATGGCCGGTAGATTAAGCGGCCAGAAAATCATGCAGTCTGAAAGAGTTCATCTCACACACCCACTGTTAACCTTCTAAGAATTAGACATTTAAATTTAAACTACTCACCCCTGTTTACCTCCAGAACAGAGACAACTGCAGAATTATCCTAACCATTAAAGTTAAAATGACATACATTGCCTTCTGGAGGCTGCAGCTCCTCACCACTGACTATAAAAGGAGCCTAGGGTTACCAGTATGGGTCTAGATGTGTCCCTTTTAGATGCTCGCGTAAGGACAAATGACTCCCATCCCGCTGGCAAGGGGAGGAATGCCACACACCAACAGCACAAACTGCAAATTCATCATCTGACGTGTTAGTTCCATGGGATGTTCTTGGGGTTTGTTTGGGTTTGGTTGGCAGTTAAGTGTGGGAAAGGTGTTACTTAGGGGGAAAAAGCTAAACTGAAGGAAAAGTGAAGGAGAGAGTACATAGAAGAGGCAAAGGGAGTTATGCAAAGGAACAAAGCGGGTGGAAGAGTGTGGCTCAGCACTTAGGCGCAGGGCTGGGCAAGTCCTAAAGAAAGATCTCTCCAAGATCGCAAATGCCTACCTCGGCTGTTTCTGAAACTGCGCTACGATGTGACTGAATTCTTGGTTGGTTCACCCCCGCATTTTCTCTAGGTACAGCAGAGAAGTGTGAACACTTGGGTCATCCCCATTATAAAACGAAAGTCTCCCCTCTACTATTCTTAGTCCAGAGCAGACAATGGGGAGAGGTGATTCTAGCTGAGCTTGATTTAAACCTCCCACGCTCCAGTGCCATTACAAGTCCTTCTGCAGTGACCTGTAGAGCAAGTATCCCCGTAGAGACTTATTCATTAACAGTGAGTAAATACGTGTTTTCAATGTATATAGCCAAAAACTGCACAAATGCGCTAGGACGGTGCTGCTCAGATGGTTTGGACCAGTGGATTATCACTAGCCCTTAACACTTTTGAAGACTATTACATATGCTGTCAAGGACATCTCATACATTTACCCCTAACTATAGTCCCACAGACGAGCTGTGGGCCCTTTCTGACATGCTGGAGGACTGTTCTCAGTGTCTGGCCCTGTGGTTCAAAAGCCACTGCTGGGGCTTGGGGGCTTGAACGGGAAAGGCACCGAGAACTGGCTGGAACAGTGAAATGGACCTGGTTGTTTCTAACATCAAGCTAAGTGAAACACAAAAGATAAACAAATTTAAGATTTACTGTAAATCTGAAATTGAATAGATCTAAAAGCCTTTTATGGGCATTCATTTTTAAATCCCTTTTAGTAATCCAAGGTATTTTTAGTAACATAGGTGTCAGTTTTAGTAATTATTAAGTGTGTGCAGCTCTCACTGAATCCAGTCAGAACTGAAGATAACAAAATTGTCAGTGTTTGGACTGCTGTCATGTACAAAATTATTTTTCCATCTTTTAATCCACTTCTGTCCTAAATCAAACTGCCTTTACTGATGCATAACATGTTGTAGCCTGAAAATAACCTACAGCAGTCCTATTGCTAGATGTGCCCATAACACGATATATTTAAACTCTGGTGGTTCAATACAAGGCTGCCATGTTATCCAATTGATAAAAGGGAATTTAGGCAGAGGAAAATCCTATTGATTTTTTTCTACTAGTACAGAACAGAAATATGGTTGATGTCACAAGAACTCAATTAATTTTCCTCATTTTTATGAGCTAACAAGAAACATTCTAAATTGTTTTAAAAAGTTTGTTCCTACTTACCTTAATATTTATAGTGGTATTATTACCTGACAATAGAGACAATGCCCTAGTCAAGACTTTCCTCTTTTGACTGCCCATAATCTACACTTAAGCACTCTAAGCATACTTGATTTTACATATACACAAGTATATACACAAGTAATACTTTTACTATAATTCATACTACTATGAAGAGTGATTTATTTTAAGGCTTTGATACGAGATATTTTATATCCACACCTTTTCATAGATACCCAAATTTTGTTCTTGATAATATTCAGATCTGTTATTTGTAATCTGGAAACGATTATTCCTGAGTAAGGCTTGCAAGGCTGAGCCCAGAGTTTTAAACTATGTATGTGAAATAGGTCATTATTAATACTTTTAAAACGCAATTTTAGGTAGGTGGGATATTTTTCTTAGTATCTTAAAAACGGCCGAGATGATTTAAAGCTGTATCTGATCAACAAAGAAAACAAATAGTTTATTCAAGTAAGTTCCAGTCATTGTTTATCAGTTGAATGATTAATTCTTGATTAAGGTGGTAGGAATAAGGTAGTGCATTTTTTCTGATACTCCCCCCAGAAGGAAATGCAGAATGGGAGCTATTAGCTCTAATGACTCTTAAATGTTTCAAAACCATCTTGAACAATCGCCAAGGGGCAGAAATGTTGATGTTTGCTCAAGGAACCTTAACTGAATTATCCATTTTCTTATCCAAAGGACTTTGAAGTAGCATTGCTAAAACAATTTACAGTTCTCCTCAAGACAATTATCCAGCACTGATGAGAGAGAGGAGGGGCTACATTTACTCTTCCTAAAACTAATTTTTGTGAGTCAGGAGCATGACTCAGACCGGTCATTGATGTTGATGTTAGCTTCAGAGAGAGATAGCTCAGTTACCCCTGTTGCTTCTTATCTTGGGGAGGGAGGAAAAATAAACAAAACCCTTGTCACTTGACCACAGAGGAGAGGGTCACAATATTACAATTTATGAACCAGATATTCAGTCAGCATGAATTGGAACAGGTCCACAAAAAGAGTGAAATCAATGAAGCTTCACAAACTAACATCAGCTGACAAGAGGCTCTCAAAGATAAGACAACAACTTCATCAGACAAGTTCAGCAGAGAAGCCTTAAAAAGCAACACATCTGAAAGCACCCACAGCAGCACAACTCAAATGAACTAACGTTTTTTATTTCAGTCCAGAATTGTACATACCATGAACCCCCAAAAGCACTTTTGCACCTTGGTAAGTATAATGAGGTGAGCTGCCAGACCAATACATACCCATACCAAGGGCAGGCACCAAGAGATGATGGCTAATAGCAGCTCCAGGGAGACAGCAACAGCAGTGTTATTTTTAACAAACCCTCCTAGGGAACTGGACCGAATTGCTTCCAGGACAGCCTTGCTTGAGACTTTGGCCATCCCTTAGGAATTCAACAATGAAGTGGGAAGGGACTGGCCATGGGGAGAAAGTATCAGCTCCAAACTGGGGAAGTGCTATGTAGGAAAAGCCACTGCAGCGGAGGTACCTGGGTGCTCACTGGATATATTTTTGAGCTCTACTAGTATGCTATTTGCAGAGTCAAATCACCAGTCATTTCTCACTTTCTAAGAGGCAGCCATGGTCATACTGCCTCATCACATCCATGGTTGGTTTTACTTTTTTATATTTTATCATGAAAAACTTCCCAAACATGTTCCCCCCCCCCGCCTCTTTATAGCAGTGTAAAGTATGGTTATCCTACCCTGCTCTCCTCTTTTTTTCTTCTCCTCTCTCATATCAAATCAAAGTCCTTTAATTGGTCAGATTCTCCATCAGTTCCAGGATTTTATGCTTTGTTAGTTTTTCTTTGCACGGAGATGTTGTGCCTTTGTTCATGAAATATCTTTCCACTCTTTCATCTGGTCTGGGGCTGTAATGCTGCTGTGCTGTGGTGCCATCTGAAAAGAACGTGTAAAGAAGAAGCAGTTAAGGTATAAAGTCCAATGTATTTTGTCTTATATATTTCAAATATAATATATATGAAAAAGTGACTTGTGCAATAACTGTTGCTTCTCACATTCCTTTGTTTATTTCTTATTCATCTTTCACTCCCCTGATCCTGCATATTGCAGTAAAAGAATATGAAACTAAAAGAAAAACAAAACAAAACAAAACAAAACAAAAACCACCAAAAAGTGTTGTGAGGTAAATGGAATAGAGAAAAAAAATTAAAAAATCAAGTATTTTACATTAGCATATGCATTCACAACAGGAAACCCAGTATGCACAAACCTGAGCTCCTGAACAGTCAAGAGAAAGAATTTCGAGCAGATAAAAATGGAAATGTTTACAGATAGGCCTCTTTCCTAAGGGAGGGGTGGATGATTGCAGGATGAATTGCATGATATTGTTTTGTTTCACAAGGTCATTGCTAGGCTGCATGGGTGGATGATAGAGCTATTTGGTCATTGTGACACCTACAAGATGAGCGAGAGGTCAATTGTTTGCTTATCTTGATGGCTGCCTGGTCTTTTAAGCAACAGACTGATCTGTTAAGATGCAGGATACTGGAACCATCACAAGATGCAGCCTCCACAGCCCAGCAGGAATCAGGGCAGGGAACAGGCAGAACAGGAATCTTCTCTGGGGTGGTCTGCAGAGAGTGGACAAAAAGTACTATGGGACTGAGAAAGCTGGCTGGGGGAAATGTAGCTGCTATGGAAAATGTTTGGCTCTGCAGGCCCTGTGGAAGCTTTGGACACTCATCCCTCTGTGCTCAAACACAAACACTCGCCCAACTTCTCACGCTTTCTCTGTGGTCTCCAGTTTCATCAAATTTAATTCGTTGACCGAGTTTGAACAGGACCAGCACTAGCAGGATAGTCAGGAAACCGGTTTCAAAATGAAATAAAGTTTAGACCTATGCACTGTCTGTTTTCTACTTTCTCTTCTCAGGTCAAGCCCATCACATGATTTTGCCAAAAGGCCCCTATTTCATAGGGGACGGTGAGGTGGTCACTCAGACCTTGGCTGCCTGACTCATTTTTGACCAAATACTGTAATGATCCAAATGTTCCAATTCACACTCTTTATGTTAAAAGTCTCATAGTAAGTACATCAGGTTCAGGCAACCCACTTAAATTGTCTGTGACACATTTTATACTCCGTTATGATACTTTTGTCATTAGAGTGTTGGTCACAGAACGAGTTGAGCTATTGTCACTGATTTGTCAAGTCTGGCCTTTCCAAACTGTCTGCGAACCACGCTGCATTTTCCTGAAATGGTAATGTTTCCTCAAAAGTTAAATGAAAGATCTCTAGAAATATTCCTTTGTGCATCTTGGTTTTGCTTGCTTTATCCGATTGGTGACCTACATTACATGGAATGTTTTCTGTTAGTCCATTACATGTCCTAAACTTTAGAAGTAGGAGGAGTGCCTTTTTTCTCACAAAAAGCACGAAAAGTTGTTGTAGCTCGAGGATTAACTTGGAAAACATTTTTAAATCCTCAGGGAGAAGATTCTGTAGCTAGAAGAAATTTCTTCTTACTTTCAGTCAATGTGTGGCATGTTTTTGTGCTATCCTCCTGTATCAGGGCAAGAGCGCAACAGTTTAATAGTAACTGTTTTGTGCCTTGAAAAATGTATCTACTTCGAGAATTCTACCACAACAGTATCTCCAAAAATGAATGCTGATATATACCCCTCCCACCTTTGCTTCCTTCCCGGGAAGAAAATCGGGTATTATTCCCATTTCATAGACAAAGAACAGAAGCACAACCTACCTACTTTCCCTCAAGACAAAAGGAAGCAGGTACAGACACGTACCCAAACTGCAATGCGTTAAACACATCATCTCCTCCTTAGCTGTACCAAAGCTAATTTTGTCTGCCTGAGAGCTAGGAGAGATGACAGAACTGTGCAGAACACATCTGCCAGTCTTATAAAGCTGTATCAAGAAATGCAATTTCCAAGTGCCTGGGGAAGCCTCGCTGAGCTACAGCGATCAGTGCAGAGGAGGGTGCTGAACCGCAGACAGAATGTAAGAGAATTCGGTTTATATGTGTCCAGACAGTTGTGTATTCTCCTTCTGGGAAGAAAGGCGATAAATCTCCTCAACAGAACAGTCTGCGGGATTGCTTACCTCAGTATTTTGATTTTTCAATTGACCTCTAGCTATGGAGAGGTAAGGTAGTATTTTTAGCCACATCCAAAAGGGGCAGGAGCCCTTTACTGCTCGCAGTCTCTTTTGATTGCCTCCCTTTGAACAAGGAGAAAAATGTAACAGGCACTCAGGTAAGAAAGAAAGAGACAATGAAGCTCAGGCAAGCCATGATAACAACTGTAGTTAGGATGATTTATTTATTTGCCAGTCCTTGTGGGCTGTTTTGTGCTGACTTCATCCTGTCGCTTTAACCCTCTAGGCTCCGAACCAGCTCGGGTCTGCAGCAGCCTTACATGAGCTTCATTTCTTTGGCAGCCCTGGCCGAGCCCGCAGCGGGGTCTGGCGGGCAGGGAGGGAGAAGGGGGGGGTCTTTGTGGCAGGCTCGCAGGAGGTGGCAGCCTGTGGCACGGCTGGCCAGTCATTCCAGCGAGGTGCCCATCAGAGGGGAGGGTAGGATGTCAAAACCAGGCTGGAAAAACCACGCCAAGGCGTTATAGAACTGCCAGTGGTTTCTGGATGGGGATTTTTCATTGGGGGGGGGGGCAGGGTGATCTCCTGCATTGGAAGAGGAGAACTGCAATGGGGGTCTTTTATTTCCAGTTCCATTCCCAGCCCCTTTATTCCCTCCCGGCGTCTCCCCGGACAACTCACTGGGGCTGGGATGCTCGTAACCCCATTTTATCGTCCTTTCTCCAAGAGCCTTCGGCTGCAGACGGCGAGGTGCCCACCACCTGCGGCCCACCCCCGCCCCCCCGCGGGAGCTGCCGGGGCTCCCCGAGAAGGCCCGCACCGGCTCCTCACACACCCCTTCCCGCCGCTCCGGACCTCAACGGTTCCCGCTTCACCCCCTCAGGCCGCGGCAGAGCCTCGCCCAGGCCCCGCCGCGCTCCTCCGCGCCCGCCCTGAGGTGAGGGCCGCCCCCCCGCCCCTCCGCGCCGGGGGGGGGGGGGGGGGGGTAGGGAGGCCGCTCCCGCCCCCGCCGCCCCCGGGGGACCCCCCGCCGCGTGGCAGGCCCCGCCCCCGCCGGCGGCGGCCCACGGGTGGGGGGACACGCCGCCCCGCCCCGCGGGAGCCGCTCGGTGGCGAAGTCACCGACCCCCGGAGCCCGCCGGGCTCCATCAAACGCCGCCGGCCCCGCCCACCGACGTCATGGAAACAAGCGCGTCAGCCTCACCGCCCCGCCAGTGGCGGCGGCGGCGGCAGCGGGGGGGGGGGCGG
>JANXJC010000064.1:11026398-11189045 GCA_027564655.1 Leptodon cayanensis | reverse complement strand
CCCCCCCCCCCCCCCCCGCCGCGCCCCCGGGGCGGTGTTTTTTGGCCGCGGCCGGGTCGTAGGGCGCTTTCCCTTCGGAGCGGGCGGGCTGTTTTGATTTATCGATGCCTGGCCGGGCTGTTCATCGACCGGCGAAGGCGAGGAAGGGATGCGGCGTCCCTGCGGGAGCCGGGAAAACGAAACCCTCGGCGGCGTGGCGCCGCGGGTGAGCGTGGAGCCGCGGTGGGAAACGGCTCCGGCGGCGGCGGGGACCGCTTCGTCCTCGTCCCGGCGGTGCTTGTAACCTTTGGATGTGGCCCCACGTGAGTTCGGGAGCGGGGACGGGGACGGGGGATGGCTGCCGGGCGCAGGAGGGAGCGCTCGCCGCTCACGGGTGGAACGGAGCGGAACGGAACGGTGCGGAGCGGGGGTGTCCGCGCCGCAGCCTGCCCGGGCTTCCCCCCGCGCCGAGCTGTCGGCAAAGGCTGAGGTGGGCAGGGTTTAGGATTGCGGGAGGAAGGTCTTCGTGGAAAGGTCGAGGGGTCGCGTGGTCTTCGTGCCTGAGCCCACCCCCCCTTCCCTCTGGGAAGAGTTTGGAAATCGGGAGCTGTGGGTGAGTCTGTCCCGGGTTTTTCAGCCCGAGGGGCAACCTGTTTGCACGGCGGTAAGAGGAGTCTGTGCAGTGCTATGCGTGTTCCACGCTCGACACGAACCCTTAGTAATATATGAATGTCTCTTTTTACTTTTCGCTTTTTAAACTGCATGAGAAGGGGAGGGGGGAGGAAAGATGCGCAGTAACAAGATTTCAGGGGCTTCCTTCTTGCCATTTTAAGATCCCCATTACAGAAGTCCTTAAATATCTGTTACATACAGCATTCTTAAATGTGTAACTTCAGGTGCTGAGGCTTCCACCTCGAGGTCTGTTCGAAAGGAACTGGTGATAACACCTTGTGCCTTGCCTTAAACCCTCGTTCTGAGGCTGGGCTTGCTCTGGTATCTGGCTTAACAGTGTTTGAGGGGTGACTAGCTAGGTGAATACCCAAATCATGTCCCTTCTTGGAAGTGATGTCCCCAGCCAAATGGACCTGGGAAAGATGTCTTGCATCGCTAGCGATTGACAATCTTGACTTGCCGGGGGGAGAAGTAGAGCGTGCTTTTGGAAAACCGCCGCCTGTCCAAAAGCTGCTGCATCTTTAAAACACTCGTGGGTCCTAATGAATTCGAGTTGAAATAGTGGGGTTTAGGTGCTTGAAAAGATCTTGGCTAGGTAACTTGCCAGCGCCTTGGTTCATCATGGAGTGTATTCAGAAGATGGTAACCGTAGCTATAGCTAGTGCTTCCTCCCCCCCCCCCCGCCGCGTTTGTTGGAGCTTTTCAAGGATTTGTTCCAAACACCACAGATCATGAATTCCAACGGAGGTAAACTTGGGTATCTTTAAACTATTGGCTTTTTTGGCAGGAATAGCTTCCAATGTACTAGGACTTTAATACTTATGGCATAATGAATGGAAACTCTCTCGGTGTCAGTGGAAAAAGTGGTCACTGAATTCAGTGAGGAAAAAAAACTCCGTTACACTTCAATGTGAAATTTTCGGTCTGGAACAGCATTGTTGTGTCGTTTGGTGTATTGCTGCTCTTTCTGTTCATTATGGTAACCCACCCAGGTTGGGTTATCTGAAGAAAATGGGGATCCTGTGTTGTGTACAGAGACTTGCAGGTTTTCCCAATCAATGTTGCTATCTCGGTGCTGAATTGTAACGCTACTGCTTCAGTTCATTCAAAGAAATATGCTGCTTACATGTGGGTAACTAAAATGATACAAGTCAAAACTAATTTTAAAGGGAATTGTGGCTGTACTGTGTATGCACACATACAGTGACTCACTATTGCATATTAAGCAGATGTGTTTGGGAACGTAAAGCAGAAAACAGGCTAGTGTCACATTAGCGTTGGGTAAACTGTGTTGGTTTCTTACAAAGTTGCATTGCATACAGATAATGGTATAAGCAAAGGATCCCCATTTGCGTAATATACAATCAGCTGATAATCTGTGAGTGATCCTACCAATTAAACCACCCTACAATCTAATGTTAGAATCTCATTTGGAAAGCGACTCCTTCATGGACCACAATATAGAGAACTTCTGTCAGCTGTTAAAATCGAGAACCTCTAAACCATGTTGTGGAAGCTTAACAGGAAGCAGAGAGGCTTGTAAATGTTCTGCAGCTCAGTCAAGAAGGTCTAGTAATTACCTTTTTTTTTTTTTTTTTTACTGTTTGAGTTTATTTAGAAAAGGATATGATAAACTGGAGACAGTCATAAGATGAAGGGATTAACTAGGAAGAAACGTGGGTTGGATCAGCTGAAGCCACCTCCAAAACGGATGCTTTGGAAGTATTAACTTTGCCAACGTTTAAGATTTAGAGCTGGGAACTCAATATTAACTGACAAGTTCAAAATGGACTTGGCAAAGCAATCAATAACATGCCATAGCAAGCAAGTCTCCCTTGACATAAGGGTGGACAAGATAACCTAAAGTATCTTCTAACTCAAATTTCTTCCATTAAGGTAGACTAAATATTAATGGCACTGAGCATTCTTTACCGCTGAAATGTGACCTTCGTGATGTCTTTCAGTGTTTGAACTGTTTATTTTAATATATGTTCTCTTCTGTTTTTAAAGGAGAAATAACACTAGTGCGACAGGATGCGCATTTTGCTCGGAGTTGAAGTCAGGTTTCAGTTAGCAAAATTTAATCTAATGCAGGATAATGAACAGCCATGATTGGCCCAGGGCATTTAAATATCTTTTGAGAAATAAGGAAGACTACTTGAATCTATAGCAGATTTTGTTATAGAAAGCATGCTTACTGTCTTCCAAAAGGATCAATAAAATTGCAATAATATTCTTAAATTTGTACTCTTTAGTATTCTCAACTTGTCTTAAAATGAATAATAATAATAAAACTTGTTAAAAGCTGCTGTTCGGGAGATAATAATCTTTCTCTGTAGAGTATTTTAATTAAAAATTAGATAAAATCTAGGGGTTGCAGTATTGTGTCTGAAAAGCTAAGATTAGCTCTGCCTGCTGGCTTGCTCTGGTGTGTGCAATAGTCCCAAGTAGGTTTATTTTTTATTTTTTTATTCAAACTTGTTGAATTTTCTCTTGAAGGCATAATTTTTATTTCTCTTTACAAAGTTGACTGGAAGAACAAGGATGGCAGCAGACATGAGGTTATACTGTTGCCCGTTTAAAAAAGAAAAGTGAACATAGGATGATTTATGTAGAGGATGGGTATTTCTCACAAGCATTATGAATTAACTCAAAATAGCTTGTCTTTAGATTTCAATTTTTTCACTTTTAAATACTGACATTAGTTTTTCCCTAGCTTTGGGTTCAAATAAAGAACTAATTCACTAAAGAACAAGTTCACTATTTGCACAGCAGAGTGATAAAAAATAAGGAAGAAAAGAAGGAAGGAAGGATTTTTTTGTTCGTGAAGCCCCCCAAAGATTTGTATCTGCATGTAAAAACTAAAAATGTGTTCAGTGTCTCTGAAACAGGGAAGCTGCATACAGAAGATGGAAGCAATGATAATAAGCAGTATAGAAGGAGAATTTTTGTGGGGTAACATGTACAGTGAAATCAACAGGCAAAATATTAGACTAACCCATCTTGGAACAGTCGCACCTTTTTACACCAAATGTAATTTTAACACAAGTACATGGTATTGTCCGGTTTGTCTTTTATTTCTTAATTATCAGGCTTTCAAATACAGTTTATAAAAACGAGTTTCTAGTTTTCATGACAGGTTTCACTTGATACGAACAGTAAATTTGAGGGATCTGCCTGTTCAGGCTATTCATATTCCAGTAAACATTATGAAAGTGATTGCTGCTGCCACTTATAAATCTTATTCTAACTGACAGATGACAGCAGGAGATGTTATTAGTTTAATTTTGCTGAATTGCAAAGTAGACATGAGGCTTTCTCAGTTGGTATTTCAAAGGTCTGGTGGGAGAAGAAATGTAAAGAAAATGTAGGCGGCGTTAAAAAAAAAAAAAGAAAAGAAAAAGAGCCAGAGATAGCTCTGAAAATAAATCCAAATTCTTTTTGTCCAGTAAGAGATAAGATGTAACTTGCTGTTACAAGACAGGCAAACAGCATCCGCCTTGCCTTTGGAGGGGGATGGACTGAGGAAGAGGGTATACCCTCCCCTTACTGCTGTTTGCAGCTGTACTCTGCAGTTAAGGAGTGCATGGATGCATTTTGAGGATGACAGCCTTGATAAACTTTGATGCTGGCTACTAAGTCGGGCTGGTTTTGGCACTTAAAATATGACCGGGCTCAGCGGTAGGGGTAGTGTTGGCTTATTGCTGGCTATTTTCTGATACTGCTTTGGAGGAGAGAGCTAGGTAAGTTCCTGCGTGGCCTCCTACTTACAGTCAGCTTCAGTGGTCTGCCTCTCAGGTTTTTTTAATATTGCTTACAAGCTGGATGCTGCCTTAATTCCCAGCGAGCACAGGAAACACCGTGTTCTTAAAACACACTTCTGCGGAGCCTATCACTTGTAATCTGCTACCCTTACTTGTGCCCTTATATTCACAGAAAGATAAGGTGGCAGCAGGGAATACAACACTATTGGGTTCTGACCACTTGGTGTACAGTGTCTGCTCTACGAAGAGGAGGCCGGGGATGTCCCGTACTCTGCATAGGCGATAGCGACAAACCCCATCTCAAGGCAGAAAAGATGATTCGGCTGCTCTTGCTATAAGTAACTATCTAACTTCGTGGGACTCAACCCAAGGTTCACAGTGGTGTACTCTTTTTCTGTTTGTCTTAGGTCTTCATCGAAACGCAAACTTTGGTATTCATTTTAAGATTTTCGAATCCGAGGTGATCTTTGTCACCTTTACAATACATGCACCAGTGGAAGAAAAATCAAGTGCTCTTTTCACTGGAGTGTTACAGATGCGCCGTGCCCTTACATAGAGATCACACAACCATTTTTGCACTTGTTATTCGAGAAGTGACTGGCGGCTTGTCCATGTGGATCTTTCAGGATTGCTTCTGTGTCTATGCAAATACAAGGATGTGTTGCTTGCGGTGTGTACTTTGGCTTCCTGAACTACTGTGTTTCTAGTGAAATCAAGACATCTTGGGTCTTATGTGATAACAAATTTCTTTACCAAAAAAAAAAAAAAAAAAGTAAAAAACCACCCCACAGCTGTATGAGAGAATAAACTTCGTTTGCAAATCAGATCAGAATATCTATCTGGATTTAAAACAAATAAAAAACAACTGATAGCTCCATACGGGGAAAGGAGACATTAGCTGTGCTTGGTGGAGTTTTTCCACCATAGAAAGGACGGACCATAGTGCTATGCTCTTCGCTGAAAAAAGGAGCTTAGTCACTAGCAATAAAGTAGTCTCGTAGCTATGGCAAGCTTTTTTTATGAATACTTGTAGAATATTATAAAAAAAGAAGAGGCCACCGTGACTCTCCAAAAGCTTGGAAAACATTTGGTGTTGTATGGTACGTGTTTCAAGGGATGCGAGTCTTTCAAGTCCTCATCAGAAGAGTTGCTAGTCGCTTCTGTTAATATAAGAAGTTTGATTGCTTTTTTAATATTCTGAAGTTATGGCACACTTTCCTCATGGCCCTCTGAAGCTTCTGTGTTGATCAGCGTAGTCCAAGAGGACAGTGAGACAGCTTCATTTGTACTTGCCAATTTGGCTTGTCACTGTGAGTGGAAAGTTTCATGGGGTAGCTGAGGTGGCCTGGTACCTACTTTCATTTCACACTGTCCTGGGCTGCTCAATAACTTCCCCCTCCTTTGCGCCATCTCTGCTCCTTTGCATCTACTTGCTGCACCAGTAGATGATTTGTATTACACAATCCTTGTGCACAGACTGGGATCTCCCAAGGCGAGAGGCGAGGCTTGTACGAGGGAAGCAGCACAAGCCTTTAGATCGGTGGTGTGGGAACGGTCTTGCGTGGTCATCATGTGAAACCATTCCCTAGAGAATATTAACCTTTTCATGTAGAAGAACTTGAAGTTATTGTTCTGACAGTAGATCGGAGGGTAGTTTGAGTGCCAGCCTTCAACTAATGGCTTTCCAGAAAAGATTATTTAGATCTATCCATAGAGATCTTTGCACTAAGTAAAATATTAAATAATATTACAACACATTAGCTATATGCCTAGGTGGCTTCTGATACCGCAGCAGTGGAGCAAATGAAAAGCTGCTTGTCATATTGTGCGTCCAGACTTGCTTTTTGAGGTTTTTTACTTAGGTAAGACTGAGGAGATAATAGCAAGAAATGGGTAGAAAAGATGACAGGTATGGTTAGCCTTAAATTATTTGTGAAATGGTAGTATTTTTGAACCTCTCCTGGCTATTTAGATAGAGAATAAAGCAGGATCTTAATATGTGTATTGAGCAGGAGCTTTTTTCACTTTCACCTGGGTGCAACTGCTATGACTGTTCATATTGCACTTTAAATTGCTTTACGTTGCTTGGGTCTGCCAATTTTTCTTTGGTTGGGAATGAAGCTGGTGCAAAACTTCATGAAACCTATGGAATAACAATACAAATCAATACTTAAGTTAGAGCAGTGTCTAGCAGCCTCATTCCGGTGAGGTTGTGTGAAACATGAAATGATTTAAACTGGCTGGCAGGATCTGTGGCAGGCAGCTTTCAAATGTACATAGTTGAGACTGACAGCTGGAGAGGGTAGGTGCTCTACCGCTGCTAGCACAACTGCTTTACTTCTGCTTTATTAACAACTCCAATCATTTCAGCTTGTGCTCACCTACTTCAGCTCTGAAATCCATGTAGTTAACAGTGACTGCGATTTTCACGTTCTGCAATGAGCTTGCTTTGCATAGTGAAATGTCTTAACATCTACACAAAGTCTGATTTCAGACTTTCTGTTGGGAATAGGCAGATTTGGCTGTGGTGACTGCAGATCTAGGTGTTTGTTTCTAAACTGGAGCTGAGCTTCTAAAGCGAGTTGAAAGAGATTTGGTAATAAAGCACTAAATTATCTAGGATTTGAGAAAAGCATGGTCTCTTACCTTTCATATTTTTTTTTTTTTTTTTGTGTGTGTTAGTTGGTTTCTGTTAGTGGAGGCACTCGTCGTGGAGCTACCCTTCAGAGGAGAGACGGCCGCTCATGGTGCACACCAGGTTACAGGGACCTTTTGAAAGAGCTTTAGTACAAACATACACTTCCAAAAATGAAATACCAGCATATAAAGCAGTGATACTTACTAAGGATATTGTCTGCTTGTGAATGAACAATTCACATGTGGTTTATTTTTTTCCTTGTTGATCCTGGTGTTGCTGGGCACTGGACAGCAGCACCTCAAACTTTTTCATTATCAAAGTATTTGGTATTATCAAAACCATTCAGAAAAGGTTGTTTTGGTTATGCAAAGACTGACACCCTAAAGCTGCGGTGTGAAATTAAGCTACCTCAAAGCACAGGAAATCAGTTTACCAGATGGAAAAATACAAGGGGTAGATGCTTGAGAGGAGTACTTTATTTTCTGGGAAGATACTGTGCTAACATTTTTGGTAAGTGGACTACTCACTCCAAAACAGAAACACTGAATTTGCATAGGCTGGAAGATTAATGTTCTCATTCTATTGTCAAATCAAAAGCTAGAGAAATGAATATGGAGAATAAAGCTATATATATATAACCACAGGCAAAATGTTTTCAACTGGACAAAGTAAATACATGTTACTTTGAGGCAGTAATCATAAACCAGGCTTGTTTCGAGCTCTTGACGGGGGTTGCCAAAGGCCCCTCCTGAGCATTACTGAGCCGGCAAAGTAAAAACACTGCCGAAGGGCTTTCCTCTTCGCTGCGACAGGTGGGAGTAGCTGGAAATGGTGACGTGTGTCCGGTGCTGGATTGTGGTGGTAGGGCTGCCGGGGGTGGGAGGGGGTCTAGATCCCTGGGGGTGAGGGTGAACAGGATAGTGGGGGCTGCCTGGGGTCTGTCCCCCTGTGGTGGGGCTGGAGGAGGAGGAAGAGGAGGAGGTCTGGAGGAGGAGGAAGAGGAGGAGGTCTGGAGGAGGAAGAGGAGGAGGTCTGGAGGAGGAGGTCTGGAGGAGGAAGAGGAGGAGGTCTAGAGGAGGAGGTCTGGAGGAGGAAGAGGAGGAGGTCTGGAGGAGGAGGAGGAGGTCTGGAGGAGGAGGTCTGGAGGAGGAGGTCTGGAGGAGGAGGAAGAGGAGGTCTGGAGGAAAGGTCTTGGCCAATGGTGCTAGACAGGGGAGCCTGAGTCAGCAGCAGGGTTCTCCTGTGCTGGCGAGGACATCAGCAAGAGCGTGGCCAGCAGGTTATCGACGTCCGCCGTGCTCGTGAGGCTACATCCAAAACGGTGTCCTGTTTTGCACCTCTCCTGACAGGGAGAGGCTGGCAGAGGGTCACTGAGCTGGTTAGAGGATGAGCAAGGTGGCTGTGCTTGGCGTGGCAGGGAGGAGGATGAGGAGGGACCCTGGTGATGGTCCTCAGACAAGGTGCGGCCAGGCTCTTCTTTTTCCCAGGATGAACACGGGGGTGAGGAGAAGAGCTTCCGTGGTTGACTTGAGCTGGTGAGGCCTGTGCTGCGCTGGAAGGGAGTAGTCCCCGTCACCCGTGCGACCGCCCGGAGGAACCGCCGGCATGGCTGCCGTCTTCTTCATCGCTGGTCCTCGTCGAGGGCTGTCCCCTGGCCTTGAGGTCGGGCGAGCATCGGTACTGGCACAGGCCCGGGCGCAGGACCGTCTGTACCTTCTGGCAGTAGCGTAGGCTCGGATATTCCTAAACTAACTGTGAAACCACATCCTTCCTCTTGCGTGTGCCTGCTCCGACATGGTAGCGCAGCTGCTTGATGTGCGAGTTCAGCCGACTGCGCTCAACTTCAGCAGAGCAATCCTGGCCACTTACAGAAACGTCTTAAAAAAACTGAAACTTGTCACTCCAGGCCTCTTCTGTTGTTGAAGAGACGCAAGCGCATCTAAGATAAGATTCACGTGACTGTTTTAGATCGTGTCCTAGGCGGCTAAATTTAATCTGTCGGCAGAGAAGTTATTATGTACCCATTGCCTATTTAATAAATAAATAAATAAAAAGCCTGAAGTGCCTACCTTAGATATAGTTGTTACCATTTGGTCAGGTGAATCTCACATGTGATGGGAGGAATGTAAATTTTTAACCCATGGAATGCAAACAGGCTTCAGAACTTCAGTTCTGACCTCCAGGTGGTGAGAGGAGAAGGGGTTAGGGAAGAGCACAACTTCAGCATTGGCTTCTAAAAAAGCTCTCGCATCTGCTGCATGCTGTCTGTTGCTAATTATTGAAGTACTGAATCTCAGGGAGTGATTAATACTGGAATCGGTAATTGTTCGGATGTGTTCTAAATGTAAGGTCTTCAGCTTTTCACCGGAAAAGCTGAGGTAACAACAAACTTTCGTAGAACCTTAAAAGCAGCTGTAGTAATTTTAAAGTGTAAAATTCTATGGAATTTGCTGTAGAAACTTATCCAAGAGGAAAAGTGCTCCAAATATACTCATGTTTCAAGGGGCTTTTTAGTGCTTCCCCCCACCCTACCTATTCCTTATAAATGGATCACATATTTTAACCTGCTGATTAGAAGCCTACTGTCAGTCTCTCAGATGTAAAGGGTATTATATAAACACAAATATTTGGGAGCTTAATGAGGCTCCAGTTGCAGGATGAATTAGAGTTGTGGTATCATACTCAACCAGTAAATTGCTGTGTGAATTTTTGGCATTCACCTTGCTTATACCACCTGTTTACGACTTTGTCGTCATAAATTCAGTCACGTCTTTTGACAAATGCATCTTTCCTGCAAGTATGGTTTCACATTTGCTTGACTCAAGCAGGTTCATTGTAGTTCTGTGCCCTGTTTTGAGTTGGCACTGGTATTGGATTATCTATGTGGTAAGACTGGTTAGATAACCAGTCTGCCTGAAAAACAGCATTTTTCCTCTCTGGATCAGCTTCTCGTGTATCTGCAGAAACTTCACTGTTGTCACAAGAGACAGCAGTAACTTGGGGAAGGGCAGGATGGTCAGAGTGGCTGGGACAAATCCTGATACTTGGGCATCACCATGTTTGTGAGGGAAGAGGCAGGGCTTTTCCTGCTGTGGTTGCCCTACATAAAGCATACTGAGCAGCCTGGTCAGGGTCCTGGGAACCAGGGACGCTGCTGGAGCCCTGAATTTCAACAGCAAAACTGTGAGGTGGTCTTGTCCCATGCTAGGGGAGAAACTTTAGTCGGCTATACGATATTCAACCGTAAGCTCTGTAAAATGGGAACTGGTCTGGCCCATTGACTTACTCGTTTAGCAAATCTGCTATGTGAAAATGAAGCTGAGAAGCGAACACCACTTTCCTGTAAGAAGTGGGGAGCAGAAGCAGCCGTCTAACTTGCCAAAGGGTGGTTCTTCTATTTTTCAGAACTTGAAACAAGTGAAGGCTAAATGCCATAGCTACAGGCACATTCTTCTTCTTGGATAGGTAGTAATCAAAAACTAATGATTCAAGCTGTCAAAGCTTTTTAAAGTTCATGTGAAGTTTAAGATTATGGAAATTTTTCTTTTCTTTGAGAGGAGGAAAGTGTTTTGCTGCTCTTCTAGAGGAAATTTTGAGACTAAGGAGCTCATCGCATTTGTGTGGCTTCTTCATATATGAACTTTTAAATAGTGAAACTTAGAAATAGCCACCCGATAAAATAGTTTGATGAATGCTTAAAATTGGCAAGAATACTGTATTAGCTTAGCCTCTTCCAAGAAGCTGGGAAATACTGACTTTATTTAAAAAAAAAAAAAAGAAAAAAAATCCTGTCAAAATTTTGCAGTCTGAACAAGCAAGGGGTGTCTTGTTTATGAAGTTTTTGCCAGGAAGGTATGTTGTCTCGTGTTGGCATAGAGCTTAGTATTCACTTCCATGAGATGGCAAAAGCTATCAATCTGTCTGCTTAAAGCCTGTTCCTCTTTCAGACTGTTTCCACAGCCACTGCTGTGTCAACACCGCTCAGTCCTAATTACCAACTCCAAAGCAGGCTGATCAATGGAAATGCTAAATAAAGCAGCAGAGCTCTTGCCTCAGAGGATGTGAAAAACCAGATTTGCCAGTAGGTGTGTGCCTCTGGGAATGCCAGCCAAAAGGTTAGCTGTTTGTTACCTTCCAGTCCAACACCACGCCGTACCTTCCTGGCTCTTTTGTTAGTGGGTCATCTTGAAATCTGAGTTTCTCAACTTTTCTTCCAGGTGAAGCTGCTTTTTAAGAAATGAACAACCAAAAGGGTTTAGCTTTTCTGAAATTGAGAAACAGCAGAATCCATAGGAATAAAAATTGTTGACTAGGTTGAACTGTAGCTATATAATGTTTGTTTTTGACATGTGAAGCATCAGGCTTACGGTACTTGTTAGTACTGTTAGAGTTGATCCTGCCATTTTTGTCAGGTGCCAGACTTTGAGATGTGACTGCTGGGTGGGGATCAGAAACAAAACACCAACTCTACTGGCCGTTGACATACATGTCTCTGAAAGCCTGAGGAAGTTCTTGGCATGCTTTAAAGTAACCACATTAGGTTTGCAGGCACAGGTCTTTTAGTGCTTTCTTACAAGGTGAGTATCTTTTCCACAGCTGATAAGTAAAATGATGTCTGTACTCCCTCTGCTGGCTCTGCAAAAATAGCTTTCGTGAGCTTATGTAGTCGAATAGCACCTCTTACAAAAATGCCTGTGTGAAATTCTGGGTTAAGAACAGTTTAATGAATGGAAGAAGGATTTTCCTGAAAAATGGGTCAACAAATAGTTACTGAAAGCTAATCAGGTGTCTCAGATGCTATCTCCTGCTATAATGGTAAGCACTGGTGTTGTATATACCTTTGTAATTGTAGTCTGGTCTGTTTTTGTGTATCAATGTTTGGATGGGGCTATCCAAATTAAGATACCAACTACTTGTACATCTAGTCGTACATCTGAGCCCTATTTTTATAGGTACCTATGTTTTATAGGTGTGCTATATGTACATAAAGAGGTATAATATCTGGAAGCCTTCCACCGGGTGAGAGAACTTGCATCCTTCCATAAATTACAGTGCTCTGTACATTTACTTGCTTATGCTGAGACTACTGGTTTCTACCTATGTGAAGAGATATCGGATATAAAAATTCTCAGCCAGAATGGAAGAAGTTCAGGCCTTGAATGATGTCTTGGTATAGAAAGGTGTTATGTCCATAATCAAAACAATTGCTCTTGGAAGTCAACAAGCATATTTACGTGCCAATGCAATTCATTTTGTTTTCTTGTTTTCTGATGCTATTACTCTGTTATACTTTTAGTCTAGTTATTTTTGCTTTCTGGAACTTTGGGATGGTTTAACAGTTTTGGATGACTGAGAGAATAACCTACCCTGCTATTCTGGTCAGTAACTGGTCTGAAGCTGGATAAGTGGAATAACAAGCCAAACTGCCTTTTTAACGTTTGCTACTTCAGAGTATCTCTGAACAAGAACCCCTGAGCCTTGTGATGTGGAGAGCTTAGCTTCTAGTTGCTAAGTCTGAGGATGTTTTCTGGCTTTTCAGGCCCGCAAGGTGCATTTCCTGGAAAACGCAGTCCTTTGTCCAGACGTTTGCTTGTGTAATTCCTGACTGTGATATATTTTGGAACAGGAAAACTACTGTGCAAACCCAATTTAAGAATTTGGTGCAGCCAAACACTCTGTGGTTCCTCCTGTTAGATTTCTCTTTGGGTATACCTGTGGCTGGCTGTAGATGTCTTTAGGCTTTGCGGTACTGAGAAGGGACTGCTTGGCTGTGTGAAAACAGGCAGTCGCCCAGGTGTTCACACAAAGGTTAGAACAAGTCTTCCTCTCACAGCAAGTGTGTTCCCGTTACCAAATATTCTGCTCTTCCAGTTTTCCCCTTTGGGCATGCTGTTGTGGATTAAGGTCTTGAAGTTTAGCCCTATGACTTGGATATCCCCTACTTATGATGAAAATTTAGAGTTTTACTGCCATGCTCAATAGTTTTTGTTTTAATGTCCAAAGTTGTATTTTGATAATGTTCACGTTAGTTGACAACTAAACCAAAACTTGCAGACCTGCAAAATATAGGCCATCAAATTTAGCTTAGCAATGCCTGCCTTGAACCTTAATTTTGTCAAGCAAGAGCAGCTGACGATTCTCGGTGCACAGGGAAATGGTTCCATTTTCTAGGAAAGCCTAGTGTATTTTAGAAACCTCCAAGTTAAGAAGTTAGAGATTCCTAATCTTAAAATAGCTTAAAATAATAAAGTAGCTTAAAATAGCTTGGTTTAAGCTTTCTTTGAGCAATTTTGCTGAGGCAATTGTTTAAATCCTTGAAAGTATTTGCGCAGTGAAAAGATACTTTTTGACAGCTAATGGCTTATTTTAATAGTAATTGCTCAACAACAAGGTAATGTTTTAGTAAGTACCTACTTTTTGAGTTTTAAGGAAGAAAGCGGTCTTGAAAGCTGTTTAGGCTTAATTACGTGCATAAAGCATCATGCCTCAAACCAGATTGTGGTTTTGACAGACAGCTGTGTAACTGCCTAAAATTGTTTGTTCCTTCACACTTAGTTTGATTCTGGATTCTGACCATACACTGTTTGATCACATTGCTGAGTTCCCTTAATTACATAACTGCTCTAAATTGTGTTCAGATACCAACAAAATAAGATATTCCACCACCAGCCCCTGAAAAAAACCCCAAACAACCAAAACCAAACAAACAAATAAAAAACCCACCCCAAAACCAGAAAAAACAACCACCACCCCAATTTCATGCTGATTTGGTTAGAGGGAAAGATTTCAGTGGGAATGGATACATGTGCAAAGATCTGACTCCTGTAGCAGGAGTGGTAGCGTACCAAGAATCAACTTGCTATTACTAGAAAGCTACTAGCTTCTGGTATCAAGTCTACAAGTGCAAAATACAAAACTACACATATGTTTAGTGTAAATGCGTGTTTGTTCTGAAGGTGAACAGAAAGCACTGTTTATAAGCTGTGCTTATATATACACCTGTGAATGTTAAACATACGAAGGATATTCAGGATTCTGTTGGTATAAATTTGTGTCTATTTTAAAGCATCCCTTTCCTCCAGAAAAGGAGGAAACAGAAAACAATATTGTAAAATATTGCAAGTAGAATCATACTAAGAATTTAACTAAACATAGATTAGAGACCACAGTGGGACTTGGCTGTCAACCTGCCTGACACAGTGTACAGACTTGAATATACACATAACTTAAATGAGCCAAATTCATAATATAACTTTGTAATGAGGTGTATGGTTGTTTTTCAATGTGTAGGACTCCTCATTAAGAAGTTTCACTTCTTCCTAACCAGTGTTTGGTAGCCTGCCTAGGGAGAACTTACGAAGTCTGAAAGTGTGAAAAATGAGTCTGCTACTTGTTACTAGCAGACTTCATACTTGCACCAGTTTTTTCTAAGTCTTCCCTACATCAATAGGTTTTTTGGAAATGCTACTAAAGTCATCCTTAATTATAAAGATTTTCAGATGGCTTCTTCCTGTACTTCCCTTGACAAATTGAAATAAGCCATTCTTAATGGGACTGAGATAGTAAGCAGCATTTTGGAGAACAGCCCTAGCACAGCTGCTTCCTAGCAGTCTACTTTCTCTTCTCTATTAGAAATGGAGACAGACTGCTATGTGTCCTTCAGGCTAAAGAGTCTATTGAAGGTGGTGGGAAACCAGGGGATGGTATCCTGGGAGAAACACAGGAATACAGGAGACTGCTTAGCTGTGGAGCGCTAGGAGACAGAGGGGGAAATTTCTGTGCGTCTTCCGAAATTACCTCTAGAAAGACTGAGTCTCTAACTGTGGGAGTTTTGGTAATTCATGTTATCTCTTGTTTGATGGTGCTGTGTCACTCTTGTTTCATGATACGCTGATGCACCGCAGTCACTTCCCTCCCATGGGGAAAGAGTCATTTCCCTGAGTCTTGCTAGCCTCAGGCTAGGGGAAGCTCTCAGCTTCTCTACTCTGCTTTACCTGTTTGCTGCAGTAAGGGCAACTTGTGAGCTGCAGGGCTTGGATTAAAAATTTAACTAGCTTCTGACTTACCAGGGCTGGTCTGTGAGGCCCTGCTTGGCTGTATGGAGAAAGAAACTCCCTCTGAGCTGAGGTGCGCTACTGTCAGATGTGTAATTGCAATGGCCCTTTGAGGAGGTTTGTTGGAAATCGTGAGCTGGACATACAAACCTTGGTTCTTAAGAGTTTGTGCCTTCAGCAGTGGCCAGTTGGAATTAGTCTAACATGCACAAATTCAACAGTTTAGGAGGTTGCTTGAAGTTTGTCCCTTGAGTGGAGGAGCTGCTACTGCCCTTCCCAATTCCCTTTCTTCAGAGAGATTGTATGCTATTGCTAAAAACAACCTGATTGCAGAAGTTGCAGAATGTTACTATGCGCCACTGTAAAACAAACAAACGCTTGCGGGAAGTAGCTTTATGTAGAAGGAACAAAATAGGTCTGAGTTAGCCGAGTCAGAACGACAATCTGTAGTCTTCATGGATGGGTTGACTCTTGGCCCTGAGGCTCAGCTGCAGCTGAACTAACGGCAGTCGGCTCCCAGTTCAGATGTTGTCTTTTGGAAGGAGGAATATTACCCTTATTGAACTAGCCACTAGGAATTACTGCTGAGGATTCAGAGCTGCCTCAGCAGGAGACTGACACCTCACTATGTATGCCAATGGCAGTTATGCTCTAGGCACCTAGTGCCTGCTGGTTTTCCACGTTATTTCTGATAGCCTTGCGCTTCGGTGGGGCAGGGGAATGAGGGAAACAAATATCTGATCCTCAGCACTGAACAGGTCCAGCTGGTTGCTATGAAGTATTTCAAGGCATGGCCTTTCCCTACCTAGAGGAATAAGCATTGTGCTAGAGCTAAATAGACACCTGGTTCACCTCCTAATCTGAATGCTTGCTGTTTAGACTGGAAGCACAACCATCTACAAATTGCATTAGGATCCACTGGTACTATTGAAGAGTTAAGACCTTTGGTTTGCAGGAAACTGGGGGAGGGATTTCCTTTACTAGGTGGAACAGGACTTTTAAGTATCAGGGAGCATGGCTCCGTTTGCATTCTTTTCCCCAGTCGCTTTTTTCTAATGAATTAATCATGCAACTGATGACTTTGTGCTTTCAGAAACATAAAGAGTTATGTGCAGTACAGATCTTCACACCTGAAGACCTTAGAAATGAAGCCACAATTGTTAACTGTGCATAGGCAGTTTGTACAGCAATTATTAAATAGTCTACCAAAACTGAGAAATTAATTAAGGTTACTAAAGCTGCTTGAGCTGCTGTGTGACTGTCTGGTGAATTTGCTATTCAGTTCAAACGGTGTCTAGCCTTGGCAGTAAAGTGATGTATCATGAGATTTATTTAGTGGCATGTCACTTTACCTGAAGTAACAGAGGGAAAATGAACCTTTCCTTGAATGGAGATTAATGTTATCTGAAAGGTGGCAGCAACATAGTTCCGTGATGAAGATGCTCACAGCATTAGCTGAATGTGTGTCTCTTACGTTGGCATATCCACACTGCCTTTACGACTTCTACAAATAAATCAGCTATTCTGGCATCTTGTGGAAAGACTTCTGGGGAATCTGTTGTGGTAACTTGTTCAGCCAGTAGAAACCCTGATATTTAAATCTTTTGGCTTTATTTTGTGGCTGGGGGGGGGAGGAGGAAATGCTTTTTGGATGACTGCTTTCTGCACCAAGCTGCTGCGAGTAGCCCACTCTCAGACTGTAGAGAAGTGAAATGCATGGCTATGATCACAGCTAGTGGGAGGGTGGAGGCTTGGGAACATGCATGGTGCTTTCCATCTCCTTGGATGCAGAAGGGCAGATCCTTTGCTGTAAAAAAAAAGAAATAAATTGTCTATTCTTAAAGGTCATGGAAGTACAGGGAGAAGGCAAGAGCAGTGAAAAAAGGATTAGCAAAGGAAGGGGTGCTAAAACTGGTCAGAGTGCTGTGCGTCTCGTGAGAGATGGACTTGGAGCAGGACCCGAAGCAAAGTGCTGTCTCTCAGTGGCTGAGGTGCTGTGAGAGAAGTGTAAAAAGACACATAAGAAGTTACTGTTCTGAGCCCCGGGTTGCCTACGTGACCGTTGCGACAGCAGGCTTTCACACAGTCTAGTACTTCGTTAATGTAGTTGCCAATTAAGGCTTTTCCCAATGCAAAAGGATAAGGGTGGCAGGTGTAAGTTGCAGTGTTGTTAGTGTCAAATAATGAGAGCTGCTTCAGGACCTCTGTGGGTGGAAGTCTTACGCCTCGGCACTGTAGCACAGCCGTACCTTTGGTCACCTGAGGATGTGACAGACTTGCTGTTTGCTTTGTTAGACTTAGGAATTGCTGCGCCGGGAATCTCAGCTTTGTGCATCCTGTCTACTAACAGTGCATGCACACTTCCTCGCTATGTTAAGGAAACAAACTGCCGAGAGAAGGGTTTGTTACCTTGTATTGAATGGTGGACCAGGGATTGTCATGCAACTCACACTGATCACACAACATTTAATTCAACATCGTTCTGTGGACAGGTACCAGTAACCATGTTGCAGTAATGCTTAAATGTATGCAGAAAAACCCAAACCAGCAACCAACCCTGCATAAATGAGAAAGTTCTTTAAAAGGAGTGGCTAAAAGAGCAGGACAGTGCAGGCAGCAAGAGAACTTAGCCTTTAAGTGGGTGTCAGGCTTCAGCAAGATCAAAAAGTATAATCATGAGGAAAGACCAGTTTTGAAACTAGAGATATGCCTGAAGGATAAAGCAGTATGTAGCCTCACTAAATGGTAAAACATATCAGATAATACCATGAGGCTCAACTTACTGAAGCTGCTTCTTATGCTGTACCAGAAAAGGGGGGCCCACTGGAATGGGTTAGTGAGCTAAGCTCTCAAGACTTATCAAAAAGATCTAAAGGCATGATCAGTATAATCATAATGAAGAAGTTTGCAAGAGATTCCACACCTGTGCTTCTTGCAAAGCCATACAGTGGATTCTCAAATTCAAATATTGTGGTTAAAAAACAAACAAACAAAAACCAACTAAAAAACCCCAAAACCACAAAACACAAACCCTGAACCTCTTCTTGCCACCACCAGCAGGAGCAGAAAACTTGTGCAATAGGTCTGAACAAGCTACTCAAGTGTAGACTCTTTATGATATTTGAATTAAAACCTTTGGCTCCTTAGGAATAGAAAATGGCAAATGTAATTGCAATTTTTGGAAGGGGTTTTCTCAGAACAACTCTGTAGCCAGTTTACCTGGTGTATTTCTGGCAGGCAGGGACTAATATGACATGCAGGGAAAGCTAGCATCGCTTTCAAATTATAATTTTTTCAAGAAGTAGGGCTTTTTAAGGGTTTCAGGGTAGGGATAAACTGTGTTCTTGTATTTCCAGAAGGTTTTTGAAAAATCTGAAGATGAAGGCTCTTAAACTGGCATGTTACAGAACAAGAGGGAAGCTTAAACTTTGGCCACAAGAGGACAAAACAGATATCCAACTTAGCATCATAGTGTGTGCTCATTGAGATGGCTGACCAGAGCTGGGGGTTTTGTTTTATTCTTTTTTTACATTCCAAACCATTGCTTGCTGGGGATGATGATTTTGAGGATCATAAATGGATTATTTACCACATAAATACTACTATTTATATATTATGTGTTTACAGTTCAATGAGCATATATTTCATAGTACTCTTTCTACATAGCAGTAAGGTAGTCCAAGGTAGCAAAAAGACCCCTTAAAACTTACCCTACTAAGTTAATTTTACTGCCCTAATAGAAAGGAGTCAGTCATATGCAGAGTGACTTTATGGAAGTAATTAAGCTTAATTTCATTAGGCATAAATATTTCCTAGTAGTTTTAAGACTAATTATAAATTTCTCTCAAGGTTTCCTGAATACAACAAGAATCAGGTAGGGATGGCCTTTTGCCCTTCGCCTGAAGGAAGGCTCATAGCTCTAAAGAGCTTTGGGCATCTCTTTGATATCAAGAAGCATGGTTACAGTCAAAAGCATACTGCTCTGCTTAGATAGATATTAATATGAAAGAATACTTTCTGGAAGAAAAAAGGGGGAGTGTTCGAATCAGGATGAGAAGGTAAATGTCTGGTTCTGGCTGAACTGTTATTTGCAATTCAACTTTGAATGTGTTTTAATTTGAATGGGTGCAACGTGTTCTGCAACAAAGTTTCTGGTGTGAAGAACTCCTGAAGTTGACTTGGAGCTTTAGAACAACAAAAAAATTCCACTAATGCTACTTACTGTCTAATGACATGGGAAGAGAAGAAAATTGTTGCTTACACTGACTGAAGCAATTTCAATGGTATGCATGTATGGTATTGTGGGAATTGAAAGATGGAAGTAAAAAATAAAGCTAACATCTGAAATATGTGTTTAGCTCAAAAGGTATCGGAAGCAGGGTTAAGGAGCAGCAGCAAAAATTAGAAGCTTTGTTAAAAAAAGGTAAAAAAATTTCTCAAGACAAGTAATATACCTCTAGGAATAACTGTTACAAGGAAGACAGCTGCTGTTTTGCTCCTAGTCGTAATTATTGTCAGAACTGACCAGCTGGATGCATTGCTTACAGGCATGCCCTAAACTTTAAATCTAAATGCAACAAGTGACTGAAATCCAGGAATCCAATCCCAGCTCTGTTGGATGAAATTTGGTACCATCCCACTTTCCCTTTCCTTGAAACTTAGCTGCATATAATGAAGTCGTATGCCTCATTTAACGCATGCCTGTCAGGTTTTGTGACTGGAATGCATCTTGTAATTTGGGAATGCGCGTAAACTCTGTTGTAGTCTTATGATGCGTAATTTTAATAAGTAGCATGCCATGCTACCATCTCTTTTTTTGAAAAAGTTCAGCTTTTTTAATTGTAATTTTTATCAATGGGGTTTTGATAAATATTGATGAGGAAAAGTGTGGTAAGTTGTTTCTGAACATATTAATATGAATGGATGGCTTTATGGCACAAAAAAAATATATCTACTTTTAGGGTTATATATTGTTATTAGTATGACAGACCTGTTAATAGAACTTACTTTATGGCATAATTATCCCAAATAAACACTTTTAGCCTGAACTGTGCAGGATTAGGAGACTTTAAATTCTCAGTTGTCCTATTTAGGACTCAATGGATCTAAAGTAAAAGAAAATGTTGGTGGTCATTGGGCAAACTTTTTTTTTTCTCGCATTTTAAACGCTAGTAGGTGGAGCTTTGTGATATCCCAGGTTTGCCTTCAGCCATCAGCTGCCTTAGTCCAAATTCCGGCAGCTCCACTCATCTCAAGTTTTCTGAGGAAGCTGACAGACAAACTAAATGCATCGTAGGTACTTGAACACACTAGAAACAACGTCGAATGGGACAGACTCATGTCTAGAGGTTAAAACTTTTTTGTCTGGGATTATAGTCTTAACTTGGAATTGCCTGGTATTATAAGCAGTCCTGACAAATTTAGCTTTTTTGGTTTAGTTTACGATGTCCTCACAGAGCAAGAAGCAGATGAGCCTACTAGAAGGAAGTACTGAGAATGAAGCTTCAGGGCTTGCGGGTGGAGAAGGGAGAAGCTGTCTGAGCGCTGATCAGAGCTGTGGACTGTAGGAGACCCTTCCAGACATTGCTCCATTAATGGATATTTGGAATGAGTAACTCCTGCTTTCAGAAGAGTGTTTTAAGCAGTTAAAAACTCAACTCTTCTGCATGGGTTTATGACTTGAAGGGTTTGGCTTCTAGTGGACAAGTCAGCATTTTAATACGAAATAAGAGAGTATAAAAGCCTAGTATTTTAAATACACGGGACACTTGACACGTTCTGTAATGATGACCACATTGGTTTTACTCTGTAGGGCTTTCCAGTAGGTCTCAAAGTCTGATGTTCCTTGAAAGTGTTCACAGGTTTTTCTGAAGCCCTACTTGTTGGATCAGTCTCTTGTATCTATTCAGTTCTCTCCTTCAAGTTAAAATACCTGAAATTCAGAAAGCTAATGATTAATTTAAGCTTTCGATAACATAGTTTTTCCACTCGGAGTATTCTATACAGCACTTTTTGATCTTGTTTCTTAATCCAGCTGTCACTGCAGTTGGAACGGACTTGTTTCACGAGTGTGGAAAGGCCATGGCTTGGAAAAGGCAGGGCAGTACTGGCCTGGGAGTTGGTCGATGCCATAAGACACTGTCTGCTCGCTTGCTGGGCTCCTTGCAGAGGCTGTGGAGAGAGCTGCTTCGTAAGAGAAGGTCACGTTCTTCGTGCTGTAATAACTCACCTTCAAGACTGTTAGAGTTTTCCCTTGCTGCTACCAAAATAGGAGGGAAATGGTGCAGGAATCCTTTGTGTGAACATTGCTAATTTGTACTACTGAATGGACTTCAGACTACTGAAGTCCGAATTTGTTAGCCATCATTTCAATAAGAAATATCTTGGGATCTTAAAGCAAAGAAGCTACCATTGGATAAAACTGCTGCTACAGAAGTGTCAATCACAGTAGGCAGCAGCAATCCTTTAGATTAAGTGTGATAAATACCAGTGTTTACATCAACTGCAGAGTCTAGGAACAGTAGCCAGTTTTTATTTCAGTTAGGCAAGTACATCTGCCTCCCAAGAGATTAAGCTTCAGAGTAAAGTCAAGATTTCTCCCTGAAAACTCAGTGAAACTTGTGACCTTTGAATTTATCATTTATAACACAGGAGTTGTAATAAGAGAAACTCGTCACTACAATGCTGTTGGGCACATTTATGGCTGAAGGTGAGGTATTAAGAACTTTCTGTTGCAGATTGTGCCCTCTCCTTCTTAGCTGTTCAATCTACTTGTAATTGCCTCTTCATAAGCTATGTTCTCTGAGATGCTGCCACTAAAACAACAGCATGCCACTGAAATGGTTTAATTCCGAGTTGTTCAGTTAGGCACATTTTAACATACGGTATAGTGACCTGTAAATGCATACTGTTCTGAATGAACTTTTTATTTTATTAGCATTCATTCATATTTCTTGTAAATCGGCTGGTGAGTTTCTGTAGCCTTTAAGAGACAGACCCTCATACCTACTTGAAAGTAAGAAAACTGACCCTCCAGAGCAGAAGACCTCAGACTTTTTCAGTGTGATTTCCAGGTCACTTTCTCAGTTACAATTACTTTCCATTATAATAATATTACAGACAACTGGTTGCTTTTTTTTTTTCCCCCTAAGAGAAAATGTCATGTGATGGTTTGAAGCCGTGGAACATACCTAGTGCTCTGGGTTTCAAACTAAAGTATGCAAAGGCATATTGTATTTTTCAGTATCTCAAAAAAAATTTTTTTCAACATTAAGATGGCATGACAACTGAAATATATGGGGACAGTTTTTATCACTGCAGCCTCTTGGTATGTAGAACTGCCCAGTCTTCATTGAACTAATTAGATTAAACAAAGGCTTTCCTGAGATAATCACTTTGCAAGCCTTTTCCTATATTACAGCAACCAGCTTTAGTGTGTTGTTGAAGGTCAAATGTTAGTACCAGCTAATGCTTAATATCTGAATGCATAGTGCTCAAGCAGATGTAAAAATTAAATTGAATGACACAGGATGTATAACTGCTGGAGCTTTGACTCTTGAGGTATGAGTTTGCTTAAATGTTTTAAGATTTAATTTTCTCGATCAATATTAAAACGCATTACCTGTAGGTTGGTGAAGCATGTATCGAATGCAAATTCAAAAATAGGAAAGGCTTGCGTAGGGATCTAAGGTAAGCTAGGTCCTGTGCATATGTGCAGTAGTAATTATGCCACTCTTAAACTCTGCCGTTCACATTTGATTGTCACTGCATGGCCACTGCAAATTATCACTTCAAGGTAGCCTTAATTTTAATGAATGTAGAACACAGATTATAGCTTTCTTCCAAATAGAGGGAATTACTAAATACTAAATTACTAATTACTAAATACTTTCACCTATGAAAGACTATTTCTGGAGTCCTTTTTGAAGTGTACTTGAAGTTCAGGGCTGCCTCAATAGTAGCTACTTTTTGGCCCTGGGGCAGGGGAACAACATGGGTTTATATTTAAAGTGTTGTTACAAGAACACCTCAAGAAACATGCTACAGCTTGTTCTAGCTTGGTCAACACAGTATGTTCTGGTGGCACTAGAGTTGTCATCTATAGTCTCTGCATGCTTTGGTAAACATCTCTACATGTAGACTTCTGTTTAGAGCTTGTCCTTTTTCCAGTCCAGCTACAGAGGCTTGCGAGGTTGTCAAACTTCTAACACTGGTAAAATTACCTAACCTTTGTTTCACGGGTTATGGTTTTGAATTATTGTCTTTGGTAACAAAGCACACCCACTTATCAATAAATATTAATTTGATGTGGGTAAGGAATTTAAGATGCAGTACTCCTCATAGGCAGCCGTGATGATACGAGGTGTCAGTGAAGCTATTGCAGTCATAGAGCAGCAAGGGCTTTTCAGAGAGATTTGCACAAGCGTCTGAATCCTGCCCATGAGAGAACGTGCTGCTACTGTAAGGTGCCTCTGCAGTACAGGATTTTTAGTCATTTGGGTGTGACAGACAATAGCTTTAAGGTTGCTCCTAGTCTCAGTGATATGTAAACAAGGGATTATCCAAAAGTTGATGTGCCTAATGAAAGACAGACTTCTCTTAATCATCTTGTGTGCAGCTTGTTTAAGCTGACATGAACATAACTTCAGCTGAATTAAACTTTAAATAAGCTGGAACTTCAGCAATGGTGTGTAAGTGACTTTTAGTATGATAACTGTTTCTTGAATTTAAAATTTGAGATATTAGAAGATTGGAAGTTTGAGGTGAGTTGCTTTTAACTATAGTGCTTCAGAGCTCATGCTACTCAAATAATGTGTCTCTCTCAAATGGCTGCTGCAAGAATTGAGTTGAGGACTGGAACACTGGTCAAAACAAATAAAATATTCCACTAGTTGAAGAGATAAATATTATTAGATGATCTATGCAGCTTAAAAATAGGCTTTCTTTTTATGATACTTGAATTTCACTGTTTATAGTTGCATTATGCATCGCCGCTTTGTTACAAAAGTGGACTGTTGGAACTTGCTGTAACAGGAAGCCATTGAATGTTGCAAGGTTTGACATCAAAACTGCATTAAGGATATTTCTTAAAGAAATTTGTAGCAAGATTTTTCTGTAGGAATTGGCAAAGAAACTATGTTAAGGTAAGTCCATTCTGTACCCATATGCTGAGAGGCTTTTGTACTGTCCATTGAAATGCCTGGTAAAAATGGGCTACGGGAGCAGATTCTTTCTGGTCTGATTTGGTGTAAAAATTACTAATGTTTAACCAAGTTTTTATGATTTGGAGCAAAACTGCTCATGCAGTATTCAGAATTCGAAGTCTTCACACTGTTCTTCTCAATTTTCCACAGCTATTTTCTAACATGGATGTGCCAAATACTCTGTAACACTACTAGAGCTCATCTGCAGAACCACACTGCTTTTGTAAGCTTATTGAAATTGTCTGTGAACCCTAAGGGTCCGTTGGTACATTAGGACACCATTGAGGTACTTCAGAACATCTGAGAACCCCTTTCAGTATAAACTGTTAGTAATAGGTAATCACTGGACTATTATGTCTTAACAAAAATGGATCTAGATGCATAGGTGCAAAGCACAGTGTGAGCTATGCTTAAGCAATGTTATTGCTCTTAAGATTACTTGCACATGAAAGCAAGTCTTGCCCTGGCTCAACAGTCAGTCTCAAAGCTTTTCAATGCCAAGTGAGCAGTGACTAGAGCTGTAGCTTTTCCTAACCTCATGTCTGTACTTGGATTTGGGTGTATTTGGCCCTCAAGTGCAAGGCTCTTGCTAGAGGCTTGAACAGAGCTTTTCTTAATTAAAATTGAATCACGTTTGATGCAGTTAGTTGTGGGGCATTCTGCTTGGTCTATTTTTACCTAATTAGCAGCTGCAGCAGCATCTTCTCTGTAGCTATACAAACTCATTTGCGTGATCTGCTTCTTGTTACGCTGTCATAGCTTATGATCAGATGCCAATTGATAAATTTTCCTAGGCTACTAGTTGGCCAACAGCGTCCAGCTTTTAGACATTAGATAAAGATGTGGTGTGGCTTTAAAGAGTACTCTTTCATACATGATATGCATGACTTTCTTCACTTACAGGATACTCTAGCAGAACATGTTATAGTCAGCTGAAGAATGTGTGTTAATCAGGCTGCATCCTAGCATGCAGGTTAACACCATTATGAAGTGTCATGGACTCTTCAACTGTTGTAAGATTTTTTTTTTCAAGAAACAGAGAAAACAATGAAGATTTAAAATGAATTTTTAAATTAGGTACCTTGTTTATGTTATAGGATGTTGAAGTTTTGTGCGTATGAATATTGATTGCTTTATGTTTTTTGTCGCTCTCCAGAAAACAGCCATAGACAGCGCTTTTCTCAGAATCTCCTAGCGATAGGAAGAGGAGAGCAGTTGTAGTTCTGCTGGAGACGGGACTGTCACTTGTGGTCGGGTGACGTCACTTCAGGGTCTTTCAGCATCAGCGGTTGTCTTCAGCGCAAATGCAGTACTGTGGCACGGTGCTTAAAACGGTAGATTAGCTATAGCTGAAGCTGATCGTTTCCAGAGCAGAGAACTGAGACTTTCCTGGAACCAAGACCGTACATTTCTGGTAATTAGGTGCTTATACCTGGACCTCGACACAGACACAGTGGTTCAACTGAACAGTCCTCTAACCTGGCAGGGCAAAAGCCAGAAATCCTTTCTTTGCTATTTGACTCTCTGTCTTTGTAAAGCAATGCAGTCAGTGGTAACTGATTGCCTTTGCTAGGCATATGACACCTGAGGGTTTTGTTGACCTGGAAGTGTCCAAGTTATTGTCCATCTGAGCCTGGCAGCCGTAATGTTTCATGGGGGAATATATTGTTACGTGTGCTCACCGTGCCCCATTATGTCGATAAAGCTGACTTACGTGATCAGACTTCTGTCTTCTGCACACAGCAGGTCTTTATATAGGCATGAAGTGCTTGTGCGTTCGCTGTGTTGTTGTGTAGATACATGTGTACATGCAAGATGTGTCAGCCTAGGGGGAATTAAATATAGAGTGCCTGTGCAGGTTAAGAATCCTGTGGGTAGATGTTAATTTCTCAGCTACAGTGCTCTGATAATGAGACAGAAGAGCTGCTCTTAGTCTCCCCATCCCTTCTGTAGGAAGGTGGAATCGTGCAATTTTCCCCTCTGTTCAAAGAATTAAATGCAGATACTGTGAAAGGCTTGAGTTATGATGAAATGGTCTGGAGGGAGACTAAAACTGTTTGGACATGAAAATGCATTAAGGCCTGGGTCTGCCTGAAGATATACTCCTACTTACACTACAAAAGTACTTCATGTTTGGGCTAAGTTAGTGTGGAAGCTGTTTTCCTTGAGGTTTGCACAAATGAATTCATGGGAAAACACAAAAGCTTGCTCATCCCAAACTCTGAGGTGAAAGCTTTGGTGCAAAGTCGGGATTTTTACCTTGAGCATGTTCTTACCCCATGTGACATCAGTGGTGGATGCTCCAAACTCCATTTTCCAGGTGTTTTTAAAGGTTTCCTCTTGATGATGAACCATATGGATATACCAAGCAAAATGCAAGACTTAAAAGGCGACAGCTGTTCTAAGAAGTTAATGATTTAAGAAAATATAATAATGCAAGGTTATTTTGAGATGGGAAACATCAATTTTATGCCTCATCACTCTTGCCAGCTGAATGCTAACTAGAAATATTATAGGAAATACGAAGAAATTGTCCTTAAGCAGAAATTTGTTCTGTAACCTCAATACAAAGAGTAGGGTTGTCTTGCAATGTATTTCAGTATAGCTGTTATGTAACCGAATGTGTATTTATTCTTTCCCTAGACTGTACATGCCATTTGGCTTGGGAAACAGAACGCACCATGGGACAACCTCAAAGATATCTCTCCAGACGGGTTCTCTTACTTGGGTGATGTGTCTGCTCTCCTGACTGTCTTCATACCCAAAGGATTTATTTTCCTTTTGGAAATATTTGAAGTTGAAATCTTGTTCCTTGCTGGAAATTGTCTACACTAAAGACTGCACGCATCATGGGTGATATGGCAAACAACTCGGTTGCATATAGTGGCGTAAAAAACGCCGTAAAAGAAGCTAATCATGGAGATTTTGGAGTTACTCTTGCAGAGCTCCGTTCTCTTATGGAACTTCGAGCTACAGATGCTCTGCATAAAATACAGGAATGCTATGGAGATGTACATGGCATCTGTACAAAATTGAAAACTTCACCAAATGAAGGTAAGTCGATTTTAACACTATTATTGAGGAAACTCCATTTAGGAAAAACCTTAGTCAAGCAAACCACTTCTTTTTGTAACACAATAAAGTTTATAAAATTATTTCTGTTACCAGAGTAAAATATTGCTTCTTACTACTCTAAGGCAGAAGTATTCAATGGTAATAAGTAAGCAAGAGTATTTTTCAGTTGGTCTAACTGCATGTGAGATGTTGGATTAGTGGTGAAGTTGTACTTTGGAATAAAGTTCATTGACATAGGCATCCATGTATGAAATAGCAATGGAGCGTAGCAATGTTTAACTTACTCTGAAAGTGTAAGTTTTGTGAATAGCTCATGTGACCTATAGTTCACAATTCAGATCATGCTGTCGTAGAACACAAGGTTTTAATAGTCTAATGCAGGGCTTATTAATGCTTCTGTGTTGCTACCTAGTTCTTGTATTCCCTAATGCAACAGTTTTAAAAACTGGTGACATCTCTTTTCTATTTGCACTACGTTGAATTCTGAACAGCAGGATTTAGTTTTTAAATCTATAGTATTTCTGTAGATTTCATTTGATCTATACAAAATAACTATCAATACAGCTTTAGGCACTAAGAGGTACTGTCACTATTAGTAGAAGGTTTGCAAAGTGATCACACAATCTTATTCTCTAGAAATAAGCATCTTTGAAGAAGTCTTTCCCATGTTGGACTTGATGGCATTCTGTGAAGTGTGGCTACCTGATGCTTTTGCTCTCTAGAATTATACTACTCCAAGATAGACTGTACAAATGTGAAGAAGGAAATAAATGTATCAAGTCTCCTTCCTGAGAGCTTTCCAGAAGTTTTTCTTAAGATCTGGCCATCTCCTGCTACTTTCTTCCAATATAAAGGAAAACTATAAACTTTAACTTGTGAAAGAAAGATGCAAGTCATATCGCTCAAGATATCTAAACTGTAGTATTCTGTAAAAATGTTTTTACGTATTTTTGTCTAACATTAACTCAAACTTAATGTGAAGTCCTGCAGTTGGTAGTGATTGAGAAGTACCAAACCCAAGATTTTGGCAAACTGTGCTGTATTGGGCATTTAAGCACTCGCATAGCTTTTAACCAATGTGGTGTCACGCTGGTAGTAGTAAACTACCTGCTGTCTTAATCCTGGAGAGCTGTTGCTTTCTGTTCTTCAGAAATGCTATGGAAAGGTTTGTCTCCTTGGATCAAGAACAGCCTACTAATGCCTTAAGACATCTCTGGGTCCATCTGCATTTAGCGCGTTTTGGCTTGATCTGCTTTTGAAGCCAGACTCCTGACTTCCAGACTTGTGGAATTATTTCAGTACATGAACTGTGTTCTTCTTACCAAACTGAAAGTAGCCAGCTCTCATGCCTGACCTACCAGTGAATGGGAGTAGACCAGTTTTAGGTCGAAGAAGAAATTTGTAAAACATGAGGAGTTGCAAACTTCTGTTCCTTGGCATCAACAGAGTTGTAAACCTTAGTGCCCGTGTGTGAAGCACCGCTGTGTACCAGCAGCGTGACACCCCTTAGGTAGGAGCAGCGGTCTCTGGTTACCCTGCTGACCTGTTGCAAAGGATTGAACTTTCTTGCAAAGTATTCCTTTCTCAGTGAAAAGGGCTGTAGTTTTCTACAGTCAGGAACTGACGTGAGAGTCGAATCCTGTTTTACAGTAATCTGCCAGGTTTAAGGCTCATTACTGCTGCAAGCTAGGTGGGCGTACGATTGTAGACAGCCATGATGCACTAAGCACCAAATAGCTGGTATACTGCAGGATCCACTTTATGTCCCTTAATGTAACAAGCAGCTTGACACACAGGAATGATGAGTATCGGCGTACTAAAACTAGAAAGGGTTAGATGCCCTTTCCTACAGATTGATTCTGCTGTACTGCAGACTGTATGATCAAGGCCTTTCCATTTCAAAAGGATTTGACATTTAGAGGTACTGTCCTGCAATCAGTTAAATACAATCACTAACCTGATAAAAGGGCACCATCTTTTTTTTGAAGTACGAGAGCAGCTCATAAACACAGGAAGGCCTCAATAGTCAAATGTGATAATTAGCTCAGAAAAGGTTAAGTAAGATGAGATAGAGCAGTGTCCTCTACAAAGGTCTCATCTCGGCTCTAAATCACTACATGAAACTTTAGAGAATCATCCTCTCTGTCGGGTAAGCTGCTATAAATTTCTCAGAGGTAGTACTGGAGAGCTCTTGTAAAAGTAGAACGAGCTCTCTTTTGTCAAATTCAAGTTGTAAAGTATAGAAAAGGAGACATTTCTAATGGAGATAATCTAGGCAAGATCTATGCAGAAAACTGCTATGTGTTATACTAGTTCTAGCTCTCTAAAATCTCGTGTGTACACACCTGCAAGGCCCTATGACACTTCTTCCTATTCAGAATCTTTCTTTGTGATATGAAATGCTGACTTGTGTAATTACCAGTGGCTTCACACCAAAAGTACAGGTAGTTCCAAAATGCTACACAGTGGATGAGTTCAGCTTGTATAGTTTCTTGCTTTGAAGTTGTTGACAAAGTAAGGCAATGTCTGTTTTCAGGAGGAATGTGGATCAGACCTACCTGAGTTGAAATGAGAAATGGGAACTGTCCTTTACCAGTGTTACTAAAAAAAGACACTGAGCAGACTTCACTGCTTAGTATTTAATGTTTATCATGTCCTTTACGTGTGTACAAATGTATGCAAATGTGAATGTTTGACCTATCTGTAGTAGCAGAAGTCCTTCCTATATTCTGGAGAGATGGGCCACCACCAATATTTCCACAGGTCTACATAATTTTGATTGTCTAGTAACTTCTATATCTAGATTTCTAATAAAATTTGTATATGAAGCTTTAACTAGTCCCTTGCCTAATATTTTTCAAACTAAACCCCAAATAACATGAATTACCCTAGTTAAGATACATAATGAACAATATAACAGTAGTAGTTTCGACCTCAGGGCTGTAGATTGTGAACTATGAAATTGCCAGCTGTGTGGTAAATGTAGCAAGTTCAATAATGGTGCATGGTGTATTATGGTGAATACTAAAAATACAAATGCTTTTTGTCTTTGTTAGGCTTATTTACTAATCTTCACTAAGTGCTTCTGATAGTAGCTTGGCTTTATGTAGCCTTATTGGAAAACAATTTTCATTCTTCAAAGACCATTGCTGTATATTTCTGATGTTCTGCATCCTCGTACCCTGTGAAGGGAGGAGGAAAGTGGTGCTGCTGACAACATGTAAATAATCTTCCAAACTCTGCCATGCTAAAAGGAAGAGAGAAATGGTATCTGTTGCAAAATAGCAATATGGTCGGGCCATTTGGAATGGCCAAGCTGTCCTGAGTTTCTCGAGATCCTCTCAAATAGCTTGATTTCTTGAAAATGGTCTTGCAGTGCTCTTTGAGTTGAGTGTGAAAGTAAGCACCTCAAAGCTTGAATTTCGAGAAGTGTAGTGTTATGGCTAACCAGTAAAGTAGCATAGCTCCTTTGTATTAAACCTCCAAAGCCATGAATTCAAGGTGAATCTAAGAGTGTTAGAATAAATATAATTTATTATATACACTAAGAGTATGTTTAATTCATTTCACTTTTGAAAAGATATGCATGTAATATTTTGTTTTTCAGTGATTACATAGCAGTTGTTAGCATTTAAAACTGAGCTTTGCAGTTCAGTAGTCTTTGCAAAGTGTCTTGAGAATATCATTTGATGGTTCTAGGAAATATCTGTTAGAGGTGTTAAATACCCCACTTATTATGAAAGCCAGTTGCAGTGGTTGCTGTTCTCATTGATTACCTAGAGTGTTCGCAATGCCTTTACCACTAAGCATTTGGGTTAACTACTAAAAAAACTGCCACTAGGAAAATTGTTGTCTTTAAGCAGGTACTGATCATAACCTTGGGGGCAATATGGTTGAAGTATCCAGACCGTTGCTCTGAACACGGCTGGGCGTTTGGCCATTTTGCTTTGAAAAATGAGCTAGTGACTTAAATTCTGAATGGCGGGTTAGGCAGCTGGAAACTGTTGAAGGAGTAAACAGGAGGTCTACTTATGGAGGACCTTGAGTGCATGACCTTGCACTGAATATACTTGGTAGTCCTTTATTTTTAAGGACTTGGCTAACTCTTGAAGCATGCAGTGCCTTTTAGTGAAGGCCCCTCGCTCTTGCCTGCTAGTGTCTCTTAAGGATGGTGCAAGAGTTGAGACAGAGAAGAGGACTCAAAGAAATAGGCCATATAAGAAAGAAGATAGATGTGAAACTGAGGTGACAGGCCCTGCATAGTGCTGAATATGAGCTCTCTCTATGTGAGAGGAGGTAGAAAGTGAAGCTTCAGAAGAGCAAGCAACTGCTGCCCAGGTAGAAGCAGCGTCATTAAGCGGCTGCCTATCTCCTCATGACGTCTGGAGAGCTTCACCAGCTTTTTATAGTATCTTATATAATAATTAATACACAAATACAATATTTATAGTATTTTATATTATTATCTATATTAAATATTTCATTATAAATGTTACATTAATTGTAGGATCCTAGGATGTTATCTCTGAATACAGAATCCCTACAGTGGGAACCAGAGCTGGCTTCACAGGCTGTGGTCTTGCTAAAGCTGCATGGTGCTACTCAGTCTCGATAGTAGTAATTCTACTAATGATCTTGTCTTGCAAACTTTTTTACTTTGTACGAAGGTATGTCTGTTACTATTACTCTGTTGCTATGTCATATTAAGTGCAAGTAGGTAGACCATCAGCTTACTTTATACTGGCAAATTATGAATTATAAAATATAGCTGTTTTTCTATAGTGACTCTGATTTAATCATAATACTTCTGTAACTGTATTTGAGATATGGCTTTTCAGTATTGTTACTGAAATATGGAGTGGGACTTGACTCCGTGAATGGGAAACTTCAATCATGTCTAATGTGAGGGTGAAATGCAAATAAGCGTCACTAACTTTGTCTTATTATTAAATAGGTTTAAGTGGAAATCCAGCAGATATAGAAAGGAGAGAAGCAGTTTTTGGGAAGAACTTTATACCTCCTAAAAAGCCAAAAACATTTCTTCAGTTAGTATGGGAAGCACTACAGGACGTTACACTAATTATATTAGAAATTGCAGCCGTAGTATCCTTGGGCCTTTCTTTTTACCAGCCTCCAGGAGGAAATGAATCACGTAAGTGAACTTTTTAAAAAGTAGGTATCTACCTGTATTATACTACTGACTTCCCTGGTCCAACATGCTTATACTGTAAATCTGGTGGGAGACAGTAAGTTAGTGGAAAAGCAGCTTATTATTCCTTATTGAGAGAACACTACTAAAACTCTAGCTTGCCTTAAAAGGGCAACATGAGATTTCCCTGGTCATGATCTGGTCTCATTCTGACCAAAATAATGCCAAAGATAAAGCGCAAGCAGCAGGAACAAGAACTTCTCTTAGACCCGGTCATGTTTCTGTGCAAGTGTTTTTTTAGCTTTGCCTCAAATATTTAAGCAATTTATAATTTGTGGTCATGTGCTTTCTCTGGGGAGTCAGCAAGTCTTAAATTTTCCTTGATTTGCAATATGACACTGGTAGCTTTCTAATTTAAGAAATGAAACTGTATTTATAATTCTAAACAGGAAACGAAGGGATCTGGCCTTCACTGAACTGAATTTTTTGCAATGATATCTGGCTTGTTAAGATAAGGGTGAAGTGGGAAAAGTTGAGAAAGCAGAAGGTGGTTAACTAGTTGTCTAGTCTGGCATTCTTATGCCATCATTTAACAAGATAATAAGGACAGGTAACTTTCTATATCAACTTCTCTTATGTTCAGATAAGCAGGGATGTAAATTCTAAGTGGTTTAACTTCCCTGAGCTGCTCTAGCTTTCAGGTTCTTTAGCTTCTTTGTGTGTACTGTAAAATTCTTCTTTGTGTGTAAATGTAAAATTGCAAAGAAGGCTAGCACGGAAAATGTTTAGCAACTATTAGTAGTTTCTTCTGTTTGGCAAAACTTTTTTGTTGTTGAAATAACTGTCTGTGTGAAGTTTCTTAAATCTAAAACCTGTTTTCTACAGTATGTGGATCAGTAAACGTTGGTGAAGAAGAGGAGGAATCTGAAGCAGGTTGGATTGAAGGAGCAGCAATCCTCCTATCTGTAGTTTGTGTGGTATTAGTAACAGCTTTCAATGACTGGAGTAAAGAGAAACAATTTCGGGGACTGCAGAGCCGTATTGAACAAGAACAAAAATTCACAGTCATCAGAGGTGGCCAAGTCATCCAAATACCAGTAGCTGACATAATTGTTGGAGATATTGCACAAGTGAAATATGGTAAACATATTTTTAAAGTTGAACTTTCTTGTACTTAAAAAAAAAAAAAAAAAAAAAGAACTGCAATCAACATACCCAGTCATCTCTCGTAGGTGATCTTTTACCGGCTGATGGTGTACTCATTCAAGGAAATGACCTCAAAATTGATGAAAGCTCACTGACTGGAGAATCTGATCATGTAAAGAAATCTCTGGACAGAGATCCTATGCTGCTGTCAGGTGTGTAGCATTTGACAGTTCTTGAAGGAAGTGGTTTGTTTCTGGGGGTAAACTGGTTATTTAAAATCTTGAGGTTAAAATCTGGCAAAATGGACCTTATCTAGGCTGACTCCTAAAAGTATCCAAAACCAGTGCAACTACTACAAAACTTTGTCAAAATGAGCAGACTCTTAAAACTGACAAACATTTCATGTAGTTGCTTATGGCTTTATTTTCCAGATAGTTTTGGCAATTAAAGCTCTAGGGAAACACAGTGGTACATATATACACATCTTAAGGTTTCGTCAATGTGAAGTTTGAGAACTCATTTCCTTTGTGCTCTGCCATATAGCTGCTCAAGTCTCAGTGGAAAACCTGATTCAATCTTTCAGGTACACATGTGATGGAAGGCTCTGGAAGAATGATAGTTACTGCTGTAGGTGTGAACTCTCAAACTGGAATCATCTTTACCTTACTTGGGGCTGGAGGAGATGAAGAGGAGAAGGAGAAGGAAAAAGAGAAGAAGGACAAGAAAAGTAGGCATAATAATCTTAAATCCCTGGGGAGGGAGGGGTGAAGTCCTGAATGTTACTGGGTAAAACCATGTTCTAGTCATCTGGAGCCAGAAATCT
This sequence comes from Leptodon cayanensis, assembly GCA_027564655.1. NCBI lineage: Eukaryota > Metazoa > Chordata > Aves > Accipitriformes > Accipitridae > Leptodon > Leptodon cayanensis. The sequence continues at coordinate 11,154,542 of JANXJC010000064.1, read as the reverse complement.
TTTTTTAAACCTCATACTATCAGTAGGTTTCACAGGAAAAAAACCTCAGGTCCGGTCACCTAAGAGTACACCACTACTAATAACTCTTGTCACATCGATTTTTAATTAAACTTCAGATCTCATTGATCAATTAGAGGTTGGAAAGTTTGCAACTGCTAACCAGCCATACCATGTATAAATTGTTAAATTGCCGTCTTGTATGACTTCAAAGTATGTTCATGTCTAACAGCAAATATTTGTTTACGCCAAACAGGTTATTACCAATAACTCAGCCTAATAATATCTAGTTCTGCTTTTGACAGATAGAAAATGACCTGTATAGGGAGTTCTTCTGTGACACTTGAAGGGGAAAAGCTTGTATCATTGGTACTGCTGAGTTTGTGGATATCTTAAGCATATATTAAACTGATTTTGATAAAGATGAGCAGACAGCTTCTTCTGCCACTCCTTTTCTTCCAGAGCTGAAAATTTGAATGCTCAGAGATACACACAAGCCAAATCCCTAGTGGCACTTTTCTATAAACTTTATTTTTGGAGGGATAAGGGGCCCTTGGGCTGTCTTCCTTATTCTGAAGGACTCGCTCAGTAACTGGAATTACAAGGTCACTCATCTAAGCCATAGCCTCCATCCTGAGAATCAAAGCTTAGAAATGTTAACCAGTAATGTTTTGATACTAGCTCTCACAAGGCATGTTCAGGACTCAGCTTCACCATAGCGAAAATTTTTCTAGAAACTGTTGAGGTCTACTGGATCGGAGTGAGCCTGAGGATTCCTGGCAGAAAAATACGCTTTTTCATCAGAGGAATATGAAACAGTAATGGAAAGCCATAAATGGAAAGCCGTGCAGAAATGTGCTTAGGAATCTCAGTGGCCCTCAAACTAAAGCGGCAATTGTTGAAATGTGTGCTCTGTGCAGGAGCTAGGATTGAACTGTGCTTTTTGTCTTGTCCTAATCCGCAAATACTTTACAATTCTGACCCTTCTTGAAACTTGAAGTAGTAAGTTCCTTCAGGAGTAAGTGACAAGAATTGTTACACGAAGAATTGAAACTTCAAAATTAGTTTCACGCTCCAGCCTGGTAGTGAAGAGTAAAAGTTGACCTGCAGCCCTTCCAGGAGTTAGTGTGGAACAGTTTCCATCCTTTGCTCTTCCCCTTACAGAGGAAAGAGAAGGAAGCAAGCTACAGTACCAGCTCCTACAGGGGATATGGAGAAGATCATAGCTTTTATTAATATTCTGCCAGTGTTTAGTATCCTATAAGCAGAATTCTTTTTGACGAGTAGTGTTTTGGTGTATCCTAGGGCCTGAACACTTGTGGGTTTTTTGTCTGCCAAGACAGACAACTTCTTCTTTCCCTTAAGTTAGGTGTCTGATAAGATTCTCCGTGGTAAAACTCAGGTTAAACTAAATTAGCTTCTCTGTGAATGTTAAGGAGATTAAAGTGGCTATTCTGAGTTGGCTGTGTATGGCTTGGTTCAGAGTGAAAGCAAATGTATGTACAAGGAGTTAGAAGTAACTCAAGTGTTGAAAGGACTTTGCTCTTGTAAGAGGAAAAGGGGAACTAGGAAAGAACAAATTAGGAGACAATGATGAGTTTTTAAGAAGTCTGAAGTGGCATCTTCTCTAGAAGGTGAACATGGTGGGTGTTGGGGGTTTTTTTTCTCCTCAGCTGTTCTGAGGATGCTCAGCGAGGTGGGGGGGCAAATCTTATATATAGAAATCAGACTATGTGACTGTCTACAGTAATAATGTAGTGGAGGTATTAAATGTCATGCCAGACAGGCTGCTTGATGATTTGATTTTTCTTCTAACCGAGTAGAAATTCTCATTCATTTCAGCCTACATAACCGAAGGCTGAAGACTTAATGAATTACCAGTGATACTGACAAATTCTAGGCTTTGTTCTAAGTTCCTCAGTTTTGTGCTTTCATTTCAGGTCATTGCAAATAGTAACTATAACCCTTGCTTCCTCTACTTAGGAGAAAAGTTTGTCACTTGCCAAGATAGTATCTAAACCTTTTTACATGAAAACATAAAGAAAAAAAGGTAGTGCCCCCCCCCCCCATAAGCTACATATTATGTGTCAGTCTTTTAGTTACCTTTAATGTTTTGCTCATTAATTTCTTTCATTATTTCACTCTCCCTTGTGATCTCTTGTTGAACTCATTTCTGAGCAGAGGTAGGAGCAATATTTCATTATGAACTTGAACTATTCTCTTAGTGGTGTAATATTGGTGTGTTGCCAACAGATTATGTTCATGCTTGCGTAAACAGGGTTAGCATAGATCCAGTAATCCAGCACTGTACCTCCATTAAGCTTTGGTGTGGATTTATAAATATTTTATACTACAGTAGCTTCTGCAATGTTGTGCAAAAGCACCAATTCTGGAAGTGAGTTCCTACAGCTCATTTACAGTAGTAGTCAGATCCAGTTGCCAAGTGTTGGAAGAACAGAGAGCAAGACTGAGGCCACCAGAATCACTTTAATGTCACAAATTTCTTTCCTAGAAAAAAGTTTAGGCAAGCCTTTTGAAAGCTTTCCTCACAAGTAATATATGTCTGTATCAGTAATTTGTGTAAACTTAACTATGGTAGCGTAACAGTGCTGCAGTCTTGTATGGGAAAAGTAAAGTCTAAAAAACTGATATGAGCTGTTTCTGTGGGTTGACTTATACTTTTTAAAGCCTCAGTTATGTCAGCCCTCTGTCTCCATCCAGTTTGTTCTACACTTTTTTTAAAAATGCAGTTGCTTGTTTCAGCAGATGGTAATGTACGCATTATATATAAACATAAACATTGAAATGAACTCTGCACTGGCAATTTAAAACACAACTTTTTCCCCTCTCTGACAGGTAAAAAGCAAGATGGAGCTGTTGAAAACCGTAACAAAGGTAAATGCAGGTTCTGTAATCCTTTCTTGAAAGTCCCTATTTTCTGAGGGTGTATGTAATGAATACATTCTTTCCCTTGAAAATGCGTATTGAATACTTAAATCCACAGTGCTTATGGTAAAGATGGCACAAGTGAATGTGCACAAAACAAATGCTTAACTGAGCTTGGTAGTCTCAACATAGCTAGATACTACAAAAGCAAACTTTACCAATGATTTTCAAGCTATCTTGCTGAGGTGGGTTAACCTTGGCCGGCTGCCAGATGCCCACCCAACTGCTCTCTTGGTCCTCCTCAGCAGGATGGGGCAGAAAATAGGATGAAAACCTTGTGGGTTGAGATAAGGATAGGGAGATCACTTATTAATTATCTTCACAGGCAAAACAGACTCAACTTGGGGAAAGATTAATTTATTACCAATTAAAAATAGAGTAGGATGGTGAGAAACAAAACCAACTAAAACCACCTTGCCCACCACCCCCTTCCTTCCATGCTCAACTTCAGTCCTGACTCCTCTACCTCCTCCCTCTGAGGAGCACAGCGGGAGGGGGAATAGGATTTTTTGGTCAGTTCATAATACTTGTCTCTGCTGCTCCTTTGCCCTCACGCTCTTCCCCTGCTCCATGGTGGGGTCCCTCCCATGGGATACGGTCCTTCAGGAACAGACTGCACAAGTGTGCAGCCCCCTTCCACGGGCCATAGCTCCTGCCAGGAGCCTGCTCTGGCACGGGCCCTTCACAGGCTGCAGCATCCTTCAGGACACATCCATGAGCTGTGCCATGGGGTCCTCCCCGGGCTGCAGCGTGGAGATCTGCTCCACCGTGGTCCTCCGTGGGCAGCGGGGGGACAGCCTGCCTCACCGTGGTCTTCCCCATGGGAAGCACCTGGGCATCTACACCCAATGCCCTTGTTTAAACGTTCACCTGTAGTATGGCATCTCTGGATACAACGTATTGCAAAGTACTGGTGTTTAGTGGAGCCTGGTGTCATTAAGCTTTTGGGACTCCCCAATGCCTAAACTTCGTTTAATCTGGACTTCTAGCTAAAGCTCAGGATGGTGCAGCCATGGAAATGCAACCACTGAAGAGTGAGGATGGTGGGGATGGAGATGAGAAAGACAAGAAGAGAGCAAATTTGCCAAAGAAAGAGAAGTCGGTTCTTCAAGGCAAACTTACAAAGCTCGCAGTTCAGATCGGCAAAGCAGGTATGATGCATCAGTAGCCTCCTTATGTTGATGCAACGTGTTTGAATAAAGTTGGAACATGCATAGTTTGTGAGGGGGTAAGTTAAGTAGCTAGCCTTGACCGGTTTGATTATTTTAAGTGCAAAATTCCAATGCATGCAAGTATGCCTTTGTGCCTGAGTGTGCTCATGGCTTCTCAGACTGTGTCATGGGGATGGCTTTTATTTTTCCTTGATTTAAATAGATTCAGGCTTTAGAGTGTCAGGTTCTGGGAGAGAAAATTCCAACTTCAAAACACTGAACAACTGTTATGAAAGATATTTTTAGATAAGATATGGCATTTAATGATGTACCTAGAGAACTATAAATTGAGTGAAGTCTGGAAAATGTGGTAGGGTCGACCAGGTTATCTCTCTGGTACTTCCAGAGGCTTAGGAATTTCCACTTAACATACCTTGCTGATACGTAACATTTTTATTGACTTTTCTACTATCCTTTAGCTTCTGTTACTCTTCTATCAGCTAATATTCAGCTGTCTTGTCAAAACTTTTGGTAAACTGTTGCTTCTTGAAAGCAGACTAAAACAACAATGAAGTTCAGTGTAAATTTTAGGCTACATCTAGTTGTAATCTAGTATGTAGATGTCATACTATATCATACTAGGTATCATACTATCATCTCATTTGTAGAGCTTTAATTCAAATATTTCAGGATTTATTTTGGTCTATGTAGAGTTGTTGAAAGATTTAGGCTAGAAGGGACTTCTAGAAGTCTTGTAGCCCAGCCCACACCTCAAAAAGTGCTGACTTCAGCATCTATGTCATAAGACAGTTACAGTGTGAGGGCAAAGCAATTAAACTTTTAGCTTTAGTGCTCCAGTTGTGTATAGCAACGTTATTTTTTTCAGAGAAACTTGTACTAACAAATGTTGAATAAAGCTTCCATGGTATGTTTAGTGTAAAATACTGTTCTTATCAAACAACTTTTTCATATCTTTCATAAGTGAGAGCTCTTGCTTTCATTTATGCACCTTTTGACCCATTGTAATTCCCCACGCACCCTTAATGCTCATCTACTTCATGCATGCATTTTTCTGTCCTGCTGCTTTGGGACCATACATACACTGCAGCATCTTTCTGTAAAAAGCTGACACTTCAGTGACTTCTGTTCCTTTATTCCAGCCAAGTCCATTTTCCTTCAGTGTTTTCATGTGGTGTCTTAAGTGTGCCACTCAGCTTGCTAACAGCAGTTCTGATTTGTCTTCCCAGTTACTCCCAGTTCATTGAACGCTGTGCTTAGCTGCCATATTTAATCCCACCTTCAGCAGGAAGCAGGGTACAGGCTGTCAGCAGCTTTTTCTACTGCGTCAGCAGTACAGTCGTTGAAGGCCTGCTGAATTATTTCAGTTCTTATTCTGCTTAGTCAATTCATAATTAGATCTACACTTTTCAATTAAATGGGAATTAAAATAAAAAATTTAGAAGTTTCTAGATGAAATGTATGAGGAAGTACTTGCATTGGAAGTTGGAACACCTTTGAGAACTACCTAAATGTTTCTGACTTGCCTGTTTAAAGTCTTAGTTATAAACTAACTGCTATAAAGACAGAAGTATTTGCACTTGACTTATCCACAGTCTGTATTGCCAAATACTTGAGATAATTTCTGAAAACTGTTTATTCTCTTTTTAACAAGGTTTGTTGATGTCTGCAATCACAGTCATTATCCTTGTGTTATATTTTGTAATTGATACCTTCTGGGTTCAGAAGAGACCTTGGCTTGCTGAATGTACACCAATTTATATTCAGTATTTTGTGAAGTTCTTCATTATTGGAGTTACAGTCTTGGTGGTGGCAGTACCAGAAGGTCTTCCACTTGCAGTCACTATATCTCTGGCTTATTCTGTTAAGGTAAGTGAATAGATGGGGAACAGATTTTAAAGGCGGGTGGGCGTATTCATCAGCTGCAAATCTCAGTTGAGATATGTTGCGTGACATATATGTAACAGACTGGGTAGAAGCCTTTCCTGCCACGGTATTTTTCTTAATCTCTGAATACACACTAACCTGAACAGTGAGCAGTGACAGTCTGTTGTCACCAACTAAAGATGAATGGGTTTAGCTCATAACATTGTAGCATTTGCTTATAATAAATAGATGTGTTAGAGTTTGCAAATAACGAACTCTTCTGTAAACCTGAACTTCTACCTAACTGATGTGTTAAGCAACTACTACAAAAGTTTCCAGATTGATTCTCCTTGAGGACTGATTATTGTAGAACACATAGCTTTCTATTTATTACACAGCTTGTTTTTTTAACTCATGCTCTTTGTTCTCTTAATTTTCTTATTGCTTCAGCATGCTGGGACTGGTTATTGGTCTGAAAATCTATTCATAAAGACAATGGCTGTTTAGGTTGTGTTCTAAAACTTAATAACTTACAGCACTAACTAGTAATGGCCTTAGTATTGTATCATTTGAAGTTACTCTGCCTCTTCGAGGTTAAAATACTATCCAAACCTGTTAAGTCAAATATTGCTTTAAATTCTTTACTTACGAAACTTGTGTAGTCCCCACTACCTTGGCTGAAACATCAGTTTCGCAGTTCGTATTTGATTTTAAATCTGACTCTAGCGTCTTTGAAATATATATCATCTGATCTTACTTGATCTTTCTTGTAAGCAGAAATACTTTTTTTTAATGTTGTATCTGGTAAAGCTCAGTCTGTACCTCCTCTCTTTTGAAGTATCACAATAAATTATTTGCTTGTAACAGTCTGAATAGTATCAGTAGTCAGTGTGACATGCAGATAGAGGAGATTAAGAATGTATTTATGAACCTTGTTCAAAATGAAGTTTCCTGTGACGTAATAGACTTAAAAAATGTGGCAGCTACAAATTCTTCCTCTGTAAGATGCCAGATAACTTAAAGCCTGAGTGTCTTCTGAAACTGCTGTGTAAGACTGGACATCCTAAATGAGAATTTCTGAAATGTGTTGGATAGCTGTTGACTGCTTTTATTTCCCTAGAAAATGATGAAAGATAATAACTTGGTGAGACATCTGGATGCATGTGAAACAATGGGTAATGCAACAGCCATTTGCTCAGATAAAACGGGAACATTGACCATGAACAGAATGACAGTGGTCCAAGCCTACGTCAATGAAAAACATTATAAAAAAATTCCAGAACCAGAAGCTATTCCAGAAAAAACTATGGCTTACCTTGTGACAGGAATTTCTGTTAATTGTGCTTATACTTCAAAAATACTGGTAAGTGGATTTTTTCATTCGAATCAAGATAACTAAACAACTTCCTCAAAAGATGCAAATTGTCTCGTGGCCACATGGTAGGCAGTTAAGTGTAAGTGTGTGGCAAAATGCAGTGTAAGGTATTTTGTACCTACTGTAAATTGTTCAAGCATTCATTTGAGACTAAATTTCAAAAATAGCTTATTTCAGTTAGAACTGATAATTTAGGTTTTGAACTGATAATTCAAAGATACAGTCCAGGAAGATAACTTCCATCAAGTTCACAGTTGTGTCTAAATTTATTTTTATAAGTGGAGCTGTTTACCTTACTTGAAGAGCATCTTGGCTCGATTTAAGTGGTACTTCAAAGTAAACATGCAAGAGTAGCATAACATTAGCAAGAATGCAATGAGAAAATAAATGCAGGTACAGACGAGGATTTTGATGGATTTTCATTCCAGATACTGTTGTATGAGTTTGTAGGCTTTAGAACTGTAACATCTTTCCTCATACCTTCTTTGAGACTTCCAAAATATTTTGAAATAAAAAGAATAATGGAGTGTTACACATTTTAAATACTGGGCTATTTAGCACTTCTGTGCATCATTTTCTGTAACTCCAAACATAGATTCCTTGCTGTAGTTATTCCAATGTGTTGCATAACTTATATTCTTTAAGGCAGTAATAATAATAATTAGGATTTAGCTTTAAAAAATAAATAAATCAGTACTTCAAGATTTAGTAGAAGCCTAGACTACAAATGCTTTGTAGAGGAGTACCAGTAAAAACCCCAGTCCAAAAGCTACTTTTCAGCCAATAATGGTGGTACCTCTGCAAGAATTTCCTCAATAGCAGTACTTGAGGTGGCACATCAAGATCACCAGCACTGATTTCTCTGAAACACTACTAATGAGTTATAGTATGTGAGGAGTTTCACAGTCTATTTTCTACAGAACTTTTTACAGAAAGAAAAAAAAAAGTAGTTCCATGTAAACTGACCAGGTCCCTTACTACTACAATTTTGATCAAATTGCATCCAATGCAGTCAGAATTAGTCTGTTTTACAGAATCTCAGAGGGCTGAAAGGGACCTCTTGAGATCCTCCGGTCCACCCCCCCCTGCTCTGATCAGGGTCAGCCAGAGCACATTGCTCAGGGCTATGTCCAGTCAGGTTTTAAGAATCTCAAAGGATGGAGACTCTGCAACTTCTGGGCAACCTGGTCAAGTATTATTTGACCACGCTTACAGTAAAAAGGTGTTTCCTTATGTTCAAATGGAATTTCAAGAGTTTCAGTTCTTATCCGTTGCTTGTTGTCCTCCCACTGGGCACCACTAAGAAGTGTGGCTTGGCAGCCTGTACCATTGCTCCACCGCCTGCCCCGTTCGGGCGTTTACTACGTAGCGATAAGTTTCTCCCCGCAGAGCCTTCTCTTCTCTAGGCTGCCCAGTCCCGGCGCGCTCAGCCTCTCCTCATGTCAGGTGCTCCAGTCCCTTCATCATCTTCGTGGCCCATGGCTGGACTTGCTCCTGGATGCCCATGTCTCTTGTACTGGGGAGCCCAGAACTGGACATCCTGAACTGCACATCAAAGTGAACATTGGGAAAGTGTGAATGTTCAGTACAGCCAAATCCAAGATCTTCCAGCTCTGAATGATGAAAGTGGATCACTGACTTATGATTAATATAGTTCAGCTCTAGCTGCTTGTGGCATGGTGGGCTGAGTTAAGTGCTTCTGCCTTTTTTGCTACAAACTACACTGCAATGTTAGAGCTATATAAGCTCAGAAAAATCTTGAGAGAAATACTCCTTTACTTATAGCGCTAGTACATGCATATTACATGTTGCTGAGATAATAAACTTGTTCTGGTATTAAAGGGTTGGAAACTTGTTTCTGAACTCTTTCCAGTTAAATAGGCCATGGCCTGGAAAACGGAACTTGTAGTGAGACTTAAGAAGCTTAAAGACTTAGTTTGTTCAGTAGAAGGCTAACAGGTGATGTGATCATAGTCTAAGTCATTGAGGAAGAGTTATTACAGGAGAGGATACTTTAATTTAGCAGAAATAATGCCATTTAGCTTGCTTAAATCAGTTTAAATAAACTTATCTGTACTTTTAAAATGCAAAATAATTGTTAGGGGACTGCTCTCCATTGGTCAGATAAATATTTCAAACAATGGAAAATGCCTTTTAGAAGAGTCATGTCGGGATTTGATACAACTTAATGGGTGATTTTTGAATCTGAGAAGTCTGAAAGATCTGAAGGATCCTAAACAGGTACAGAAGTTGTTACTTACAAAAGCCAGCAGTATGACTTTGGCTCATGACTCATAGGAATTTGTAGAGTAATCATTGCAAAAGTGAAACTTCTCCATCCCAGAGCTAAGCTTGGCCTTAGCTTCCTTGTTTTCTAAATGCTGTGCTTAGTGGTTTGTAAGTTAACCTCCTAATCAGTGAAGGTTCTTGTTCTTCTTGCAGCCTCCTGAAAAAGAAGGTGGCCTACCACGTCATGTTGGAAATAAAACTGAATGTGCCTTGCTGGGATTGCTCTTGGATTTAAAACGTGATTATCAGGACGTAAGAAATGAGATACCAGAAGAGGATTTGTACAAAGTGTACACCTTCAACTCTGTTAGAAAATCTATGAGTACCGTGTTAAAAAACTCTGATGGCAGTTTCCGGATATTCAGTAAAGGTGCCTCTGAGATAGTTCTTAAAAAGTAAGAACAACTACTATTGTAATTCAGCACTTAAATTTGGCTACATGTTGTGATAGGTGAGGAGACTGGAGTGCTAAACAACATTGTGCCATAGTCTGTGAAATATTTCCGTCACCCTTTTCACAAACAAGAGCAGCAGTCCTATACCCTTGTGATGCTTCCCAGCTTGCCTCCCTCAATTGTTTGACTTTCTAGAGTAAGATGGGCAATTAACATTTCGGTTGCTTTAATTCCCACACCCCAGCCCCACCCCCCAAAAAAGAGCTGGTGGTGATTAATTTCGACTTGCAAACTCTGCTCTGATACAGGAAAGCATCTGTGAATTGGTCTATTCTCTAGTTAAGCTATTTGATGGTTTAGATGTGGTTGGTCAAAATGCGAACCCATCTTCCAGTAATGTCCCAACAGGTGATATGCCTAAATCCAAGGAAGGACCTGTCTTTGAAAAGTGATTACTTTTTACCTTCAAAAGACTGTGCAAGTTGGTGTCCTTGATCATTTTAACAGGAGGTTGAACTTGGCCCGTGGACAAACTTGAGGGTTTTTAATGTGACAAAGGAAATTGCTTCCTTATCCACCTGCCCATCTATAGAGGATTTATTGGAATGAGATTAGACTATAAGCAGGAGATTAGTCACCACTGGGACAAACCTTTAGGTGTCAAGAGGGCTGTGGTAACTCCCAACTAGGTGAGGAGAGAAGTCAAGCATGTATGTCTCATGTTCTCTAGGAACAGCAGTGGTAGCCAGTCTGGCTTTGGTTCTAATGTCAGACTATTTCTAGTCTGAGTAGTGCCTAGATAATGTTCATCAGTTCATTTTACCTTTTTGTTTGCTACTACCCCCCCCCCCCCATCATTATCTAGGAAAGTACTAATGCACTAAAGAAAAAAAAAAGGTGAAATCTTCCTTCTCCTCAACTTAATGCTGACAACAAAAGGTCAATTGTTAAAGGACTCTTGTTCCTTTTGATACTGAACTTAGATTTAGATGTGATTTTTTTTCAGAGCTAGATTTTAAGCCAAGTCTCGTCAGTGAACAAGTATGCCTATATTTGCATTACTTCTACCTTCAGAAGTATTTTGTACCTTATTATCTTATTGAGCAATTGAACTGTAGAAGTTGCTGGAACTCATTCAGCCCAGACTCATGTGGTCCACTTGGCTTCATAACTGAGATAAGAAAATAAATAATAAGGGTATTTGGCAAAGACCAAGAAAGCCTAGACTGATTTGGATACTATTGGAATAGTTGTAATTCCAAAACTGTCTCAGAGTATGCACCAACTAGGAAAAAGTCTGAGCGTCATAAGCCACTTTCTTTACCCACTACCTATGCAGTGCCAGAAATTAATCTCAGAGCCTGTAACCTGTTTTTTCAATTGTGCTGCTCAGTCTTTGTTATAACATGTATGACTATTCTTGAGCACTGAAAGCTTAAACATGAATATTTATAAGACACAAACGAGTCACTAATAAGTATAGAAGAAATGCGGCAAAATTTTTCAAGCAGAGCAGTTTTATTCTTCTTTCCTTACCATCAAGTCAAATGTTTGAAGTGAGTTTCAATGAAATCTTTACATAAAGCTTACTGGCTTCCATTTAGTCATCTTGGAATGCTTTGAATTTATCACAAGCCCTATGATTGCAGGTAACACAAGATATCCTTAGTGGTTGCTGACATTTGATAAGATAACCAAAATCAGGAAATTCAGGTAGACTTCAAATTTCAGCTGTGATGAATACTATGAAGCTTTAAGGGACTGCTTCATTTCCATTTCCTGGCTGAGGTGGAAACTTTTTTATATGTATTGCAACTGGGAATTCCCTAAACCCTTGGACTAAACACTTAAATGTAGCAGTAGTCGTCTTAGCAGATCTGCCAGGTCTGAACTTGGTATTTTAAAGAGAGCCATAAATTCTTATATTTTCTTCAGTGCCACGTTAGTACTGATTTGTAAAAGAAATGCTTATGGCATTGCTTTATGGCAAAACTTTGCTAAGATGACCAAGACTAAATTTATTGTTAAAAATATTTGGTAGCATTATATTCACGGCATCAATATTGGTTAATTATGTATGCTGTCTAGGAAAGCAGTGGCATCTCTGGCATGAAGAAACATAACTATAACAGCATGTGTTGCAATGCTAGAGTACATTGTGTTGAATCTAATCTCTTATACAAACATTTAAATCCAATTTAAGTATTTGTTTTTATTTTAATACTTTACATTAAGAACTCTATCGCTCTCTGAATTTTCTGCACTGAGATTGGGGCGGGGTGGACTGGATGACAAACCTTACTACTTTTAAGTATAGCAGTACCAGAATTTGCTTTTAGTGCTGTAAGTTGCAGCTGTTTAAGCACCACATGCATGTTCTGGAAGCATACTGTACTTCTGAAACTTGTATAGCTTAACAAAGTGGGGTTATTTTGTTGAACTTGAAACTGGACTGACTGACTCAACCAGCACAGACACCAGTCTCTTTACATACAGTGGAGAAATGGATACTTCTGGGAGGTAACTAAGGTTTGTGTCCTACGTTCATTGGGCATTATGTTCATCCTAGGATGACTGGCTCAGTTTAACTTTCTACAGCTAGTATGTTTTGCAGTTGGGAAGAGATTAAGTGTATGTGGAGGAGGTTACTTTAGAGGTGCTGCTGCTGGCTTTTTTTGTGTGTGTGGGTCTAGTGAAAACAAAGCTTGTGGAAACTTACTGGATTTGACTAATGATCCATTGAATGGGCTGAACTTCTGGTTAAAACGATAACTCTTTAAACTCTCCTTTTCAGGTGCTTCAAAATACTGAGTGCTAATGGAGAACCAAAGGTATTTAGACCTAGGGACCGCGATGATATCGTGAAAACTGTAATTGAGCCAATGGCTTCTGAAGGGCTCAGAACCATCTGCCTGGCGTTCAGAGACTTCCCAGCAGGGGAACCTGAGCCGGAATGGGACAATGAAAATGATATTGTTACTGGTTTGACGTGCATTGCTGTTGTTGGGATTGAAGATCCTGTGAGACCTGAGGTAGGGTCACTGACTAAGCTGCAGTGATTCTGTTACAACGGATCTTGATTCCTGTTGTTGTTCGTCGTGCAGAGAGTACAAGAAACTGAATTGCTATTGTATGCCTTAAGCATAGTTGATAAATGAAAATCTAATTTATTGGGGGGAGAGTTAATGGTGCTATAAAAGCAGATTAAAACTTCTTAATGTCACTTATGCTGTGTTACTGAAGCTCTGTACAAACTAATGAGTTAAGGCGCTTACTGTGCAGGGTCTCGCTAGGTGGAACTTGTCATTTTTCTACCACTTGGAATATTAGGAGTATTGTTTAGGATAATATTAGCCACTGTGCTTGTTGCCAGCTTCTCATGGGGAATGATGGAGGGGAGGGTTTGTCACCCGAGAGCTGAGGTAAGGAGTCCAGCTTACGGTTGAGTCTAACGAGGGTGGTATTTTTCAACAGTGAAAGCTTTTATGCCACGTGTAAGTGGAACTCCAGTCTGAGCTGCACTATCATCACTTCACACTAAAAGTCATGGGTGTAGTGTTAGAGTGTGAGCTGTAGTTTCTTTCACATAATCATAAATGAGAAGCCAGTACTCAGTACCTTTGAATACTACAGCCTACAGGGAATTTTTGTGGTATTTTTGAATACTGCAGTATTTGAAAAATGTAGCAGGGGCGATGGTGGGACACGGACGGACATGACTTAACAACAGCAAAGCCTCTTTGCCAGAATTGCCGTGTGTGTTTTGCAGGAAAAGAATTGTGGTAAGCTACTTAATTTTTTTAAAATGTTCCATAACAACAGTCTTGAGGTGTTTGGGGTTTGTTGTTTTTGCTTGTAGGTACCTGATGCAATAAAAAAGTGTCAACGTGCAGGCATAACTGTACGTATGGTCACTGGCGATAACATTAACACTGCTCGTGCTATTGCATTAAAATGTGGTATTCTGAATCCTGGTGAAGACTTCCTGTGTTTAGAGGGCAAAGACTTCAACAGGAGAATACGCAATGAAAAAGGAGAGGTAAGCATACCGACTATGTAAAGTAGATCAGCAGATATTCTAGGTCTCCTAACTGTAAAATATAACCAGTGCTCTTTTTGCAGATAGAGCAAGAGCGAATAGATAAAATTTGGCCAAAGCTTCGTGTTCTTGCAAGATCTTCTCCCACTGACAAACACACTCTAGTAAAAGGTAAGTAAAAACTGAGCTGCCAAGTAAAGCTAGGTGCTTCTTTTTTTTTCTCCTTTTAGAAAAATATCTAGGACTGAGCAGTGGGAAATACCGATGAGGGTGTCTTCATTTGCCAACTGTTTTGATTTTGGGTTGTGAAATTATTATTATTATTATTATTATTATTATTATTTATATTTATTATTATTATTTTATGACTGAGGAAGAAAAAAACTGGGTTTCTCTTGCAGGTTTAATCTGTGCTGTGTTGTCGATTTTTGAACTGTAACACAGATATCGTTTTATTTTAGGTATAATTGACAGCACTGTCTTTGAACAGAGGCAAGTTGTAGCAGTAACTGGTGATGGTACCAATGATGGTCCAGCTCTGAAGAAGGCAGATGTTGGATTTGCTATGGTATGATTTTTTTCTTTAATCTTTAGCATTTTGGAGACCTATTTTGATAAAATAACTTATCACTTAAGAATATTAAACAACTTTGCTTGTTTCATGAGCCTAATATACAACTAAGTTAATGGAGTCGACATCTCTCTCACTTAATACTAATTACTTTTTCCTCCTTCCTCAGTCTTCCAACTTAACCGTGTTTTTATTCAATGGAAAATGTCCTTGTGGCATTTGCCATTGAATAGAACTTAAACACAGATCCCCAGTCACTTGCAAATCAAAACCTTTTTACACAAAGGCTTGTTGCAAAATGTAGGAACAGAATTACTGATACTGAAGATTTCTGAAGTGAGATCTGTTCAACATAAGGCAAAATGACTTTAGGTGGTAAATAGCATGCTATGTTGATTTTGAGTAAAGCTTCTACGCAATATGGAATGATCTTATTCATCTGTTTTCCATGAAAGGATGCATAGGAACAGGGAGACTATAATGAGAGAGACTGCCAGTTGATGTTTAAAATGGCTTTGGAGGCTATACTAGGAGACACCTCTAGTACAACTGAAGTAACAGCATTTTATGGCAATCTAGGATCTGCGTTTGTCTGGATGGTTCCTTGGATTATTTGGTGTTCTCAGTGTAAATTCTCAACTACCCTTTCAAATGGTTAGCCAAACCAAGCCTTGGCCTTAAGTGCTAATACTAGACAGACTCATGCCTTAAGTATGTAGGCTTCAGCTTTCTTCTGTCTCTTTCAAAACACTGAGATAGATTCCTCCTCAGCCTTAAGCTGAAAAGGTACAGTTTGTTACTAAGCATTTGAAAGAAAAAAGAAAAAAAGAAGACCACACTCCTACACCACATGCAGATGCACTGACTCAGATGCTAATCTTGAAGGAAAAAATGGGAAGAGCTTTCGTCATTCTCGAGGAGCATTTTCCAAAAGCATAACTTACAAATTTGACAGCTACACATGAAATGTTCTTTAGACTGTAACAGTCTTGTTTTAACGAGTGTCTGTTTTCTGCTGTTGTATAGCTGCTGTAGTTGGTGTTATCAGGGGCAGATTTATTTTCATCTTCCAGAACTTAAGTGTTTCCTGAAGCTGCTGTCTATGTTCATCTGTGTAAGAAACTAATTTCTCTAACTTCTTATTTAAATAGCACTTAAAATATACCACCTACTATGTGATATTTAAATGTACCTTTTAAGGTATACACATACTGTGCAGGTGACTCATTTCCTTGGCAAAATAATGCATCAAGAATAAGGATCATTAAATTTGCTCTTGAGTTAGTGTTTTTGAAGTGCTGAAAGCAAAATAAATATCTTTGAAGTAGGTATTATGCAGAACTCAGATTAACTGTTTGCATACTGTAGGAGACTACAGGTGCTTAAAACTTAAGAATATCATATTGCATTGCAATTTCATATGCAATGACATTGCATATTCTGCTGTTCAATGCCAATGCTCTTCTGCAAAAGGTTTTTGGTAATGTGTATCATTCTACTGTGTTATGAACACATGCATTGCACTGCTGTGGGAATCCATATAGCAAACTCTTAGGACATAGACTAAACTGTAGTACTGCACCACCTGGTGGCCTTTAACTTGAACAGGGTTCAGTAACATTTTTTTGGTGGGAGAACTTACACAGTCTTTATTGTCTTCACTGATTTTTATTAAGGTCTTTATTTTAAAGGCAACATTACTTTTTTTTGCTGTTGTTCGTATTTTTCCTATGCTTTAGTAGAACTTGCAAGCGAAACTTGATTCAGTAGAACTTTAGGTGCTTACATTAAAACGGTTCTTCAGGCATGGTATGTCAAAGTGAATGCTGACCAAGGATGTACTAATAACTTCTGTTACATAGGTCAGTGTGTCCTGTTATATTTCATAGTGTTTTTCTTTTTCTACCAGGGTATTGCTGGAACGGACGTAGCTAAAGAAGCTTCTGATATTATCCTTACAGACGACAACTTCACAAGTATTGTTAAAGCAGTTATGTGGGGACGAAATGTGTATGACAGCATCTCCAAATTTCTTCAGTTCCAGCTTACTGTCAATGTAGTAGCAGTAATTGTTGCTTTTACAGGAGCATGCATAACACAAGTACGTACTGGTGGTGGATTGTTTCAGCTAATAAAGGTTGAAAATGTCATGACTGATTAACTCTTGAATTCAAACCTTCAGTTAAATAGTAGTCCAAAGAACATAATGCTCTTCAGAACATACCCGTGTTGTGTAATAAATGCCTTTGATAGCTGCAGTTTGTCCACTGATATTGGAGGGTTTATGTATCTATCTTTATAGGATTCTCCGCTTAAAGCTGTGCAGATGCTGTGGGTAAATCTCATAATGGACACATTAGCTTCTCTTGCCCTGGCAACAGAACCACCCACTGAAGCTCTTCTGTTGCGAAAGCCTTATGGTAGAAACAAACCTTTGATTTCTCGTACAATGATGAAGAACATTTTGGGTCATGCGTTCTACCAACTCGTAGTGGTCTTCACGCTCCTGTTTGCTGGTAAGAACACCAAGGCTTTACAAAGTTTTCATAAATGTTGTACAGAGATGTGATCTTAAAACTATTTTTTTGTTGTAGTGTGTGTAAAGACACCAATTAAGCTTCTGATAAATGCCTTTTATACACAGGTGAGAAAATTTTTGATATCGATAGTGGAAGAAATGCACCTCTGCATGCTCCTCCTTCAGAGCATTATACTATTGTATTTAACACATTTGTGATGATGCAGCTTTTTAATGAAATTAATGCCCGAAAAATTCATGGTGAAAGAAACGTTTTTGAAGGAATCTTTAACAACGCTATCTTCTGTTCTATTGTTCTGGGGACATTCGTTGTGCAGGTAAGTAAATTCTTGGAGGGTGGGGGGAACATGCACTTAGTACACTGATGTACTTGCTTACCTTGGAAATGCTAATCAGGTAGTGCCAGGGATTTCATTTCTGCAATGTGGAAAAACCTTCAGTGTCAAACATGCTATAAATCACTTGGAAGTGCTGCTTGACAGGGTCTTCAGGTAAGACCTCTTTGAAATTGCTAAAATTGGAATGTAGAAGTACTTTATTTACCTTTTGCATTTTCTAGTCCTTCAATTTGACCTTAGTGTTCTAGTCTCATAACAAAACGTGAATAAGTTGTGTGTTCCTTCCCAAGTCGGAACTCTTCCTCATAGTATCTGTCTGTGCATCTGAAGGAGAGCCCATTTAAACAATTACCAAAAAAGTTACAATGTCTCATATCTTCTTAATGAGATTAGGACATGAATAAACTTTAGAAACTTAAGTGTCAGTTTTTATATTCCCAATGCAGAGACCAGTTATTTGTATTGGTATATATTTTACAGTTATCTGTATATAGATGATGGAGTTTTAGGTGAAAAACACTGATGTCTAGGGACCTTCTGTTGGTGCATCTAGGCAGATTTGTAAAAACTAGATAGTTACCTCAGTATATGCTAACAAATGAAATGAAATTATCTGAAATTGATAGGGTTAACACACTGGTGTTGAGAAACACCAAGTCAAAATTTAACCTAAAGGAAATGGTTTATAAGAAATAGTTTCACCTTCTAAATGGCCTTAGTTTTAATTCATCACAAGAAATAACTAACAAATCAGTATACTACTTTTTTTTCAGAACTCTTTCATTTTGACTTAAGTTATTTTGGACTTAAGGTATAACCTACGCCTTAAGCTTCTCCTTAGACTCAGGATTCCATGAAGTTGACCACATTCATAGTGGTTCAAGCAATGCAAATGTATGCACCTCTGCTTCACGTAAAGTTAGTTCACTTATTCTCCCAGGTTTAGGGGTTTTTAGATGACACTTCTTCAGAAGCCACTGTTGTTTTTAGGGTTACATATGCAGCAGACCCCCTGTTGTTGTGCAACAAAGCCAAATATGTAGCAATTACTCCTGACTGCAACTGTGTTCCCTTTATAAACTTGGCGGGCTGAATGCCTTCCCAAATAAGTAACTCCTGAGTTGTCGTCTCAGTGTTTCATTCTGTGTTAATAAAAGAAGATACTCTTGGGCTTTCCAGCTGTCAGGTGTCCTACTTAATGGTCAATGCTGTCTCCTTTTCATGCCTGCCCTGCTACTTGAATTGTTGATTCTCCAGGGCAGACTTTCATGCATATAATTCCTATGCAGAGGGATACCTTGCTCATTAGGGCCTGTGCAGCTTGTTGCAATGGGTAAGTCAGTAGGAGCTCATTTAATTCAGCTTTTGAGATCTCTGCCTTCTCCCCCCAAGACTTACTACATAGGTGTCACACTGTGATGATTTAAAGTCTTGCCATTTAACAGTGATGGGATACACAGTAATATTCTGTTGAATTATTTCTGAAATGTTTCATGTCTTGTGGATCTGTGCCTTCTCTTAATAGAAGTTGGTTAATAAACTTTGTTATGAGATGGGTGTTCATGTGATAAATAATCACTGTAAATTTGGAGCATCAAGTACATGCTGTAATTGTGAAATGAAGGGAA
Source organism: Leptodon cayanensis (assembly GCA_027564655.1). Lineage (NCBI taxonomy): Eukaryota > Metazoa > Chordata > Aves > Accipitriformes > Accipitridae > Leptodon > Leptodon cayanensis. The sequence goes on along the minus strand of JANXJC010000064.1, from coordinate 11,135,390 downwards.
AGAACTGCAAGCAAACTGAAGTAGTTAACAGGTTTTTGTGAGTGTGACATTCAAAGAATAAATAGGTAGTTCTTGAAATGCTGAAAGCCCTAAGAAGATGCCTTAGTGTTGGAAACTTGCTCAAACTGCTGAGACAGTTTGACCACACACCACACCAAAGTGGAGGTGTATGCTTAATAAGATAGGAAATACTATGTTCTAATGCAGAGCTGTCTGTAGTGATCTTGAAGCATTAGGGAATTTTCTAGTAACAGGTCACTGATACCTATTGTTTAACCATGTTGCTCTTCACAGATAATTATTGTGCAGTTTGGTGGGAAGCCTTTCAGCTGCTCAGAACTCTCGATTGAACAGTGGCTGTGGTCCATTTTCCTGGGCATGGGAACACTACTCTGGGGCCAGGTAAACTAGCTTTTTCAAAATGCTAAATATCTACTTGCATCAGAATAATTTATGCAGAAAATACAAATACACTAACTTTAGCACTCAGATCTTTCAAGTGGACTACACTTATATATGGAGATTAACAGTAAGTACTGATTAAAACTGACTAGTTCAATAGCTAGAAAGTCCTTAGTTGGATATTCCTTACTCTGACTTGGTCAATTAGTTACATTTCATAACTAGATGCTATGGCTGGTTTATGTTTTGTAACTTAACTAGAAGCAGCCATAGTTACCTTTTAAATATGAAATTATCTTTAGCCAGATAAGTACTAGAAGAAGTTCTGTGAAAATACAGATGCGATGAACGTGTTAATGTTGAAATATACTTACCTTAGTGTTGAATGGTGTTCTTGAAAAATCAGAATTGTTAAACTTGGTAGTATTTTCTTGATTTAAAAACTTTCTGGAGTAGCAAGAAATGCAGCAAAACTCAAAACAACTTTCTCTTTAATCTTCATCTGCATAATTATGAAATAATTGGAAAGTTCTCCTGCCTATTGAGCTATTGCATTTTGATTTTTATTCTCCCCCCCCCCCAAGGTTTCAATACTATTGCATGCACGACAGTGCTTGTAAGCAGCAAGCTTATTTACATGAAACTTTAGAGCTACGGTGTTTTCCATTGTTTAATGACATAGTTGTCTAAACTTTTCATACCACATGAAGAGTTTTCCATTGCAGTTTCTTTCCTTCTGTTTTGTAAAAGACACTTCAGGTTTCAGTATAAAATTGGTAGGGTGAATTTTAGTTGTAAATACATACATAGATGCATATTCTAAAAGTGGGTATAACCTTTTTAATAAGGTAGTCTGGAAAATTAATTATTTAGAAAAATCAAAGAGAGTCACTCTGAGGTTGGAAGTAGCCTAGAAGAGAATCGAGATGGCTTGAAATACCTTTGACCCAAAGTGTCTTGCAAGGGCAAAGCTTCCCTGCTGCAGTTCATGCTGCTTTAGCATCTCATGAAAGTCAAAGAGCTTTTGACTTTCTGAGAATAGTAGAAACTGAAGTGTGATCTGGGAGCATTCATAGTAGCAATTTCAGCATAAAGGGCTGTTTATCTTGCTTTTGGAGCAGTCTTTTTCCTCTGCAGCTGCTGAAGTGGTCTTCTAGGTTTGTGATGATCAAGGAAAGCAGTCTTGGAACTGATCTGGATCTGCTAGACGGGACGTATCAAAAGATGACTCCCCTTACCTACATAGTTCACCAGAATAGCCCTGAAGGTGGGGATGAAAAGGAAAGCTGGAACAGCCATATGTAGCTTTTGTTTAGTTTAAGACAGATGAACTACTGTACACCAAGTAGCAAACTAACAGTCTGGGATGAGGGTTTTGGAAACATCACTCGTCTTGCAAATGGATTGATACCTTCCAGGTCACAAAAGAATGCATGTCTGTTCTGTACTTCTGAATTAACTGTGGCTGCTTTAATTAAATGATGTAGTTCTCATCTGAGGTAATACATCATGCTCGTCAAACTGATGGAGCTCTGAAAGCTGTAGATATAAGCACAGTCTACAGAATTAATGGCTCTTGTAGCTTTGGTACTGCTCCTTCTTGGCATAGTCAAGTAAACTATAAGTGGAATTCTTTTTCCCTGGCAAGGGTGTTTTGTTTTCTAGGTTTGTAGTCCAAGTTTAATTTCCACACCTCGGTTAGGGTGGTAAGGATATTCACAGCTCTGCAGCTATTCAGCTGGAGCGATTGCTCTACACTGATGCACTCATCCCATTTACATAATTATTTTTTCAACTTTGCTATTTGTATGCAGGATATTATGTTAAGCCTTAAGTCTGGTATTGCATTTATTATTTTTTAAAAAAAGGAATAATCCTGATTCATATTTTTCATTGACCGTTAGTTGATTTCAACAATTCCAACCAGCCGTCTGAAATTCCTTAAAGAAGCTGGTCATGGAACACAAAAGGAAGAGATTCCTGAAGAAGAACTAGCAGAAGATGTAGAGGAGATCGATCACGCGGAGAGAGAATTACGTCGTGGTCAGATCTTGTGGTTTAGGGGCCTAAACAGGATACAAACTCAGGTATGGTCTTGAAAAAGGTAGGCCGCAGTGGGTGTTTTGAGGGAAATCTCTCCATCTCCAGTCCTTTGACTAAGGTGGCAGTTCTAACTGGTGTGACTGAGGCTGTCAGAAGGGGGTATGGATGGATGTGTAATCCCTCAGGGTCCTCTGTTTTCTTCAGCTCTAAATGCAAGCAACTCTTGCCTGTGTATCTGCTCTATGAAAAGAAGTGCCTTTTCTCTTTACTTTTTGTGTGTTATAGATGGGATGGTCCTTTCTCTTGTTCTCTCTCTCTCTTGCTGAGCAAGCTGTCACAATCTCTGATTCCTTGCAGATGGATGTAGTGAATGCTTTCCAGAGTGGAAGTACCATTCAGGGGGCTCTAAGGCGGCAACCCTCCATCGCCAGCCAGCACCATGATGTAACAAATATTTCTACCCCTACACATGTAGTGTTTTCCTCTACTACTGCTTCTACTACTGTGGGGTGTGAGTGTGTGTTCCTAAAGTGCATGAAATTAACATTTCCTAATTCACGTACCTAACGTTTCTCATTTTCTCCTTAGTACTTAAAATCATCGTTCAGGCTTTTATAGAGCTCTTCCACAAAGTGGAGTCCTCAAGACTTTTTTTTCTTAGAGGGCTGAGAACAGGTGGAACAGTTTCAACAAAAGACCTTAATGTGAAAGCTGTGAGCCTACACATCCTGTGCCTTCATCCATTCGTGTTCAGAGGGATGTTTAAGATAAAACGGGAAAACTGTTGTAAATTTTCGAGTATATGCCTCTTAGGGTGACTTACGCTGAATAAGTGAATTAACTGTATAATCATGGAGCCAGGTCAACAAAAATAGATGTCTTGCCCTGCAGCACAAATTATACTTAAGGTAAACAAGCTGACGGGAAAGCAAATGGTATGTTAAAAATACGAATGTAGTTAGAACGTGGAGCACTAAATGCATTTTCTTTGTAGCCTGTAAGGAACTTCTGAATCTCAGCTTTTGTTGGACCTTTTTTACTGAATAACACAACTTTCTCAACATCAGGATTCAGGTGGCGAAACAAGGCTTCTAAAACACATACAAGTCAGAAGAAACATGCAATTAGCTAATATAAAAAGGAAGAAAAAGGTTTAAGCATTGAATGGTGAAACTTTCATTCAAATCTGAAGGGTTTTTTTTCCTCTCTAGGTTCTTCTGGCAGCAGTTCATAAGCCATCAGTGAAAGTAAAGTTTGTCTCACCTTGATTCTGCCCTTTTTATATTGTGCTCTAAGTGGCATTTCAGTTTCAGCCTTCCTCTCTGTAGAGGCTAGAGACTTAATCACTCCTGTATGTAGGCTTAGACTCTGGACCCTGGAGATGCATAACAGTTGTAGTTGAATACTGATAGCTAATATCTATTGTTGAAAGAGTCTTCCATCTTAACTATATATTACATGTTTAACTTCCTTCTCTAACTTCCTAGAGACTGGTTAAATAATTGTTTTTTAAAATAACTCTGAGAGGGCTTCTTTTCCCCTGCTGCTTTTTAAACTTGCAGATTACCAGATGGATGAAGACCCTTAATTTCAGGAGCTGTCTTAAATGAAAAGTTCTCTTCTGATTTTTTTTTTTTTTTTTTTTTTGGCTTGGCCAGAATTCCTGCGTGAGGTTGCACAAGTATTTAGCCCTGTACTTGTTCTCCATTGGCAAGACAGGTATTTCCCTACCTTGCAGTAGTATTGACAAGCTCAGCTCACAAATTCACGTGCCTCAAGAACAAGAAACGAAAAGTAGATTTAACAGTAAGGATGCACAGGATTGCATCTCCTAGTTAAAATGCTAATTAGTAACCTGTATCCCTAACTACACTCAAGAACGTTAATTAGACATTCAGAATTCTCTAGAGAGCAACTTCATGCCATGCTGCCAGTTGAGCGGAATCTAATGGGCGCTGCAGCATCTCATTGCATCAAATGACCAATGCAGACATGGAGCTACAAGAGCAGAGAACTAGTTTTTGATCCTCACTAAGTAGTACAGCCTTCTGCTACACCCTCCAGGAGAGCAACTTTTGATAACCAAGTTGTATTAATGGGAAGCAGATGTGTTATTTCATTGTGTCTCTCTTTCAGAGCCGTTTGTTGGAAAATAGTTCAGCTGTTGCTATGAAGTGAGGTTACAACTCTTAAGCAGCCATCTGGCTAGGAGGATTTGGAGTGCTTACTGCATTCCTTGCTATTCTGGTATTAATATGAAGAAGGCCTGTTGACAGTATAAATTACATATAACAAATTGTCTTGTTTGCTCCTCACTTATGCAATTTATTTATAGTTACCTCTCTCATTTAATTATCGAGTAGTTGAAAATAAAGCCATCAAAACTCTAGATTTTCCCTTTTTTAAGTATAACTTAAAATGCTGATAGTCTGATTTCTGCCTTCGTGGCTGGACTCTTTGAGGGTCCTGGGTTCATAGGAGTGTCTAGACTACTTGTTTAGTATGCATTCTGCATGGGAATCAAGCCTTTATTGTGGGTATACTTATATTCCTATGATAATTACAGCTGTCCTGTGAAGCCAAAAATTGTTTTCCATTACCGCTTACGTTCTAACTCACCATCTGTAAGCAATGAAAATCCAGTCCCACGAGGCAGTCATATTCCATTTTGCCACATAAATCAGTGGCACAGTGGGATGCAACATGCCAAATAAAGGCATCGCAAACTTTCAGTCTGGCATTGTCACCACTGATTTTCTTGGTAAGTGCCAAGACAGTTTAGGCAGCTTGCTGGACTTGTTTAAAGCCCATGTAACGTGCCAAGTCCCTAACAGCATGCTCGATTTTTTTCATGTGATGAACAGGCTGCTGTTGTAGTCTTTTACCTCTCAAGCACATTCACGCTCTTCCCTGTCCTCCCGTTATTGGTAGTCATGTCCTCCCCTTTGCGTGCGTGTCCCCCCACTCCCCCCGTTTCCATGGTTAATGGGGTTTAGCTGTGTACCTGTAGTATAAAAATGGGGACATGATAGCTTTTGAGTAAAATTCTTTGTGCAAGTGCTCTGAGGGGGTAGGGGTGGGGGAGCAATGCTATTTCTAGAGGTCAGGGAACACAGTCAGGACTTTATCATGCGCAGTGGTTCTGTGGTAACAAATCTGATAACGCGTTGCTTTTGGGGAGCCCTTCTCTGTGTTTACAGTGACGTGGTTTGCTGTATTTTAGCTGTTTCGAAGTCTGTGCTCTTGATCTGCTTCACCTTCCAGCTTCATTCCTCCACCTGGAAGTCCCTTTATTTTTACTATCAAGGAACTCTACGGAAGCACTAGTCATGACTTATTTCTCAGCTTGAAACAAGGCACTTTGGATGTGCTAAAAAAAACCCTTTAAATTGAACTTACTGTTTGTAACAGTAAGCTCCTGTTTACTACAGAGCTGCTCTGCTGCTTACTACACAACAGAGGAGCTTTGGGATTGAAACTGCTTTGCTGGAGACTTACTCAGAGTAGAGATGTTGAGAACTGAATAGGGACCTAACAGAAGGGGGAAACTTGTCTTGACGAAAGTGTTGGACAAAGGGGTCACTGCCTTCTGCCTAACCTTATTTGTTTCATCAGTTCAAGAACAAATCCTGAATTTGGGTAGTTGATCAGGGAAACGTATGGGGCATGGGAGGAGAAAGGGGTGCGGGCGAGTGGTTTCATCATTCAGATTACAACTTGGAAAGCTTAAATTCAAGTCAACTTGGACATGCACAACTTGCAAAATGAAGCTGTACTTTATTCTATCTAATGTCACTCTGAAATGTTTATTTTTAAATTCTATAAACTTAGCTTTCTGATTTGAAAAATGTTAGTTAAACAATGAAAGGACTTGAAATAATACTCAGCCTGGGAATTCTGTCCATGAATTCAATGTAAATTGAAGACTCAAGCAAAGGCTGATCACCTGCTTTTCTCACACTTCGTGCTACTTGAATAGTCTCTTCAAAGTTACAACCTGTCACAGCTACTTAATTGTACAATACAGTATTAAATTTCCTAGTTCTGGTCTTAAGTTTCCAAAGCACTATTCAGTAAGGAACTTTCTCTAGCGTGGTGAATGGGTATATACTCGAATATTTACAGCTGTTACGGTGGTATCCTTTTTTGCATGACTCTTTGTAAATGTCCGGTCATTGTGACATTGGCTTACACTTGCTTGGCTTTTTCATAGTCAGTTGACATCCTAATTCCTAGCATGAGAATTAGTAACCCTTTTATCCTCTAACTTAATTTTCAGCCTCTCCCCTCCTTCCCCCACCCCCCACCTCCCCCAAGTATTCAATAAAACCCTCACTGAGATTTATTTAATATGTGAATAAGTAAATAGTTGTTGGCCTCACTTCTGAAAAATGCTTAGCCCATGTTAAATAATCAAACAATTCTAGTGCCACGTCTGAATTTTTAGGCCCTTCAGCTTTTTGCAGTACGTTTACAATTTTTATTCCTACTGTGTAGACTGGCAGTGCTCTACTGAAACGCTCTTCATTTTTTACAGTTTATTGCAAGTTCCACTGCATCACATACAAATTCGATTCACTCATGTCTAGCTGTTTGTGGATTCAAACTCATAAGAACCATGCCATCACCAGTAAATCTGCAGCATATTAACAATCTTTTTTCTTTGTTTACAGATCCGAGTGGTGAATGCATTTCGTAGCTCCTTGTACGAGGGGCTAGAGAAACCTGAGACACGAAGTTCAATTCACAATTTTATGACGCATCCTGAGTTTAGAATAGAAGACTCCGAGCCTCATATTCCCCTTATTGATGATACTGATGCTGAAGACGATGCTCCAACAAAACGCAACTCTACTCCCCCACCCTCTCCCAATAAAAATAACAATGCGGTTGACAGTGGAATTCACCTTACAACAGACATGAACAAGTCTGCTACCTCTTCATCCCCAGGGAGCCCGCTACATAGTTTGGAAACATCACTCTGATTGTAAGCTGAATGTTAACACACTAGCTGCATTGTAAAGAAATTGAAACTGGGTCTCTTCACACATTATGATGGACAAGATGATATTCTTGTCTTGGACTTCAACAGAAGACACACTTGTACGAATGTAGATTTATTTTTTTAAAAAAAAAAGCTTTCTGCCAGACTGGAGGGTGCTTTTCTGGGGGTGGGAGTAATAATGAACTCTGACAGATAAACAGTAACTCAGCATAAGTGACCTGTGGATCATCTGTTGTACTTAAGAATGGTCCTGAACAGTGTGTTAGCAGAGCTTTAGTTTATCATGATCCTTTTCTGAGGGGAAGGCTGGGAAGGGCAAGGAGGCCCTGGATCGTTGAATTGATACTTTAATTTCTGCTGTTGGCTGTTAATAATTTGGATTATTTATGTTTATAAATGATACAGATCTGTTTACAAGGTTTGTAGATACTTTTTTTTGTTCCTGTTCATAGATGGGAAGCTTCCTTATAAATGATGCAGAGAAAAAACAAACAAAAAAAAAAAAAACAAAAAAAAACTAGTCCTTCAAATACTGCTGTATTTTCAGGAAAAGGGTGTTTCTATTGAAACTGTACTAAATTTTGCCTGCAATTTACCTTGTTAAATATTGTAGATAAATTGCTAATACTAATAGCCAAATAGATAACACTAATGCTTTGTAAAAACATGAGCAGTGGTGTTCTAATGAAGTTATGGCCTCTGTCCTAATTAGTTTCTTAAATACATTTACTACTTAATGGTTTTGAAACAACTGTTTAATTTTTAAAAATTTTGAGAAACTTACTGAATAACTTTTGTTCAGAACTTAGTAGGATTGTTTAATGCAGGACATCAATATGTGATGGAACTTGCTTGAAATATTTCTGTTATCTCGGGCAAAATGGATTAAATCAAAATACATCAGAATCTTAGTCCTTTGTTTTTGTCTGAACATGTTAGTTTAGTGCTGTCTCGGTGAACTGTGAGTGGAACTGTGATTTTTTTTTTTCCTTTCTTTCTTTTTTCTAATCTATAGAATCCTTCATGCAGCATGAGGGCTGTTGGCATTTTGAAAGGTTGTTAGTGGGTAGCATACATGTTCTCCTTTTTGTTTTTGAAACTTGTTTGTAAACATGAATAAATCTGCCCTTTTGTTAAAATAAAATTGCAGCAATGGTTTCTTACAGATTTTTTTTCTCAGCTCCTTCACTGGAAACACTGAAAAGTACTCTTTTGTATCACTGGTTAATGTCCAACTGCAATTTCAAGATGGTAACAGCCCCACTAAAAACAGTACTTTGGGTAAATGGAATCAAGGTGGCTGCCTCCAGAATGAATGTAAGCTAAGGTACTCAAAAGTCTTCACTGAGCCAAAAGGATACTCCTTGGGAATGAATAGGTCTGCCTGAAATTCCAAGACTTACTGTGAGTACTGCATAATAAATGTATCCCTCACCACTTAAGTGAGGGGAAACTGAGAACTGACATACAGCACGGGTGAAAATACATTTTTCAGTTGATTAATATCTTATGTACCAAAACTGACCTGCTAGCGATTGACTGGAGAAGTTACGGTCTGCCTCAGCTGTGTTGTTTGAACAGTGAAGGATGATGGAACAGTACTTGATCTGGTACTTCCTCATGTTTTCTAGGTCCAATCCTGCTTAGAAGAGCAACCGAAGAGATGAGTTGTGAACTCTTTTATTTTCCTTTCTTTTTCCAGCTCTGTGTTTGTTAAAATAGCGAGTGAATTTTTTTTCTGAGTAATCTAGAATTTTGGAGATTTCTAAAGGGGTCCCTTCAAAGGAGTGCAAGAATGAAGTTGATAATGGGGGAGGAGATAATACTAGAGGAGACTGCAGAAATGAGCAGGTCAGGAAGCTCGAGCGTATCTTTCCCTTGTGGGATACGTGCATGCTTGGGTTTGTCCTTTAGCAGCTAATGTTCAACCTGTAGCACTGTATCCCACTGTCAACCACTCCTGAATTCAGTCCTTTCTATTGTACCGAGGTAAATACACTGAATTCCAGGCAAGGAGGGTTTGCACTTGACACTTTGTACAGTAATTTCTCCCACATGTTTCTAGCACTTTCCTTATGTGATAGTTCTTACCTAGAGTGCTTGGTAGGGGGATCAGTTTTTATGTAAGCTGGTTTCTCCCAACTACAAAAGTCAGATAAGCATTGGCTTAAAATGAGGAGAGTTTCTTTACCCGTGAAGTACACTGCCACGTGAGAAAGTATCTTCATTAACGCATCATAATTTGATTTCATTTGAAAACAGATTTTAATTTTTTCCCTCTCTTCTAGCTGTGATCATGACTGCGTGTTACCTTGTGTTTGGAATAAAGACTACACTTAAGCCTTTTGAGGGGGGTGGGAGGGTGAATGTAGGCTTTGTACATCAGTGGACCCTCTTGATTCTGTTAACATCAGTGTGCTGTTCTTACAGGAAATTTCCTTACAGAAATAAGGAAAAGTTGTTTAAGAGGGGGGGTATGCTTTCTTTGTGATCTCAAGAAATCATAACGTTGCCTAGATTATGAAATGGTTATCAGTAAGCTCATGAGGCCTTCATTGCCTTTCTGGTTGTAAGGTTTACTTGTCTTTCTTCTTGTAACTGAAATAAATAAAAGTGCTGTTCATCTCAGTCTGTATGGGGACTGAAGTTCTTGAATGTCAGTACAGTGCTGATTTAAACCTGAAATGCCTGCCAGTTCTATAAAATAGCTCTTGCTACACCTTTAAGCTCATTCCCTGTCAAGAGGTCATGGTGTACGTGGTATTACAAGCAAGCAATAGTAACTTTTAACATAAAGCAGTTCTAGACTGACTACTCTTTGAAGTGGCTTAACGTTCAGTATCCTGGGTAGGATGTCTACTATATTTGTGTATAAGACAAATGCTAGGACACCTAATCTTGGCTTTGAGGGAGGGGTGAAAATCGTTGTATAAGAGGACTCATTTTTTTCTGTATTGGTCTTAACAGGAAAATGCTGCATCATGGAGTAGTCTGGAGAGAATAATGGAAACAAATACCTTAATGCCAGACCAATAGGTAAATGCAAGGGTCTGTAGCAAGCGCAAGCAGCCAAAAAATGTGAACTAACACTCTCGGAGACTTTCTTAGAATAACAGGAACTTTTCCAACGTGTTGAAGTGAGCAAGCAGCTGTAATATTCATGGAAGGATAACTTGTGTATGGCTGACTGTATTGCAAAGTTATTCCAAAGGCCCGATAAGTTCAGTTTCTACCGTCAGTAGTGTCAACCTCTGCAGAGCCCTAGAAGAATCCAGAACATATTAAGCCTTGCGTAAATTAAAGTAGAATGTCTTACATGTCCTTACTGCTTTTCTGACACAAAGACTTGGTTCTAAAGAGCTCCTGCTTTTTTCCACCTCCACCCTTTCCCCAGGCAGTGCATGTCTTCTGATCTTACAGATTCCAAGCCCTCACTGAAATCCCTTAACTTTGTTGGATAAGCCTAGCCAGCGCGGAGGGTCCAGCTCCAACTTATCGCCAGACTGAACTGGCCTGCTTATTCAGGGCCATGTCATGAGAAATTCTGGGCCACAATCGAGAGCCTTTAGAGCCGTTCCTGCTTATCTTCTCCCCTGGACTGTACACAGAACTACCCAACCACCTTCTTCAAGAGACTGCAGCATCCATCAAGGAGATATGGCTTACGTGGTGTCTAAACCAAAAGCCTCCTACAGGTACTACTTGTCCTTTTTGTTCAAAGTGAGGTCTAGGATGAGGATTTGCTTCGAAAACTCTGGGATGGGCTTAAACACCTGAAAGAAGACAATATGAAAAAGGTAGCTCGCTAGAGAGCGGCAGCACCATTCTAGTTACAAAGCATAAAGCTGGAGTCTGTGCTTACACTGCAAATCTGGCAAAGCAGGGAGTATTCCTCAGTAGGGCAAACAAATTGGACATGGCTCTTACGCTTTCATAGTAACTCAGGAGCATTAGTAGGAGATCTCTATATAAAAGGAGAAGAGATTGACATAACTTATGTCCAAAACATGAACTGCTGCAAGGAAGTTTCTCCTGCCCTGTATGGAGTAGGCAGAGGACTTTGTTCTGTGTCCACATACAACTTTATGACCGCTTCAGGTCTTGTTAGCATTGTGGGTGTATTCTTTTAAAAGATAGATAAGGATGCCTAGCATTGCAGAAGATAGGCAGTAAGCTTGCTTGCTTCAGCCATGTCTGATCTTCAAGGTTTAGTGAATTCCTCTGTAACTCTTGACTACTGTTATGTGCACCTGACATCTAGTTTTCTAGAAATCTATAAAATTGTTAGGCTGAATAGGATTCCTTGGCTTGCCCCTACTGGAATTCGAACTTGGAAAAACAACTAGTAAGGGGATTTCTGGGAATTAACAGCTTTTTGTTGAGGGAAGTGTACGTTCTGGAATACTGGTACATCACTTGGCATCTCAAATTCTGGTGGTGTGACAAGTGTCAATCGAACTATGAAGCAGCAGTTGCTCACTGAAATGCAAGTATGCATTCTGTATCCCTTTGATTCACTGCAGAGCTAGCAGTATCTAACAGTATTCTGAATATCTTCATCTGCTTTCCTAGGCTGCCTCTCTTACAGGCCACGAAGCTGAAGTATGCTGGAAGACTGTAAGTACGACCATACAGAAAACTTTCTATGGCTTCCTCCTTAGCAAAGGCACAGTCTTGGTGTTGCTCTATGGTGATTGCTAAGGCACGAATTGAATACTAGCTTTTCCTGTTTAAAAGCTTTCAGAGTCTCCTGTAGAGAATCGGAGCGTACAGTTCAAATGCTTCTAAACTTTGTGTGAATAGCCTCCCAAAACTTCTGATTTAAGGTACTACAATTGAAAAAAAAAATAAAAACACTCCACAAATAACAGGATGTATCTTCTAGGGTTTATCTTTGACAGTTTCAGTTTTACTAACACAGGATTTAACCTGACATTTTCCCTCTTCCACAAGTTGGTTGCTCTGATGGTTGTAGGTACAAAGCATCGTCAGTTATGACCTAAGCTAGTCTCAAGATCTCCTGAAGGTAAGCCTCTATTTGGCTGATGATTGTGGGGAAATACAGAGCTTATTTTGAATACTGTGCTGGCAGCTACTGCATAGTGTTTTGTGCTACATATTTTAGGAGAGAACCTGCAAAACTACCAATTTAGAACATTCAGATCCTTGTCACAGGACCTGTCAAAGGATACATGGGGCAGACATAGACTACATGAAACAGAGAGCTGTTGGAATTGATATTTGGGTAGGAAGTGATAGGGTTTGCTTTCTGACAACGCTACTTTTAAAGATGGTAGAGAATGAACATTTAAGACCAAATGTCTCTCCAGGTGGTTCATAAAACCCTAGCTGAGCCCTTGATGTTCCTTCGTACCTCTGTGCCTGCTTCTACGAAAGCACCTTGGTACATAGACAACGTTCCAGCTCCACACATAGCCTGACTTTGGTCAGGCTTGCAGATGTGCAGGTGCTGAGAATTAGGCTAACACTTTTCAATTTAAGCCTTGGGCAGGAAGCTTCAAAAACATTATGCCTTAACTTCTGTCGGTTATATCTTAAAGACCCGCTTCTAGTAAAAAGCCCTAAAGGCAAGGCTTTGAAAATATGCATAAAAGGCCTATGAGGATTTAATAAGGAAAACACACACAAAGGCAACGTCAGGTAGCTAGGTAATAAACATCTACTCACCTGAACAAGCGCGGTGACCCTGACGTGCAGAGCCCTGCACGGAGAGGAGCGATGGATCCACACCGCAATTAATGTGAGCAGGCGCAGGCTGCGCTGTGCTGCACGGACCCCTTGGCCACGGGTAGCAAATCTGGTTAACAGCCCCTTTTCCTCCCCAACCCCAAAACCAAGCATTAAGCTCTTCAGCTGTATAGGGGTCTCGTTTGCCACAATTGGGCATGTGAGGGGCGGAATCAAAGGAAGCAGCCAAACTCTTCTCACTGGCACCCACTGACAGGACAAGAGGCAATGGGCACAAGTTACAACACGTGAAATTCTGTCCGAACACAGGGAAACACTTTTTTTACTGTGCAGGTGGTCAAACGCTGGCCCAGGCTGCCCAGAGAGGTTGTGGAGTCTCCATCCTTGGAGACACGCCAAACCCAACTGGACAGAGCCCTGAGCGGGGGGGGGGGACTAGGTGAGCTGCTGAGGTCCCTGCCTACCTCGGCCATTCTGTCATCCTGAAATTCTGGAGCAGGAGGTGTAATTCTATAGGGTCTCCCCATTGGCCTCATGGATATTACGTAAGATGTACACGCGGATGGAATTCAACAAAGAAATCACTTGCTGGAGTGACCAAACCTGAGCCAAAGCCAGAAAGGAACCTTAAGCTGCCCTGACAGATGGGCTTGCTGATATTTGCCTGCTGTAAGGCGTACTGTGATGGCAAAGCTTGGATTGCTTCTGCTGTAGTAAACCTTTTGCAATGATGACTGACTGGGAAAGTAAAAAATTAATGTCTTAAATGGCATCAGCTTCAGCTACGTTCTGTAAAGACATGATGGGCCTCCTGGAATCCTGATGCGCTAAGTAACCAGCTAAATAATTCTGGTGATAGCTCTTTTGGGCTTTGAAACATTGAAATGAAACTTATACTGTTGTTGTTCTAATGGGGAAAACAGCTGTCCCTGTATCTTAAAAATATATCTTTTTCAGAGCCAGTTCTTTCCATTCATCTTGTCAAAAGAGCTCTCCTATGAGTTGCTCTAGACAACAGCACAAAAAGATGCTACCATTTAAAAAGTACTCCCAAAATGATTAAGCATAAGCAACTCCTACCTTGCTTGGTTTTTATCTAAAATGCTACAGCTTCCAGGCTTTTAAGTTACTGCCTGCAAGTTGATATCCTATGCTTGCTGGCCTGTTAGGTATCCCAGAAGGCTTCTTACAAGAGAAGGACTCGGGTTGTCTAAAATGTTACCAGTGACTTTGATCTTTTTTGGAAGGATGGGGCCATTAGGTGCAGCAAAAAGGGGATAGCATATGTGCATTAAAAAAAACTTGCAGTTCCCATTCCTCTGCAGAAGCATCTTTTAGTAAATAGAAGCATGTATTTTTCTTTTCTTTCTTCTAGCAGCTCTTTCTCTTATCAACTTCTTACCAGTTGAAAATGGAATAAAAAGAATTGAAAGTTTGTCCTATGGCTAATGTAAGTAACACGAAGCTTGGTGCAAACAGTGTTACACTTCAGTGTTCTTACAGTTCTTAGAGTTGTTCTCTGGTGAGCTGAACTTAAGCTAACATCTAATCTTGAAGTCTTCACTGATGATATTTCTAAATTTCAGAGATGGTCAGGAATGAAGTTACTGGTCATGAATGAAAAGCTCCTTGTAGGACGCTTCAGATACCTTGGTTGTTTTGTTGTTTTTGGGCTTTTTTTCAAACTCCCAGTGAATCTTAGCTGGTTGGTGAAGCTTAAACTGGACTTGAGCTTTTCTCATCTCCTGTTAGGAGAGAAACCTGCAGGAGAATAACACAGAGTTTAATCGTTACTGTTCAGTGCTGAATTGCATAGAATTTGTGTGGCTTCTAGCCCCTGCCCCTTCCCCCCCTTCCTGAGCGTACCCCATTGCAGTGCAATGCAGTTCTGCAGACAGCTCTCTGGGAAGATACTTTGAGCTGTAAAGAGAGATACTGGGTTAAATCGGTATTCAAATGTTCAAAATAACAGCTTCTTCAGGCTTTCTTTATGGAGATGGGAGACTATTCAGCAGAAAATAACTGTTCAGTGAGGAAAATTCACAGTCTTTTTGTCTTTGCAGGCATTAAAGGAATGATGCTTCATGAAATAATCTGACTGAGACTTCCTGAATTTCTACTGCTTTGAGCAGGAGTTTGCATTAGATGACTTCCCAAGGCCCCTACCCTGTAATCCCATTTTTAAACTATCTTCAGTGGGTATCTGTTAAAACTTTGCTTATGCCTTCTAATATTTGTGGTTTATACTACAAGCCAGATATGCTCAACCACTTCAAAGTAACAGTCTGTAATTCATAGGAAAGCTCGCAGATTTTAATGCGATCTCCAGAAAGCTATGCTGCAGACCTGTGTAAAGCAGCTGCTCCTCAAGGAAGAAGAGGATTTCTCACTCTGCTATTTGTCTCTTTCAAATCTTTTAGGTGTATAAAGGATAAAAATTGTAGCTATTTCTAAGGAAAATGAAAAGCTGACTTACTTGCAGATGCGTGTGGTTTCACTGCCCTGCTCTCTACTTAGGACTCTCTTGCAAGAACTGGCTCCTTTCTCTCAAAGCTACTGTGGGTTTTTTTCTGGTTTTATGTGTTTAAGATCAGTTTCTGAAAAAGAACATTCTCTTGGAGGCATATAAAGTTAATAAAATCTATATTATTGTTCTAACTGATCAAGAATAAAGAGCACTGAAAAAATATGTTTTCAATTATAGAAGCCTATAATTTAAATGGAATTGAGAAGCTGACTTTTCTCCTTACCTTAGTTCATAGAGTGGTGGTGTTACAGGCTTTTATTTAATTGAGCAAAGTGTCAGTGAAATTAAATTAAATGCAATATCGGTTCTGCTGTTACATACAAAAGCTCTCTCTTTTGCCTTGAGTTACAGAAATATTTTGTTACACTTGGAGAGTTTAGTGTTGTATGAGACTTGGAGTCTCTTTTTACTGGTTCTCAGATAATTGCATATAAAACTTTAAATGCTAATGTAGGAAGCCTGACATTACAAACCTGCCATTCTGGTCTGAAAAAGAACATAATAGGAAAAAGCTTCTGTTGAATATTCTGCGTATAAGCTGCATAGTAAAACTAGCTGGCTGGCTGACCAAATGTTAAAGTGATGATTCAGATAGAAATTTGACATTCTAACTATTGAAAAAATAGCTGGGTTTCTGCAAAACAGTTGTCATAGCCTTTTTTTGTTATAAATAACACATTGCTTTTGAAACTAAAACAGATTTAAAATACATATGTTTAGAAGATGTGGGGGATTGCCTACACCACTAAATCTTAATATGCTGCATTTTGGCTCTCTACCTTAAAGGTGCAGAAATCATTTGAATTTTCTTCTGTAGGGCCAGAATATTGCAGCACGTTTCATTTCAAAGGTATTATTGTTTCAATAAAAGACGAACTCAACTCGACGGCAGGAGGTTAAAAGTATTCTGAATTGCCATTTTTAAAGAGCTTGGGATAGCGGGGGTCCCCAGCCATTCTGCAGGCGTGTCAATACTTGAATACAATTATTCCAGCTTTAAAGCTCACTGACTTCGTTCTTTTTCAAAAGGGCCACAAACAGTCCAAGTCTGAATATCAACTAAATGATCATGTGTCAGCTTGATACCAATCAACACGATCAACATTTGGAATGAAGAAGTGCTACAGGCTTTTTGATCACCGGATGAGGAGCGTGAGCTGATAAAATACCACTTGAGAATACTACTTTACATCAGCTTTCTTCATTACTGTCCCCAAAGGCAATCAGCACAACCCACAGACCTCTCAGTGTTTGTTTTCCAAAGTCATGCTTGATCTCTGACAATCATTGTCAAAAAGACTGAAATGTTGAAACACGCTCCCGCGTGCTGTCATAAACCCGGGTTGAAACGTTGCGCTTAGATCGATCCAAGTTCAACAGTCAAGCCATAGATAGTGATTTCCAAACTGCCTGCGTTTGAGGGATTGCCAAATATGAGACAAGTGCTCCTCTGGGTTTCTTGCCCTGTTTCAGTCTGGCAAGGCTTGATGGTTGTACTGTAACTTAGAAATCAGGCTTTGGAGGAAACTTCATGGAGAAATACATTTAACCACTAACCACCTTAATAAAATTATACAAGAGGTTTGCTTGGGGTGGGGGGAAGAGTAATGTTATGAGATAAAAGGGCTTAGCCATTTCAAAGAATGGAATTTGAGGGGGAAGTGTCGTTTTTCTGTTAATGCTTGTTGCTGCTGATACTCTAGCGTCTCCAAGCTTTTGAACAAGCTTTGACACTTGTCAAGGAGAATCTCCTGGTGCTGGGGCTCCCTTTTGCTCTCCCAGTGGTAAAGCATGGACAAGTTGCGACCTAACTATGTATATAACCAGCCTTGTCTGTCGTTGAGCAACATTCCCTGAAAATTGTACCTGTTCTGACCAAACTGGGTTGCAACTGAGCCTGTCGCGCAGCAGCAGGATGGTAGTCGGTGATGCTGGCCCAGGTTACCTCCTCTGCTCAGCTCCCCAATTCCTGCAGTGTCCTCTCAGCCGTGCCATTTCAACAGCTTCTGCGACAGCGTGGTGAACCGCACGGGAACCGCTTCTGGCTAAACCGCGGCTGCAAGGTGGTGCTTGTTGGATGCTCTGTCGGCTGCACGGGCTGTTCTCTGGACAGCAAAACTGGAGCAGAAAGGGGCTCCCCTCTGTGGCTCCGGTATCTAGAGGTGGAGGAAGCAGCAGCAAAAATACTGTGGATGAAGGAAGTGAAGTGGGAGTGGAAGGAAAAGCGTTGAGCAGCGAGGAGGTTGCTGGAAGCTGCAAGGGAAGCAAAGCAGGATGACGGCACAGGAGCGAGAGGAGCAAAAAGAATGAATGTACAAGTTGAAAAGTGTGTATCTTGGAGCAGGCTCCTCTAGCTCAAGGCATTAATGTCAGAGTGCTACGTACTTTGCCCTCTATCAGTTTATGCTTTTGCTTGAGCATTTCAGTCATCTTTACTTCTTGTTTTGCTTTGGAGGAGAACCTACTCTGATCTGTGCTGTGCATCTGAATACCGAAATTTGACAATCGCCATGGATCATTGTATGATTTCACATAAATCATATGTGAAAATCACGATAGGTTGGTGGGAGCGTAACAAGACTAGAATATCAAATGTTCTAAGTAAACTGATGTAAGAAACTTCATCCAGTGCTTTTTGTTTAAAATACCAAAATTAAATGTTGCTAACATAATTAAGTAGTGTGTCACAGTAAAACGTGCCTGTCTGCAAGTGTTCGTATGCTTTTGGTGAAGACGTAAGTTTCACAATCATATTCAATACTAAGGCAGGAAAACTTCCTTGCAGCAGGACTGATCTTGAAGGCAGCTCTTGTAGCAAGCATGTAGGACCCTTTTCTGACAACAAATAGGAAATTCAAAGCACACCCTGCCTGTTCCACGGGTGCAAGAACAAGCTGTTCATACTAACGGCAGGCTGTGTTCTTTAAAACAAAAGTCTGGTTAAGGATGAATTCTCTTAAACTAGAGTGAAACTAGCCAGCAAACAATTTCTAAGTAAGAATTAGTGCAAACAAATGCAAGCAGAGTAAGTTAGGTGCTATCATCTCTAACAGGTTGCCTTGTGATCATTTTAGCACGAATTGAATTTTTTGTCTCCATCAGAGAGATCGTGTGGTATGAAAATACTCGTTAGGCTGCGGCCTCACGGCGTACTGAAGGAAAACTGCCGGGGTTCGTTCCGAACGGGCAGAAGCCATCGGAGCACGCTTCCTGCGCCACTGCTGCGACTGCAGCTGCAAAAGCCGTGGTGCCCAGATATCCCTTCCAACGTGGAAAAAGAAGGCACTTTGACTTCTGTTTTCTTTTCTGCAGTGCTCATGGATTGCAGTGATACCGGTGTGCCGCGTATTTTGTCTGCTGTGAGGCCAGACTGATCCTCTGTGCAGCTGGGACCAAGCTCCACAGTACCTGTATGTTAACTGCCACGGCGAAACACCCTGCAGAATCCCAACTGGGTTGTGATGGAGATTCTGGGTATAGTGTGTCCATATGCAGCAGCCTTGTGATTAGAAGTGTGCAAAATGATAACGAGAAGTCATGTTTTGCGAAACAATAGAACGCTACAGGGAGCCTGAGCAGTGCTCTCGCAAACTTGTTTTAACAAGAAAATTAGGGGCGTTCTTCCCTGCTCCATTTTGTGATATTAAGCAGATGCCACCTTCTGTTTCTCTCCGCCGTGCAGTACGTGGGTTGTTCAGCCATTCAGAAGTCACCCCTCTCTGAAACAAACCCAGTCATTATGCTGAGATCAGCATAAAATTTCATAGCATTAGAGCCCCTGCAAGAAGTCTTAAAGCGAGCTGACGCACATCCAGCTAGGCATGTAATGCAGCCTTCCTGTAGGAGAGGAAAGGGAGTTTAAAAAAAGAAGGTGTGGAGTGAGGAAGGTATTTGCAGTTTGGACTTTCTACGCCCAAAATGACCCACTGTACTTGCACGCCTCATCAGTGGAATAGGGCCCATTGGTTAGATTTTTATCATTTCACAAGCAGCATTTGACAAGATGTCACTCCGCCACTTACTCTTTGAATCAGAGCAGTGTCTAGCTGTGTCATGTGTGGTGGCAGCTTTTATACTCGATGCAGGCACGCAAACAGAGCAGTGTATTTAATAATAAAACTTCTGAGAGTCTGAAACTACTGGTACCCCCTTCATCTTTCTGTGTGCACCAGCCACACAAGTAATATTCAAAAGAAAATCTAAACGGTAGGAGCAGGAAGCATCTGTGGTACTCTGTCATGTTGTGGGTTTGCCAACTGTCGTGCTGGAAGGCTCTTCCTGCCCAAGCAGCCCGTGCTGCAACAGCAAAAATAAAAAATAATGTACGGATTCAGGCTTTCCTTTGCCAAAGAAGGCCCTACCCTGCTCTGGTATAGCAATAATGAATGCAGAGCAATCAGCATTTAGGGTTGCCTGTGAAGTGGCTAGAAGTTCAGGTAGACGACATCAGTTACTCTTCCTTTGTCCACTGATGCAGTCCCTCCATCATAGAAGGCCATTAGATTAATCGGGTATGATTTGCCCTTGGTGAAGCCATGTTGGCTGTCTCTAATCACCTCCTCACCTTCCATATGCTTTGACATAACTTCCAGGAGGATCTGCTCCATGGTCTTACTGGGCACAGGGGTGAGGCTGACTGGTCAGTAGTTCCCAGGGTCTGGTTGTGATATTATTCCCTTTTCTCCGGTCACTGGGGACTTTGCCTGACTGCCGTGACTTTTCAAATATGATGGAGAATGGCTTAGCAACTACACCTGCCAATTCCCTCAGGACCCCAGGATGTTTCTTAGACTATATGTTTCTTAGACTAAAAGTAACATCATATATATTCCAAATCAGCCTTGCACTTCAAATCTATATGTACCTACTTGACAGCCTTTTCTTTTCCATTTTCTTGCTGCTGTTGGCAAACAGACTTTCATGGGCTTTTGAAAAGAAAATTTCAACAAAACCAAAAAAACAACAGTACTTCACAAGTCACTTTACAGTGTTAATATTTATTTTCATAACCATTCTGATGTAGGAGAAAAAAAGGTAGGATGAGAGGTTGCAGAGATGCCGGGGGCATAAGGTATAATGGTTCTACAACTGCAAGACAGCCTATAATTAAATCTTTGTGCCCTGAGACTACATTCTTCTCCTGCATGTAGGTGGATGAATAACCGACACCACGCTGGCAAAGCATATCTCACACTCCCTTCTAGCACCCACGGCGCACTGCTGCCTGCTTGTGTTCCCTGTCTGCCAACAGCCTGAGGGCCAAAGGCCTCTCTAGGGGTCTGGACAGCTCTGCTGCTAACACAGTTGCTCCCAATATGATCCCACGTAATTAAAGTTGGGGTTCTCAGTTTTATTTTAAGGTAGGATTAACATTAAGTTAAAAGTCCTCATCTCAGATATGACAGAACTTTAGGTGGGCTAGCATATCACATTTGCCCCTTGTGCACATGCATTGTACTACCTCTATTATGAAATCATAGGTGATCAGTGTAATTTATGTGGTCATTGCAACACACAGGCACAAAGGGTACCACGTTTGTCTATGTGTCCTTGAATTCTACACATACTTTTACTAGGTCCTTTCCTACAGTGACCATGCAGCCTGCATGAACCTTGAGTTACAATCTTAAAGTTTTCCTCCATATACACGATTTCTGTTTGGACATATACTACCTTAACTCAGCGCCTGAGAAAAAAACTTCACAGCTGCTGAAACAACAGCCTACGCTTGGAAGATATTTTCTGATGCACCATTTATCATTGTCATCACAGGGCACAACAACTTAATACGGTAGATTGCACTTGTATATCGCTGAACAGTTATTCTCAGCCTTAAAAAGACAATGCCAACTCATAATTGTATTAAATTATTAGGAATTACAATAATCTTAAAATCATTCTAAAAATAAAATCTATGCATGCTAATGAGAAAAATAGTCAGCATAAAAACTATTACCTGCCAGCTTCATAACTACAGCCATTATAGCTAATTATATGTCTGCGGCAAGGGAATACTTTGCTTCCTACAAGCATTTGGGAGTCTTCAAAACACTCTCAGGTGAGGAGAAGCAGCAAGGAACAGACTAACTCTGTAAGCCCTACAATCTGAGAAACACTCTTCCAGCAATTTGTAGAAAGAGGGATGCCGCCCTCTTTCTCTCAGTAGTTGCAGTCCTTCCTTTGCTTTATGCCTATCACCTGGCACTTTATAATTCAGGAATTTTGTGGGCTGGTACAGATTCCAGTTTATTGACCTGTTAGCACCTCAAAATGAGTAAAGGATGCTGAGCTGCTGGAAGTGTAGCAGCTGTGAAGGAGGCAAAAGGAAAAAGATCCAGTACGACTGGGTGTGGTGGTGCATTTCTTCCCCCTCTCTGGGCTGATCTATGAACTCAGGAAGTCTCGCCAAGCCTTAGCATAAGCATAATGAGTCGGGTGGTTAAGTGTCCCTTGAGCATACCCGGAACTCTCACAGGGCTAAGACAGGAAGTCACGCGGACTGTCTCAAGGACTCCTGTTGCCTGGTGAAAACAAAAAACGAAAGTAGAGATAACTTGTTCTCTCATAACAACCTTGAGATATATCCCAGTCCTCCCCTGACAATCTTGGAGCATCCCGTATCTGAATCTTAAGTCACTCCCTGACAGCCTTGGAGCCTTCCTTATCTGAACCGACATGAAACGGTATCAGTGCTCCTGGAATACCAGTAATTTGCTAATGACTAAAGCCAATCATTTCCCGAACCCGTAAGCAGCGGTACTGAGTGAGACCCATCAAGCTCTCCTGGACTGCAGCGGGCTGTGACCAGCATCTCCCTCTTTGAGTGGGACACCTCTCAGAGCTCACAAACTTCTCCGTGAAGGTCGGAGGTCTCTTGCCAAAAGTCGACAAGACTCGGGCTGATTCTCTCCGCTCCTTGAGACTCCATCCTTCGCCCGTTGAGAAAGATGCTGAAGCATTCGACGTGAATATTTTCTCGGAAGTCAAGGGGAATTTTTTATGTTCTGAAGCTGTGAAGGCAAATTATCAGCCTGCATAGCATCAGTGCAAAGAGTGGCTAGCAGATTTTTCACGGAAACCTTCCTATGTACTTGTGATAATCCTGCTTTTTTCAGCACTTTTAACAGTATTGTTTTAAATGTGCATTTCATGGTTAAACACAATTGATTTGGAACTGTCCTATAACTGACGAATCTTACATGTTGGCCTAATTACTGACCTGATTCTGTAGATGTAAGAGTTTATTGGCAGATGAAACTCTGTAAAATGCAGACCGGATTTAAAAAAAAAAAAAAAAAAAAAAAAGAAGAGGGCAGTTGCAGCGTAAGCTCCTTCTTCAGGAACACTCGCATATCGAGTGGCAGTGTTGCTATCACATCCCTCCCTTTCGCTAATTGAGGTCAGCCCTCGTTTTACCAGCGCAGCAGTGGGAGCAGTGTTTTTTCCAGTGAGATCGGTTCCCTCACCACAAAGCCGCATCCACATCCGCAGTGCTAACGCCAACATTTCTGTGGTGTTGGTTTGGTTGGTTTTTGTTTTTTTTTTTTTAATTTTATTTTAAAAATGTAATTGGCCATTTTTAGAGCACTCAAGGTCTGTTTAAAGCCAACTCTGTATGACACAGGCGCTGGCTGGGAAACCTAGAAAGGTTTCTTTTTGTGTTGTTTATTTTAAATAACAACCCTCAGGTCCCGTTTCCCGCCTCCTGCTCCGGCACCCACCCACCCGCGCTCCCCCAGCGGCAGCTCGGCCTCTCCCAACCACAACCCGCCATGTCCCCACCGAGACGAAGAGACTTTAATTAGCCGGGCCCGGCCGGGAAGGCGGCTCCGGGCCCGGCCGCTGCGGGCAGCTCCCGCCCGCCGCTGAGGTAACCGGGCAAGGCCAAGGGCGCTGCGGCTCTACGCCTTTAAGAAGGAGTCGAGCACCTACACCACCGATAGGCGCCTCTGCCGCCCCGCCCCGCCTTTTCGCGGGTTGAGCCGGCCGGCCAATGGGCGGATCGAAAAACGCCAGGTTGGCGCCGCGGATGAATTCGGGGTTCGGTTGGCCGCGCCTGGAGCGCGGGGGGTTTGAGGGGCCGCCGCTCCCGCTCCGCTCCGGCCTGGCCCGGCTCCATGGCCTCCGCGCTGGTAAGGGCCCGGTCCCGGTCCCGGTCCCGGTCCCGGTCCCGGTCCCGGTCCCGGTCCCGGTCCCGGGCAGACCGAGCGTGTGGAGCCTTAAGGGCTCCGGGGGGTTGAGGGGAGGGCCGCCCCCTCCCCCCGTGCCGGAGCCTGACGGTGCGCACCCTCTCCTCAGGAGGATCCCGTCTTGATCCGGCCTTTCCGAGGCCACAGAGCGGCGGTGACCGGCGTCGCCTTCAACGCGCAGGCCGCGGGGCTGGGTGAGTGCGGGGCGGGGGGGGGGAGGCGGTTCGCTCCTTCCATCCCTCCTTCCCTCCCTCCCCGGCAGCCGGCGGAGAGTCGAGTCGAGCCGGGCCGGGCCGGCTGCGGAGGCGGGGCGGGCTCCCCCGGCGGCCGGGCGGGCCGAGGAGTCTCTGCCCCCTTTCCTTAAGCGACAACTTTTTGAGCAAACCACGAAGCGGGAGGAGGGGTTTGTCCCGCGGCGAGAGGCGAGGAGGAGGAGGAGGAGGAGGAGGAAGTAAGTGAGGGGAGCGCCGGGGCCGGGGGGGCTGCTCCGCGCCTGCCCCGTCCCCCCCCCCCCCTCCCCTCCCCGCAAGCTCCGCCGTCCTCCGGGAAACCTCCGGGCCCTCACGGAGGGACTAGCTGGGAGTGCCCGCAGCCCCCTCCGTCCTCGGGGGGGAGAGGAAAGGCGGCGGGGGGGGGAGCCGGCACTGGTTGACGGAGCTGCTCTCTGCTAGGAGCTGCTTTTAACCGCCCGCGATGAGGATCCGTCTGGCGAGAAGATGGACGTGGGTCCGCAAAAGCTGCGTGTTTCTCGGCTTCTTGATGGTCGCTTACTTTGCGGTCGAGCTGTCGGTTTCTTCCTTCGGTGCCTCCCTCCCCGGGGAGAGCATCACCAAAGGGAAATGGGAGAGGCGCTTTTCTGACAGAGCAGGAGAAGCTGTGGATTTGGCTCGTCCCGTTTATGACAAATCCCCGCCCGATCCTTACGCCCCAGGAGAATGGGGTAAGCCCTCTCGCCTGCAGCTGACTCCCGAGGAGAAGAAACAGGAAGAAGAGCTGATTGAGAAGTATGCAATTAATATTTATGTGAGCGATAAAATCTCTCTCCACCGGCACATTGAAGATAATCGACTGAGTGGCTGTAAAACCAAATCTTACGACTACAGGAGGCTGCCCACGACGTCCGTTATAATTGCTTTTTACAATGAAGCCTGGTCAACGTTGCTGCGGACGATACATAGTGTTCTTGAAACATCGCCTTCGGTGCTTCTAAAAGAAATAATACTGGTGGATGACTTGAGCGATAAAGTGTATTTGAAGAGTGAGCTTGAAAAATACATAAGCCGTCTGAGAAGAGTTCGACTGATAAGAACCAACAAGCGAGAAGGATTGGTTCGTGCACGCTTAATTGGCGCTACCTTTGCTACTGGTGACGTCCTCACATTTCTAGACTGTCACTGTGAATGTGTCTCCGGCTGGCTGGAGCCACTGCTCGAGAGGATCGCTGAGAACGAGACTGTTATTGTTTGCCCTGTCATTGACACCATTGACTGGAAAACGTTTGAATACTACATGCAAACGGCAGAGCCCATGATTGGGGGGTTTGACTGGCGGCTGACATTCCAGTGGCACTCGGTGCCTAAACATGAGCGGCTCAGGCGGAAATCTGAAACCGACCCAATCAGATCCCCAACTATGGCTGGTGGCTTGTTTGCTGTCAGCAAGAAGTATTTTGAGTACCTGGGTACCTACGATACAGGAATGGATGTCTGGGGAGGGGAGAACTTAGAATTATCGTTTAGGGTTTGGCAGTGTGGAGGCACGTTGGAAATTCATCCGTGCTCCCATGTAGGCCATGTGTTTCCAAAGCGCGCACCCTATGCTAGACCGAATTTCCTTCAGAACACAGCACGTGCTGCTGAGGTGTGGATGGATGAGTACAAAGAGCACTTTTACAACAGAAATCCTTCAGCAAGAAAAGAAAACTATGGAGATATTTCTGAAAGAAAGATATTAAGAGAGCGTTTGAAATGCAAGAGTTTTAACTGGTATTTAAAAAACATATTTGCTGAGTTGCATGTACCAGAAGATCGTCCTGGCTGGCATGGTGCTATCCGCAGCGCAGGAATAGCTTCAGAATGCCTCGACTATGTCTTACCAGAACATCATCCTACTGGGGCTCACCTTTCTCTCTTTGGATGTCATGGTCAGGGAGGCAACCAATTTTTTGAATACACATCAAATAAGGAGATTAGATTTAACTCTGTAACTGAGCTATGTGCTGAAGTCCCTGAGCATGAAGACTTCATAGGTATGAGGAGCTGCCCAAAAGATGGATCTCCTATCCCAGAAATTATTATATGGCATTTTAAAGAAGATGGGACTATTTATCATCCTCATTCAGGAAAGTGCCTTACCGCTTATCGTACAACTGAGGGGCGTGCCGATGTACAAATGAGAACTTGTAATGCTGCAGATAAAAATCAGATTTGGAAATTTGAGAAATAATCACTGCTGATAGTATGAATCGAATGGACTGTAATCTCCAAGGTTTTTACACGTGTGAGCAGATAGCAATGTTTGATTTGTATACCTTGGAATGTCTTCAGATGCATCTGTAGTGGGGTAGAAACCGTATCTGCTGTGGTGAACTGTGTGGAAAGCAAAAGTAAATGCTGGGGTTTAGTTTCTAAAATGTCGAATACAGATCTAATGCCTTTTATTTTTGTAAAATTTTGATCTGTTATTTTCTTACTTTGGTCTGTCTTGATTATGGTAAAACAAAGGATTCTGAGGGGACTGAGGAGGGATTTTTTTTTTTTTTTTCTTAAACAGAACCCCTCCACACTAAACCTGCAAGATCATGTTACATGAAAGTAAAGAATCTTGCAGAAGTAGAAGTTGAGGTTGTTGCAGTGGAATTAACTGACCTATGTTGCAGATACATATGTTATAATGTATCTAACAGTCTAAGTAATGCTACAGTAGCATGTGGTTGAATCTACATTCATGTGGGAAGTTGAATCTGAAGCCTTGTAGTACTTTGCAGTTTTCTGGGAACTTACATGTGCTTAAGGGTTTCAGGGTGACAGCTAGCTATATTACATTGAAGAAAAGCAAGTTTTTTCAGTAGGTGGGCTTTGCCACTGCTTTGCAGTCTTGTGCCTATTCTGGAACCCTTACCTCATGAGGGTGAGTGAGGAGCTCTCATGCCTTTAGAGGAGTGTAGCAGCAGCAGAACCAAGGACATGCTGGTGGGTACCACAAATGGGAAGAAATAGGGGTAGCTACAAGTAAGAATTCTGTACAAAGGTAATGGAGAAGGAAAGAAAGCAGAGAATTGCATTAGCTACTGCTGTTTCTTTAGCTATATATTTAATACTTACGTTGCCTCTGTGTAAGCTTTTCCATGTTAATCCTGGCGTCCTAGGGACACATAGCTTATGTGACTATACCATGTTTTGTTTTGGTTTGGTGTTTATTTTTTTTTTTTTTTTTTTTTTTTTTGTTGGTCTGTTGGTGGGGTAGAGGAAGGAGACACAGAGGAAAACTTGGGCTGTTTTATTTTAAGTATTTTGGCAACAGCTAGGGGGCATTGGCTCTAGGTAGAGTTTTGGAATAATGCAGCATATCCTGCCTCTTTCTAGTCACGATAGTACCATGGGACACCTCGGGCAAGGTTGGGAAGCTGGAGTTCCTGAAGTGAGGGGAGTTGAAGAGGCAAAGGGCAGCTTGGAGGAACCAAGATTTGTTGGTTAGGTGGTTCACAGAACAACTTCTTTAGAATGTTTTCTGTATCCTGTTGTGTTGAGTTTTGAAGAATATTGATTCTAGAATCATGTCGCTAATCTGTTTTAAGTGTGATTATAGACAGTAGATGCGATAGCTATATTGTGTTCTTGGAAAAAAAAAATCTTGTATTAGTATCTGTGTTTTTTAGCTTTATATGATTTAAGTTGAACACTTCTCTTAATGTTTCAGGCATTCCAGCTTTTTTGATTACTTTCACTGAAGTGATAAATGTTCTTCAGTAGCTAGAGTGTAGTAATTCTTGACATGGGGCTGGTAGGTAGGAACTTGAGCTAGTGAGCAAAAAGAATCTGGATACTTGAGGAATGTAGTAGGTGTGCATTTGCTGCAGGTGTTAGTAGGTAGAAGGGTTAAAAGAGAGGAAGTGAGACCTGAAATAAGTGAAGATTTGCCAAAAATAAACCAAGAGTAACTTAAGACGTATTCTTGAATCTTAGTGGTTTTAAAGAGTTGAGAGGTTTGGGTGGAAGCAGGCTAAGATAGAAGGGAAACAGAAGAAGAAAATTTGGAGCTGGGGACGTAGCACTGAATCATGCTAAAAATGCTTGCCACTGTGTGGCATGGGTAGTTTTAAGTCTTTAACTTATTTTTAGGAGGTTAGTCGCAATTTGATTTTATTTTTCTTTTCTTTATTCCTTTTTTTTTTCCCTAAACTGATTTTTTTTTTTTTTTTAAAAGGGAAGTTCTTTACTATATAAGGGAGACATTCCTGAAAAATTCCATTCCACTCTGCAGCAAGGAATTCTTTTGTGGACCTACAAGTTATGAACCATTTATCAAGTTTTAGAAGGCAGCCAGTCATTACGTACTGGGGCAATAAATTATTTAAAGTATGTGCTTTTGTGAAAAGCTTGCTGTAGGCTGTTACATTCAGTAGAAATGACAGGAAAAAGGCCTGGGTTCTCCTACATGGCAGAGCATAAGTTGTATGTGCAATGCATGTTTCCTCAGATGAAAGTAATTAAATGTTGTGAATATAGACTATGCAACTTTTATATGGTTAACTTTTTTAGGACTTGGCAAAAACAATATTTCATATAAGAAAACTACCTTCATGTTAAAACTGACAAAGTGCTCCTTATCTATTTAAGCAATAATTCTAAGTGAACCTGCCTTTTAAAGTTTAAAAAGTTATTCTCTCTGTATGTATCTGAACCCTTCCTCCTTCTCCCCACCACCTCCCATTCTATTTTTGTGTTTTTTTTAAAAACTAAAAGGAAAAAAAAGCAAAAGTAAATAACCTCGCCATAAAAAAATAAATAAATAAGGGGGGGGGGGCGGAGGAGGGGGTTGAGAAGGAGAGAGAAAGAGAGAAGTAAAAAAACCTTAGCAGTTCAAGTTCCACTAGTTTAGAACTGAGTTGCAGCAATTCTACAGAAATACTCCAAT
Organism: Leptodon cayanensis; assembly: GCA_027564655.1. NCBI lineage: Eukaryota > Metazoa > Chordata > Aves > Accipitriformes > Accipitridae > Leptodon > Leptodon cayanensis. The sequence goes on along the minus strand of JANXJC010000064.1, from coordinate 11,106,379 downwards.
CCAGATATTTTTTCAATGTGTTAAGATTTCTGGAAAATCTGAAACTCCGAAAGATTTTCTATTCTGTTAGACTTTGAAAATTTGGGGAACACTTGTATATATTTTAAACTACTGATTTTAAGTGACTTAAAAGAAATTGAATGTAAACTTAACATTGAATAAATGTGGGAGGGCTTTGGGGTTTCTTTTGAAAAAATAAAATCCAGAATGATAAATATTGGCTAGTATGCTGACTCTTTTCAATTCTCTTCCATTTGTGCAAGTGCATGCAGTATACAATAAAAACTGCTATGAATTTGAACTTATGGGAGTTATTAAAAGTTCCTCTTAATTCATCCACTGTGCTTAGAATTCCAGACTGGTTCCCTTGACAGAGGTTCAATTAATAATTGTTTTCCTCCAAGTAGGAAATCTTGCAATTCACTGTTTAAATGTGTTTGTATTGTGACATTGCACCTTATCCCACTGAGATTTGCAAGGTTCCCATGAAGTGTGTGGGTTTTGTGGTGGTGTTTGAATAGTCATGCACACATCATGTGCACAGCCCTGTACTGCATCTGACCTCTAATTCTTGCACTGAGTTAATTATGTTGGGGATGCTTCAATATTTTGGGAGGGGAAAAAGATGACCAAGAGGTATATCTAGCTGTTAAAGCCCGGCTGAGTATCTCTCTTCTGATCTTTACACAACTTTCTTATAGTCACTACTGTGGTATTGTGGGAAATGGGAGTTTAATGGTAATTCCCTGTTGTGGCAACTTGTGTCTTCATATATACATGTGTATTTATGAAAATGTAAACTATCAATATTCACAACTTGCAATGAAACCAAGTTCAATTTATAAGTACCATAAAATTTTTTTCATGGCATATGTGAAGCCCAGATACGTGTTTAGAGAATTGCAGCAAAGTGGTGTGCAAAGGCCAAGTCTCTGTTCTTTGGTGTTTGATTCTGTTGTGACTCATCACCACAAAAGCAAATCACATAGAGACATGTCAGCTATACTTGGGTGTGTACAGAAACCACTGATGTTTAAAAAAAAAAAAAGAGCACTGAGGTTATAAACTGGACTAAGTTGCATATTGGAGTCAGCTCAGTGTGAATTTTCAGCTTGCTTCTTTGTAGCTGTATTTTGCAGTTGGTCAAATATTTTCATTACTACAGCAAGGACAAATTTTGTCTTTCACCTCTAAAAATGATTCTGGTAATGTTGTGTTTTCTGAGGAGCTTGTGCAACAGACCTGTTTGTGGTATGGCCCATCCTAAAAAATCCTTCTGGACCTTCTGTGTTTCTTTTGTTTCGGTTCCAATACTTTAAACTAGCCTTGGAGATCTGTTGTGGACCATGTACTGGTGGTCTGGTAATTGAAAGTCAGACTGGGTGCTGCCATACTTAGCAAGTGCTGACAGAATGCACCAATTGGTCTCATCTGCACTACTGTAGGACCTCATGCGTAATCTGTCCTGGAAGGTTCTTGCTTTTGAACACCTAAATGCACGGACAGCATGAACTTGAGGGGAGGAAAATGCATAAAGGATTAAAAAGCTGTCCTTAAAATACTGTGCTTGAGTAAATTGGAGCAGCATTGTTATAAAGTAGGCAAAATCCCTTAAAATGGAATAAAAAGAGAAATAGAGAAGTTTATTTGATAATAATAATAGTACATTTTTCATGTATAAAACTGTTTTCAAGGTTAGTATTGATAATGGAAATTAGTGCTGGCAACATCATTACCCTATAAACTCTTGTATTTAGTGCCTGTGGTTAGCTAAGATAAAACATTGACTGTTAGGCAAAATGCTTAGGTGTTGGCCATATGCACCAAAATTTATTTCAGCCTGCTTGACCAGGGAATGGCTTGGCTTCGCTGAGGCTCATTAATGGTAAAGGGACCTGGTTTCCTTGGCAGGATAGGGGCCAAAGTTGAATATAGATTCAGAGTTTTGGCTTAGAGTTTCTTTCTCTGGGTTTACACCTCTCCCATGCTGTTCAGACACAGAGACACATCAGCTTCTGTGCCGTAGGAGAATAATTCTGCAACGGGTCTGTTGGTTATTCATCCTTTCCTGTGCGGGTCCTGAACTGCTTCCCTCTCACCCCTGGGGTGGTGTCAGCTGGGCTGGAACTGCACTATCGGAGATAACAGTAGCCTTTGAGTGGCATGGTAATGAGTGGGTGGCCTCAAGAGAAAAACCTACCTGAGGATGGGGAGAGGATGCCGTGTGAGCGTAGGCAACGGGGAGTCCAGGGGGAGGACACGGAAGACACTTGTGGATGCGCCAGGGAAAGGAGAACCTCAAATTGCTGCTTGTGTCTCGTTAACCTTGGGATAATCCATCTGCGAGAGAGCGAACTACAAGAAACCAGGCTTTGAATTTATTGTACTGTCATTTTTTTTAAATATTTCCTTCAGGTTTTAGAACTGAAAGCAGAGAGGGCTGGTATTACATGGCCTTCATGCAGTCCTAAGGTCCCACAGGTGCTTGGTAGATCTGCATTATTTGTTTTAGAAACCGTCAGTCTTGTCTGTTGCACTTTTCCAATGTGATGCCTTCAAATTCTGTTTTAGCTTACACTTCACTTTTTCCTTTCTGTCTTATGCCACTCTAGGTCACATTTTTCTGAATCAAAGGGGAAAAAGAAATCATTCGGGTACAATTAGAAAGAGCCTGCAGAGTTCTGAAAAGTTGGAGGGGGAAAATAGCGTGTACTTCTGTGTCAAATTTAGGCCGACTGATATGGGCATAGGGATAGTCTGGTCCCACATCTTTAACCAGAACCTAGTCTTTTGGGAGTAAAATAATATCTCTGTGCCAAATCCCTAAGGAGAGTTTAATATCTAATATTTTGTTCAAGGCCTGCCTTGACACACGTGCTAATAAACAGACTCCATTCCTTTGTGCTGTGTTGGTGCCTGAAAGAGGTTGAGAAGAGAATAGCCGTCCTTTTCATGTCCTCTTCAATTACCAGGAGGTCCCTGTTCTTCTTCTCCCTCCCTTTCTGTCCTAGGGGTAGGAATTTTATAACTGAGGGGTGGGAGTGTGTATCCCTTGTTTTTATTTGTCCTGCATGTTAGCACTTAGCAGAGATGAAGATAAGAGGGGCATAGGAATTTCACACTTGCCAGTTTAATTCAACTGCTCGTTGCTTTTGCTGCATATAGTTTACTGAAAATGATCAAGCTCAAGTAAAAACTGTCTGCATTCTCAAATGTAGAAAGTATGATCCACCTGCAAAGTGACTAAAAAAAAAAAAAAGTTCACTCTCTCTATTATCAGACTGAAAACTTCACATTGTGATTTGAACTAGGCAAATGTTACTATTAAAAAAATTGGTACTTAAATAGGTTTATAGAATTATCTTATTTGGATATTCACTTTAGTGTAGGTATCCGAATTGTTAGAAATTATATCTTTGGTTTAGGCTGGCCTGCTTTTTCAGAGTTAAACACTTGATGCTTGAAATAAATTCCATCTCGGAGATCTAAGTGAGATCACTGAAAAATTTGTCTCTTGTTCTTAGTGTTTGGTAATGCCAAATCTGGATTCATACTTAATGACATATGCATGATGTTCGGCTTTGGATTTTTTGTTCTCTATCTTCTAAAGTACTTGTAAGCCAGTTTGCTAAATATATGGGAGAGCTACCTGTTAAGGATTATCCTTTACTCCTCCCAGTCTTCTGATGTCCTTCCAAAAGCCTGGTGTTGGCATTGCTGGCCGCCAAGCTTCTGCTCAGGCCAAGTATCCATTAAAACCCAATAACTGCTCCCTCCCCCTAATACCCAGTAAGTCCACTGGTAATTCCAAATCTGTAGTCATTAGCTCTGATTTTTCTGATAACAGTGAGCAGACTGATAATATCTTTTATTTCCTGCCAGCTACCTCCTCTTTGGATAGGTTTCTCATGGTGTGGAAGCTGAAGACACAATGCAGAGCTTATAAATTCGTAGGCCACGCGGAAGCAGTGACCAGCGTACAGTTCTCACCAGATGGGCAGCTGCTTGCTTCAGCTTCTCAAGATCGTACTGTCAGACTGTGGATCCCTTGCATGTGAGTACAGCTGGGCAATGCTGGCTATGTGTTTCGTTAATGGGCAATGTCAATATTGCAGTCTTTACCCAAGAAAAGTTTCTTTTTTCCTTCCCACATCCCCAGGCTTTGACAGAAACGGAGGTTGGGGAGCACAAGCAACGTGGTTCTTGACTGTGTTCCTTGTTCTTTGCTGAATACTCTGTCGTTTCAAAAGAAAAATGTAGCAATTCAGAGGTCATAATTTCATGGGTGTGGGACTATGCTTGGTAGTACTTCTCTGGCTTAAAGGACACATTTCTTTTAATAAGAATTTCATGGCTGCACTTCATTTCGGGGGGACAAGTGACAACGGAAACAAATAACATTTTTGGAAAAAAAAAATATTTTTAATTGACTTGCCTTTTTAGACTGTTCCCAAGTAGCAGTGATTACGAGCTATTCAGAATGATCTTAGAAAGACCAGTCTTACTTTAACTTTTAAGCATTTTGTGGATTACTGTATCAAAAATATAACAACTTCTTTTTCATATACTGTATGGAGGCTAATGGTGCTAGTTAATTGTACTGCTCCATAAAATTGGTCATATTAAATACAATTACTTTACAGTCTGTTTTTCTAACAATTAATATTCAAATAAGGCAAAAAATATTGGCAGCACTGAGACTTATCCTGTATACATTGCTTTCTCACTTGGATAAGATTCCAAATATTAACTTTGAGTTTTATGGGTTTCAAAACTCTTTCAGTTTAATATAATTGTTTTGTGTCTTGGTTGTGGTTTTTTTGTTTGTTTTGGGTTTGGTTTTTTTTTGTTTGTTTTTTCCTCTAGTTACGGAGAATCATCAGTACTGAAAGGTCATACTGCATCTGTTCGTAGCGTGAGCTTCTCGCATGACGGCCACTTTCTAGTTTCAGCATCCAATGATAAATCAATAAAAATATGGAGTGTTCGCCATCAGCGCCTTCTGTTTTCCCTATTCCAACACACTCATTGGGTTCGCTGTGCCAAGTAAGCTTTGTTTTTATTCTCATTGTAAAGAAGCAGAACTCCTAACAAAGGGTTTTTATTTCCCAGGGCAGAACTAAGAGAAGAAAAATCTGTGAAAGATAAATGATGATTTATCACTAATAATTAAATTTTAATAAATCAATCTTACACGCACACATTTTTTTATATATCTCCTAGTTGAAGTCTGAAAACTTGCTCTGTGTTAATATATGCATAAATTAAATCTGTTGCTGGGTATTAATTCTTTTACTTTAAAGGACAAATAGGGTCTTTGTATTTATTTTCAGTGAGTATCCTGTTTTTCCCCAGTCTTGTATGTTTTTGTGCTGTATTAACTTATTTCACAGCATTCACTTGTTTCTAGATTTATTGTGCACAGTAGGGGTTTTCTCAACTAATCTTGGAATAGTAGCGGCATGAAAGAATGGTCATGAGTCAAAATGAGTTAAGCTTACGTAATTGGAAAAGGTAAAAGAAGTGGCCTTTGTACTGCAAGTTAAGATTCACAGTCTATTTGAAGGCAGGGCAGCTCTTCAAAGACAAGAAAAGCTTGTTCTTTGCTGTTTGGGTTTTGTATTTTTTTTCTTTTCCCCTCCATATTAATGGAAAATGTGCAGCGAAGAGAGGCCTGATTTAAACCTCTGGAGAAAGAAATTTAACACTGGTGAAGTGCAGAGCTTTACAAAGTTCCGAAGTATCTGATCACTGAAAAGAATGATAAAAGCTCTAGGAAATCGTATGTGAAAGGTCTTGAGCACTGTTCTAATGTCCTTGTGCAGTTGCTCAAAATGAGAAATAATAATGATTGGTGAAATTATAGACAAATCAATCTGCCTGTTTAAAAACCTAGTCTGCTAGTCTAGGAATAATCATGAATGTTTTGCTGACAGTTTCCAAGTCTAGAGAGAGCTCACAGGAGAATACATATGTAGGTTAAAATTGAACACAAGGTTCTTCTCTGTCCTCTTTGTCTTTTTGCCTATAGTTTTCTATAACAATCTTTTGGGCATCTGAAGTGACAACCTTAGGCTGCTGTTACCTTCCCCCCCCGCTGTTGGTTATGGCTCTGTTTTTAATTGTAGTTGATTGTGAAATGGAGGGGGGGAGGAGCGGGGGGAGAAGCTTTTATTTTCAGTTTTATTATTCCATGAGAAATGTGAGAAATTCAAATGTCCTTTGAGTGTTACACATTTTAATTCCAAACAGGCTTTCTTAGTTCTGGTGTTTTGCTACTTATGTCTCTAATGCTAATCTAGGTAGTGTCAGTTGTTTAGTCATGTGTACACTTGCATGTTCCAGATTTTCACCTGATGGAAGACTAATAGCATCTTGCAGCGAGGATAAATCTGTTAAGATCTGGGATACGAGAAATAAAACTTGTATTGATAGCTTCTTAGATTATGGAGGGTAAGTGTTACTAGAAAAAAGGAGAAATGTAAATGTGTAATTTTAATGATATTAAATTCATGTTTTGTAGTATTAACGTCTGTATTTGTTATATCTGAAAATAGTTCAAACTTCTACTACTACCCATGTAAAGTAAAATAATTTATTTCACATTTTTTTTAGAAGAGGTTAACTGGTCGCACTTATCCAGCTGTTTTCCAACAGTCAAGAAATAGGCCAGAGAGAAGTCATATTGTTCTTAGTTTTTTGAACGTTTTCATGTGTTTCCTCAGTTTCGATAATGCTATTTGATGTTGGATGCTTCAACAAGAAGAGAAGTTTAAGAATTCTCCACTTGTTGATGAAAACAGTTTTCTGTTAGCTTCAGTGACCTGCCTTATTTAGGTTTAGAAAGTACTTGCTTTTGCTTATTTGCAGTTTTCTTAAACATCTTGGAACCAGAGTTTTAATTAACAAATGCAATAGAATAGTAATCTTGTATATGTGCTTTGCTAATTTCATGGCTGCCTTCTCTATCCTTTTTCCTAGCTAAAAGGTAGTTATAACTAAATATTCTATTCTTAGACAAAATTATTTTACTTGCTGCTTACAAATTCTTTGCAGACTTTCTTCTAGGAACTTTGTCCTCCAACACAAACTGTGAAGGTTTGAGTCAGGACAATTATACTATCTTTTTAACAAAAGCCAGAATATACAGTCTGATTTATCATGCACATCTTGTTTTCTTATGCTTATTTCAGTTCCTTGAAATACCTTATTTGAGTTTCCATACATGTGGATTCCATACGAGTTTGTGGCAACTGAGTGTTAATATTGTGTTTTATATATATACACACATATATATACACCCAAATATTTCTATGGAAACACGTAATCAATCTATTTTCATTAATTATATTTAGATTTTCAAATTTTGTGGATTTCAACCCAAGTGGTACATGTATAGCTTCTGCAGGTTCTAATCATACAGTGAAACTGTGGGATATTCGAATGAACAAGCTACTGCAGCATTACAAAGGTAAAAACAATGTAGTTTGTTGTATTTTCTTTAGAAAGGAGCTCTTTGCAATGAAATGTGATTTATTTAGATTATATGATTTCTTTCCTTATTGAGGAAACTGAACAAACAGATCATATTGGCATTTTGTAAGTAATCTTTTTGTAGTCTGGCAACCCTAAAAATCCAATCTGAATCCTGATTATTCCTTTGCAATGCTTATCTGCATTTTAGAACAGAACTAAGCAAATACTTTGGAGAGTCTGCTATGCCCCAGCACTTTGGTTGTTTTTCCCTTAAATGAAGTAGGTTGTTTTTTGGGAAGTAGAAAAGAGCAAAGAAATAAAGTGTACATTTCTTGTTAGTAGATATCTACAGTCTTTGAATATTGTCTTCTGTAAATTAGTTCACAGAGCAGGGGTTAACTGTGTATCATTCCATCCTTCTGGTAACTATCTCATCACTGCTTCTACTGATGGTACCCTCAAGATTTTGGACCTCTTAGAAGGAAGACTTATTTACACTCTTCATGGACACAAGGTATACGCAATAATCCTATTTAAGTGGAGATCTTAACAGATCATTCAGTATCTTTTCAAAGGGAGAGTAACACTTATGCCATTGTGTCTTGTATCTTGCAACTTGCAGATAAACTTCAGTGGACAGCAAAGTGCTGTATTAATACACCTTGTCACAAGTGCATAAGGAAATGCATCAATTTTACCTATGACCATGCAGTCAATCTGTCAATATTGTGTGCATGCTTCATGTTAAGTAATAAAACATGTTCTGAATTAATTAATAATTCACTCTCTTGATTGTCAAAATCAATTATTTGGCACGTTAGTCTTTTTGTCTATTGAAAAACAGTGCTTTCTAAGGAGGGGGAAAGCTTATGGAAGATAACTTTTGTAAAGAATGGCAGACACTTTTTCCCTCTCCTCCTAATGCAAAACAAACACCACTTTTGATAATGAATCACTCACATTACTCAAGACAATGTGTTTATTTAATATTTTTTCATTGCAGTGTTGAAGCATAAAATCTAAGGAAAATGCCACTGTTTTCCTAGTATTGGTGGTAATGCATTGTAATGCAACATCTTACAAAGATGTGCAATATTGACTCTTCAATCCAGTTGTTTTGCAAAAATTTCACTACAATTAAATTGTTCCTTATTTTATTAAACTTGAAAGAATCTATTTATATTGGGTAATGGCATAAGTGTTTTTCTCTTTGCATTAAAATACCATGAGTACAGTAATAGTGTAATTTTAATGTATGCTATTTTTTTTTCTTTTAGGGACCTGTACTTTCTGTGGCTTTTTCAAAAGGTGGTGAAAAATTTGCCTCAGGTGGAGCAGATGCTCAGGTTTGTTGTATTGTCTCTTTAAATTAAATGTCTTAATCTTTGTTACAGTGGATGGGAGTTAAATACAGTATGTCACAGTAACATGCTAGTTACAGTATGTTCACATGCATTCTGTCTAGTAGTGAGTTATATAGACTTTGTTTAGCCTAAAGTTAAATTTGAGGAGAAAAATAAATACATCTTTTAAAAACTTGATCCTAACTACTTTCAATTGGATGTTACGATGAGGAGAACACCACAATACTAGCCACTTCTTTTTTATATATTAAAATAATGAATTTTAAATAGAAATATTTTAAGTGTTGCAATTCAGTGTCAACAAAGTAGTTGTGTTGCAACTAGTATTAATGCCTACACGTGCCATTAGGTTTTCACTTCTTTTAAAGCCACTACTCTGTAATTGTAGGAATTAAGTTGTAATACTGGGAAAACTTTGTCTAGAATAGGCAAAAAAAAAAATCTTGTGTTTGCTTTGCTAATTTACATTGGTGAAACAACAAAGTACTGGGTTTTGTACAGGGAAAAGTTGTTTCAGCATTTAAAACAAAAAAGTTTTTTTAAATTGGACAGCAAATCATACAATTAATCTTCATCTGCTGTGATAAATCTCATAATTACAAAAATACTATCAAGCTTAGAATCATCTCTATCAGGTCTTTACTTTCTCCAGAAAGAAAGAACTTTTGTAGCCCAAGGCTTAGAGTTTGTCTGAAATATTCCTTAATATTAGTTGTCTCTTTCATTGCTTCCTGTTATAAAAACCTAAAAGCTCAATGTAGACACAGAAAGCCATGCTATAGGTATGAAGATCTTTTGAATTTACCATAAATCATGTTTATATTCTGTTTTGTGGAGTTTGAAATATGTTTCAGCTAGTTACAGAGACAGTCTTGGAAAATAATAAATACTTTTTAATTAAAAACTTCAGTATCATTAGAAAGAATACAGTCTGTTTCTGGCTGTTACTTGATGCTTCAGGTAGCACACTTTCTAGAATGATTTGAAAGCACTCAAAGAAAATAATTAAAATTGCTTTCTATTACAAGGCATTAGTAAGAAGCAGAAGTGCAAGACTTGCACTTATTGGAAAAGTGAAAACATCAGCAAACTTCCAACATTAATTTTACAAGCATAAAAAAAAAAACCAACCCAAGAATGGGGAAAAGATATTTATTCCTTGAGCCACTAGTCTAATCTTTTGTTTTCCATACTCAAGGGATTTTTTTATAAGAATTTTTCTGTTCCAAAATGAGCCTTTGATTCCTAGGTAATCCTGAATTGTTGACCTTACTTTTCATGAGTACTTTCTTTTGAGTTTGGTGTATTATAGTTAACTTGAGAGGAAATGAAGTGCATGTAATAAACTGTCACATGACAGAAGATTCATCTGAGGAACTATGATGATGGAAAGGACTTAATAGTCTAAGTAAGCCTTACTCAACCTCTCCAATAAATGCCAGCATACCCTGGGAATGCCTGTCTTATTGCAAGGTTCCTTTGAATTGGGGACCCTGAATGACTTGCGTGTTCAGTGCAGCCATGTCTTTGCCTTTCTTCTGCTCTGACTCCATGCTGTAGAGCTGGTGGCATGCAGGATCATGGAGTGAGTAGGTATTATAGTGCAAAAATCTATAAGATTACTCGTTTCTCAGCAGTTTGGTATAGTGGTTTCATGCTGAATGTGTGAGAGGTAAGATCAGGTTTCATCAGGAAGTGCTTTCTTAAGTAAATGTTGAATTTAAAAAGTGGTCTTAGTAGGTCTAGTGATGAATCCTGGTTTTATTTCCCTTACAGAAAGGCACGTTTTTATTTGTTGAAGTTTCTCCCTTTTTCGTGTGAACCTTCCAGTGGGAGAGGTCTATTTATTTTGCTGTAACTTTCCTTTTGTATTCTAAGTTTTAAAGTGTGAATGCTAACCATTGTGTGGTAACTGCCTATGTACATATCTTTATCTATAGTAAACATAAGACTTTATTCTTCAGGTTCTGTTTTCTGTTGGTGTATACACATATGTATACACCATATATGTATAGACATATGTACATATATGTTCGCTTTTAAGTGAAAAAACAAAGTTATACCTATTCCTTTGGAAGGTAGTAGCCTGTGCTGTTAATTCAGCTCTTACCGTATAGAAGAGACAACTCATTGTGTCTGGTGACTGCTTTGATGTAAAGGGAAATACTTTCTTATGGAATAACTGTTTTTCTAGGGTTGCGCATAGTTGCTTTTACACTGTTTGCATTGCAGTTGAGATACTCAAGGCATATACGGAAGTTTCCATGCTGGTTTTACTCTTACTAATTTTTGTTATCTGTAATGATGAAGCTGCAGTGGTATGGCCTTCCACTTCAGAGCAAAATGAAACATATTTAGAGCGTGAGCAGCTCAAATGCTCACCGCTGATGAAAGGTCCTACCTCTGCTGCCTCCTGCCTTATACCCTTGTTTACACTCAGAGCTGAACCAGTTTGAATTGTTAAACCAGCAGAAAATTAGCCTGAAAAAATGGGTAAAAGCCACATAAAAAACGTGAATAACTTTATGCTGCATTGGGTGATGGAGGTAGTGGAACAACCCAGCTGAGAAGAGGAGGGAGAGAGAGCAGGACCTCCCTCTTACAGCACAGTGAGCTGCTGTGAATCAACTAATCGAACACCGAACTGTGCTCCAGGTGCCAGGTTCTGAGGCAGGTTTATGTAGTTTGTACCAAGATCCATGCATCCCACTTTCACTGTTACTGAAGTCTGAGTTAGTTTGGGTCCATCTTTATTGGCACACTGTGTCTCCCAGTGCATACTTAGGGTCTTCCAGTCCACAGAATCATGAAAGATGTTGAACTTGAAATGAACAACAATGCAGCTACTTAGGAATAGATTAAAAATATGATTTAGTCTGCTTGGAATTTCTGTGAACAAATATGTGATTTGTGCTGCTTATGTATAGTTTATTAATTTCTGAAAAATACTTTTAATGGTTGTCAAATATTTTTGGCTGGACAAGCAAGTAATTTTAAGTCAGATCATGGTCCCATCTTTGTTTCCTCTAATTTATTAAGCAGCTATAAAAATCAACATTGGACTTCTGGAAACTGCCATCTTCTAAGTGTTATGAACTTCCTTTTTTTATTTTCTTTTTTCCCTTAGCACATAAACCAACACAGATGACAGACATCATGTAAATTTGTGATAAACTTAATTAATTTACTTACATATACAATTGTTTTGTGACATGAAAGAGCAGTATTGTGTGTTATGATTTGGTTTCCTGGTCTATCCATAAGGCTGGATAGACTACCTTCTGCTGTCTTACCTCTGCATTTTACTACCTTATTTCTGCATTTGGCCATGGTGTGACTGTTGTATATTTTTTCCACCTTGAATGTAATTGGACAAGGTTCAGAAAACAGATTCCTGTTGCTTAAACACTGGACCCAGGTGCTTTAGAGTTCTCTGGAACGCTGTCATTTCTCTTATCCCCTCAAAGTTTCTTGTTTGACCTGCAAGCCTTTATAGGGGATAGAAATTTGATACTTTATGACCCCTTGATATGGCAGAAAAATAGCTTAGTACAGTCCAGTGGGACAGAAGTTTGCTTTGTTTTATGATTATTGAGACATCTTTTTAGAGTTGGGGTTTTTTAAATAGATTGAACCACACCTATTAGACTTGAAGTACTAGATACTCTGGGGAAGTGCCTGTGTTATAGTAGAGATCAGAGTAAGTGATGACAGCAGGCTCATTCTGATGTTGCGATCTGTTAGTAATAACAGACTTCACTGAATAATTGTTTTGAGCGCTGAATATGCTTCATGTAGTTACTGATATGATGGCTTCTTACAGGTATTGCTATGGAAAACCAACTTTGATTCATTTGATTATAAAGAAGTTCTTAAACACCATATTAGGAGAACACATATTGATGATCCTCCTCATCTTCTTGATATTTACCCGAGGTCACCTCATCTCCATGATGAAAAGCCTCAGTCAGTTGAGGTGAGTGCAATATGAGTGGTATAAAGACTGAAAATATTTTGGTGGAGGAGAGGAACCCTGATAGAATCCATCACTAAGTATTCTCATGTGTGTGGTTCTGTTGTCAAGTTGGACATGAAGGTTTCTGATACTTGGGGTTTTGGTCAGAACAAGAGCAGGGCAACTGCATGTATGACGAGCTTCATAAACAAACTTCTTTCCCAGACTGTCATATTCATTGTAAGGTCAATGAATGAAATTAATTTTACTGGTCGGAGCCTTCAGTATAGATGGTCAGTGATGGAACAAACTCAATCACGGCATTTGCCAGCAGATTTAAACCACTCTTGCTGCATCAACAGTTTGCTTCAAGACCCATTCAAATTGCACCCAGTTATAACATGTGCTAAACACACACAGTAACTTACAGCTGCAAGGTTCAGCTGCTTTTTTTTTCGGGTCAGCGTTTCCAGATCTCTGCTGTTCAGATGCTTGGTGAAAGTATGAATATTCTCTAAAGCAATATTCCAGATTTTGTCTTTTTTTTTTTTCTCCCCATCCCTGGTCCCAGGTAATTGAGTAGCTCTGGAAAAGCATTAATGAGTTCAGGCTAAAGTTAAACTAAGGCTAGGAAGCACTTCATTACCAATACTGAAAAGGCACATAAAGGAAATCTGATAGTTGAATGTCAAGAAATTATTCATCAGTTAGCTTTGACAGATTTCACTTAACCTAAGGTCTGCATTTCTTAATAGCTGTAACATTTGTAGCAGCTTACAGGCTTCTGGGTTAGCTGCTGTGTAGTAGTGAAAGGGCTCTATCTCCTTGTCATTTGTCATAGCAAAGTTTTGGACTCTTGTGGTATATTTTCTGGCCTGATTTCAGGATTTTAAGAATAAAGTTGCTGTGTTTAGTTTTCTATTAATAGCACATTATCTGTAGAATATCTTGCTCTCAAATAAAGAGGGAGTATGTTATATTCTTTAAGACAGAACAGTGTCTGATAGTTTCAACAAAACTGATACTACTGTAATGCACTATATATTTGTAAATTTAATAATATAATAATTATTAGGATCTCTTCTGCAGCTTATTTTCAAAATTAATGTAATAGTTTAGACATTGTTAAAGTGAAGTTATCGAGTTTTGTTGCTCCATATGTTTTTTTTCCTTTTTTCCTAATATCTCATCTGCACCTCAGATAAAATGCAGAACTGCTTGCTTTCTATTTTTCTTTTTCATGAGAAACAGGGGTAGATGATTGATCTTAACTAAACTGAAGTAACAGTATTTTACAAGATGCAGTAACATATGCAAGAGTTACAGGGAGACAGGGAAGGTGGTTCAAATACAGGGTATTTAAAAGCATAGATGACCTTTTCAGGTTTGCTACAAGCCACTACAATGTCATCTAGACACTTGAGATATGTTATAATATATTGCCCTGAGTTATGCTGAGCTGGTTAACTTTAGTCCCCTCGAGCAGGAATGAAGATGGATTACCTAAGGATAAAGTTCAAGTGGTAGAACACAAAAAAAAAATTCAAGAGATGTACAGGTAGAACTCAAGAGGGAAGTAATTCTGTTTGTACTTTTTTGAATTTGTAATGTCTCATGCTTCTCTAGGTTTGTTACTGCTTTTGTGTAGCTGTTGCTTCTCTATCCCTGTTTTCCTCAATGTGGCAAGGTCCCTGCTATTCCAGAACCTCGTTCTGGGGAAATAGTACACACAAAATGGAGCTGGCTTTGCTCAGAATTTACTCAGCTGGGTTCAGAGAGACAGTTGTAGCGTTTTCACACACCACCAGTTGGAAATGCTGTTTGAATGAAACAGCTTCCACAAGGCCATTAAGAATTGCAGGTACCACCTGGTATTTTGCCTTCAGGATAGTGACTGAAATGTGGAGCTTGAGTGTACTTTCATCTTTTCGCAGAACTTTTCCTTATTCACTCTTCAAAGCTATACACAGAGCCAGTAATATTTAAGATACCTTCTATCATTTTTTTTCTCTCCTTGCCTACTTTTTGAAGCATAATTAACTTTTACAAGAAATTCCTTACTCATTTCTCCTCCTCTTCAGACCAGCAGTAGCCTCAGTTTTAACGCAGCATTGAATTTCTTGTTCTTGAATTGTAAACCTTTACAACTGTTCTCCAACTGCACTGATCAATGTGATTCTTGAATATTCAAGTAAGTAGAGGTTTAAAGCTTATAATCATTACAGTTATTCAGACAACTTGGATATGTAAGTAAATTGTTCTCTGAAGGCATCTACTTTTTTTCCATTGACCATAGAGGTAATCTTGGGTGACCAGCTCAAATAAAGGTGTCTAGCAGTATGTCTAAATTTAGCGGAGATAAATCCCAGTCATTGTCTCTCTTTGGAATAAGGACCTTTTGGAGATATTTGAAAATAGTATGTTTAATCAGTAGTGCAGTTTTAGTGCAATACACTAAAAGAAATGCGTTCCACTTGGTAACAGCTGTATTTCTGAATTTCCTGTGTTTGTACATAATTAATCTTTCATATACTAGAGATGTCTTTAAAGCAGATGGAAGATAGAAATCAGTTTTCTTTAAAAACATAGGATTGAGGTTTGAACTTAAGATGTGTGGAGTTTATATCCTGAGCATGAAAAGCTACTGTTGATTTAGTTTCATCTTAAATTTTTCAGTGTAATTTCAGTTGTATTTTCTTACCTGAAGGAAATCCAAATATACGCTAGGTGGCAGTAGAAATAAGAATATATGGCTTGCTTGGCGTGAGGGTGTCTAGCGCAGAGAACAGTGTTTAGTTAAATTGAAAGCTAAATTGCTCTTGGTATGTTTGGAGAGGCTATTTCACAGCTAGCTACATTACTTTCCTAGGAAATATTTTGTGCAAGTCATTTGAAACTTCCTCTTTTAATTTTATTAATTTTTAGGGTTTTGATATAATACTAATGCCTTATGAAATGCATTATAAAATAAAGGGAAGGGAGTGGGTTCAGATTGGATATGCTTTACTAAAATCAACAGAGGGATATCTGTAGGGGCATAATCGTTTACTTAAAGCATATGGCTGAGAATCACATTCTTAGTTGGGCCTGCTTCTTTTGTTCTTCCCCTAGTTCTCTGTCCTAAGCGGTGATCCTAATTCCTGTCTCTCGCTTTCTTTAAATAAGGTATTTTGGTTTCATTCCATTTCAGTCTTCAGAAATCTGTAATTCCTTACATGAAAGGTTCTGTAAAAACCTTCCTTCAAATATATTTTCTTGTGCTATGAATCAAAATGTGATAATTGCATCATCGTGTTGGAAGAAGATAATGAAAGTACTTGATATATCAGTTTACCAGGTAATTAAAGAAAAGCTTTGGAAGAGTGTTTCTGAAAACCTTTAATACAAGATAGTTCTTTCTACCTTGTTTTTTAGTGTTCTGGTTTTTCTTTCTTGTTTTCTAAAGTTATGTCTTTCCAAATGTGTTTGGGGAGATTATTTAGCAGCTAACTACATAACCTAGTCAGGAAATGTCAAATAATTGGAAACTTTTACACTTAGCTTCATTCTATTACCTCATTAATTTGTAGTGCAATATTAAATACAGATATTTGCAAGAAGGGTTTAGCTACAGCCTTTGTGTTTTTGTGCTCTTTTCTTTAGACACTTTGCTATTTCTGACTTCTTGTTTAACAAAATTTTATAGATATATAGATATAGCTTTTAACATGTCGTATGACAGTTTCTGCACCACTAGTCAGTGTTTGCAATGCCCCTCATCTTCCTCTTATCTCTGAAAAAGCAGTAAGCAGAACTATATGCAGAGGAGACTTTCATTCCAGGTCCAGGATGTGACACTTGCACATAAAGAGCACATTTTCTTAACTTAATCATACCATGTATTTATTTAGCAACCCTGTATCAAGAAAAGCATTTAACTCATTCTACAATATCCCTGATCTATATAACAAGGAGATATTATCTCAAAGAAGATGTTTCAAGAGCTATTAGTAATAATACTACACTAGCTCCTCTACATTAGAGTATTGATAGGTGAGAGGCACCTGCTGTCCTTCTTCTGCAGAGTCCTGCAGATGTGTTGTTCTCTCTTCGGTGCCCAAATGATGCATGTTGGAAAAAGACTTTAGGCTTAGCTGCCTATAGTGTGATTGACGTTCAGGTAATGTGTTAGTTATGTTTATTACAGGACTTACTGAAGGTCAGAAGCAAATGACCCTGGTTGTGCTGGGCACTAAACAAATGTAAGCTCTTCAGGACAGTTGTCTGTTTAAATACACAGGGTATGTACAGAGGGAGAAAAAGCAAAATTTGCAGTTCCCCTCTTCCTCACCTTAACTCTGATGAAGTGGTAAGCAATACTATATGCAGAGGAGACTTTCATTAGTCATGTTTCTGTAGAGAAGAAACTAAAGGAGAACTCCAGTTAAAATGGCAGAGCTTTCAGATAAATGGGAAATTATTACTTAGACCATGTTACCTGGCATTGGTTCTACTTTGTCCCTTTCTTTCCTCCAAATCCATTTCACAAAATTGGAAGAAAGCAAGACTTGGTCCTAATATCTACAAATTGAGGGAGAATTTTAAGTTATCAGCTCTGATGGCCCTGTAGCAGGATGGGTTTTCCTGATTGTCTCTGGGTAGGTCATTCTCAATTGATGCAACTACAATCTGAGTTAAAAAACAGAATACCTACAAAAAAGAGCTCATGGGTGAAGAATGGTTTGTTGAAACTGAATCCAAGAAGGAGCTAAGCACTGCTAGTCAGAAAGGTGAACTAGCTTAAAAACAGAATTAAGATCTCCCCTTGAGGAAGGGTTGTCATCTCTGGTTTGTAAGTGCTGCAAAGTGTGAGGATTGCTTTCAGCTTGAATAATCAGGTAACATCTGTATTTAAATGTCTTTTTGCATTCTAGCTTGCTAGTAAACTTTGTTCATCTTCTTCCTTCTCCCCCACACCCACATTTACCAAGGAAAATCTTACTTCTATTAGTTTTAACGTAAATTTCTGCATGTAAGTTAAGGAAATCCAAATGAACGGAACGAAAAGGCTTCAGGCAGTACAAGATGCTATTGCCTGCCTTCCCTGGCTACTAATTCCAGTTTTAAGATCTCATTCTAGCTACTTAACAAATGGATCTCTGACCTAAAAGTCTATATACCAATGTATGGACCCTAGCATCAGGGATTTTTGCCTGTGAAAATAGCGCTGAAGTTGTTACTGAGTGAGCAGCTCTGGCTGAGCCAGAGTTTTGACAGCCTTCAGGTGAAATAGTAGGCTCTTTCTCCTTGAAAAGACAAAATAAAGTGACCCTTGTATCTAATGAACTTCCAGCAACTAAAAATATAAACCTGTCACTAGGCAAGTGTGAGTTTTACGGTTTTTCTTTATTTTTTCCACTTTCAATGGTTGGCATTAATCTGTTTCTAATAAGGCCTCTGTTGGGTTACTGATGAAAAGTTGAATAGAGGAAAGTTCATTTCTATTTACTACACCAGACTTCTTGGTGATTTGGAAGTCATCTAGTCTTCCTATGAACTTTGTCAGTTCCTAAAATAATAAGAATAGTGCTTCCATACATCGCACTGAGAGGGCAAACGTATTAGGCTGTGATACACCGAGATAATACAACAGTAGGAAAAATACACACACAGATTTTTATAGGGAGGATGTTGTGATCCTTAGGTGAAACAATAAGATAAATAAAGGCAGCAACTTTCTCAAACTTTATATTGTCTTATATTTTGTTAATGCTTCACTTTCAGGAAAGGATATGAGCAAAATATTGCTAAAGTTAATCTTTAACTCCTATAACCAACAATTAGTGGGTAGTCCAACTGTGATATTAAGACATCAAAATCACAGATGTTATGATGACATATCTGATCAATCAGCCTCTGACATTAGCCCAGTATAAAGCAGTTTTTCCTGTAGTTTTAGGAACAGCATGATTTGCGTTTGGCTGGTTAACTTATCACAGATTTCAGCGTTACCTCCTACCTGTTTTCCACAACAGCGTTTTTCAATTTATTTTGAAAGCATGGTCAGAAGCAAGCACGTCGACCGTCTGTTTGGATGCCATAGATGACTTGAGGAACTCGAGCGTGAGCTGGGAACTGATCGATCTGGGCTGCTAAGCGTGTGCTCGCTTTCAGCTTTGGTGCTACTGGTGTACCCACACCAGTAAGGCAACTGGGGCTTAGGGACTGGCCTGGCGCACACCTTCCTGTGCATTGCTGAGACAGAGTGGCTGCAACTGCGTTGAGCTTAGCTCAAGCTGAATGGTAGTGGGACTTAGAAGCTGCGGTAGGAGACCGAGTGAGGATCTGCCCTGAGTAAACTACAACAGGCAGGGGACCGGCGTAACATAAAAAGCATAGTTGTATATGGAAACCTCCACAAGTGGAGGGCTACCGCTGTCCTTGGGCTGTAACAAACTAATTGAGCATCCTTGCTAGAAGGCAGCTCTCGAGTTCAGAGTCCACTTCTGCCAGGGACAGTTCTCTTGGTGGAGGGAGGAATAGGAAAGACTGCCTACAGCTGCCCCCACAAGTGGTGGATGCTGGAAAGTAAAACACAAAGGTGACTTTCAGGAGCCCTTATAGTTGTTGTGCACGTGCAAAATCTTTCAAAAGCACCTGCGAGTGGCAGTTACAGAGTTGGGAAGTTTTCTGAATACTTTCTACTGCTCAGTATTTCAGCAGCTTCGTTGGCCACTGTTGACTGCATGGCTTCAGCCTTAGGCAGGTTTTGAGTTAGTTGTCTTAGTAAATCAATTTCAAACTAGTAATTTCATTGTTATTGATTTGTCATACGACTGAACGTCTTAATGCTTGCACCTCATGTGGTAGAAATCCCCTGAGTTAGTTTTGGGTGATGGAAGTTTATGAAATATAAATTATATTTCTGTAATAAATGCATATCTGGATTCTCTTTCTGTATTATATGATTGCATTTCACATGGTTGCAGGGTAACATCCTGCCTTTATTTTTACAATTTTTAAAGCCTGTTTCCAGTCCTTAGTGAATAGTGGTGCCTTAACGTAGCAAGTGGTCCTTTTTATTTCAGTCTTATTTCCCTTTCTCTACTGGTGCTGAAATAATAATATTAAAATTAATTTTCAACAGGTCAACCCTACCTTTGATGTGATGAATACGCAAACACCTGACCCACCTGTCATAGAGATTAGTTCATCTTTCAGTACTGCTGTAAGTTGCCTTCTGAGAAGGGGGCGGGGGGGGCGGGCAGAGAAAAAAGATAAGGTATAGCTTAAACTAACAGGTTATTGGAAATGTGCTTTTTCTGTTTGTTTGAATAAATTTTATTTTTTTTAACAACTGTTGACTGCTCAGAGCTCATTATCTGAACTTATCAACTTAAGCTTTCTTTCACAGTTCCCAAGGCTAACCAGAAGATGGTGTAATAGCAAAGCTTTCACGTTTTACTAGTAATTTTACCCGTATACTAAGCAGAAATTCTAATTATAAGCCCATGCTAATTATATCTAAATATTACTGTTAAAATTTGTGGCTTATTCTCAAACACTTCATGTAACTCTGTCTTTATCTGCAAATAATGGGAAACCTAAAGAATAGCTGCCTCACTGATAAAATTCCAAATTGTTTGTTTTCTTTAATTTTTCTCCTTTTAAGGCATCTAGTAGTTCTCTAGAAGAAAAAAAAAAGTAACACATTTTAAGACAGAATTATAGGATTAGATCCTTCTAGTGTTAGCTTTTCACATGACATTGGTATGGCATGTGGGAGGAAAGGAAGGCAATGTTTTAACGGTAGTTTCGTAGGAGGAGAAATATGCTCTCCTGGTATGAAATCTAAAAGACGTACTGTTCTAGTATTAGGTTAAAATGAGAATTTCTCTTTTAGCTCTAAATCTGTTCCTGTGAAGGCATAAATTGTATCTTGAGCAATTTTAGTTACCATAACAAGAGTTTGTGTGGCTGAAGGGTTAATACATATGACGAGGCAGCAGGTGTGGTTTCTGCTGTTCTATTTTGTCATGAATGCTTTATGAAAAGGTATGTTGTGAAAGTAGTTTATAAAATTCTTTAAGATGATTTATTGAAGATCGTGATACAGAGGTTGATGTCTAAGAGAAACCTTTTCTTCAAAACAAATAATCATATAATAACTTTTATTTGAGATTATAATTCCATATATATTAAGGTTTAGCAGTTGTGTTTTCACAATGGAAATATGGTTCTTTAAGGCAACTTCTGTCAAAAGTAATTTGCAGACTTACAGAAGTCTCTTTAGTGGGCTTGACAGACAGTGGATTGTGGTGGATATAATTTATTGGCTACCTATCACTTTAAAATTCTCTGTGTTCATTACTTCCTGATCTTAATACTGATCACAGAATTCAAATGTATGGTTACACTGTAATTCTTTGTTGCATACCTATAAATTTGCCAATCATTCAATCTCCTTCATTAATTCTTCTAATATGAGAGCAGTTTATAAAACTTCATGCCCAGAACTCATAGTAGGAATAAGTTGACCCACTAGAGACAGCATCCTTTGGATTGCTGGCTGGCTTGCTTTACAGTCTTTCTCGTTACAAAAATGTTGCTTCAAAATTCATGCATTTTGGCTGTGTCAGTAATCACTACCTTTTTTTTTTTTCCATTATCTTAATCTTTTGTTCACCGTTGATTCTTACTTTTCTGCATCTCAGCATTCACTGTCTGCATCTTTTTTCCATCTAGCAACATTTTTGTACGCTTGTTACTTGGACTACAGCCTTAAGGACAACTGCTCTGTCCAACACACCACTATTGACACAAATCCAGAAACCATTTGCATGTCTTCTCTGCCACTAGCATCCTTCCTCCCCCAGAGTAAGTAACACTTTCCCCAACCTTGCCAGCCTGGCTGGTCCTCCCTACTTTCTAATGTCAAGTCATCTTTTAGACACTGGAGAGGATGATGACACTGTCTGCTGCATTACCAGCTTCTGTTATTTGTGGAATTATCACCTGTTTCTTAATCAGGCCAGCCATCCAGTCTCTTTGTGTCTTGTTTCCAAAGGGTTCTGGATCTCACCAACTTGGACCTTTTCATCTGAAGCTGGCTCAATTCCCTAATGTACAGAGGCCCTGCCTATAGAGGCTTCACATGTTCTTTATAAAAATCAAAGGGGAAAGGGCAGATGCTGGATTTCTTCCAATCCCACCTTCACTGCCAGTTTTCCTCTTGATACTGTTTGTCCTCACTTGAATGATACTGTGTTTGTGCATTATTTGTGTATTTATTGTTTTTTTAATCCTCCTCTAACTTGAGGTTACCAACCTCTAGTCTAATTCATCCTCCTCCCCCATCCCTCTCCCTGATTCCAACCCCCCGGGTTGTTCTTTTTCTACTGGTTATCAAAGACAATATCACTGTACACTTCTCTCTCTCTCTCTCTCTCTCTTTTTTTTTTTTTTTTTTTTTAAACTTGTCAAGACCCATCTTAAAGCTGCTTATGGCTTTTTGTTCCTACTTCTACTGGAAGAATGCTGTTCAAATGACTAAAAATCTTTGATCAGGTTGCCAGGTTAATTTACAAATGTCCTGTCTATACCTACTTATTCTTTTTGAAGTGTTTTGCTGTAGCTTAAGCAGTTCTTCTGCCCTTTTGATACATGTAGAGAGAGAAAAATGCACTCTGCACTTACATATCTTTAAGGGTTCTTGTTCAATGTCTTTATCAAGCATGTAACACAGCAGGGCCTAAGGGTTATTTACAAAACACCTTGGCAAGTCCCTGGATCACTGGAAGTAGCTAATTGACATATTTACTTCAGTTCTTCTGCTGAAGAAGAGATACAGCCTTTCTCGGATCACTGTCTCAAGTATTTAAAGACTGGCTTATCTGGGACAAATAACAACATTGAAGCCTTTGTAGGATCTGTGATGAGTTCCTAAAGCTCCCTGAAATATCTTCAGGGACATTGGAAGTCTATACAAAACCTTGTAATGTTTTGTTGAATGGCTATCAAAATTCCTGACAGTAAGCAGGCAAACTCCCGTAGATCTCAAGCTACTCCAGGAAATAAGGGAAAGTGTTCTCCCTATTGAGAAACTCTTCTTCAGCTTTTGGAACTGTGACTGGTCTTACTGCTCATAGGTAATATGCTATTACTGCCCCTAAGATGACTTGTGGCAGATCACAAAGGTATTCCTTTTCCTCCCTTCTGTAAAGATTTATTAATAAAAATGATGATCAGTATAGGTTGAGAGTGATGTCTGGAGTCATTTCATCTAACCTCCCCCTTAAAGCAGGGCCAACTTTGATCAGGTTCCTAAAGGCCTTGTCCAGTTCACTTGTTAATAAGTGTAAGGATGGAGATTCCACCACCCCTCTGGGCAGCTTGCTCTAGTGTTTGACTGGTGAAAATGGTTTTTTGGGGTTTTTTTTGTCATAATACATGGCTAGAATTTCCTATGTTCCAACATGTCTGTTGCCTCTAATTCTAACACAGTCGTTCTCTAATAAGTGTCTGGCTCTGTCTTCTCTTATCCACCCGTTAGATATTTGAGATGGCAGTAAGATCTTCCTGTATCCTTCCTTCTTCAGGCTGAAGAAACCTGGTTCGCTGCCTTGTCTTGTATATCATGTGTTCCAGCCCCCTCACCATCTTGCTTGCCCTCCGCTGGACTTGCTCCAGGATGTCAATGTCTGTCTCGTATTGAGAAGCCCAAAACAGGGGACACAACTCTAGATAATTAAGTTGCTGCTAAGTATCACTGTCATCTGTTCTTGACAACTGTCTGCCTGGAGAAAATTTGGAAAACAAATATTTAAAAATTTACCACTCTTGATTCTTTATTGTGAATTTAAAATACATGTTTAGATATTTTCTTTGCAATTCAATTATATTTTGAGCTTTATCTGTATGAGGAAATACTGGTATTATCTCTTCCTCCCACTCCTCCTCTTCTTTTCAAGGAATTTTAATTTGTTACTTCATCAAAGCCAACAATCCATAACAACTTCCACACTTAAAATGCCTGCTTATGTGTTTTTTTTTAATTTACTTACTTTTATTTTCTTGCTTCAAAGACTAAGGCAAGATATGCAGGTATCAATGTTCTCATAGGGATTTTGCTAGAAAACACTTAAAGTATTAAACTCTCTGAACTCTAAACATGTTATCTTTTCAGCTTGTGTTCCAAGTTAAAGCTGTAAGGTCAGGTCTCTTTGAACACGGTGAAAAACCTGTTTTCATCCAAGATTCACACTGATGCAACTTCCTTTGTAAACTTTGTGAAGGGGATGTGGTCACTGTGTCGGTGGAAAAACTTCAGTGTAATCTTCAGTATGGAGCAGCTTTCTTTTGGACTATATTTACAAAGACATTAGAAATTCCTGCCTGTGTATTATTATTGTCAGGGAAATAGCTTTGAATTTCATTCATTTATTCAGTTCTCCTGTGTGTTACTGAAACCAGTATAAACCCAAGCTATATATGCTTAGCTAACTGGAATTGGCATAATGCCCTGACTTTTCCAATGGTAAGAGCCTTCATATGTTGCAGTTATTAAAAATGAGGTGTGTTCTAGCCTTTTACACTCTGAAAATGTTCACTGAAGTGGGGTCAAGGTTTGGGAGCTGGGGGTGGTGTTTCTTTCTCCTTTCTATCTCACTGAAGATTCTGAAATCATTACTGCCTCTCTCCCACCCCTTCTTCTCCGTGTATCAAGCAGCTTAATATTGCCTTTGTTTTCTGAACTATTGAAAAGGAAAAATTGTAAGCCTTGTTTCCCTTTGGGAGTATTTCTTCCTGTTTCATCCTCCGATTTTACTTTTAGTTCTGAGGGAGGTTGGGTTTTTTCAAGTCTGTAAGGCAATACGTCGGTAACCTCTGGTCCCTGATAAGCTGTTGGGAACAAGGGAAAGTTGATGATGTCTAGGTACTTTTTACTGACAGCAGCAGGAAATCACTGTAGAGGCTCTCCAATGTTCCATCCCCTGACTTTGTTCATGTAAACAGGATTTGGAGGAAGCAAAGCAATGTACTGCAATCTGGAAGTCAGAATGTCTGCACTGGCTGGGAGATGTTTGCTGTTTTTTCTCTTCCAGTGCTAGTTAACACTGAAAACAAGACATGTTTATTGTTCATTTACAGTATGATTTCTACAAGGGTAGGATTGGATTAATTATTGGAAGGGGAAAGATAAGGATTGTTCCTGTTTGGAGCAAAAGGAACGTACTATGTCTTCAAATAGAAAGTGACCAAATAAATTCTCCCCTCTACCCCCACCTTGTTAAATATGTGAAAGCAAATAAGACCATGTGCGACTTGTATTCCTCAAGGTAAGACAATATTGGCTTATCTGTACTGCACTTGTAGTAGGTGTCTTGATGCAAAAAGTAGAAGTATCTGTACTCTCAATTTATCCTACACACTTTGCTTCCCCAGTATGTATTTCAGGGTTTAGGTATTTTTGACACAATTTTTTCTGCCTTTATTTTGAGTACAACCCCCCAAAAATGCACCCCAACCTAAAAACCACCCCATATATTTTGCAAAGACAGCAATTATGAATGCACAATTTGCATCTATTCTTCCATCTCTGTGTACATGAAGGCTTACACAACTATTCTTCCTCACGGGAACTTACTTTGAAAAGACATTAGAGTAATGTCTCTTCTTTGCATGGCTTAACACAGCTCCAGAATCCTGTAGAAGAGGATGACAAAAGAAATTTTATCTTAAAAGCTAAAAACACTGCATATTTTCCCTACCATGCAACTTCAAATTTTTCTGATTTACATCCTTTCCTGACTCCAGCCTTACATGGAAATAAACATCAACTGTCTTCAGTGAGATTAAGGGGAGGGAAAAAGGAAGAAAGGAAAGAATAGGAATTTCATGCGTAGATTATTTCCTCTGGGGCCCAAGTCCAGTTCAGAAGGGAATAGCCAGTAGAGCAAAACTCATATGGCACTTCACTGTGCACAGTGGTTGCCTTTACGGCTTGTTATAGTTCATCTGAAAGCACAACAGCTTTCTGTAGTTCATGGATATCAAGTTTTTTTGGGACCTCAGACATTTAGCCTTTCACTTAAACTCTGATCATGGCGTGATATTCATACGTTTTTCTCTACCAAAGGAAAGTTCTGGCACTATGCCTTTGAAAGGAAGACTGGAATCATTGTCCTCGAAGAAAAAGAGAAAAACATCCTGCTTGTGTTCCTTGCTCAAAACTCAGTTGCCGATTAGACTGAGCTCTGCACTGAGGAGCGATCCCACCTGTAGAAGGGCTTTGATAAAAATTGACAGTTCCCAGCCTCTCCCATCACCTTACCTTCCTTGCTCCCACACAGAGAAATAAGAAAGGTCACTCCCTAAATAGCTATGGATTTTTTCATATACCACCATTCTTCTTATTACCAGTAAATGCATATTTGAACAAACTGCCAACTCCATGATCTGAACTCCGAATCACAAACACAGAATAAAATTAGGGAATAATGTGAAGAGATCCTGTTTCTCCAAAAGTCCGAGGTAAAACTGTCTGCCCCTTTTCCATAGATGAGCATACCAAAACCTTTCAGTCTCTGAATCTCTGACGCTAGGTCTTACAAAAACATAGAATAAATGCTGCAAATAGAGGGACTCAGAAGTGTTCACTGCAGCAGAATAAAAATAAGAGTTTGTAAACTCTGCTCTTGTGTCTTTGCAAATGAATCCTTCTCTTCTGTCCAATCTTGCTCTTAGACAAGCAAATTTTAGTGCCACCTTGGCTTACGGCACACTCCAGACAGACCTTTCTACTCTCTGCACGCTATGCGGGTACAGCGTGTGGGGCTGGGGGAAGAGGATAGGCTGCCTTCTCCCTACAGCTCTGCAGCTAAACATGTTCAGCTGCTCTCAGGGAAGGAAAATCTCTCGTCCCTCCCAAAGGCTACACCTAATCCCTCTGGAACAACCGTGGAGCAGTGGAGACAGCCTTTTCTGTTGCCCAGCTAGGGGCCTTCCAAAGAAGGTATGGTGTATACGAACAAAATGGCTCATCTTCTCTCACAAGTGCCAAAAGGATGAAGCGTGTGGCATATCTAACAGTGAATTTCTAAACTTGCGTTTTTAGCCTCTGCAGAGGCGCAGGCAAGTTTAAAAAGATTTGTGTACTTAATCTTAAAAGCAATATGCTTTGATTCCGCCAGCATCAAATAACGCTTAAAGATCAGATACATGAAGGTGAAGTCAACATTTGTAATGAAAGAAGAATATGATCCAAATGGCCCTTGCGTTTTGCAGTGATGCTATTCTAACACAGCGTGTAACTGCTGGTTTACAAGGAGAGAACAGGAAATGTGTTGTGCTGCTACATAATTAGGTAATAATACATGTCTTGATGTTCCTTAATAGGCTTCATTATATTCTTTGAGTGAACTGGAGCTTGAGAGAAAGTCAAGTTTTCATTGGAGACAGAATTCTGAATTTGGGCACTAGAGAGTGCAAGAATATAATATTTCCTATACTATTTTTAGCCTGCTTTCCTAAGGAAATGTACCTTATGAGATTGTACTGTTTATTTGTCTGTCTCTGTCCTATCTCCCTAATAATTTTTGAATCAAATAGTTGGTGGGGTTGTTTTTAAACCAAGTCTGGAAATAAGCAGTTAGTAGGATAAGGAAATATATTAGTGCTGCCACTAAAGAAAAAGCCAGTGGGATGTGACACTGAATTCACTGATACTGGACTAGGCACAGACTAGCTACTGGTAACCTGCCCCGTAAGAGTGTCACGGCACATACGGAGGGAGCTTGAGTTTCTGTAGGACAGGAACCTCGGGAGAGAGACCTAACAGGAAAAACATCTCCCTCCTGCTGCCATATAAAAGATCAAGCTTCAATGTTTGGTTTCCTCACAAGGCAGTTTGTTTAATTATGTTGCCTTTGCCCATAGTGACACTATTAACAGATGCTATTGCTGGACTGTTGGTACCGTTTGGTAAGATAACTGGCTTGCTGTGGATGACTTTTAGAACTGGCAATGTTTTACTTTGTATAGGGTCTTACTCACGGCAACAGTGCAATGCTTCAGGAATGCTTTTCAAGTTGATCCGTGTCTGTACATTGTTCCTTTAGCAAACCAGCACATTCCTGGGAACTGGAGGGATGGAAGTTCCAGGTATTATTTCTGTTTCAACTTCCTGAGATACTGTACATGTACGCTCCGACCTTGTCTGCCCAAGCAGTGTTTTGCCCCGCTTGGGCTGGGAATCCAAGCTGTATTCACAGTTCTCACAGCTGATTCCGCGGCACGCAGAAAATGCCCGACAGCTCTCAGCCCACACATCCAGTAACAACTGGTTCCTTCCTCTTCCGGGGAAGAGTAACATCCTCGGAGAAGAAGTGTCCCCTGAGGAATGCACGAACAGCAGCAGGCCTTTCACACAGGAAATTACTACTATAGCACTTGTAGAAAAGTGTTTCTGTCACTTGGATTGTCAGTCTGTAACGAGCTTCCTGCTGACCTAGATGATGATTTACTACTGATCTAAATGCCGTTTGTGAGTCATTTAGCTTAATGGAAGTTAATGAAGTTAGCATTCAGGAGCTCCGTTACTCTGTAAACACCTGTTTTAATTTTTTTCATGCAGTAGCACAAGTTAAGTTTTGGACTTCTTGGTATTCACGGGACTTTAATAATTCTGAGATGGCACATTTTGTGGGACTGAGAAGCAAGGGAATGCTTAGATTAGTTCATATTGCGTGACTCTCTTAGAGAAGATTGCAAGGTTTTATTTTTGTTTATCTTAAGTTGGATAATAAAGCTGAGCTACAGATCAAGCATGTCAGAAAACAAGACGCTAAAGCTAAAATACTGCCCTTGAATTACCCTTTGTTCTTAAATACTACTGGAGTCTAAGTTTAGCGCAGCATGCTTGCAACTGTGTGGTAGAACCTTGAATATGCAATGAAATAGAGAGATAGATATAACCAATGCTATTCAAAATGGTTAATGCACATGTGTTACAAAAGCAAACACTTTAATACTGTTTAAATCTTATTTTTCCTAAATGACAGGGCTTGAACAAGTGCTAGCAAATTCTATTATCAGTTAGATTACAGATTTAAACCCAGAGGGTTCTTTCTGCCTAAAAGCTGGTGTGTTTTCCAAATAGATCAATTGTTCTCATACAACACATCTCTCCTTGCAAACCTTGCTGCATTACTATCTAGTTTGCCATAAGAGATGTAGTTACTTGCTTCATGTGAGATAATGGAAACACTGAGTCAGATCCAAAAATTACATAGGTTGCTTAAAACAAGACTGAGACTTTTCAAATAAAATTTGGCACCAAGGACAAAAATGTTCCTTCATCAGATAGATGTTTGATACAGAAAAACTCTGAAAGCATCTTGGCTTGTATCTTCTACCAAAATAGTTTTGGGGTCAGAAATTAAGTAGCACCATTATAAAGGATGGTTTCACAGTCATTTTAACTTAATGACTGTTTTTGTCTGGTTAATTCCATTGAAGTCAATTCCCTGATCTGCTCAGCTATCCAAACAGTAATATCAGCACAAAGGAAATAATGAGAAAAAATTATTTCGACGTTAAGTAAGAGATTAGCTCTGCCTGTACCTGAACTGAGGTTGCCCAGTGTCCATGGAGCCATGTATTCAATGTGATTGTGCTGTAACGCGTACAGGTGTGTTACATGCATGACACATCTGAACATCATCTTTTTTGAGATGCAATGGAAAAATGCAAGCAAAGGAGGAGGTAGTAATGGCATCCTTTTGTTCACGCAGTAGGTGCATTGGATTCAGCTCTTTTTTTTTTTTTTTTTCAGCCTAAGAGGATTCAGCCTGCTTGCTTCTGTCTGATGGCTGTAACCTAAACAGCAGGTAACCGAGACAGAGGCGGAATGGAGGCAGCTCCATCCTTCATGCTTGAATTTGGAGCACTGTAAAGTAAAAGCTGAAAGTATAGTGAGTGAGAAGCAGTTCACGGTTCGTGATTAGGATGTTCTTCTGGAAAAGAAACGCTGGATTCCATTTGCCTTTATGCATTTTGCAATAGATAGTATTGGGGGGAGAGAGGGGGGCACAGAGAAAGTAGGAGCTACGTGATTGATGCCATAAGTGGAGACACGTGGCATCACTGCTCGGAAAAGCTGTACCTTTTGGTTTTGGGGGTTTTTTTTGTTGGTTTGTTTTTTTTGTTTGGTTTTTTTTTTTTTTTTAATCCGCTCACAGTACGGTACTCTGGTAGTACCAGCTTGTGTTGGTGCGAGGGAGGGAGGGACGGGACAGCTAGATGCTGTCCTCTGGTTGTTCTAACTGCCTGGAGGTTGTGCTGCCTGAATGCCGAGATGTCAGTTCCGCACTGCGCATCGCACACCTGAAGCACAGGCGTTGCCATGCAGCTCCGAGTTGACTATTACAGTATCTTTATTGTAGAGGAAGACCCCTTTCTTGACACAGAGATTTAAGTGAATTAATTCCTTTATTTAAGAATAGGTTAAGGACAAACCAGTATCAAATGTTCCTCACTGAAAAGATTACTCTTCCAAGCCATGATTTGTTCTTATAGGTGTTTCCTCATTTCTTACACGTCTTTCAGGACAGGAATTCTGTGTCCCTGCTTCCAGTTTTTGCCAGTGTAGTGTAACAGTACAATACTACCTCTTGCTCAGTGCTTTCAGCTAGTTATAACTGCATGTAAGAAGTTACTGTAATTCTTCACTCGATAACCTTATCACATCATAGTTTTATCATTTCACTCAGTTATATATAATGTTATCGTAATCCTTTTCAACAGCTCTGCTTCCTATAGTGCGTTACTCCAGAGTGTCTTCGTCTCTGAGATCTTACATGTGTACAGAAGGTTGTATTTGGATAGCTGAAGAAAGTCAGATTCCCAAGTAACCCTGACTATTTTAGTAGGTTTCCAGTATACCTTCTTGTGTTGTCTGTAAACTTGATCTTCCAGATCACTAGTATGTTTTACATGCGACTGAAACAAGAACTGATTTCAGTGGAATCACTAAAACCAGCATAATTCTGTAGTAACCTTCTGATCTATTTGATTTTGAAGAAACATTAGCTAGACAATTGACTTCATACTGCATTACAAGCTAAAATGTGTTAATTAAAATTGTAGCATGCATATTATATTATGGATTTAAAAAAAAAAAAAAGAACTTTTATCGGGAACAGTTTGACTAAATATTTCACTAGAGAGGTCTTCGGTTTGACAGACCATTTCTTTTCTTTCTCAAACCATATCGATTTACTTGATGTTATGCCTTAAATCTTTGCTATGTATGTCCTAAATCAACTTTTGAGTGTTTTTCCCTGACACAATTCTTAAGCTGACTGTGACCTGTGACCACACAGTTATCCTGTTTATCCTTTCTAACTACTGATGGAATGTCAGCTTCCCTGCTCCCCTGGTATTTCTCCATTATTACAGGACATACTAAACACCAACATCATTACCTTACTTATTAAGTTATTTCAAAACCATTGAGTTCAGACTATGTAACCCAGTATTCAACGATATTTACATACAGTGTAAATTGTTTAACAGTCTTTTTTGCTACAGTTGGAATAAAGTATTTTGCCAGAAATACAATTACAGCATTTATTATCTTCCAAAATGGAAGATAAGAAATACTTCATTAACGACTTCAAAAAATTTCTGCATCACTCTTTAAAACCTCTAGCTAATAACTATGCCATTGCTAGGACTTCTTTTGTTCCTGATATTTGTAAAGTACAAATAGTCCTTGAGTAACAGAAATTATGTAGCCTAGCTTCCTACACGTCTGTGTTTCATAGCTGACTGTAAGGTTTTATTTGAAGCTTTTCCCTTGCTTTGAGATAATTAGAAATTCTGTTTCTCTCATATGCATTCTCTGGTCTCCAATAACATGTAAACTTATGCCAGAGCCTTTCTCCCAGTGGGAGTACTTACTGATTTCTCTTCTTTAGCAGGCAATCTATTTTCTGGAAACTTATATGAAATGAGCTCTCTCTAGGATATCTCTTCCTCCATCAGACCCTCTTAAATCTGCAACAAGTTCAAAACTTCAAAGTGAGGTGTGGGGACAAGCAGACAGAAGTGATAGTCTGGGCATTGTTTCTTTAGGAAAGTGGGCTAAAATGTCCTTTTCATTGCTCCTAATTCTAATGCCTATGGAGTATTTGCTGAGGCCTTCAATTATCCTGATCAGCTGTGTTTCATCACTTCTAATTTATGGTCATTTGTATTATTCTGCCTTTTACAGTTGTAAAAAGCAACAGTATATTTTGTCCATGAAGGCTCTAAATCCCCAACAGGAATTTGGCGTTGAGGACTGGAATGCCAGCTGTTGATCTGGGATTATAGTGCCAACTGCTATTGTTTTTATTGTCATTTTAATATCAAGTACAGAGTGCGGCACACAGTCGGGATATGCCATCTTCCATATCCCACTGAGCGTGGCATTCTCCACATCTTGACTAGACCACTACCTGTCATAACTGATACCGTACAACTGATTACATGTTGTTTAGCTCTTCTATGCAGTTGCAAGCACATGGTCAACCTTAATCAAATTAAATTAATAAAGGGGATGTAACAGTATGATATTTTGTTTTGCATGCATTTTAGCATAGTTGTGTTTGTATTTCTTATCTATACCCCAGTGGCTAGGATTTAATGCAGTTTTTTATTAATGCTAATTTAATGAAGTATTTAGATATTCTTTATATCTTTAAATATCTTTCTTTCAATTCAGTTATATCCTTAATCCAACTCTAACCCGTACAACCAAACTATTTAGAGAAATACGCTTTGCTTGCTTTGAAAGTGCCACGTGGCCATGAGCACGAGGGAGCACAAGCACATTTCAGAATCTGAGCTGCTGTTCATAGTAGGAGTGTCTTATATGTAAGTGTTATGCGCTTAACTTGATTGATCTCTCGGAAAGATTTGTGTTCATGTTGTCCATTATTATTATTATAAATTATTTTCCTTAAGATGCAGAGGCATAGATGGACAGGGAGTGCCAGTGACGCTGTGTTTTCATTGCAGTATGGGAAATGATGCATCCTTTTGTACCTTGCACGGACATACAGTTCCATAAATTCTTGTTTTCGCCAGGCTGCTGCTGGTGAGAATAAAATACCAAAGTAATTTTCCTTGCAGAAGTTTTAAAAGTTCATAGTATTAGTACAAATAAGGGAGTTTTTTCTAAAGCCAGAAAAGTTGTAGAGAGACTGCAACTTAGTCATCATTACAAAACAAGAGAGCTTTAATTTGATCGATGGTGATTCTTAACAAAATTTCTGTTCTGTTGCTCGGTAAAGCATTAGACCTCAATGCCAAAGAAATGAGAAGCAGGAGTAGAATAAAAGTTTCCAGTTTCTCTTTGTCCTGGTCTGACCAGTGGACCAGATTTCTAGACCAGACACGTGGTAGTTTATTGAGATGTAGTGACACGAGCAAGTTCTACCCTTGTGCTTCAGCTCCAACTTGTACATGTACCGCGGCTTTCAGTCCTATTTGTGGAACATACTGACGCTCCTGTTTTGGCTGCCGGTGCAATTAGTCACCTTAAAAGAATGTTCCTTTACACCAAAAAGAAACGGTTGACGATGTAGATTCATTTTTTTTTTGTCAGGACTTTGATACAGTATTCATGCAAGAATATACTGAATTGTGTAGACCTATATAAAGAAAATTGATGTTGAATACTGTTTTAGACTGTGACGGTTCTGATCGGGATGTCACTAATGCAAATATAATTCCAAGACACTTTTTGTACGCTAGAGCAATGGGAAGGTGAGCAAGTTAAACAATTACTTAGTGTATATATAAATGTGTTGTCATATTCTTTTCCCCACGTTGAACACATAGAGAATACTAACGTTAATCAGTGTTTTAAATTTGGCTGTTCAAAACAAACATAAAACCCCAAACACACCACAAGTGCTAGTAATGTAACAGCAAACATAATTAAACACGGAATGTGTGCAGAAGAATTGCATGGATATTTAACAAATTAACTTAAACCTGAGTGGATGTATGAATAAAATAATACACTGTGACCAGTGGAATTTAATATTTCTCTTCAAATGGTAAACCCTTTATTTAGTGTTTTCCATTTATTTTCCTAATATATATATATATATATATGACAAACAGTTTTAAAGCTTTGGATGTTATAGGGGACAGAGCTGTACTTTATTTCTATTCTAAGGTAATAAGAGTTTGTAAGTGTCTTATATAAGTCTGTGTATGCATATATATATGGAATATACCCATGTATGTATATACATACACATATAAAAATGTTATATATATAAAAATACATATATAAACATGTATATATAGGCTTTTATATATATCTTTATATTCTAAGGAGATATTTCTTTGTGTATGTATTTTTTTTTTTACTGCCCTGTGTGATGTTATGCTATTTTTTGGAAAAATCATAAATTACATTATTATTTTCTACCTATATACATTAAACGGAGAGATGTGCCAATCCACAGCGAGCCTGTTCTTCAGAACCTCTTCTGTGCAAGAGATGCTACACCTTGCTGAACGAAGGAGTAAACGTTGGTCTTGTTTCTTGTGAGTTGTGTATCTGCTTGTAGTGCCTCAGCTTTTCTGGTCACATAAGCATCGCTATTGAGAACAGAAACTGTAAGCAGAGTTTTCTCTTGTACCAAGAAAGAGTAATAAGGTGTGACAGGAATTGCATCGGCAACGCAAAGTTGTGAATTGTGGTGGCCACTAGACCAGGGAGGTTGCTTCCCTTCTGCTGTGTTCGCCAGCTGCCTCTCTGCAGCTGGGTGCCAAAGGAATCCTGCAAGAATCACGAGGCAGAGCATCCTCAAGTTGTTGGCCTCGTAGCATTTTGCTGCTGAGAGAGGCAGGAGTTTGTGCTAGATTGGTTTTGTTTGTGAGTTGGTTCCCCCCCCGCCCTTCTTTTAGCTTGGCAGGGAGGAAAAGCTGACTGCAAATTAGCCAGCTGTGCCATGTCACTAATTATGTGAATCAGGTTCTTAATCCATAAGCCATTTTCACACAAAGAACTAAGGAAAAAAGGGGCTTTCTCCCAGCATCTTTTGCAGAAGTGGAGAACAAACCCCTAAATTTTAGCTGACTACTTTTTGTTATTTATTTATCCATATTTATTTTAACAAAAGTCAACAGCAGTGTGGATGTGACCATTGTGATATTAAGAGCAGCTTTTGAGGCAACAGTGGGAAGGTTTTGTGCTTTCACTTGGCTAGAACACAATCTGTATAAATTAAGTTTTGTCCATATTTATGCTTTTTAAAATGAAAATAAATAGTCATAAAAAATTCACTATGGGAGATGTTGTCAGTTCCAAAACAAGAGATTGCTCGATGAGAGTGGTATAGAGGCAAACTCCTTCTCATACCCAAGAGCTGGATTCAGTAAGCAAGACCTCTTCTAGTGGTGTGTTCCTGGGAAATTTAAGAATAACAAATGTTCTTGGAATTGTAACTCACTTAGTTGGCCACCATACCTGCCCTTCCCCCTGCCCCGACCACCCAAATTCAGTCAGAGTGGTGTTGCCGTTTATCCCATGCTGACAGTTAGTCACCTCCAATGCTTTCTTAATTTTTACCACTTTAGGTAGGAAGAAATTGGCTAAAATACAAATACCAAGTGTCAAATAGGGAGAAGATAAATCTTTAGAGCTGGTAGCTAATGAATTGCTTGAGCAATGAAGCCCACTCTCTCGGCTTATCACAGAGATATTTTTTTAGCTTTTTTCAATTTGAATTCTGATTTTAATGAACTGGCAGAACTGCAGAACATATTCTTAATCAGTAAGGTGTTTATTTTGGTTTTCTCAAAGTTCCAACTGTCACAGCCCAACATGGGAGAAAATTTTGAAGCATTTCAAAATAAAGCTATTATTGGCAACCTTAATGCTTTAACTGTAATTTTTATCATTGTTGAATTCCTTTTTTAATACAGCCAAGCAGAACCTATCTACCTACCAATCTTATGTGCCAACACATTTAGTATTTTAATTGGTATTGAACAATGTGTGTATTTTGACAGAAGTATGTAATAGAACACTAATTAAAATAAATGATTTTTCAAGAGCATCACAGGCATGTCAGACCACTCCAAAGTTAACATTTCTTGGATATTTGTATGCAGTTCTCAAATTTCTCAGTTTCTGGAGTTTCTTAATTGGATTCCCACACAGTAAGCTGTAAAATTCAACTGACTTAAGTACAAAGTTATGCTAGTGCTGCTAAAGCAATTTTTGAAAATATCACTTCTGAACTAAGCTCAGCAGCACTGAATATTGTTTTCACCTGGACAATTTTGGACAGCTTGTCCAAACCTTCAGTGTATTACTAATGCTGAGCACTGAAATAGCTCAGTGTAGACTTTTGCTTCTCTCTCCAGGTATTAAATGAAACCTAACAAAAGCACATAAATTTGACTTTTCAAGGAAAATTTTGAAGCTTCGTTTTATCCTTGTGGGAGTTTTCTGTGACACTACTGAAGTATTTGATGTCCTTGTCAAACCTTTCTTCATCGTCCATTATAGGTGTACCGTTTTATTAACAAAAGCCTTGGTCAAATGCTGAGGAACAATGTTCCTCTATTACATAGCAAAATATTTTTTTTCTGGCTACAGTCAAGGGATTTCAGTTCCAAGCTGTGAAATATTGGGCATCTTTTTTTTTTTTTTTTTTTTCTTTTTTTTCCTAATAGTAGCATCTGGCTCTTTGGCAAAGTTTTTAAGCAATTGTGGTGGCTCTGTTGGATTTAACTTTGGACTCTACTATGCTGGATTGCTAACTTAGTTTCTAATGCTTTTTACTTGATATTTTCTTGTAAATAATTCAAAGGAGACTGTTTGTTCCATAGAAGTAGGAGCAAAAACCCAATGCTATGGTCGATAGCCACCCGGTCGAGTGGTACACCCTCCTGGTGTTACCCCTGCTCTGAAGGGAAGTCAAAGCTCCCAGATCTCAGCTAACAACAGAGGATTTCTCTGCGAAATCTTTGTGTGGACACCCTGCACCTCCTAGCCTCCCCTAACAGGAGGCAAGCTAGGTTTGTCTACGCAACAAAGTTTTGTTGACACAAGTTATGTTGGTATGAAGTACCACACACACACAAAAAAAAAAAAAAAATTAATACCATAGCACTGACCCCATTACTCTGACAAAAACCCTTGGTACAGGTGAAGCGTTGCCAACGGAAAGGACCCGCTGTTGGCTTTGCCTGTAACTTGGGAAGAAGGTTGTGTGTAGATAGGTAGGAGTATATCAGTATACACTTATGTATGGGCCGGCAAAAAGATCTTACGTGCTCCTTCTACAGCCGGGGGCTCTGCTAATGTAGTATGTAATAATATGCTAATGTAGTATGTAATATGCTAATGTAGTATGTATGTAGTATGCTAACGTGGGGGGGAGTGTGTGCATGAAGGCAGGCTCTGCAGCACGCACAGCTCTACCCTGGTTTTCCCGTGCAGCAGCATCCGTCCCGCCTGACCGCAGCTCTTCTCCGCTGTCTGCTTTGCTGGTTCTGGGAGGAGGTTACTCGCGTCCTTCGATCCTTCTCCGTGCCGTGGCAGAGTCTGTCTCTTCAGGATTTTGTCTTCGTTCTTACTGAGGTGGAGTTTAAGACAGAAGCGTGTTCCTTTAGCTCTTCTCGTTTACGTACAGTGTAACTTGATCAAGGTTTGTTTTGCCCCAACAGGTTAAGAGGCACTTACCTAAGAGAAATCAATTACGTAGTGAGAAGTATATGATTTAGTTTGAAAAACTGAACTTAAGAAAAACGGCTGTGGTTTGGTTTTCCTAGGACTAAGCATGCCTTCAAGAATAAGAAAACCCTCTGGGTTTGTTGAACGATCCCTTTTCATTGTAAATTCATTTTGCACGCCACCAATGAACATACTAGGTGACTTTGCCAGCCGTTTGAACGAGATAGATTAAGTGTTAGCCCTTCTATATATTTTAAGACCCTGCACAATCAATCATACTGTTACCAGCTATTGTTTCTTCGTACAGTTCAGTCAGGCTTATTTAGCCAGCGCCCGGTCCGAAGCAGAGACTCTCGGTCGGTCTCTTAATCAGGGGGAAGAGGACAGCGAGAAGCGGTGAGCCCGCACCGCAGAAGGGCCGTCGCTTCTCCGGGTAGACGTGTTCCTGGGGAGGACGCTGGGCTCTCGCTCGAGCTCGGGGGTAACCCTGCCTCCCTCCCTCCCTGTGTTCGATGCCCTCCGTCAACCTCCGCGATCCGCTGCTTGGAGCATCGGGAGTTTGCCCACACGCTAGGGAAGTCCTAGGGTTTTTTACTTCTGGTTTTATTCATTAGCATTTGTAGGATCAAATCCGGCAGAACGTTCTATTTATAGTTTTAGAAAAGGGGCCTTGTCCATATAGGGTTATTCATTTGCTGGCATTATTTCATTTCTCGTATTATCTATTTCGTGATATTTCCGGTTTTTGTTACAAGTATTCCTTCTGCCCTCCTTCAGCTTTTCCCTGCCCTAGTATGGATAAGAAGTTCAAGCAGAGTATGTAATATAATTTTTATTAGGACTCTATATGGGTAAAAAGGAGTCATCGCTTGAAACTTCAGCATTGATTTTAGCTGTAAGATGTTCCCTTGGATGTGCGCACATGCAGTCCGAAGTAATTTGGCTAAATTAAAATTGGCTACTTGATTTTGTAATTGTGAATAGTGAGAATGTTTATATGGTTTCACGTTATCTGTCCTCAGCTTTACAAAGCTTCTTGCTGAAGCTATATTAAGATCATTTATTACCTTCCTTTACCTTTATTCCATATTGTTATTTTCAGTGCCTGTGGTGCAAGTATTTTTATAATTTATGAAAGTGTTTGAATATGGTCCTTCTGAACTGTTATATTTAGAACTGACTTCCTGGCAGGGTTATTCTCACCTTTAGAAGTTGAACCTCTGATGATTTCTCTCTAGTTTGTGTGGGATGTTCATGACATTTATTTTTTTATTTATTAACTTTCCAGCAGTATTGCTTGTTTTGTGGGGGGAAATCCTCAGTTTTCTCTAAATGCTGATTTGACTAGAACATGTCTGAGGGGGCTGTGGTTTTTTTCTTCCTTTACAAGCTGTATAGCTACTGTATTTAGGTATGGTATTTAATTTTAAGCATTAGGTTTATCTAAATCCAGTGGAAACAGAGCACAGCTATTCAGTTTTTGTGGATCCCTTTACTGAATCAGACTCTAACTGTGCAGGGAATTCTCGATGTTAGAAATTAACATCAATGAGCAAACTAAAAAAAATATTTTTATCTGTTTTTAAATAAAGCCTAGGTATTACTGATGATCTAAGAGTTTAGAAAAACACTTCAGAAATATTATTTGTTTCTAACTGGGTGCACTCAAATATTTGTGGACTTCTATGAGTTTTTTATTGGGGAAATATAATTAATTTTTATATTTCTGGGAGAAAACAAGGCTTATTTTTGGTTCTTTTTCTGTGTTCTCTCAATGTGAATGGAATCTGCAGAAAATTTTTTCTTCTGTACTAGTTTATGTACACGTGGAACTGCAAAATACTCAGTGTATTGAATGTGCACTGTTTTACAGTGTTTTCTCAGACTGTCAGCAGCAATTTGGGAAAAAGCTGACATAACAAAACCATGTAGCCAGTTTCTCGTTATGTGTGTGAAAGAACACTTGTATGATATAATTTCTTTACATAAAACTATCTATTCAGGATATCTTGAGATGTGCCTGTGAACAGAAGAGTTCTTTATTTCCTGGCATCACAGCAATGCTAAACTTAACATAGCTGTAATCCTGAAAGAAAGAAAGAAACATGATCGATCAGACCATAGCTGTAAGTGCATCAGGATTTCGGTTAATTTTGTACTGATATTTAAAAACCAAACCAAAACAAACACAGTAGCAACTAGTTTTCATCGTACTGTGCTGGCCTCGTGACCTCTATAAACTCAGTTAGCTTCAGGCTGAATTTGTTGTTTTCAAGACTTAAGAAAGTGCTATTCCATTTTAGGTGAAAATGCCTCTTTTGCTGAGGAATACGGTCTGATAGTCTGGCTTAGTTTGTCAGCTGTGGGGTTGTATCCTGATACCACTACTCGTGGTCAGGTTCTAAACTGGAGGTTATGCTACCGTCAGTGAAGATACCTGTGCCAGAGAGCAGGAGACCAAATATTTCCTTGTCACATTGGATGAGGTGCGCTTACATTAAGCGCTTTCAATTTTTGGGTTTAGCTTGGACATTCTTTTAAGAGCTAGAGAAGACTGAGATGCGTTAGAAGCCATGAAAGACTTTGGATGAAGTGTGAAATTCTGTGTTACGAGTTGTTCTGAAGGAGGTCTGCTGGAGCTAGAAATCCTTGGTAGAACTTTGGTTTAGATGCGCTGCATAGTTTATCTGCATTTTACTGCTTGAATGCAAAACTTGGATTAAAGTTTGCAAATAAGTTCTACCAGAACTACCTCATCAGATAGGAAGGGGCAGAAAGCTGCAGTTTGGCACGTGGCAGTTTTTTGCGGTGCTGATTCATGTGCGTGCGAGAGGAGAGGAAATGAAGAGTGCTGTCATCAGCTGAAACTACAGGGAAGTTTTCTGCAGTAGAAACTGATAAAACAGATTGTGATTTGACATACTCAGTGCTAGCCTAATAGATCAGAGAGCTCTGTTTTATGGGGATCACTTATTGACTGAAAAAAATAATTTCAAAGCAATAGAAGTGATCTGTGAATAATTACGGCCTATGAAAAAAAACAGAGAAAAAAAAACATCTCCCAAATGGCTCAATTTAGTATATCCACAGTGAACCATTTTTGTTCGAGGGTACATTCACAAGATGGAGGAAAAAGCAGTGATAATGATAGTAGTGTTACTTCTCCTGAGAAACTTCCCATGATTTCAAGTAACAAAAAAACCACGGAAAATCAAGGTCTGGTAAGATGGGAGACTACTCTCTTATGCCTTTGCTCTTTGGTCTGTTTGAGCTTAATGCCCTACTTGTGACTAATTGTTTGTAGTTGTTTTAATCACAGTATCAGAAATGTTTTAGTATTAGTAGGCAAATGTACCATGTGTTCAAAATTTAAAGGATTATTTTTAAAAGTAGACCATGCCAATTTTTGTGATTCATTAGGAAGCTTACCAATGTCACTTTTTCATATAAGCCCGTCTTAATTATAAGATCATTAAGATATTCATTTGGAAGCTGTTGTCTGTGTTGTCTGAATTCGAAGCTCTTAGAAGATTGAAGACTAATGATTTTCAGTTGAGTGACAGAGACTTGGGTTTTTTCGTATTTTTTTTCCTGAAGGGAATGTTTTTTCTTTATAAATAAAACTGCTCAGGCATCTTTATATATGGATGCATTTTACTCAGATTCTATTCTTACACATCATGAAGCAAAGGGAAACTGGGATGCAGAGTTTGTTTCTGTCTGATCTGTGAATGTTTCATGGGAAAACATTTGGGAATAGGCAGAGGTGATAAGGTTATGTGTAAGGATTTTTCACAAATTGATGAAGTACCACCCACAGAGTTTTGGCTATTTTGCTTGACAGAAAACAAAGATGAGCAGTTATAGTTTGCTGCTTGTGACATCATTTATAAGCTAAATTTAATTTTCTACTGAACATCTGCTTGGTAATGTCATGGTAATAACTTCCTATTGATTAATTAAATCTGTTCCTTCTCCTCCTTATTTGTAACTCGCGTGAAGTTGCCCAAATGTGAGTCCATTTTATTACTAACGGGCTGTGAATGGAAACACTGTACACATTTTAATTTTCTTTTTAGCTTTGCTCAGAAGCAACAATTTAAAACTGATTGCCTCATTCAAATTTCTTCTCTCAAAATAAGCTATAGCTCTGAAGTCTTTCAGAATAGTTCGTTTTTTTGAATTATAAGGCATTTTTACTACATTGCTGGCAACGTATAGAATTGTTGTTTATGAGCTGGTAATATGTAAAGTACTTTAGAAACAGGCTAATTTGAAGGAAATGGAACATCTAGTTCTTGAAACACTTTATGTAAAATAGACGGTTGGGTAGCAAGAGTTTCTTTTTGAAGAACTTTTTTATAAAAGATTAAGCTGAATGAAAGTGGTGGACATGAACTGATCGGTATCCAAAAGTAAAGGAAATCTACTGAGACTAGTGTCACTCCTTTATAACATCATTTTGACGTTTGTGTTGCATTAGATTTCAGCAGGTTTGGACTCATCACTGGGCTGGAGGAGATTGTACATTTAGATACTAGGAAAGGTTAAAATATAAAGCAGGCACCTCAAGGGTATAGCAGCATGCTTGATGTCTGACAACATTTAAAAATCTCTACAAATTTCCAGGATATGATAAAAATAACAACTGTTTTGGCACAACTTCTTAGAAAAGTTGAAAATTTGAAACTATCTTATTTAATTTCTCTCTTGCTAATTTTGAAAGTTCAATTATTTGCTTATCTGTATTTGATGCTTTCAGACTTGACAAACATCGAGGCCTTTGCCTTATTTATATAAGCACTTTCGTGTCACATTGTCCCTATACGTCTTTGAGTATATAACAGAAGAATCTCAGTTTCCTGCTTAACCCACTAAATTACAAGAATACTCTTCCAGTACTCTGACTTGGCAGTGTTGGTGGCAATTTACTGAGCTACAAAGCATTCTCCACAGCCTATTTGTCTGATACATTGAATTTTGGATCGATTTTACTGTAAGAAAAAATGTTTGGTGAGATTTTTAGTAGCTTAGCATTTGCTCTGTTTACCTGAATTGACAGCTTTCCTCCTTGGGTTGGAAGAATCTCTTCAAGTTGGCTTTAATAGCAAAATTTGTAATTATTTTGTGGGAGCTTAAACTGAAATCTCTACTTTATTTCAGTCTGAAGTACAGCAGGCTTGTTTGAAAAGAAACTGAGAAACACCAGCCTCAGAGTAGAACTGTTTTTAGAAGAACTTGTCAATGTCTAATAACCTCAGATCATTTTTCCTTTCCTGCTCCATTAATTTAAATTATTTCAAAATCCTAATACTTCAAATCACAGACAGCAAATTTTTAATTTGAATGCCATTGAATGTTTAATCTATTTTTTATTATTTTTAAGTACTTGAGAATTAATAGATTATCCATAGGCCACTGAACTTGCAAAGCAGTATGCTTTTAAGCAAAGTCAGAGAGTTGGCAGTTGAAGTTTGCAGTTACATCTGCTTTGGCTGTGTTATTTA
Source organism: Leptodon cayanensis (assembly GCA_027564655.1). Lineage (NCBI taxonomy): Eukaryota > Metazoa > Chordata > Aves > Accipitriformes > Accipitridae > Leptodon > Leptodon cayanensis. The sequence continues at coordinate 11,063,347 of JANXJC010000064.1, read as the reverse complement.
ATTACGTGTATAGTTCAAATGGCAAGAAAATGAACGTACTTCTCAAAACATTAGTACAAGTAGCTTTGTTAACATTAGACAAACTACACTAGGTTTATTTCCAATGAGCTTATTGATACTGGTGTCTGGGAAGAGGTGGGTTCCAACCTGGCTCTTTCTCGCACTTCTGCAGCTCGCACCCTTATTCCTCTTCGGAGCTAAGGAGCGTGAACTTGTAGAACTGTGCTAACCTTGGGTGGAAAACTCTGGCAAATGGTTTCCTGAAGCTTTCAGGAACCTAACTACTTCTGAGACCCCTACCTCTTCGTTCGGTTTGATTACAATCAGCAAAAGGTGCCAAAATTTTCAGAGGACACATACGGGAGTCTACAAAGAATAACTGCGTGAGCTTTACAAATTGTTCCTGCACAAAGTGGCTGGTTTTCACTGACACTTTTAACATCCCTCATCATCTGCCTGTGTTTCATAAGGCATGTGATAACCGGGCAGGTTTACTGCTGCCATGCAAAGTATATAATGCTTGAGTTCTACCTGTCTTTCCTGCAACATGTCCCAACTACCCTGCCTCCGTTTTTCCTGAAATTTGTTGCGACTTAATCAGTGACCCTTCTACATCTCTGTCAAATTTAGCTAATCCTAGTTGAGGTTTGGAAGCTTCTGGGCAAGCAGTCAGGATTTACAGGCAGAAGCAAGGTTTCTGTAATCTCGCTATCTTTCCATAGAAATCTCATTAAGTCTTCTATTCTAACAGACTCTCCTGTTGTAGTTAAATACAAGGATATTCTTTGTAGTATGATTGGTCGTAAGGCAGGAATTCTTTAATATATAGCAATATTTTTTTCTTTAACATTTGAATGTCAAATTGAGCTTAATCTTTTCCCTGTTAACCAGCATTTGAGACTATCTCCACCTTGTGATGTAGTAAGCGTGCCATAAAGCTTCCATTAATCCTGTTTCCCAAGTACCTCAGATATAACTTGGTAAGTCAGAAATAACACAGTGAATCTGAGCTCTTCTAGGATAGAATTCATGGTATCTCATGTAACGAAATCTGCAAAGGGAAGATACGGACAGTCTTAAGATGCAATAATCCTATATACTTCATGCTCATCTAAAAGTACATGGGATACATTGCGAGCCAGAATATTCTGAGATATTTCTTTTGAGGACTTCTAACACTTTAAAGCAAGGAGCTAAAGCAAAGTAAAATTAAATGGGAAATTTGTTTCCTTCCTGCCTTGTCCAAAAATCAAATCATTTGTATTCTATTGCATTTTGTGCTAACAAGTGACTCCTTCACAATATACAATTCTTTGGAATAATTTGAAGTTGACATCACAAGATTTTTCATACTGAGAAGAAATTGAAATTCGTGGTACTGGAGAGAAAGATGCGATTAAACCATCTAGTTAGGTGTGGGGAAGTTCTGGGTTCAAAACCTTTCTCCTATGGAGTTTGTATTCATTTTATCTCCTTATACATAAAATATAAAGCCTCTCATGGGAACAGGACTTACCTGCTCCTGACCGAACATCCTAACCACTGAACTAAAGCTGCTTTCTATTGACCGGTGGCAAAACTCGAACAGCATGGCTGGAGAGAGGACCTTTTCTTCCACAGTTTCATGCCTTAACAGCCTGGCTGACAAAGCATTGTGCTATGAGCTATGAGTTTAAATAGCCTTAGACTGAGAAGGCTCTGTAGTCCAATGCAAATGTTGTAACCATTAGGACATTCTGTAGAACAGCCTCGGCTGTCTGATGTGTGAAATCTGTAGTTTGACGTCTAGCACACTTTTATTTTTTGACACAGCCCAGTATCAATACAAATCACTGACGGATTTCAGTATTAGTTGCATCAGACCTTTATTACTTGACATGCTTAGTTCGTTTGCATAAATCAGTCACCAAGCACAGAAAAGAGGGCTGAACAGGAACTGGAGGTATCTTCTAGTTCATTTATCTGTTTCTTTCATCATAATGAAATCAATGAAAGTGACATATCACCAAATACCATGGTACTATCAAACCCTGAGAAGGGTTCCATGTGCTTTTGTAAGTTAAAGTCTGAAATATATGCACGGGTATCTCCCTCTAGCCCTGTCAACCCCGTGCTCTGCACTTCATGGGTTCTTGCTTCGTGCCTGAGACCTGTCCTTGCAGAACTTAACGGAACGATGGAGCTTTTAATCCAGAGAGGGCGGTGAGACTTTCTTCTTTGCCTTCCTCTTCCCAAGATATGAAATGCTCTTACCCCACCACGGTCTCTGCTTTCAGCCATTCCCCGCCGGTCTTCTGCTGACCGTGTGTGGCAGCTTTGGTTTGCTCTCGTGCTTTGCTAGTAAAAAGAAAAGTCCCTCCAGATAGGCGCGGGCACAACTTGTCTCTTGCTTAGTTCTCTCTCGTTGATGTAGATAGCACAACCCCAGCACTTAGGGAAGAAAGGATTTTGGAGAATCGGCAACAGTGAGTCCAGAGAACAGAGCACGTTAGTTGGTCAGGACTGTGGAGGATGGCACTGAAGACACAAATGGTATTGTGGATAATGCAGCAGTATAAGTTCCTGATAATGTTGATGTGATTTAGTATTACTTATATTCAAAATCATGACATTATCGTAGCAGCAGTAGTAGTATTTTATCCATCACTCTGATCCCACCTGATTCAAAGGTAGGGTCAACTACACATAAATCATTCTTGACGGAAACTCATCAACTTGCCTAGTAATCTCGTAAAGGTTTGCCGCTAATTCTGCCTAGCACTTTACATTCTACAAGATTATTTTATAGACTTAGGAGAGTTTGGTTTTTTTAATGGCTGACACTGATTTTAAGACTCTTCCTTTTGAAAATCTGTTTGGCTTTACAACATAAATATATTTGGGGTACATTGTAAATATTGTGTATTTTAAATACACCAGGTAAGACTAAAATTTCCCCTTTGTATAGCTAATGAATATTTTCATCAGCTGTCGAAACATTTCAGAGAAAGAGTTAAATTGTAACCACTTAAAAGTTTTATTTTGTAAATGTTGTGGATATTGGAAATATAATTAGAGATAATAAAACTTGACTACCTCAGTTTATTTTAGTGTAAAAATAAACTAAAGTTATCTGAAGGTATAAAAAGTTTTCAAAGAAATCTCAGAAAGTGATTAATAAATCAGGTAAAGCTCTTATGAAGGACCTTCTAATGAATTAGTGACGATTTAACCTTTCATGACTCAAAAGTGCCATTAAGAACTTCGAGGCACAAAGCAAGCCAGAAGTGATTGGGAAGATCATGCTCTCTCACTTACCCTGGAGCAATGTTTATACATCAAAGTTATTTCTCTCTTAACTTTGCATTGTGTGGGTCTATTCTGTTGTTTCCTCCTCCCATTTTCTGAAGGAATCAGTTTCTCAAAATGTAATGCCACCGAATAAACAACTAAAAACTACTTAATTTTTTTTTTTTTTTTTTTACTCTGAAAGAAGTTAATTGATACCAAACAAAGGTTTCATACTATGAAGTTGGAAGGAACCCTTGTGAACATCTAGTCATGTATGGATTTTTAATCCATATGACTGCTCTGAATGAATTCCTTTGTGAACTAGAGCCGTCTTTTTGAAAAAAAACTCCAGTCAGCAATAGTATTTGTTTGAGCTTTAATTCAAGCTCTAGTAGTACAGCAGGTAGTTCCTCAATCATAAGTACCTGAAATGTGTACCTAAAGACTGCTGAGATTTCTCTTATTGCCTCATCCAGCACAGATGAAATTCTCTCTTAGGTCGGAACGAATTGAAGCGTTATGAGTTCGACCTGGTACAAGAAGCAAATCTGAAGGCCCTTGTGTGTGTGCATATATGTGAAAACAGGGTTTTTTTTTTAATTAAAAGCCAGACTTTTCTGCCTATCTTCTTGTATGGTTCCAATTAAATGAAGACAAAGGCAACTGAATCTTCAAATGGTGTTTCTGTATTCAAGGATGATGTCAGCAGCGAAGATCTGCAGTATCCCCCTGCTTCGGTCTTGGCAACAAGTTCAAAAAGGACGTCGGAGAATGGGAGCGCATCAGCTGTGCTTAATGGGGACACGCAAACAGGCATCTCCCGCTCCCTGGGTAATGCTTTGGAGCACATTGTGGAGCAGCTGGATGTCTTAACTCTCGTAAGTATGCAATAACAGATAACACTTGCAGTGGAAAAAGATTATGCTGTCAATGGGGAAAAAAAAAACCCAACAAACAACAGAACGCATTCATAAATCAGAGTATTAAAGTCTACGGGATTATTTTGAGTAGTTGTATAGTCAAGTGACTTTTGTTTTTCTCCTTTCAGCAAATATTGATCACATGTATTGTGTTTGCTGAAGTGAAAGCTTCCTGCTACATAATCATAAAGATTATTGTTGTATTTTTAACTCTGGAGGAAAAGAGTCACTATTTTTCAGTAGCGAGATCTAGCGTAGCTTTGCCAGAAGCCAGTTGTTTAGCAGACATTGTCAGATTCCAGCTTGAACAGTCATGCCTTAGCCGGGGATGAACAAAGTAAATTGGCAATGTACCGTTAAATCCCTTTTCAAACTTCGTATACAAGGTGTTGGCTTAGGTGGGAATCTAAGGGGTGCAATAATTCCTGGTGTCAGTGAAACTGCACAAATACTTGTCTCAGTCAGTGACTCCGAGTCACTTGTTTGCAAATGCTCAAGACTTCTTTTTAGTAATCCAGGTTTATCCAATCTATGTTTTAAGATACTGCTCCGTAGTCTGTAATATATTAACATTAAACCAAATCAAAGGGAGTGGCTAAGGGTTTTTTTTTCTGTGTTCTTTTGCAATGTATATGTTAACTCAAGAAATAAGTTTTGGGAAGTATGGAGTCAAGTCATCAGTTGAAAATTATTTGTGTAGTAAGTTGGATTAAAAAGCAACTGCCAGCATCTGTCCAGAAACCTACGTTTTCTGATGAAGGTAATCTCTTGGAGAATGCCTTTTAATAATACTTTTTCTTCTCACTTCCTTTTTTGGGGGGATGCCTTGGAAGTTTCTTTCAGGTTTTTGGAAGACATCATTTGGGGTCACCAGCAATGGTTGTTTTTCTACAGAAATATGGATGCAACTTTCGCGTAGTATTTCAGAGCGATTTATATACGCATGTATATATTTCTCTCTCTCTGAGAAAATATTTTGTGAAAACAGTTTTAAACCTTTAGATGATCTCCATAGATACAAAGCCATTATTTTTAAGTACAGTTGTAAATAGTGGAATAGCTAAGGAAAAGCTATCTTAGGATATTTTTTCCTGTTGAGTTAAAACAATTTTTCTTACATTACTGTGTTGCACGCTTTTATAATACCGTGTGAGTAATATAAAAACAAATTGAAATTACTGTCCTTTTCATGCAGACTATTTCAATCCTGGAACAACGTCTGACTTTGACTGAAGATAAATTGAAAGAATGCTTAGAAAATCAGCAAAAAATGTTACTTCAGGGAAGACAGGAAGAGTAAAAGATGAAAACGAACTGTATTGATGAATGTTTCATATATTCACAAGGAAATAATAAATGTTACTTCATTGGATTTTGCTATAAGCAAAAAAACCTTCTTTTCTAACAAGTCAATGTAATAAAAACTGAAGAAAAAAAAATACAACACTTTTTAAACATTGGTAGTCAGCAGATATTCTGGTTGTATATTGAATAAAGTATAGCCCAGCCAAAACTAATATTTTATAAAATAATTCTCCTTGAGCATTACAGGACTCTTATTTCAAACTATTAAGATCTTTGAATACGACTAAGCAACAAACTCCGTATTTTTAGATGAATAGCAGTTATTATGGAAGTGCACTATGCAGGTTTTTTAACTCAGGTAAGGATTGTGAAAATAATGCTCTTTGTGTGAAGGCAATGTTACTCAAGCGCGTAAATTAAATAAGACCTAATTAGCTCTAACTCCAAAAATGCTAGAGGTTTTATTTGTCCCTTACATACTCCCAAATATTTTATCAAAAAGTAGCAACAGTTACTCCATATCTTCTAAATATTTTAGTGATGATTGCAAGGTGTAGTGTAAAAACTTTTAGTTACACATATGAAAATGAAGTCACTTAAACTTTAAAACTATAATTGCATCTGTGTGAATTGAGCTGCAAGACTGACGCAGTCAAGCACTTCTGCTTATCTTATCCCCATCAAAATTCATTTTTTACATTTAGAAAAATAAAAATCAGCTTTGTACTTCTGAAGAATATATTTGAACCAAACACAAAACGATGTGAAATCTGTATCATAAATACAGAAGATTCTCATCCTCCAAGGACTTCCACAGGTGCTCAAGCTTTGCATGCTGTGAATGTCCCCCATCAGTTAATGTGTTGTGAATGAAGCCATAAATCAGGAAAGACTTCGCAATGTATGAAGATTTTTTTTTTTTTTGGTAATAAAAATGCAATTTTTAGAAAGATGATTGTAGGTCTTGTTTTTTAATAGAAATATGCTTTCAGTAGTATCTGTGCTTCTTTATGGCTACCTATTATTTTTTTAAATGGCAATTGCAGAACACCTGTTGTAAATCCACAATCAAAACTAGGTAGTCATCCATTTCTGCAACTTCACATTTTGTATGTTGAAAAATAGGGCACTTGAAATGGGGGGAGCATTTTAATCCAATTCTGCAACTGACTGTATATAGATAAAGCCCATTTCCCAGGCCGAACCTCATTAACATCAATAGAGCAGCTTAAGTACAGAAGTTCACTGTGCAAAAACTGTTGCGGTTCGAGCCAAAGCAATGAGCAGTCAATTTTTCTGCTATAACTTTTCATTTTCTCTCATAGTAATCACCTTCAGATAGCCAACCATGACCTCACTTGCTTGGTAGACTGAATTTTACCAGCAAGCACTACATATTTTCAGCTCAGTCTTAAGTAATACTGTTTATCACGAAGCAGCAGTCTCTTCTTATAAAAACTTTTAGATGTGACTTTCTATGCAGCATCTTAACCACAGATTTTTTTGTGAAAGGATGGTCTTACCTATTCCAGTGTAAACAGCCTGACCTTTTTTTATGCATTTGTTTATAATGCTATAGAATGCATAGTAATGTAAATACTGTCTTTTAGGTCGGATGTACTTTGCTTTATGCATTTGCAAATACTCTTGTGGTCTTTGCCTTTTCTTGGCTCCATTAGAAGATGCAAAACCATGTAACTATTGAAAACCTTTGCTTGTTTCTTGTTTCCTCTGAGTGGACTATATATATATATATATATATATGTATGTATGTTTTAAATCTGTAGACTTTTTTTTTTTTAAGCTTTTCAGGATTATTTATCAACAAGATTTGGAAATGTCTTTTAGTTCTGTATTTTTTAATACAATCTCTGTTGAAGTTTTCCTTTCTGCCTTATTTCCTATCACTAATCCTTCTTCCTTTTCAGTACCTATTATCTGCAGCATTTACTACTTAATCCAGTTTATGCCTCTGCTGTTTGTGAATCTGGCGAGCTAACATAACATTTCCAAATTAAGATATGTTCTGGTCATTCTATCAGGTGGTCTGTTGATACTGAAACTCAACACGCATGGCACTTAGGATGTCTGTATAACTAGAGATGGTCGTCTGAGAACAGGATGGAGGTATTTTCCTCAAGCTGTGATGGCTCTCCTAAAACAGAACCACAACCGGCTAACATGATGTTTCTTTTAAAGGAACATTCATGTGAGCTACTTATCTCATTCTCTTGATCCATATTGTTTCAAATAAAGCTATAGAATAGAAAAACTTCCTTTAAAAGCACCCGAAGAGGCTGGTTACACTCAGAAGCATTTACTCCAGGGTTTGTGGTCTGGCAAATAACTGGTGACTTGATTCGTTTGAATTAACTTAGAGAGCTAGAGGAAAACGACTGCTGTTTAGCCTTGTGCTTCTGCACCATGTGAAAAAATAATTGCACAGGTCTTTAAATGTTTATGAAAAGTATATTTGCATTGCAGACTGCAGTGAAGTACTGAGAATCCCTACTTGTTCTAAACAAGCTGAACCATGTACCTGGTGCAGTCCAGCTTTCCTCGAGCTAACTTGTCCCTCGGATAGTAAATGTAAACAGGCCACCCCGTTGGAGAAAGACTGCAAAATTTTTTAACTGCAAAAATGGCTCAATTACTTATTGAAAAAAATAACACCGATGTCTGAATGACATGCAGTAGATCCCCAAGGTTTGCGGGGGAGAGAGAGAGAAGGTGGCAGCAGGAATAACCTCTCCTGCCGGCGTCGCTGGAAGACTGTCTCTGGAGGAACCCAACTTCAAATTCCTGAAGTGCCAAAGCATTATGCAGTAGCTCAGCAACTCATTGTACGTGCTTCTGCAGACATTTCGAAACAAAAACGCTCTTCCAAATTGAAAGAAATGCTGCCAGTTACTACTGCGTCTTAAATTTTATTTGTAATTCCCATCAAAGTTTAGTGGAATCTTAATGGAATTTTTATCTTGGGCATTACATAAAGCACGATGTTGAGGCAGTAAAGGGATTTTTCTCAGTTTTTCATTATGGATGGCAATATGCACTTCCTTTGGGAGCACGTTTAGAAGTTCCTAATCATCACCATGAGGGCAGACACCAAATGGTTAAATGTTGCAACGTTGGACCTTAAGGCATTTCACTTTTTCTTTTGATCTGAACATAGAAGTTTTCAAATCCCAGGGCAAAGTCAGACCGAGACATCAGTTTATGCCAGTCATCATTGTGCTTTATGGACCAACCTGACAACTCAGACTGTATTCTGGATTTTTTCTTTTTTATTTTTTGGAGGTTTTTTCATGGTGGCGGCGGGGGGTGGTGTTGGTGGTTGATGTTTGGTTTTGTTTTTGTTTTTTTTTTTTAAACACACCACTACATTCTCCAAAAATCTTCAGTATTTACTTTTTAGTACTGCTGACATATTTTTTATAAACTTACAGTTTTGGAAAACCAGTTCCTGGAGGTGAATGTATCTGAACAACTCCCTTGTCTTTGGGGGATTGTTGTTTCCTGCTTTTACGTGTGTAAGGTAATAATTAATTGTTTCATTATCTTTATGGCAAGAAACTTAAACTGTAGTTTTAAATTTTGATTAAGCTAATCTTCCAGCTGGAGAAATTGTGGTAGAAAAGGTTCTCCTCACCATTTTAGGATGGCCTGACCAGATCTCTGTAGCACGAGGGATTTGAGAAATACAACTTCCCACCTTTATGTATTGAAATAAATAAGTTTATTTATTTAAATAAATAAGCTGTACTATTTTTAGGGTAAACAGTTTTTTTTCTTCCTCAAGGTCTTATTACAGTGTTGCTGAACTGTTTGCATTGCCGTATCATAGCACAAACCCACTCTTGAGTTTTCTACTGAGCGACAGTAGCTGGGATGTGAATGTGTTTCCAGGGACATAGCTTTATGTAACCTGTTTACCTTGTAAGACTTGTAAAAATCAGAAATTCTGTACTCTTTGCCCCAAACAATTAATGAATATGTATGTTCACGTTGGATCCAGGAACAGTATGTTTTTGTCAGAGTGCCCCCTCAGGGACTTTTGCACGCTTCGGATGCATAATACAATTGAAGCCGTTTCTTTGTGAGAAAATAGGTTAATGACTTGCCAAAAGGCAGATGTTAATTGGAAAAAGTGCATACAAGTCCTTTTCTTTACAATGTATATGGGTTGCATTTGTTATGGCTTGCATCGAAGAACAGGTGCAATTTCAATTGACTCAGCTAACAGGATGTGCTGAGTACACTCCTCACCAATTTCACCAGAAATTTTAAATCCAGCAGAAAAAAAAAAAAGAGTTTCTAAACTAGTCAGTGAGTGATAAACTGCATTTATTACCTGTTACAGAACATATTTATAACTTAGTATTCTACTCACACTTAAATGTCTTAATAATATGAAAATAAGGTCTTTGATTATTTATTGGAATCGAAGAATTTTACTGGTGAGCACTGAGGAACCTTATGCAAGACAAAATGTGTCATCCCTTCCAAAATCTTTCTTTTATAAGAGAGTTAGCAGTTCTGGACAAGGTACCACCAGTGTATTTGTAAATGCAACTTAAAGCAGAAAAATTGCTTATTTTCAGTAACACGTTTCCTGCCACAAAGCTACCCGATCAGATCAAGGTCTTCACCTCGCCTCGCTTCATTTTCCCTGTCTTCAGAAGCAAAAATTAATAAAACAAGTGGAAAAAAAAACATCTGGGTGTGCCAGGCTCAGAAGAGCTGCAATTTGATAGTTTAAGAGTTTGATTCCAAGGGTCTCTGGGAATTTCTAGGCTACTTCTATGAGCCCACTGGAGCAGAGACTTCAGTTTGGTTCCACGTGCCTAACCTAAGCTCGTCCTTCGAAAGTCCCTCTCTCTCACCTGAGGAGAGCGGACGTAAAATTTGGCTGTCTGGGAGGCAGCGACGGTCTAGACCAGTGTGGGACCATCTAGTTCTGGATCGCCCCGGGAGCTTTGGCCTTAAGGGAGGTACCGACTCTGCTGGCGACTGGGCTCGCACGATTTTCCCACGCCTCCGGCAGGGACCTGGGCATCAGAGGGCTCAGTGTGCTTGCAGAGGCAGGAGTGGGCTGAGAAGAAACGCCGAAGGTCTCGATGCCGTCTAAATACAGGATTCTGCAACTCGGAGGAGTAGTTAGGGTTGTAAGTTGCTTTACAGCCTGTGCTCTTACAGACCTGGGTAAAACAGAGGGACCCAGCTTCTCTTCAAAGCTGCTAAAGAGGAAGCAATTGCCAGAAGAGAAGAGAAGACGACAACCACTAGCTATCTTTTTTCATCCTTTTGTGCTTTGTATTGTAATGAAATAGTACCTCTGTCTCAAGTTTTTTCCTTTTCCTCATCCCCAGAGGAAATCTCTGCTCCTTTTAGACACGGAAAACCGTAGGACAAAAAGAAAGTAGCAGGAACTGGGAGTCTCTGTGCTAGAGGGGGTCACTGAAGCCTTTTCTGGCCACGGCGGTGGGAGCCGAAGGCTTACAGTGCTTATTCCAATACCTGTATCAGAGAGAACATCAATTCTCTCCTAAGATTCAGAAGAAGATTTATAAGATTCATAATCAAAGCATGTTTGCAGCGGTCTGCTGTTTAGTGGGACTTTATGAACAAGTATCACAGAGACAGAAGTCTGGGAAGGTCATAGCAGTAAACTCCTTTTTCTGATTTCTTCTGAGAAAGATTCAGGCGAGCCATGGGCAAAGGGTCCTGCTGCTTCATGCTACCTTCATCTCACACACCTCAAAAAAAACCATTTAAGATGCGATGCGCTCGGGTGGTGAAAAGGACAGAACGCTCCCGGCAGCAATTCTTCCTCATGAGAGCACTTGTCGAACGGTTTCTTAATCATTCTTTTTATTAATATTTTTCACCCTATGATACATGCTGGGAGCACAGGACCCAGGATATTTGCTAGAGCCTAAAAAGATCAACCTGGAAGAGAAAGATGAGATGGTTGCTGATGGTTCCTGACTATGTCCAAGTTCTGCACTGATTACTGGGGGTATTCTATTGAAATTAAGTGATGCTACACCTAAAAATTGGCGTTTTGAGCAAAAACAGGGCTTAGCTCTTAATCTGTAAGACTTGAAAATTCTTGTACTTCATAAGACCAGCTTTCACTTCTAAGAAAATTTTACAAATGTAATAAGATGCCATTAACTTTTCAGTTAAGCAGTAAGTGTAATCAGGCGAAGCATAGTAGCTGATAATATTTGATTGCATGTAACCCTACTAAGTGGTTTTGGTCTGCGCTGACGTCCCTCTACAGCCTCATCGCTGAAACACTGTGAGCTTTTGTGCAGCTTCTGCAATCTGTTCCGTATAGACCTAGCCTATAAATAGCTGCATTATTGAAAGACCGTGAGAGGTTCATTAGAGAAGTTGTGACAGCCTCGTTCGAGCCAGGGCTGGTACAGCACCGCTCCAAGTTACCAAAGAATTTCGGCATGTGGGTAACAACCACTAAGCACGAAGTTGGGCTTTTGGCCACGCAGCAGAGTAGTTGCCCCACCGGTCGTCCCCCCAGTCACCCCGGCTGTGGACTCTCACAAAGGACGCTGCACTTCACGCCAGCTCCGGCCACAGGGATTTCTTCCCAAAGGAAAGCACGGCAGCACGTGGGACCTCATGGTCACGCCAACATTGTCCCAGCCCAGAGCCGAGGACGCGGCCAAGGGCGGACGCTGGGGACCAGGGGCGCGGGACATCCTGCCCACCCTACCCTCCTGCCGGCGCGGGGGCAGCCGGGGAGATTAGTCACCTTAAAAATCACAGGCAGGCAGAAGTACTTTGCTGACTCAAATAGGAAGTCGCTGGCTGAAATCAGTGGGACGTCTCACATGATTGAAGTTACGTGCTGAAAATGGCTTAATCCTGTGCGCTGTATTCACATCACTGGGGAGCAAAGAAAGAGAATTTGAATGGCAGCTGATGGCTGTTTTCTTTCAAAGGTATGTGGAAAACAAATATAGCCCTTATAACTTGAGCTTCTGGTTCGTTTAAATGGGTACTTTGCTATTTATAGCACAGCTATCTGAATTGGAACCTCCCACTTTTGGCTCTGGCACTCAGGTAAATGAACAGGAGGCAGGAGTAAGTCCCCAGTCTGTATGCAGACCTTATCCTACAACCTTTTGGGTGCTCCTTTGGAAGAGATGCTAAAATGGGAGAGGTTTCCAGTATCATTCAAAACCATAAAAGAGGAAATATCCCTCATTTTGTTTTTTGGGTTTTTTTTCTTTTATAAAGAAAAATGCTCTCAGCTATGCAGCTATTCCAAGTTGTGTATGTGTTTTCCACATTTCTCTCTTTCCCCTACATGCTCAAGTTAGTAATTTCAAAATGAGACAAGTTATGCCCTTGTTACATAATCTGAGTATTGGGAGGGAATTATCCATATTTTTCTGTCTACTGGATTTGGGCGGAACAGAGAGGAATACAAAACTAACAATCTGTAATATCTAAAAAACGCTATTCAGAATGAAAACGTGATGCATACAATAAAACCGCTCTATTCTCACCTAGCGTCTCACCATTGCTTTTACATTTGTGTACATTTGTGTACATTTGTGTACATTCCTTCAGCACTCATTGTGAAAAAACAGACTGAAATGCCTTTTTTAAGATTTGCCCTATATAAGGAGGCACTTACTTACAAAACTATATATATAATGTAGCCCATTAGTGCTAGCTGTGACACATCCAGTTTTTCTTTTTTTCTTTTTTTTTCTTTAAGGAATGATTATGCCATAAGAAACACTGGCTGGGAGGTTTCCAACAGCAGAAGTTTTTGTCGGAGAATGCTGATTTGTCGTAAGCAAAACGTTTCGCAGAAGCGTCTGTTTGGATGAACTTCCGATGAAACACAGGCAGGTTTCCACCACAAGCCCGCCTGATTTCCTGCCAGCTCGCCTGGCAGCTCTCCAGGCTCCACGGCTCCAGGACGGCTCTGGACTGAACCTGTGATTCTTCCTGACTTCTTTTTTTGATTTTTTTATTTTTTATTTTTTTTTTAAATTAGAGGAAAAAGGTCTTGGGAGAAATACACATTGGCTCTGCCTGGCTTTTTCTGATTGTTCAGAATTAGGTATTTTTATAATAAGGACCCCGCACGGCCCAGTCCCTTGGTTTCTTATGCGGGAGACACAGAGCAGCTTTCCTCCCTGCCAGAGAAGCTGCTCAGGTTCAACTGCCCTGGAAGTAAAATATTTTTCGTACCACACTGAGCTTGATTTCTGAGCATTTTCAGGAGACTTTCCGATGCCAGGATTGTCTCCTCCTCTCTATTTTCTAAAATGCCTAATTGCATTGCAGTTTCTCTGTGCTAGCAGTGCCCTTCAGCACTGTCTCCTTCACTCACTTCTCCCAGGCCAGTTCCTGGTACAGAGGCTCCGTCAACCTCTGTAGTGTCTTCTGGGCACTTGTGGCTCCTGGAATTGTGGACGTGAGGTGGTTTCTTGGGACCTTAGGCACAGAGATAGACTGTAGAAAGCCATCTCCGTGGCTGGCTGCTTGTGCTTTGGCTGCTGGTCCCTGGTTTATCTGCTCCATCTTCCCTTGGAGCCGGAGATATTTCTCTGCCCTTCAGTCTGAATCACCCGGGGGTGCCGGTTGTTTCATTTTTTCTCTTTAATGTGGGGTTATCTGAGGGCAGGAGCTTGTGCAGGCGTGTGCCCAGGATCCTGGGGGCTCAATAGGTAGAGCAAGCTGGGGAAGGCAGATAACTTCTAATTCACCTCAGGGCTCACGCTGAAGGCAGTCAACTTTACCTGCCTTTGTAGTCCAGACTTTCAACCTCTAACAACCTCCTATACGTGGTTTTTCCTTCAGCCTATGAGTTTCATCGGTATGTTAATTGTTTCTGTGTACTTGGGTTCACTTGGCTTTGAAAAGCGTCTGACGGAGAAGAAGCATTTGGTGAACATCGAGACAATCTGGTGATTTTAACTCTGGAGCTGATTTGGTCTTGGTGTTACCCAACAGAATCCAGCTGTAAGCATCATTTTAATATTCTCTTTAAGCATTAGAGTATCTCATTTTTTCTAGACCTCTCAGTTTTAATGATATTTTCTCAATCAGGAAGCCCATTACATCCAAAAGTGGGTTGTCCAGGAGGCTAGCGCAGCCAAGAGGACCAGACTGTATTGCTGTCACAGCATGGGCAGGAGCTGTAGAGAGAATGGGGAAGAAAGGGATGTGCCCCGGTATAATTTTCTAGGCGATGCTGTAAGCCCTGCCAGACCCTGAAACCTCCAAGGAGAAGAAGAGGCTTTAAGTTTTAGGGGTGTGAGTGGAAGGGGCAATGCCAGCAGAAGCTGAATGCAGGCAGGGAGAGAGGGAGAGGACAAACATGAATCCCATTCTGCTTAAGTACAGCCTCTCACAACTAGGTTGAACGGTCTTCCCAAACGTACCCGCCATCTCTGCCTCCTTCGTCACTAATACTTTGTTCTGCCTATATTGTCCGTCCTACTGTAGCCCACCAGTTCTTTGCTTATCTCTTCCTCTCTCTGTTTTCACCCTCTCTTCTCGCCTGTCCCTTTCCTCTGAAAAAATATTTTGCAGCCTACAATCAGCACACTTGGCTGAAGTCTTGTTGGGCATATCAGGAAGTTTTCTGGATCGCTCGTGGGTGGAGTTTCCCAAAAGCATCAATTTGGTATTAATGTTGTATAAACAATGGGCCTGCCAAACCCTGAATACTGTGAGGCAACCTCAAAATGTTGTGTCACCGCACAGATTTCTCTCGTGGCTTACCTCACCCAACAGAGACACCATGGCCTCCACCGTCACACAGCAAAAAATGACCACGGGCATAACCTCAGCATGCGCCGGGAGGAACCTGCCTCATGTTCACTCATTTCTTTTGATCAGCTCGAAGCGTTGGTACCGATGCTATTTGGTAGATGCCTGTCCAAGCGGCCATTAAGAAGTCACGATGAGTAACACAGTTAGAAGTGCAGGCGCATTTTCAAAGTTGTGTGTGATTTACCAAGCTCATTTCTGCCAGCTGTCGTGGGATAACAAGCTGTATAAATTGTTTGCAGCAGCTATGGGACCAAGTTTGAACCAGTACATTTTCTGCAAGAGGATTTTAAGTAAATATTAGAGTTCATACAGCACTAGTATGGCTTGACATGCAGAATCACTTAGCTCATTGGGGAGCCCTTATTCCTGGTTAGGAAAGCTGTGGGCAAGAGCTCCTATAATTATTTCAATCACAGACTAGGAGTGCCACAAATAACCCTCATTTCCTGCATTTCTTTTTGTAAGAGGCCAGTCCCACAAATTTCCCAACATTTGAATGAAATTTTCCATGCTAGGTATCCTTTTCAGGAAGAAATTTTCTAGAAATTTTCAGCTTTTTAAAGAATGAGATATTATGTGACCCCCCTCTTTGGACCTTTCCTGGAGACCTTCTGGCATCAGAAAGCGTACGGACAGCTGACGGGAGCGAACTGGTGTAGGAGACGTTTCTTCTGAGGTCACAGGCAGGCAGCTCGCTGAAAGCTGTCACAGAGAACGACCCAGGCCAGACGAAATGCGGTTACAGTGGGACCAAGACTAGCTCAGCACGGAGATTGAGACCGGGGTAAGGAGACAGAAGAGAAGATCTGAGAACCGCGGAGAGGACGGGGAAGGTATGAGACACTGACGAGTTTGAAGCAGGACCGGGGAGATTTGTAGTGTTGGGAGAAGTCAAGCTTGGGGCAACAGGAAGAAATGACCCTGGTCCATTAGATGTTGTTTCCTGCGGGTTTGCAGAGCAGCCTCTTGCTCGACTAAACCTCTATCGAGCCACTTGCTTGGTATCTTCCCCAACTGTGCATTTTCCCTGCGGCGTGAGTGAGGCACGGAGGATAACGCCCTGCTACTGCCCTTGGGTCCTCCACCTGCTCAAGAGGCAAAGGTCGATGTGGTGAACCTAAAAGCATAAAAAAAGATGCATACAGAGAAAACTATCTGGAACGGTATGTTAAAATCATTTTGCTAAGGCAGCTCTTGAGAATTGAATTTTACCTCTGCATCTGTATCATCAACCTGCCAGCTGTACTCTGTGTAGGAAGCAGTGGGATGGAGATGTGAAAAGGCTGGCAAGGAGGGGGATGTAAAACCCAAAACCCGGAGACTGTGAAGTTATAAGCAAGCGTTTTGAATTCTTGGTTGAGATCTGAGATGTTCCAAGGGAGAAAGCAACAGAGTTTGAAGCAAGAGATAGTGAAAAGCAATGCTGCGATTATAGGTCCAGTCAGTAGCTTTTATGCCAATAGGAAGATGAAGAGGAGAGGGAAGGGCCTTTAGAGGGAAGCACTCAGTTCTGCATTGGAATAGTGAAAAGTAGAAACGTGAAAAGCTGCAGATGAGATTGCCTGCTATCCTGCCTGAGAAGAGGGTTCTGCTATCTATCTAACCATGGTTTTATGAACTGTAGACCACGTTTATTTGTTGCTCTTCCCATTTGATTTTATAATGGTGAGTGCATCCTATTGCATTTTTTAAAATCAATTTGATGCTTGCGGATCGATTTGCTACGCTAACATCCTCTCCCTCTCTCGATCCGTTCAGCCTCTAATGAACAGCCCGTGCTGCCTTCCTCTGCCGTGTTCACCACCCTGCTGTCTCCGAGGCATTTTCCAGCCTCCTAAATACCCTGCGGCACTTTCCCCCTGCCCCCTTCTTGCCGGCGACACTGAGTCGGCATCACCTTGGCTGCCGTGCCTGCTGCTCCGTGCCCATCCAAGACAGGAGGTCCCACTCACCTACTAGATGCTTCCCCATGCGTATTCCTCAAACACGGGAAGCTCCGTGCCTGGGAAAGGTGGTGAGCTAAGCACAGCATCGGCAGGGAGCCTAAAAGGTTCGATTTCCGACAAAACCCGGCGCTGCCGCTGAGAACGCTTCGCCTCGAGCCGCGTCTGCTGCTTGGCGGTTGGTTTTCTCGGGGGTCCCAGCGCCCAAAGCCTGGCTCTGCGGCGAGGGGGGGGACGGGGCTGGCTTTGGAGAGGACGGCGAGGGTTTGGAGCAGTGGCCTCAGGTAGACGTGGGGGTGAAGGGAAAGGAAACCTGCTCAGTGAACTAGAAATTCCCACACTCTGTTGTCAAACATGCTTGTTCACTGGTGTGGAAAAGGGAAGCTGTGGAGAAGAGAAATGAATTTGAATGCGTTTTAATTGGGATTAGGGGCATATGGCGTGGGGCCGTTTGTTTTCCTCTTCCTGCTCTGCAGTGGGGCTCTAATACCTTCACACGTTTGCCTTTATTTGTCATGTCAAAAGGGGAGACGGCAAGCAGCTTTTTTCTCCCCCTTCTTTGGGGCCATGCTAACAGCCCTCACTTCGCCCTGAGCTTTGCCAAAGGAACAATCACGATTTTCAGAAAAAGCGCAGCCAGATTGCGAAAGCAGATTAAACAGCTCCGACTTATTTTTATTAAACTTTTCAGCTGCTCCTTGGAGGACCTCCGCTATTTTCCAGCAGCAGAAAGGGCTGGATTCAAGGGGGTGTGATGTCCACAGTACCACATGCGCATAACTCACCAGCAGCTGGATACTTAGGTTTTATTGTTATGATAGTATATTTAGTGTTTTGTAAAAAGCTACTTAGGGAGCTGTTTCCCTTGTTGTACAGCAGTTTGTTAGCTGTAAGAGTCAGACATAAGCCTTTAATTATGCCTAGCATCTCCGCAAAAGCAATTTCAGTTCTCTCCCCTGCCTCACGCAGCATCTCGGGATGCTCTGCATTTGAATGTGAAGGAGCCATTGTTTAATATGGCTTTAAATCATTACAGAAATGTGCTGTGGCATCCACTGGGAAAGTCCGCTCCCCTCTGCCCAGTTCATTTCTCGCAGTCACTTTGGGAACCAGGGCCAGTAACCACAGAAATTTTGTTTAAAGGTTAAACCCAGAGGAGCTGGGTTACCTTCATACGCTGTGCAAGCTAGTAACAGGTGAAGGTGTCGCTCAGAAACATGTAAAGAGGAATGTAAAGTTTAAGATTAAGCATCTTTCCCAGCCTTCACATAAGCGTCTTTCCATTCATTTTCCGGAGCTGTATATGACACAGTGTAGGAGTCGCAGGGGGCTTAGAAGCTAATGCCCACCTAAAATAAAACGTCTCTAGCACAACTGAAGGCAATCTGAATCTCCTCTTGCCTCCCCTGACACAAACCCTCCGCGGTAGACTTCGGCCAGCTCACTGCCACGGCATCCCACCCTGACCCTAACTCCAAGTCTGTAGCTCCTGAATAAAAGTCAAGACTTTTATTATTCTTCTGAGAAATATGCATTTTTTATTATGGCTTAGACTTGCAGAAAAAGTATAAAACATTGCCTAATGCTATTTGGTATATCCTATATTTGATGCTCCTTTTGTCCCAGAGTTTCTGTTTCAAATAATGATGAAAAAAGTTGTATTAAATTTACATCAAAGGAAAGTTGGGGAAGCAGAAACATGAATAACAAACACATGCATAATGTGATGCCGAACAAAGAAACCTGTGCCGTCAGTGCGGGGATAGGCCGTGTGGGAACACATGTATGTCATTGCAGCATATTGCTAACACATGTGGGGGTCATCCAGATACGTTCAGGGGCAGCTGAGATCCCTGTTTGAAGGTAAATTTGATAGAATCTGGTTTGTAGGTATGGTGTCAGTGACTGCACTTTACATCCTCATAGAGTGGTTACCGCAATCCTTTATGCGTTATCCTGTGCAGGCTTCCCTATACAGGGTGTGCCAAAGGGAGAGCGTAAAGAATATGTAAATAGTCAGTGTGAAGATTATTCACTGGAAAAAAAATTACAGATGATAATGACTTTCTGAAAGTAGTTCATACACATCTTTAAAATGAATGAAAAACAAAATTTCATTAAATTGTAATGAGTTTCATCCACCCAGACCTCAGAGCTCTAAAGCAGATCAGCAGTTTTTCTTCTTCAGTAGTTTGCAATGTTACCAGCTTTTCCAGTGAAATGCAGAGCACGGCCGAGGGGTGACAGCTCTGCATGGAAGTGAGGATGCATTTGCCCAGAGCGACTGGAAGGCTCTGGATGCGGGATCTGAGTTCAGAGCTCTTCCGCAGGAGCTGAGGACATGCTAGTCTCCTGCAAAGGTAATTCAGACTGTTTGCTCTGGAAGTGATTTAGCATTTTATACTTGTTACACAGAAATAGGTATGCTTGACATTTGTTAGTAATGCTCCTGTTTTGGTTTGGTTTCGCCAGGTATTGGAAATCTTGAACAGACACTGTCTATTACTCTGAGCGCATTTCTGCTTTCCTTTACTGACAAACCCTGTTCCGCTGTCCTTCGTGTCCCCCTCGAACTGAGGCAGCAATCCACCGACTGCCTGCTCCTTAGCACCAGGTTTTCTGAACGTTCAGCACCCGTAACGTCGCAGCGGATTTTTCAGAAGCGGGCAGCCATCAGCCATGGTAATTACAGTTAGGGCCAAATTCTCAAAAGAACTTGGCATACTGCCCCAAATCTGGTCCCAGGCAGAGATACATAGTGCTTTCCTGCAGGAATCACAGCTCCGGTTTGGGGAGTCACCTAATTCTGTGGCCCACAGCGGAGTCCCGGCTGGGAGGCGTGTGGTCGGGATGAAGGTGGCAGGTAAGTGTCTGTCGCACAGGGTGATCCTTGTTTGTGATGCTTGCGGTGCCAGAGAAGGACAGAAAAAAATGAGAATCCAGCTATTCCAAAACGATAGTTATGAACAGGAGGAATCCATAAATACAATATGCATTTAATGTTAATAAAATCAGGTGGCTGTCCCACTGCATGCAGGGATTGATGTGAAAATAGACACTTACTGAAGTTTTGGCACATTATAGCTAAACATACTAGAGCAGGTCTTTAACCCTTGGGCCCCTAAATTACTTTTAATGGATCTCCAAAAGGTATCTAAGGAAACCGAGATTTATATTCATTACGCTAGGATCTTAAATTTCCATCTATATTGTCACTGCGAGATGCTTAAAGCTGCACAAAAACAGTTGAAAAAAATCACTGGAATAGAATTATAATCAACCTTAAAATAGTAGTTTTCCAGACAGTAACCACTAAAGTCAGTTGTAGAAGTAGGTTTCTTGAACTTCTGCCTCACCAAAGGCAGACCCAAGGGTAAAATAAGCTGGATGAAATCCCTGAATGCAGGATTAGGGTTACCCAAGGGCCTGCTGGCCCTTCTGACTGACCCTTGAAAGCTATCCTACCTATTTTGGGAGCAGAGTAAACGAAGGCGGTTCACCAATTTTTCGACTAATCCAAACAAATGTTAAAAGACAAACAAACAAGGGAGCAAACAAACGAAGAAAAAGTCCCCAAGCCAAAACCAAACAAGCAACCAAAGACCCCTGCCAGCCTCTCCAGGTAGGCAAGGTCACTGCCTGGGAACGCTCTCCCCACTTGCAGGCAGGGCAAAGCCGCTCCAGCTCCGACGTGACGCAAGAAGCCATGACAACACGGCGACGTACCACTGCTGGCGCCTGGGGCTCGGCTTGAGGACGAGCCCTCGCTCCCCAGCCCTATTTCAGCGCGTCGCCGGCGTGGCTCGGGCTGCCATCCCCCGGCCCTGCAGCTAGTGAACGCTCTTGTGTCCCCCAGCCCTTGCGCAACGTCCCACCGCACGCACGGACGGTGGCTGAAGCCCTGCCAAGGTCAGTGGGAATTTTTGTCATTGACTTTGGCGCGGGCAGGATTTCCCCCCACGGACACGCACCTCCTCCTGGAAGCACGTGCATGCGAGCGTTCGTGTATAGACGTACGCTTTACGGCACAAAGTACTTGCAGGAAGGCATCGTCTCTTTTTAAATATTTTTCTGCCACTTCGTGTGTCGTGAAGTCAGACCCTTGCTGTCACAGCCGCAGGTTCTCACAGCTTAATGGCGTTCAAGAGCCCTTCTTGCTCCCGACTGCTGCAATAACAATCAGGCTGGGAGGAAGGGGAAATGAGCGGTGCAGCACACGCTGTACCTTCCAGCCACCAGCTATTGTTAAGAGCACGTTGCTCCAGACAGAGCGGCAGCAAGGCACAGGGTGGGAAGCAGGTCTAACCTGCCGGCAACGCCAGTCTAGCAAAAGTTGATTTTTAATTCAGACGAGTACCCCTACTTCTCAGCTGCCTCTCACCACCAAGTTGGAAGACGTTTTACAATCCTGTTGCTCAGCACTTGAAAGCTTAATGAACGCCTTTAAGGCAAACCAAGAGCTCATTTTCTCGTGACGGCGCTTTGGTCATTCATCTGCAAAGTCACCAAGCTTTTTTCATTCAACTCCCTTGTTTTCAAAAAGCGCATAGATGAGGTACTCTGTACCATGGTCTAGTGGGCATGGATGATGGTTGGACTTGATGATCTTGAAGGTCTTTTCCAACCTAAATGATTCTATGATTCTATTCTATGATTCTATGATTCTATCTAGCATAGCATTTCATGGGCAACAGTTTGCTCTCGGGAAGCGTGTTTCCAGACGCTTTGCTGTAGTTTGGGTTCTTTACAGTACAGTCTGAAATCTCTCCTCCTTGCTTATCCAGCTGGTTTTTCTTCTACTCTCTTCAGAAAGTCCCACCAGCAAAGGCTGCCCAGGCTGTGGTAGTCCCGATGGAGTACTTTGCTCAAGTTAAGTCTACACAGGTGTGTAGCCTGGCACGACCAGCCAGGTTTGGACTGCTGCTGGGTGGTCCAAGCCCAATTCAGTCGCCTCACCCCCTAAATTCAACTGCAGTGTGTCGGTGGAGATAAGTCTGCCCTTGCTCAGCCCCTGTGCTGTTCTCAGACACCCTCTAGAATGATTTATAAACATCAGTGCGGCGGTCCTTGCCAGAGTGCATGAAGCCAGCAGCCCAAATCCTCAAGCCCCTTCTTTGCTTTAGTGCAGGAGTTACTGGCCTGCGGTGCAATATTAAAGCCTATTTGCGACCAGGTTTAGTTCCCTGCGACCTGCAGCCTGTCTTAATGCCTTGTTTTCAGCTACCTGCCTCTGTTTGCCGAGCACTCGCGCACCGTGCAATGCAATATAAATGAGCGTGTTCAGCCCAGCTGCCACACCGTAAACAAGCCTGATGAAAGAACATCGCATCTATGCCTGCTACTACCCATCAGGACATTATCTCTGCTTCCTTGCCTCCGTCGAGGCCTGGAGATGAAGTACTGCCTCGTATACAGCCCACTCGTGAAATGCCTTCCCTGGCTGGCTGTTCCCTGTCCAGGATTACCCGTCAGCTGCAGGACACAGCTGCTTGGCAAGGGAGTCGGTGCACCGTGAGAAGGCCTGGCGTTTTCCATCCCTTACTAAGCATTTTCTCCACTTGTCCCTTATATTTCTGTCGTGGTTTAACCCCAGCTGGCAACTCAGCACCACGGGGCCGCTCGCTTACCCCCCCCAACCCAGTGGGAAAAACAGTAAAACTCATGGGTTGGGATAAAGACAGTTTAATAGGACAGAAAGGAAGAATTTAATAATAATAAAGGAACTGGAATATACAAAACAAGTGATGCACGATGCAATTGCTCACCACTCACCGACCGATGCCCCCAACCAACTCCCCCCAGTTTATATACTGGGCATGACGTCCCATGGTATGGAATACTCCGTTGGCCAGTTGGGGTCAGCTGTCCCAGCTGTGTCCCCTCCCAACTCCTTGTGCCCCTCCAGCCACCTTGCTGGCTGGGCAGGAGAAGCTGAAAAATCCTTGACTTAGTCTAAACATTACCCAGCAACGACTGAAAACATCAGTGTCATCAACATTCTTCTCATACTGAATCCAAAACGTAGCTCTATACCATCTACTAGAAAGAAAATTAACTCTATCCTAGCTGAAACCAGAACAATTTCTTTTCTCCTTATAGTTATTGGTCCTCTTTTAACACAGCAGCATTTTGGGGAAAGAGAATCCACCCCTGTCTCCTCCTCCCCCTCGTGCAGCAGCTCTCGACTCCAGTTGGCCTCTGCTTGGATTTCTTCAGGAGTTAGCTCAACACCCTGCCAAAGCCGCAGGTATCTCCCCCAGCAACTTGTCCCTGACCGTCTTCCTCCCCTTCCCCAGCTGCTCTCGCATCGCTCGCAGGTGCTACTGCCCTGTTCCTCGTAGCTTGGCTTATTTGGCTGGGCTGGAATGATGCTGAAAAACAATGGAAAAAACCCCTCAGAAAAGGTCTTTCCTCCAAGGAAAATTCTCTTCTTTAAATAGGCCCTTTGCATTTGGGAGGAAAAATACAATTTTTATCTCATTAACGTACGATTCCCCAGTCATCTGCACTTCTGAGCTCTGTAGCTATTTTACGTTCGTTCCGAATACATACGATTTAACCTGGAGCTATGATGTATAGAGTCAGACTACAGGAAAAGGACTGGAGACTCTGTATTAGTAATCAGTTCAGCTTTATTTCACTCAGCAGTGACACTGGACAATAACAACTTACAAGTAATTTTGGACCGAACAAGATACATCTGTCCCTGTGCTGCACTGGAGATGCATCCGTCTGCGCCACGAGAGCTGTCGTTGTCTCCTCATCTATCACTTCCCACTTGTAGCATCACTTCATCTAATCAACAGTAACTTGCCGTCTGCACTGTCAAGGAACTTTGAAAATGTTCTGAATTTCATACCAGGAAAGGCCATAAGGTGCACTTTGTATGTCAAATGTCTCAGAAATTGGTTCTGGGCTACTGCAAGCTCTTACCCAAAATACATGGGGATACAGTTCTATGTCATTTTTTGTTTTTCTGTTTGCTGCGTTGTTTTTGAGCACTGGTATAATATACCCTAATAAATCATTTTACATTTTGCTTTGCACCTTTCAGCATTGCGTTGCTTATGTCTGACTAAGAAATGGAGGTTGGAAGGGTAAGAAGCCATCCTCACGTGGGACTGGGCTGGCACAGTCCAGGCCACTCACGTCAACTCAGTGATGCAAAGTCCAATCTCCCCTGTACTGTAAGCGCCCTTGTAAGAGTAACGAACTTGCCTAATTCTTACCGAGGTATAACGATGCCAGCTGGTCTCTCCAAGTCTGTTGCTATCCCAGTGTCTGGGCTGCTGAGCCATATGGGGGACAAACGGTACCATCGGGACCATGGCTCAAACCAGCTGGGATTCCTGGCTCAGGGGAAGCATCACGCAGACGTGCCTGTAGCGCTTCCAGAACCAGGTAAGACAAGAATTAGGATGGCCATGTCCTCGGGGGGCTAAGCCCAAACCCGTCAGCTCTACGCAGATCTGGCCGGGACATGAGCATACCACCTCCCGACACGGAGAGAGCTCGGCTGTCTCCAGCGTGGCTCTGTCGGAGCACGAACCTTACGCTCAGGCCAGCTCTTCTTCAAGCCACCGAAGCGCCAGCTCACTGCACTGTGCTCCCAGCCCAGCTCCCGGAGGATTTATTAGCCGGAGCGAAGAACCTGCCTGGGGAGCGCTGGCTCGCTGCCACCGCAGCCAACACTTCTCTTCAGAAACCGGAGTGCTGGGAAGGTAACGCGGCAATATCTAAACCTTCCGTGAGAATTAGAAGCAGTTGTACCTGTGTTGTCTGTATTATTTCCGTTACCAGAGGTAGCCAACCTCCTGAAAAGGAAATCCATATGTCATTTTATAATGTCAGGAAAACAGACACTTACTGTAGTAACCCCTGCACTGGCTGCTCCATCATCATACCTCGCAACTCGGGTATAACTGATCATAGATGACACCTTCTCACTGGAGAGATGCTTACCCACAGCTCCCATCTTTGCAGTATTTCTTTTTTAACTCCTTGTGCTAAACAGCATGCTTCAACGTTGGGCTTGCTAAAAGCACTCACGTTCTTGTCATGTTCTCTTCCCAGAAGCCAGAGTTGACTTCAGAGGGAGCAGCGATGCCGGTGCTGACTGTCTCTGAGAGTCCTTCCTCATGGAGTACTTTGAGAATCTAGGTGGCCAAAAAAATAAAATTTGACTTTTAAAAATCAGAGTAACTGAAATAATAAAAGGAAGTTATCAATGAACATCTTGCTTTGAAGCACTGTTTATAAAGCTTAATAAAACTTTTACATATTTTACAAATCCATTTCTGACAGGATTTCTAATTTGTAGGAAAACTTGACACTACTGTAGCTCGTCTAGATTGAAAGGAAAACAGATTTCAACATGTCAAAAATCCCCCCCGAAGTGGAAATTCCCAGTTCTAATCTACTCTGAAGATCACACAAACAACATTTCATATTTTTATGGCAGCAGATCAGAACGGCATCATTCCTTTCTTCCATATGGCAAGGACAATGCAAAATAATATCTGGAGCAAGAAGAAAAGGCCATCTGCGACTGGTTGGAATACAAAGGAAAAGAGCTTCATTGCAATGATCTTTCCTGAGCGACATCCCCCGTCGCTCAGAACCTCTCAGCCCAAGTTTGGCACGAGCCGCGCTACGCCGAACCTCTGGCTTCAAGGCTTCAAACTTCAGGTTTGCCTCTGCACCGCCGACAGCTGGAGGTGCAGAATCCGGCCTTGGGCAACCTGCCCTGCCCGACCCTGCTCTGAGCAGGGGGCTCGGACCGGGTGGGCTCCAGCGGTCCCTGCCAGCCTTGGCTTCTTGCTTAAGTAGCCCCTTTTCCCCAAACCTTAATCACAGCCTGCCTCCCCTTTGCACTCTTCCTCGCCGTCTTCTCTCCAGGAGCCACGTCCCCGCAGCCAGCTCAGGGGACGATGGCAGCCAGCCCTGTCCCCTGCTGGGGACGCCAGCGTCCAAAATAGCCGATTACTTCATAGCCCATTAAAGAGTGAATGGCCTAAAAGTTATCCTGCGCTAAGGGCATCAGTCCTCCATGAGTCCCTTCCAAGAGGCTGAGGTGAACGATTCATTCGCAAGAGTTAAAATGTCCTCAAATGCGAACACGCACAAAAAAACCAGGCCCATAAGATCCACCGTTCAAATAAAAAAATAAAAAGTGACGGACAGAAGCCACTACCTCTTACTTAAGACAGAGCTATGGAAAAAAAAAATATTTGCAGAAATCTAAGCAGCTGCCCTGAACTCACCATTTTTTAACATAAATGAAACATTTTTTTGCCATGTTAGATCTCCAGTGATACTGCTTCTGCTGTGCTCCTTTGGCAATTTGTGAGATGAATTTGGGACCTGGGACTTCTCACCCAATTTGTATTCATTTTAAGGCAGAGTTTAAAGCATCTCTTGCTTATGGAGAAGGAATTCACTTCCCCCTCCCCCGCCCAATGATGTATTTAAGTACCTTGCACACTTATTTTACAATCTTTTTTAAATCAAGCTGTCACGGCCTTGACATGTCTACTTAGAATTAATTCTTCTTAGACCAACATAAATGATATCATGTCTTTGCTTGTCCAAAGAGGACAAGAACTTATTCTTATAAGGAGTAAGAATAAAATCCTCAAGATCCTTCCACTGTCATGCTTATCTACACCCTGCATGTAGGTTTTTGTTTTCTGTGTTCATAGTGAATTTGGAAGTTATAGAAGCAAACCAAAGCGTGCTACTACAGCTGTTTGTGTCTGAGGATCAGATAATTAGGTAACCGGTGGGCTAAGCAGCTGGTATTTCTACCCATCTTGATGAGATAAAAAATTAATTCAGGTTTAATTTCGTTTCTTGGAAATTGGAAATTTCTCTGATCATAGCGTCTACTGTGTAGTTCTTAATCTCAAGTAGCGCAGTGCTGAAGGGTGCTGCAGGCCACAGATAAGTATTTCATCTGTGGGCAGTCACATACGTTACCAGTCGCAAATCACCTCTCATTTATACTAAAGCAAAGAACGAACCCCGTGTCCATTACGTAATAAAAAAGTGAATGAATAAAAACTGGCACCCAAGGCACTGGGCTACCTGAGAAAGCAGTCGCAAAACCGAACGGTGCGGGTGAACCGATGGCAAACCGAAACCAAAGAGCTCCTGAGCGGGAAGCGTTTTGCACCAGCCGCAGGGGCCGAAAAGGCGCGCGGGGGGAGCTGTCACCCCCGTGACCGGCCGCAGAGCTGGGTCCCCGATCTGAGATGCCCAACTTCAGGGCAGCCCCTGTGCTGAGCATCCCCAGCGCCCATCCTCCTCCTCCTCTTCCTCGGTGAGGAGAAGCTGTTCTTTGTCAACCTTAAAGCAATACCCAGAAGAGGATGGAGACAAATGTCTTTTCCATTATGGGAAGAGCTCCCAAACAAGTCTTCCTTCCCCTTTTCCCCCCCACTCAAAAAGGCTGGAAGCCTCTCTGGAAGGCAGCCTGGTTTGGGTTGGGGCAGGGCTGGCGAACACCCGCGGGGAGCTGAAGGAGCATCGGGGCACCGGGCTTGCATCAGCGGGGATTTAGGGCTGTGTCTGGGGGAGGCCACCCAAAAGAAGAAGTGTTTGACTTTGGAGCAGCACTGAGGAGAAACCTGCTGTGAAGGATTTTGCCGTCCCCGGGCCTGATGGTGCATACGTATCCCATCAGGTTTATCGCTACAGGTGTCTCGCTGACGGTATGCGGGTTGCAATGGGAAACCTGCTTAGTATTTGAGTCTGCAAATACTGCCAACAAGCAGTTGTCAACGTGATCAGGCCCAAATATCCATATCCTAATTCCTCACAATAGTATTTGATTTTAATATCACCATCCAAAAACCATCAATAATAGGGGTTTCAAGTCTACGCATCATGGTAAGCTGCCTTTATGAATTCAAGCTTTCCTTTCTTAGGCATGAAGGCTAGAAAGACTTGTTTCAGATACATGAAAATCAAGATTGTCATGAAATCGCAAGACTTGAGGAGCTAGGGCTGAGCGGAAAACAACATATGTCATGAGATTCACACTAAAATTGGGAGAGTGAGCCATACTGCAGTATAACTGCAGCACAGGTGTGCAGAACTGCGGGAACCTCATCGTCAGGAAATACAGTTAAGCAGTAGAAATGTCTCTTAAGCCTGTATTTCATGCAAGTCATGAAACGACGCTTCTTTACAGCCACGGAAGCCAGCCAACAAAACCTGCGGAGCCCATGCTACCCTCCCAAACACTCCATACTACCGGTACAAAGGCGCTCGGGAACTAATAGGCGGCTGCCACCCCAAGCTGCATTGAGGCTGTGTTTTCATAGGGAGTTTGTCCCGGGGACTATTAAGAAATCTTTCCCTCCAGTTTCCCTATCAGGTTTTCAGATCAGCGCTCTTCCCAGCCTCTCCTCCTCCAGGCTGCTCGCAGTGTGGAGTGCTCTTTTCCTGTTTACCCTCACATCCCTTTTTATTACTAGGCGGGATTTTTTTTTTCCTTTTTTTTTAAAGCACACTCAGGCGCCTGCTTGTTTTTTCTAAAGCTCTACAGGGATTTGTTGGCGTCTTTTGCAGCAGGTCATCCTGTTTTGAGACAAAGTTCCTGTCTTGTTAAAAACAATCATTTCTGGATGTCTCTGGCTCCTGCTTTTAATCATCCTGAGTCCTTGAGCCATGCGATCCAAGCTCCAAATATTTAGGTTTTGTTTGTTTGTGGCTAACAAAAAATAAAAAAGGAAAAGCACACAGAACATTTTCAAACCGCTGCCTTTCTGCAGGACAGCAGAGCTCTGCGCACCGCAGTAACACGGGCCAGCTGTGCACGGGCTGTGGTACGCTCAGGGCGAAGGCTACGATGAGCAGACGGAATGGTGGCGGCAGTGACAAGCCCCTTTTTTACCACCATCCAACATGCCCTTCCTGCTCGGGGTAGAAGTAAGTTGGCTGTAGATGCCCGAGTCCTGGGTAAGTGCCGGCCAGCACGGCTCCCTGCAGCCAGGCTCAACCCCGGGGCAGAGCCGCAGGGCATGGCTGGAGGATGGGACAGGCCAAAGTAGGGCTGGTCCATCCATCTCTTGGGCATAGGCTGCCCTCTGAGCACTTAGCCAAAAAAAAAGAAAAAAAAAAGGAGTAACGCTGTCTTGTGCAACAGTAATAATTTTCAGAGCAGCTCAAAGCTGTGCCTGGCTTTCAAACCCACGGATGGACAGTAATAGGGCCAGTATAATGCTATATAACTTACTGGGGTTTAATTTTATGTTGAGAGAAAAACTCAGACAACCATCTGCCGTATTTCATCTATTTTAATTCTGTACATGCCCCCTACTACTGCAGCAAGGGCAACTATCCAAAGAGTACATCCATGCTGACAACACCTCCTGTGACGAGGGGACCGCTATCGTTTTAATTCCACTGAGGCTGGGACAGATATTTTGCACAGCTTCGTTTGAGACAGAGGCAGGAGATTACTCTCTGTGGTTCCCTTTATGCCAAGAGCAGAAGGTATTTCTCTCTTAGGGGGCAGCTAGAGCCCCTAAACGAGGATGCCCTGCTGAGCTCTGCGCTGTGCGGTCTCTCCTCATTACCCTAGCAAAGGGGGCCAGTGTGCTGCCTCTTAAAAGTTAGAGGATGTGAATAAACCCTCAATAATTGGTGATATAAGATGCCAAAGTGTTTAAGGAGTGTATTTAGTACCCTTCACATATAAATAGATGGAGGAAGTCGGTTCACAGAAGGTGATATGCCTTACCTTAAGCTGGGACAAGAAGTCAAGTCTCTTTTATCTAGCCTGGGAGGAAGGGCTGGATCTATCTGCCAAGCTGTGCTGTTGCCTGCAGTGCTGCAAGGAGGACTCACGGGAGCACAGGACTGACTCTCTGAGCTCCTCAGCTAGCACTTTCCAGCCTTTTACCTACTGGGAAATGCTGTTATTACAATGGCAAAAGAAAACAAAAAACCCCAAACTTATCCTTCTTACTGGCTCCCAATTTGCACTACAGCAAGATGCATCTTAAAGGGTCTTGGGTCACCTCCTCGGAGGGGAGGGAAAGCTGACTTTCAAGTGTACCTCCAGGGTTTTGTGTACTGTTATGTTCCAGGAGGTGATGAAACGTATTTCAAAATATGTGTGTTTAAAGGTGCCACAGCCTGCAGCTCCATTAAGAGAAAGGGTCTATTGTGTGCTTCCTGATGCTGAACGCTCATGCAAAATGATCATCAATCAAAGTTTCAGGCTTTGGTAAATTTACCCCTGACAGTTCTTATAGGAAGATGTTACACAATCCCTAACCCAAATGCTTTGATCTCCTAAGTCAAAGTCAATATGTCCAGCTGGATAAATAGCATTAAGCCCAGCACTGCTTCCTGTGTAAGTGATAAAAAATTGATAAAATCCTGACTTTCAGAAGCACAGGTGCTTTAAATCAATGGCATACAGTTCACCAAAGCGATTAATACCACCCCTGGAAGTCCTGACTGGAAGCAAAAAGCTTTGAAATTTTCATGCTCCTTAGTTCAGAAATGGAGTTTAAATTAGGTCGTTTTTTGGCGGCCACAACCACTGAGCCATACTCCGGGCCAGCATCAATCAGAACCGTGCCGTTTGCTTAACTGGACCAGAGTCCCAGAGCTGAGATTCAGTCTCGTGCACTGCCAGCCTCCCCGCAGCGCAGCGGGATTAGCTTTCAAGGATGTGCTCACAGGAACAGTTTTACAGCCTTGTCCCTAGTCCCTGTCCTAACCAGTCCTCTCTTCACACATATTAGATGTGTCGTCCCCCCTCTCCTTTTCAGGGTCCTACTGTTTTTCAACCCCCACTTAGTCTCCTTGGGCTCCTAATTGACCACAGTGAGAATGCTTCCTCCTCCTCCTCGTATTATCATGGGTCCTCGTATTATCTGGGCGGTAGCAGGACTAGTGGGGTTTAGGCAGGTTTCCTTCCCTCCGGCTTACTCGCTTCCCAGCGTCAATAATCTATTACAGATCCTGTCTTACTGCCCATTCCCCTCCTCCCCCAATAATAATGACATTCTTGAAAGCTTGAGATAAATATCCTGTTACGAAACAGATGATCAGGATGAATATTACTTTCATCCTCTAAGTCACTACTTGTGGGGGAGTGGAGATAGTCTGTTTAGCCATATGGATAGTTTTCCATCATTCACAAATGTCACTGACAGCGGGGCAAAAAAAAAAAAAAAAGTTTTGACGTGATCTTTGGGTTGCTTCAGCTGAAGTTGATTCTTGGAAGGTAAAAATTCGCCCTGGTCCAAGGGCCACTCCGCAGGAAATATAGCCCACATTTTCTTATGAAAGCCCTGAAAACATATGGGAAATTTCAGACGAACATGGACCTTGTGCTAAGAAAACCCTTGGAGGAAATCTTTGACGTACAGATCTTAGGAATTCATTTTGATTCCTCTGAAATGATACACTCATCTTCTCTCTTCCAAGTATACAGTGACTGTAGGTTCCTAGAAGTGCTACGCCTTCCAAAGAAACCAAAGAAATTGCTTCCTAGAAACCCTTCTTTGGACCTGAGGGAAGGAAAGGAGTCAGAAAACAAAGTCCTCCCTGCCGCTTCTCAAGATGCATTTCGTGCTTCCTCTGAGAGTGAAGTAGACCATGCCCACGGAGACGTGTGAGGTGCCCTTTCACCCAGCGGCAGAAACGAAAATAGACACCTTGAGTTTCAACAAATGCCGTTGCTGGGCAGAT
Source organism: Leptodon cayanensis (assembly GCA_027564655.1). Taxonomy (NCBI): domain Eukaryota; kingdom Metazoa; phylum Chordata; class Aves; order Accipitriformes; family Accipitridae; genus Leptodon; species Leptodon cayanensis. The sequence continues at coordinate 11,031,366 of JANXJC010000064.1, read as the reverse complement.
TAGGAAGAGCTAAAGAAAACAGCCTCTATCTAAGAACATGTCAGCTAAGGTGTTTTCTCCCCATGCCATCAAAAAGAGCTCAGACGGGGACCGGACTAGGTGGGCAGCCTGTTCTCGGAGAGAGAGAGAGACCGTGTTCCACTGGGGCTGGTATCTCAGGTTCAGCGGCCCCGTTTTGTCGAGACCTTGCTCCTTCCTTCCTGACCTCAGCCACAGTTCATAACCCCACCCCGAGCGAGCGAGCAAAAAAGTCTCCTGCCTGCTCCCCAACAAGCTCTTGCTCTAAGGGGTGGCCTTAGGCAAAAACAACCTCAGCAAATCCTTAGTTGCCTCCTCGCCGGCCCGTGTAACCCTTTCATCAGCGCGTCTCCAACGGTGCATGTAGGACACACATCAGATGCCCACGAACTGCTCACAGGCAAACTCTTCAACCCGTAGTGAATGGAGGCAGCTCACACCTTTTTGGAGGCCTGAGTATGAAGGTCAAGTGGGAATTTGGGAGGAAAAGAGGCAAAGGGCACGGGGCCGGAGCTGCACAGATCCACAGGGCAGCTGTTGGCATAGGGGAGGTTTTGGGGTCACCTTCACCTTGCTTGTAACCCCTGGCTGGAGCTCACCTTGCCACGGCTGGACCAGATCCCTCTGGCATGTTTTTCCCATCTCATCTCTACTGCCTCTGTGGTCAGAAGTTCGCTTTCCCCTTCTTCTAAAGCTTAATGGATGATCAGAGCAACTGATCAATTCCAAGCCCTGAGAATAAAAAGCCCTTGGTTAATTCCTCTGCAAGTTTGGCCTCATTTGCCTTCTAAAGTAATATGCAATATATTTTTGCAGGACTCAGTTGCAAAATCGATAGGGGCTATGCTTATAAGAGCAAAAAGCCAATCAACATCGTGGGTCCTATTCCAGGCACTGCGTTTACCTCACTATGTCAGCCAACCTAGTTTGAAAAACCACTGTAACACCACTCACAGGGAGGTAGGGCACTGCATCTAAAGTGGTTTTCACAGCATAGACTGCTGTTATTCTAATGGCTATGAATTTTCCTATTGTTTCTTGCTACTATTTTCATGTTACAGTTGCTATTTTTTGTGGAATGTCTCGATGAATAGAATTGGGTCAATTCACCTACAGTTGCCTCACCACTAAAACCAGAATACCTACTGCTCTATTTGTTTCTAGACCAGTCTCTAGCTGGAGAATACTGACCATCTTACTCAGATGAGATAAATAGCATCAAAGTGATTGAATCAAGTGATATTTCCTCAACAGAGAGGGACAGGTATGCATCTGACAATTAGCAGATTGTAATCAGTATTTTCCCATAGCAATATATCTCCTTGCTTTACCGACTAATCATGCAGTCAGTATTCATACACTCACTTTTGTAAGTTTTCAGCAAAAAAAAGTCCAGCTAACAAAACCCTTCAAAGGAAATATCCCGTTGCACGTTTCTGAGTTGCCCTGAAGCTGAATGGTGTGGGTAGGTGACCTCTCCCTACCTGTACGTAACAGTTCTTGTCCACCTGACATAGCAGAGGCATCACGTGTGTCGTTAATGAGCCTCAAAGGAGCAGGAGCAGTTGTTTTTAAATAATCAGCCTGTCTCTGATTCTAAGAGAGATTAATTTTATCGGTGAGCATAGAGAGCTCTTGGTATGCACGAACTCATGCTTATTTGCCTCCAGTTTTCTCTGAGTAACTACATGAATCAACACGGGTGGCGGTTGAAAGCACTGGGCTAGAGTGAAGAGTGCTCTCATCCCGAGCACTCAAGGCAGAAGACTCGGTTCCTTTATTTACTTTGCATAAATCCTGGGGAGGAAATATGAGGCACTGAGAGTCCCTTTGTTTTTGCTCACTGGATTTAGGCAATTCCTCCTGCACACATCAGAACAATGAATCCCTTCAGGCCACCAGGCTGCGAGCAATATAAGGCCACGGATTCACGCTGCAGATCTCCAGAATTTTCTAAGTTTTGCAGAAGCAATTGGATGATTGCAGCGACTTCAGGTTCAAACTTCGAGTCTGCTATTTTCAGAGACAAGTAACAAAAGGTACCCCCTTATGCTAAGAGTCTGAGCTGGCATCATGTACATATCATTAAGCCAGAACATCCAGGCTGAAGTTGTCCTCGCTAATTGGGAAAATTCCTGGCCAAAACTATATTGGTTGGAGCCCAAAGAACACAGGTTATCCCAGTGATTCCTCACCACATACTGTCACTGGTGAAGTCCTCTTCTTACATACTTCCAGTCCCAGTAAGGACTTCCTAACACAGCCAACGTGCCGTGTGTGGACAAGCACCCACACAGCTGGTAGGTTCAGTTCTCCCTCTGAACCCACAGAGCATGTAACAGAGCCCTTTTCTCTGGCTGACTTCAGAAAATATACTTTTTTAGGTGAAAAACGTCCTATAGCCTTTTGACTCTCCAAGATCCATGGACAAATGCTGTTTTGCAAGCTGATCGCTCAGGCGTGTCAGCTGGATGCCCAGCACCGTTCAGAGTCGTGACCTGGCTCATTAATTGTACCATGTAGAAGAAGAGACAGTATATCAAGGTCATGATCATTTGAAATATTTCATATTTATCCAGATCAAAAAAAAAAAGCCATTGGCTAGTTTGACTGGAGGGTTTTGGTACCAAAGGCACCACTCGGATCAAATAAGAAAGAAAATGGTTATCAGTTTTTGTTTCTTTCATACCTAATTTTTAGAGACGAATCTTCACTAAATATGCCATTTGGACATGACCTAGTCTGACTAATTTTGGTATCTTGCTCTTGGGAGACAAACCAGTTCTCCTTCTTTCCCTCTGAAATACATGTAGAAAAGCTGTTGCCTCGTAATTTAATCCACCATACTTCAGTGGGGTACCGAAGCTACTCACCTTGAATATAGACCATAAGGCATTTCAAGTGTTAGTTCAGAGGTTGCATTAGCATTCCGCAGCCCAAAAACCATATAGGCAAAAAAGTCAGGCAAACTAAAACTCAGGGAAAAAAAAAAAAAAGAGAGAGAAAAGGTGTTGAGGGTGGGTGTGATGATGAAAATGCTGACGGGCCCTTGCATTCAGTGGCAGCAATTAGCTTTACCATAGTAAATTCCAGGCATATGGCATAGCAACTTTCGCACCCTCTTATACGATTTAAAACAGTTCTCACAAATGTTCGTCTCACTGTAACTGTGAAAAATCTCCTGTTTTCTCAAGAATAAAGCCTCTCCAATATCTTGCCCTGACAACTGACGCTGAAAAAAATGCCCCCCAAATCCAGTTAAGGCAATGATGTGTGTTTAATGCAAGAGAACAACAATTAGTGTATTTTTGACTGAAAAGAACTCAGTTAAGCTGCCAGAAATGTCAAAAGTTCCTCACTACTCTGACACTTACGTAATTGTTCTGCGAACACCCACACGCCGGAATAGACCTACTCCACCAAAAATTGCAGGGCTGACTCACTGAGCGTTCCTCTACGTATCTGAAGACCTAACCATCTTGGATACATCATCCATAGCGTAATTCTAATGTGATTTCCCTGATTCAATAAAGTTACACTTCGCTTGGGGGGGGGAGGATAATCTGTACCTTCGGGATCCTGCCCACCCATCATGGAGGAAGCAGCCAAAAACGGCAGCGCTGCAGAGGGAACCTGCTCTCCCAAACTCCCAAACTCCCATACAAGGGCAGGACTGGGATTAGATGTGGCTGGTCGTGGTCTTTTGAATTCTCCTTGCTCTGAAACAAGATACAGAAGCAACTGTACCTACAGCCTACTCAGTTTTGACCTCCATGCTGTGTCATGTTCGCCTTTCTGAACCCAGTTATTACAGCTGGCCATGAACTTTCGTCTCCGCAGGACAGTGCTCCCCTCCACGCAGCTCATCCCAACCCCGTGCTGAGGCACCGGCCCGGCGCAGACTGGAAAGGGAGCAGGGCACTGCTGAACCCCGGTCCTTGCCTCCTGCACGCTTCTGTCTTATTCCCAGTCAAATTCCCTTGTGATCCAGAAATGCTTAACTTCTCTGAGCTGATGGGGCTGCCACATGAAAGGGAGAAGATTGGTGCAAAACAGGACTAGAAGCAAAAACAAAATAACAGACCAATATTTAAAACAATTACCAGACAAAACCTCTAAGAAAGAGGAGGGAGGCTCCAGTGTATCCCTGGAAAGCGTAGGGGTGTGGGCATCTCTACAACAACCTCTTGTGAACACCTGAACAGAGATTTACGTGCACAGTTTAGCCAGAATAGGAAACTTTGTGAAAAAGTGGTTGATACTTTACAGCTCTACTACAAAACTGCTCAGAGAAAGTAATAATTTCATATCATTTACCTTTGCAGTATGCTGGTGGCACCAATGTACCAAATGAGTAACATAAACTGTGACCATGGACGGTGCTGTAATTGTCATGCCGTTGTGCTCTGACGTACCAGGTGACACCCTGGTATTTGGATGGGACAGTCCTACCATTAAGTCCTCATAAATATCTAAGCATACTAAAGCCAGGATAAACTTAACAGCAGTAATTCTCTTGTCAACATTTGCAGAGATTACACTTGTACACACCCAGTCTTCAAGGCACATTGTATACTCCAAAGCTCTTAAATACTGAATCAAAGATGAAGAAATAACTACTGTACCCATTTATGGCTATACCTTGAGATGTATGCCTCTCAAAAGGACTCTACGCCTTAAATAGATACTTTCCTAGTAATATGCACAACCCAATACTGCCCCAGACATTTTTAATACTGCTCCATGTTTAGGGCATTATCCTTTCCTTATTTATTCTGTTTACACCAAATTCTTTCTACTGGTTTCCCTCTCCCACCAACCAAAGTCTCTTGAGCTTCCAGATGAAAAGAAATTACTAGGCTGACCTGTGGGACTTAGGAGTTGCGGTGACTGACCCCTTGAGATGTCCTGTCTTTATGTCCTGTTTTTTGTTTGGTTTTTTTTTTTGGG
>JANXJC010000064.1:10992695-11016691 GCA_027564655.1 Leptodon cayanensis | reverse complement strand
GGGGCTGTTCCTGGGGAGCCCCGGGGAATTGTAAGCGATGTTTGCAGGTTGCAGAGGCAGACCTGGGGTGGCTGGCTGGGGGATTCCTTCCTGAGCCGTGTGTGGTTTTAAATCTCTTCCTGGGGGGGGCGGGAATGTGTGAATGAGTCCGGGGTTGATGGCTTATTCGTCCTTTTTTTTTTTTTTTTTTTCTTCTTCTTGAGGTTACTGAAGAGCAGTGTAATAAAAAGAAACTATCCGGGAAGCTAACTTTAGCTTTTAAATACAAGTTATTCATAAGCGGTATCCCTGGCAAATGTATAGTCAGAGTTTTAATTAAATCTCGTGGTAATAAGGATAGACCTCTCGGGCTGGGTGCCGCGGTTAGCCAGCCCTTAGACATTATCCGTCAGCTTTGGAAACACGTCCCCTTGGGCTCAGGGAGTCCTGGTTAAAATTCTCACTCTCCTTGGCTTCGGGGAGGACTAAACTCACCCCCGTCGGGGCGAGGTGGGGTGGGCATCGCATTATCTGTTGGGAAGCTGTGCTGTAATCCGGTTGAATGATACCGGTAATAGGGGAGAATGTAGGTAATCTGAGCCCAGCAGGAAGAAATGTGGGCTGGAAGCCACAAAGAAACTAATCTCCAGGCATTGTAATGCATTTCCTATTACAAAGGAACCCATTTTCAGCCAATGTTGACATCCTGTTCCTCCTAATGGGCTGTCCCCAGTGACTTCCCTCATTCTTTTAAAATGCCTGAATACCTCCATTGTTAGCTGCACAACAGTTGGAGAATAATTTAATAGACCTTTGCAGTCTGCTGGTCTGTATAAAAGGCATTCAGTGACACATTGCAGGATTTCCATGCCGGGGCAAGGGGACTGCAAGAATTCGAGGCAAATGTCCAGGAGAAAGCGTGTCTTTTAAAACTGACTTTTAAAACAGTGTCATGCGGCGTATCCTGCTCCCTTTGTCTCATTCTTAGTTTTCTCAGCTCTTGGACTCGGGCGCATAGACGTAGGGGGGTGGATTCTCCTCTTGTCCTGGTTTTGAGCCGGTGAAGTTAACTCTTGCCTTGCCCTGCTGGCCACTGGGATCCGAATCGTCCGTCCTGTCCTTCCTACTCGATAGTAATCTCGCTTGCGTTGAGAGATCAGTTACCAACCCCCTGTCTTACGTGTCCTTCTCTGCCTCTTTGTCTCCGTACAGATGAAGCACGGGGGAAGAACTGCGGCGTCCTGGTGCATTGCTTGGCAGGAATCAGCCGCTCGGTCACAGTGACGGTGGCCTACCTCATGCAGAAGCTCAACTTGTCCATGAACGATGCCTACGATATCGTCAAGATGAAGAAGTCCAACATTTCGCCCAACTTCAACTTCATGGGTCAGCTGCTGGACTTTGAGCGGACTCTGGGGCTGAGCAGCCCCTGTGACAATCGAGTGCCCAACCAGCAGCTGTACTTCACCACCCCTTCCAACCAGAACGTCTTCCAGGTGGATTCCCTGCAGTCCACGTGAGCTCCCGCCGCCTCCCTTCTCCTGTCCGTTTTCGTGGGATCACTCCTCAATGGTTTCTCTTTGGCGGTGATCAAGCAAACGCAGCTTTCTCTTTTTCTGGCCTCTGCTATCAAAAAGCAGCTGCCAGCGCAGGCTAGGGAAGGTTACGCGGTGTGGAATTGGCTATTGCGACGGGAGGGAAGGTGGCCAGCTCTCTGGGAAGGACGGCGGCGAGCGGGCGGCAGGTGGGCAGCGCGCTCGTCCCTGCCGGCGCGGCGGCGTGGGTCCGAGGGCTTCCAGGGGCGGAGGGTAAGGCTGGACAGGCTGAGCGCCTCTTCTCCAGAGACTGGCACCGTCCCGCTTCCCTCTCGGCTTTCGGATCCGTGACGCGCATCTTTGTCTTCAGTGAAGACCGGTTATTTTTGTTCGTTTCAAGTTAGAGGAGCCAAAGAAAGAGATTTCAGCTTAGTGTATTCGGAGTACTTGGTTGCCGGGAGCTCGGTAGTATTCTACTTGATCAATGTAAATATTCAATCTTAAATCGATTTGCAGTTGTTTTTTTTTTAATTCACATGTATTCAAGAAATCAATCCAAGGGACATCTGTGGTTTTGTTCTCTTCATAAATTCTGCTTTATTTGTTTGGTCTTTTTTTTTTTAATTGCAAATAATATATTTGCAGCATGCTTAATTTTATTGTTCAACTGAAGCAAGCTTTCCATGAGGGAGAAATAGCAATGGTGAGAAGTTTGCAAAACATGTTTTGTGAGCAAGTACAGTCTCTTCTTTCATATAGCTTTCTTTTCCTTGTGGTGATTTTTTTTTTTTTTTTTCCTCACACTCTTGATGTAGTTTCCACATGATATATATATTTTTTAAATTAAATTAATTTTTTTGCCTTACCTTTTGTAAATAGATCATCTGGGAGGAGGTTTGTCTTTGAAGGCGAAAGATTTTTGATCACTTTTTAAAACTTTCAGATGTGCTAAACAGTGCATTACCTCTGTACAAATTCTTCAGGGAGCTTCACCTCAAATGCAATATTTTGCATCTTTTTCTTTTTTTTCTTTTTTTTTTTTTTCTTTTTTTGTATAAAACTGGAAGTATGTGCAAGCATTTGTACCTGTGTGTACGCACAGTGAACCTGCACATGGTTGCCAATAAGGGAGAGTCTAATTCACGGTGTAAAAGTTTTAAGACGGAATTTATTATAAGAATGTAAAACCTTAAATTATTAATAAATAAATAACTATTTTTGGCTATTGAGAACCTGGCTGGCTTATTCCCCCTTTCCCCTCTGTGTGGGTGTAGTTAATTGCACATACACATATGGTTATGTTTAAAGGTAATGATTGCTTTCAATAGCTTTTGTACAGCCCCTAAGACAATAAAACCTTGATTTCCCCTTTGCTCCACTGGTGCCTAAATGAATAAACAGTGCATGTGCTGGATTCTTGTCTTGCTTTGGTGAAGGGAATGCTTTTGAAGGCCTTTAGGTTAATTGCAAAATATTCTGGCATCCCTTCGCTACCCCAGGGATGCACCTGACCCTGGGCCATAAGGATCTTTTTGTTGTTGGTGGTGGTGTTTGTTTTTTTTTCCTCTCTCAGAGTAAGGAGCTGCTGTTTTCTGGGTTTGTTGACAAGTTTGGGCCACTCTATTACAGGTGCCAGGAGATGGGTTTGCGTTCTCCTTATCTGTCTGGCAGGAACTCGCTTCACAGAGATCCATCAGCAGTCTGCAGCCTGTAAATGATTTTTCTGTTGCCGTTCAGCTACGTTGCAACTTAGCAGGTGAAGGCAAGGAGGAAAAGTCTCTCTGTACCCTTAGTCACCTCATTTCCTCTTTGGCCCCTTCAAGTAGTCCCGTCTCTGCAGGAGGAAAAAGGGGGATTATAGCGATTGCAAAACTTCCTGCTGCAATTTATTAACATCCTTCCTGAGGAGAAGTGGCCCGAGGTAGGGTGGTGCCAAAATCCGCGCGCAGTGCCATGGCGATGGGCTGATGCTGCAGCTGGGGCTGGCGGCTGGGCTTCTGCAGAATTCCTGGCAGCCGGAGCACATTTCAAGTAATTTTAGAAACTGCAAGTGTGTGAAAAGCAAAGCAAACAAAACATGGGAAAAAAGTGAGTCAGTGTCTCATGCAGTAGTGGCCTAGATTGAGCGCATAAACTGTGAAAGTAGAAGTGGGTTGCAGTTAAACTTGGCTTGTGCTAATCCAGTTTTGAACGGTTTCCGCTCTTGGCATTCCCTGTGCTGCTCTGTTCAAAGTGGAGATTTGCAAGCAGCTCTAGCAATTTCCTGTCCAGCTGCAGCTCAAGTGACTCCCTTGGTTTTTTTTTTTTTTTTCTTGCTTTTTTTTTTTTTTTTTTAATACGGTCTGTGCATAATTTTAGCCAGTTTCCTCTTTGTGGATTATTAATCTGCTTTCCTTGTAGAACCTACATAGCCGTGTCCCTACTGTTCTGCTGAAGTCAACAGCTGGCCTCCCCGCCGCTTCCTCTCGTTTCGCTGTGGGTTTGTTGTCAGGCCACTTCTGAAATTAATAGTGTTTTCTGGCCGGCTGCCACAGGCCATTACCACAAAGGGGAAGTAACACATCTGAATAGCAGGAAGCCGGGCAGGGTCACGGCGTGAACTGAACCTGTTGAGTGCAATCAGGCCTCTCCCCTTCAGCAAGTGTAGGGCTCCTCTTCCCTCTCCCTTTTTTCATACTTGCCCAGAGAACGGGACCGATGCCCAATGCCTTGGCTCTTTGCACCGGGCAAATATTTCCAGCTGAAGGAATTGCGAATGTTAATGGTGCCTAGGTGCCCGTTAAGGTGAGGAGGTAAAGTGCGGCGTGTAGCCGAGGAGAGGAGGGCCTTGGCCGGCTTTGCGAGCTGCTTTGAAAAGTTAGTGCTCGCAAGGGTTTCCTGCTTCCTTCCTGCTTCACCGAATGACTAACGCCAACTGGGTACTTCTGCAATTCATCATCTGTCGGCACAAGCAAGCAGAGACAACCAGCTTTGCTCACACACACACACACACACACATAAGGCAGAGTCGGGCAGAAAACTCGTTCCAGATTTTTCCTCGAGCGAGGCCTGAACCAGGGCTGTTAGTCAGAAACCTTGGCTGAACTTGAACCAGGACTGGGCGAGAACCACTTCGGTCACAGGCAAAGCCAAACCAGAACTGGGGCCAAACCAAAACCTGGTTCAACCGCTGATTTTGCAGAGGGTGTTCGTGCTCGCTCGTGTGCTGGCTCTTAATTACAAATGGTTCAGAGGGAAAGGCAGTGAGGTCTCTCACCAGCAATGGTCAGGCTCCCTGCTAACTCTGCCCCAGCACGGTGAAGGGAATGGCTTTCTGAGGCCGGGCTCTGCTTGCTCCTGCCGTTGTCCCCCCACCCCAGCACTTGTTTCAAAATAACTCGCTTCCTTTCACCCCTCCCTCATTTCAGAACCTGCTGGGATGGGGCAGAGGTCTTGAGCTTCTGGGAGGTTTGGCAGCTATTGTAGTTTCTCAGCTGGTAAAGTAATTTGTAAAGGGAAGAATAAATCCTTTGTGCTTGTAGGGACAGGCCTGACGTGTATGGGGGAAAGGGGGGGGAACATCCCCTCTTTGCAGCTAAAAAAATTGCAACCTGCTTCATATTATGATGCAGGAGTGTGAGGTACTGAATTCCTTCAGAAACTATGGAGATATTAGGAAGGAAAACTGCACCCTCGGGAGTGATCGGAGCTTTCTCACGCGACCCAGCTGTGCCTTTAACACAAAGGGTGAAATTGTGTCCTGTGGCATCCCTGTCCCCTTTGCTCTGGTAAGGCCAAGGTTCCCTTCAGTGTCTGGGTGCACGTTAGCGCTTTGCTTTCCATTTTCTGTGCAATAACATCGGGTAGCTCATTGTGCTGGTTCCCCTTCTTGCATTTCCTCTTTGCCGCTCACCCCTTTCGAACCACTCTATGGCCACCTTCAAAATGTGTTCCAACGCTTTCTGGTTTTTCTTGTCCTAGCCATAGTTTTCTCTTTCCCCATTCTCTTTCTTGTCCTTTTTTAATGCTGCTCTTCCCCCCATGCCTTCTGTTCTTCCACAGAGCTTTTCCTAAGCTCCGTGGTCGGTCCTTACTTTTGTTTTCTTCCCCTCTCTCTCTTTTCCCTGTTACTCTGTCGCTGTTTGCCTCGTTTCCTAAATCAACTCCACTTTCTCCCAGCCTTAAGCCTCCCTGCTCCTCTTTGTTTTCACAGTGAAAAAACAGGATGAGTCTCATGGCCTCGGTCAGTTGTAGTGAGCTATAGGAAAGGTGTATATGAGAGGAAGAAGTCAGACCGTATCACGGCTGTTCTCTTGCCACTTCCTAGCAGATGACCTTACTCCCCATCGCCGTTGCCCGTTGCTGTGTAGATTTGGCTCTGCATGGCTTCTCTAGGTCCTCTCTACGTAGCACCCAGCACTCTGCCGCTGCTAACAGGGAAGGTGGGCGCGAGGAAGCCTTTCCTCGGGGCCCATCCAGCGTCACAGGGCACTGACCCCCCCCTCTGAGGAGCAGGGAGTGGTGAGGAAAGCGGGGAAAGACCGAAAATGTGGCCGCCAAAGGCAGCTCTGCTAGCAAAACTGAAGCCAGGTTTAACGAGCGTGTGTCTGGAGAGCATTTCTTCAGCTTCTCTGAAAAGCTTATCCAAAAATTTTTCCCTGTTGAGAAGCGTGATGACACTTTATTCCGAGCTCCAGGAGAAACAATTGCATGTGAACATTTAAATGAGGCTACAGCTTAGGCCCTCTCTCCGCACCGCTATAAATCACCGAAAGCTTTGCCTGAGTGAAGGTGGTGGAACAAATTGCTAAGCTCAGTTCAGCGCCCGCCTAGACCTTGAGTGTGCGTGTTCAGCATCGCTCAGTTATCCCGGGAACACAAGGATGGGGCCGGACCCCTCCATCACGCAGCGGCGCGTATGAGTAACTCCTGGGACTCCAGCGAGATGCTGCGGTCAAGGAAGGTGCCCGAGTTTGCTCCAAACGCCGCGTAGCCGCAGGGAAATAAAGGCTACCCACTGGTGTTTTCTCATGGCGTGGGGTGACGTTGGGGTATACGAACTCTGCCCTTTTCCTCCCCGCCCCACCAGCCAGAAAGGGATGGTGCTGCATCATGCGTCTCCTTTCTTCATTGCCAAATTTGAGAGAGAAGCACGTGCTGTAACTTAGTCGCTAGCACAGGCAGAAAGCTGGTGTGGGAGCTGCACTCTTTGGAGTGAGGTGCTTGTCTCTGTAAGGGAAGGAAAAAAGCGCGTTGGATGCTTTCTGTTGTTTATCGTAGGGATCTGCAAGCGCTGAGGGAATTTTGGAGTGCTCACAGCCATAGCTTTTCCTCATAAGGCAAAGATGAAGGATGTTGACTTACCACAAACACAAGGAGATGATTATCAGATGGAGAGTGGGGGTATGGTGTCTGTTTAGGAAATATTTCTTAATGACAGAAGTTGCGTTCAGGACAGGATTTGAGAGATGCAACAGAAAACGCGCCCTGCTCTACTGCACAGCTGCGATCCCCAGGACGCAGGAGGCGCGCAGAAATGCTGGCACCCTCCCGTCCTGGGCTGTTCCAGCACTGCAGATACCAGCGACATAAAATGATACTACGTGGGAGGTCTGTTGACCATAATGTGGAGACCACGGTGAAGCACTTTGCTCATTTTGCCCGAGGCACAAGTGTTTTGGGAAGTCCTGCTACCGAGATCTTCCACCTTCCCACATGGGCAATGTCCTTGCTTAACTCCAAGACTTTTATTTTAATGAACTTCTCTGTTTTTCTGCTAAAGCCATGTTTTGGAGCATTACGGAAGTCTCTTTTTTTCATCTTTTTTTCCTGCTGACCTCAACTCGGTAGGAAATGAATTTCCATCTGCAAGTGAAGCCATCTGAAAAACATATTGATGGCTGACACTTGGTTTACTCAGGGCAAAAGTTCTTTATAGTTTAAAGGTGGTGTTTTTTTCCCTTTGCTGGGAAATGCTGTCCTTACAAAACCAGACTGGAAGCACTAGTATTTAGTATTTGTGAAAAGACATTAGCTGTTCAGTTGGCAGGTTGGACACTCAAATTATTTAAATCAGCATAGCAGCAGAGACTACCAGTGGAGACTCTGCCACAGACTGGTGGCCGTAACACACTTGAACCCCTTGAAGACATTATCTGCCTCTATATTGAGACCATTAGGGGCATTAGTGATTTTTGCAGATCCTTTTTCCCTGCATACAGTAATATTATAGGATTCTGGAACTAGACATAGGGCTAGAAAGTCAAAATGTCTCAATGTAGAGGGAGAGAACTTTTCTCCTTATTTTAAAAAATGATAATTTTAGTGTCCTGGGGACCTACTAACAGCAACAACAACAAAAATTCAGGATCAATGAGCCTTCAGCTATCGCTCGATTGAGTAGGATTTCCTGTGCTATCACTGATCTAAAATGCATTTTCTGTGTCAGTATTTCTACCACATTCATTTGTTTGAGGAATTTCTAGGTGAACCTTGCTCTCTGTGAAGAAATGTAGCGCAGCACCTCTCATCTGGGCTGAAATTCAGCCCATGCTGAAGCCCAGCACTGAGCTGATATTCAATTTAAGCATTAGGAATTGAGTAATGCTTGGGTTCTGTGCAGGACATTTTTGTTATAAATAAAGACAAAATGTGTCTGACTTCTGGGAATACAAAATGGGAACAACTAATTAGTCTTTCACACACACCTTTACAATCCCTCACGCAGGTTTTTTGTTAAGTGAAATTTTGCAGGCTACTGTATGTGCACAAAAGCTTTTTTATATTTGCAAATTACTGTCAGAGCAGACAGTAGACAATGTCTGTTATTAAGGTGGACCAGTGCTTCCTCTTAAAAGAGGACTTTTCTTTTCACATGTTTACAGCTTTGCTAGACTTTGTTTGGACTTGAATATAAATGCCTCAGGCTGATCTATAAAGATGAAAAGAAATGAATATCCCTCTGAAAATGTCATCTTAAAAGACTTGGCCCTTTTTTCTGAAGAAAATGCCTTGTTTTTTGTCTGTGTAACAAAATCTGTCACTGTTTCCTCGAACATCTTTGGCACTCCCTGCCTGGAGGAAGGGACATGAAATCTGGCAGGGTGTGTCGGGAATGCGCCTGGCGCTGCTTCCGTGAAAAGCTCCTTTCGCCCAAAATTTCAGCAGTTGGAAGATGGTGAGTTGCACATGCCAAGCAACTGCATCTTGAACTTTCTTTAGAAGTTAGCAGCGGTAAAATTTAGCCGAGCCGGCTCCTGGTGTTGAGCTGCCAGCCCCAGCGAGCAGCCAGCGACCACCCTGGGAGGAGGGAGGGGATGTGTGATGTTGTGTCAGCGAGGTAGAGGATTGTGCAGTAAGTCTGCCCCAAAATTGGTGAGTTTGATTGCCCAGCTATACTGTTTCTGTCCGTGAGCGGTACCGACCACGGCTGTCTCGAGTGTGTCTGCGCCGTGCAGTATAAATACTCTTTACATCCCTGTTTTCCCCAGGCAAAGGATGGATGAGATCAGTCATCTAAGAACGGTTTTGGTGTTAGGCGGAGGAGAAAATGCACGTCAGCTGACAGAAAGCAGGGTACCTTGGTGACGTTGCTGGAAAGGCAAGAGATAAGAAAATGTAGCTGTTTCTGGGGTTCATCGGCAGTTAAACTTTGCGCGCTTCGAGGTGTCTCAGGTGGCAGCGAGGTGCACAAGTTCTTCTGTAAGCTTCAAAGTGCTTGACATTGCAACCTTAATAATATTCTTCTAACAGTGTTTTTACTTCATGCCAGCAACACGTATTTCAACCTCTCTGTTGAGGTCTAAATGAATGGCATTCCTATGGCTTTACACAAGAGTAGCAGAGATCACACTCAAGCCTTCAGTTTGTTATTACAGTATTAAGGTTTTAAAAGACCCTGTCGATTATGGTGGAATAAAATTAACAGGATTCTCATTTTTTATGCTTCAAAGTGTATGTAAGCTCCTTTTGGCAGGGATTTAATCATCTGGTATGTTTATACAGTACCTTGGCTAATGAGAGCTGGTTAGAGCTATGGGACGTTATTGTGATGTTAATAATAAATGGGATAATTTTCTGAGGTCAAAAGAAAATTTCCCTTTTTCCTGAGTCCTACACAGCCAGGTACAGCATGTAGCTTGACTTAAATAATGTGCATGTTGCTGTATTCCAGAATGACAGTTCTCATCTACTTCCTTGGATTGCTGAGCCTTATTACGGAGTTCAGTGAGCTTATTCCTGTCAGTAAAGTTATTCACATGCTTAACTATTGGCATAATCAGACACTGGGGCATTCTTTTGGCTGTGAAAACACATTGCACACTGGAGGCTGCATCATAATTGATAATATTGACTAACGATTGAAGAAGCTAGGAATTCTTGGGCAGGGCAATTTCTCACATTACTAGAATTTTCTGAATAACTAATGAGCTAAATGCCCTTGTGTTTTGGCTGCTCAGCATAAGGGAGGAAGAAGCAGTTTGTTTGGGAAGTGCAGAGCCCTCACACCCTGGGGGAGCTGGTCCCACGGAGGAGCATCGAACAGGGAACTTAGGCCACTCAGTCCTAAGTCACGAGCCACTTTAAAAGTCCGTCCCACCCTTTTGCTTTTGAGGGCATCACAGACAGGACTCATAGTTCGTGTTGTTGCAGCACTATAAATGGAGTCCCTGAAATTAAGCTGAATTAACGCTGTGATGAATCAGGCCCAGGAGCCGTGCGTGAGTGCCATTACTTGAGGGAAAACAGGAAAAATAGACTTTCTAATGTATTCTTGTAAATGTGAATTACTGTTTTTCAAGAAACATAGGAAGGAACCTGTATTGTTCCAAAGTGAATGTCAGATGATTCTGTTCCTTGCGGCTTCTACCTATGGTGATGATGAGGATTGATTCATTCCCTGTAGAAGTTTCCAGGTGTTTTCGTATCTTGAGTGTCTCCCTAGAAGTCACAATTTTTGTCAGGCGGGTCTTTAATCTGTTGGTAATCACAGACCTGGCTAAAGACAGTGGGTTTGCTTCTTTCGGACTCAGTACCGGCGAGTTTAATAAAAGCTCTTTCATACAAAGATGGTAGGAAGCAGACATGGGTTATGGCCCAAGGCAAGGAGTGCGTGACAAAGCTTGAGCAGTACTAAAATACTTGGTCTGTGCGTGCGAGAACAAGAATATGATGGGCAAGCTGTTGTTTGTACAGAAAAGAAAAACGTCACCAGACTATAAGGGAAACAGTCATGGTTGTCCCATTGAGATGGAGCAGACAGTCAGGGCGCAGGGTACAGTCTGATGCTAGGCCAGGCAATCAGATGATCAGATGCCTCTGAAATGGCAGTCTATTCCCTTTCTCCTCCTTCTCACTTTTCACTTATGTCCTCTTTTTTCTTTCTTCGCTGTCATAAGCACTTGCCTGTCTGCAAAGCTCTGCAAAACTTACCAATATTTTTTCTAGCGATCTAGCCCTGATGTAGAGCACCATGAAGTCAGAAAAGCATCAGACACCGTGCAATGCCGGAAATAGGAGGATGCAATTAGTGGCAAAAGAGGGACAGGCAGAACTGAATCGTTTGGCATTAGCTTGAACTGAGATTGGCTTAGCTATAAAATCCAACTATGGCCTCAGTGTCCAGGCCCAGAATTAATTGGAAAGACAGGCTGCGGGTGTTCTGGGCAAGGAAAGTGCTTCCTGATCTCTGCTTCTGTTGGGTTCATGGAAAAAATCTTCAAGAATTAAAACAGGATGGTACCAGAGGGCACGCCAGACTCACACACTTGATTTCTTTCCTAAAGGAAACAAGCCTGCGACACCCCCAAACCGGCTTGCTAGCTGCCCGATAGGGTAACACACCCACATGCGAAACTACAAGTTCCTCACGGAGGGCAGCCAGTTTTTTATTCTGCGGCATCATTTTCTGTCTACTTTTTCTTCCCATTTTGAACAGACGTTTGTGTAACAGCCATAATGTGCTTATAAATCATATTCTAAAACCAAAAGCTGTCCTAATTGAAGAAGTATTGTATGGTGTTTTGATGGGCAGGTTTCACTGGTAGCTGCAAAATAGCGTTTTGCAGAGTTAAAACAGAAAAGAGTATGGATGGAGGCATTTGAATTGGGAGACAGGTTTGCATTTCAGTCTGAGAAGTATCTGACTAAAGACGAATTTTTTATCTTCACACAAATACAGAATTTCTTCACGGTACAGTTACACTGGTCAGTTTAATCTGTGAGGCATTTAAACCAGGCAAAAGTTAACTAGTTTTGGTGTTGCTGCTGGTGCAGCAGAGAGCAGTTACTTCTAATCTGAACTTTGAAGAAACATATGCCAATGTCTGTTGTACCATGGACACTGCTCCTGTGCTAGGTTTCAGAAAAAAAGGCACCCTTCACTTTGGTGGATTTTGGCATTGTCGTTGTGCCATCTATCTGGGGTAATTCACATGGCCATAATTAACATAAAAATGCACTTGTCATTTTCTATCTCCATGTCAGAAGAATGCTTTAAAAGAAAAAAAAAAAAAAGCTTTGTGTCCATGATTAGTCATCACCGCTAATTTATTTTACTCTGATAAAATTAAAAGAAAATATATGCAAAACCTACCCATCACAAAAGAAAGCTGTTACCGATGGAACCTTTTTCATTTAACTCATGTACGGAGAAAGTTTACATTTTCATGAAGGTAATGCCAGCCCGGGGTTCCTAAAACCCCTGGGAAATGCCAACAAAATAACAGGGAACTAAAGACTGGCTATTGCCTTTTTTTCTGGAGAGACTGGAAAATCTCCTGTCCACAGCCCAGGGGAGAGCTCTAGGATGCCACCTCCTTGGGAGGAAGATGTGGGGCTGGAGACGTCTTTCCCTGTGCTCTCAAGTGTCCCACCGCAGAGCTGAGAGTTGGTTTTGCTACCATTGGTCTTGTACAAAACACTTTTTCTGCCGTGACGGTACCTGTACCACCTACTTTAGGAGCCTTCAGCTTCGCAGAGGACCCACGAGAGGATCCTTCTGATAGCTCAGCTTGGAAGCGGAAAGCCGTATCTGCTTTACTGGGCTTGGCTTAATCCAGCCGGCAGTTGCAGCACCATTAAATACATCTTTGCCCTGAGAACTGAACTGCCAGGTAATTCTACTGCTGTGCTGATTGCCATCACCTACCGAGGATTTCCAAAGACACCCCTTGCCGGTGTCAGTGGAAAAATTTCCGTCCGTTTCCCGAAGACGAGGGAGATGGCCAGGGTGCCGTGGCAGAGCCCAGCGGGACCTGGCATGGGAAATAGCTGGCCTCAACATTTCCACTCTTCCTCTCCCCTATAGGGACTCAAAATCCACTGGCAGCAGCCGGCAAAGGCCCGCTCGCGGCGACGGGGGAGAACAAAGTGCCGCCGATCCTGTCGGAGCTGTCAGCTTTGATACCGGCGAGGGGGTGGCGGCGTATTTGTTATCCTTGACGGCAGCGAGCGGAATTAATTTTGGAGTGACTCCACGCTGTGGAATGAGGGCTGCCCTGCTCTGTGATAGATTTCCAGGTAAAATCTGTGATCTTATTTTGAATGTTTAAAGATTTTCAGTGGTTGGGCTCTAATTCCTTGAAAAACTGGAATCTCTCCTCGACCTATGCTATGTGCAAGCAGCGGAGGCACAAAAATCAGCCTCGTGCTGTATCCGGGACCCTGCACGGACACCACTCTCTTCTGGAGCACATTTCCTCCACTGTGTACGTGTGAGTCTGGGCTTGTTTATCCTTCTGGCCACCCAGCAGGTCCCATTCGTCCTCAGGACTCTTAAGTCAAGAGCAGAAACCTCTCCATTTCTAATGAATTTTGCGCTGGGCCTTTTGGGAGAGGGAGAGAAGGTATTTAAGAAATAGCATATTTAATTTAGTAAATCAAACAGCTTTAGGAAACAGAGTGGCCCAAATAGAAGGTGACATAAAAAATAAGATATTTTACTTCGTCTTACTGAATAAAGAGACTAAAAATAAATTCCCAAGTGAACGTAAGTCAATAGATCCTTTATTGCTAACTATGTTTTCACCTTTTGAAAGAAATGCTCTAGTCTTCCCTTCGTGTCTTGCATTCAGCTAGTTGCCAGAGCAAAAGCAGTCAATTCTGCATTATCTCAGTAGGACAGTTTTAATTTTAACACTATCTGCCCTGATCTCTCTTTGTCCAGTTAACTTTCCTTGACCTAGAGTTCAACCCCTTTTACAAAGTAACCTCAGGCTTTGATGGCGGTAATTCTACGTTCACCCCAACGGATTCTGAATACACAACCTCCAGGCCCAAAGGAGAAGATTAGCAGACTTTACCCTAATTACTCGTTATTGTGTAGTTGTTAAAAAAGATTTTGGCTCCAGCAAATGAGGCTGTAGCCAGACAGGAGTTAGCCTGGGGTTCAAAAGTCTAGCAATCTTTGGCTCCACAGGCCTATAAAAGCAAAGTGTTGACTGAATGCAAACAGCCTGCATGGTGAGAGGCCCCCTCGGAGGGGGTGACAGCAGGCCATCCATCACGGGAGGCAGCGGGGGGCCGAGGAGTCCCTCTAATGACTCCTTGCTGGCCTGTTAATGGATAGCTCCATTTGATTCTTCCGTCAGTGGGAATGCCAGCCTTTGCGATGGCTGCAACGCACAGACCTTGGCGCGCACGCTCTGTTCTTGGCCCCTTTGGAAGGATGAGCCGTGTTTGACGCACAGCTGGAAAACGTACCCCTGGTAGGGTGGGTGCCTGCAACGTACTAACCTGCCGCTTCTCTAGACGCTCGTTTTAGGTTGGTGTAATGAGCACCTATCAACAATTAATGATGGTTGTTGCATAGGGGGAAGGATCAGGAGTGCCTTTGGTGAAGTGAGAAGCAGTCCGTCAACTCCTCACCTTCAAGCATCAAATGTCGTGAGAGGTCAAAAGGTTCTGTGAGGAATGCAAAGTTTGGAATATTTTTAATTAAGCTACATCCTTTGAAATTCTTTCAAGTCAGTCTTCAAACAAATCAGGTCTTAAATCAACACCCTTTAAAAGCGCATACACCTCTGATAAGTGCCTTCATGCAGGCTCTACTGAGTATCACAGAAAGCGGTTAATTTAATTTTATATGAGTCATTAAAAACCTCCACTTATTTCTGTGTTCATTCACCACAGGATATATTAATATTCCTTTTCCCCGAATACCCCAATTCCTTATCCTATGTGAAGTTGGTGTCTTTGTGTGTGAATGGGTTTGCTATCTGAATTTACCAACGTCTTAAATACAAGGGTTATGAGGAGAGTTTGGAATACCAGTGTTTTTGTTAACCTAAAACATGCCTGCTTCTTTGTTTGTTTTTTTATAATCTATTTTTATGAAATGCTTGTCTTTCGGAGAGTTACTGATTGGGGGATATTTTCATCATCCTATAAATAGAAGCTGCAGTTGACATACGAATAACTGTACTCGTCACTGGAGTTTAAGGCCCTTTTGGAAAGTTTTACTTGCATGAAAAGATTCAGCAGCTGGCTAAATCCCACAACAAATCACATCATAAACCAGCAAAATCAAACCTGACCCAAACATTTAAAAGACACCGAATGCCGTTAGAAGGTAATAGCTGATTTGTCTTCTATCCTGGCTGTCATTTTCAGCTCTGTATGCTTTCTGTGTTATTTTTGTGACCAACACACATGGGATTCAAAAGACTCTCTGCTAACAAAGACCTTTGATCCCTGGATTAACTCTTCTAACACTCTCCTTAAGCAACTAGGAAAATAAAATTATTACCTCATTATCTATTTTGAGAGAATACTTTAACCGGCCTCTGAGGAGAAGGGCTGGAGGGGCCGACCGAGTCTCCCAAGTGAGAGCTGATGGCGAGGGCTGGCACCTATTGGTGTGAATAGTTGACATTCCAGACGTAAGCCTGGAAGCGAAGCCCTTCTTTTGGGAGCTCCGGCGTCTGCCCTGGCTTCTCCAGGGCCGTGTCTGCGCTACCAGGGCAGCTGCCCCAAGGGTAGTCTCTGACCCCAGGCCAAGTGGTGCAAGATGATGCCTGTCTGCGTTGCTCAGGAGTAACTACTCTCGTTCGGGCAGCGTGGCTGGATTTGGGATAGTCCTTGGCCCAGGTCTCCTCTGGACCCGCATGGCCCCGAGAGCTTCTTATTAAGCATTTGGGACTTACTAATTCAAAGTATGTATTGCTTGCTTGTGGCGTGCCGTGGCAGCACATAGGGGACCGAGGACACAAGGCCTGTTGGAATAACATCAGACAATTTTCATAGGCTGAGGGAGTTAAACCCGCTGCCGTCCAAGTCCATTTTGCCTGTCTGGAGCGGAGCCTGGAGCAAACGATTCTGTCAACAGCGTCCAGGCTTCCTCTCCAAGGAAACTAGTCATTTCGCTTCAGAAGGGAGCCTGGGAGTGAGCGAGCATATATGCGGCATGAATGATGAGAGGATCACATGCTGGCAGCAAACAGGGAGCTGAAGTATGTGACAGCGGAGACGTCTCTTCATCTTTGACGGGGACCTGTTTCATCCATGGCAAGGGTATCATTTATGCTTGAAAATAACCCACATTCAGTACTTGATGCGGCCAACGTTTCCTTAGTTTAAACTCAGATACTCAGTTTTCAGCAGTGGAGCTGCTCAGCGAGGGCCTTTCTTGAAAGCTTAGCTGCAAGTCCCTTTTCACTCTCAATACGGTTACTGCACAGGAGCAGCTACATCTATTGGCAAATTTGGCCTGATCTGGAATGAAGACAGTATCTAATGAAATTGTAGCTTGGCTCTACTCTGCAGGTCTGCATTTTTGCCACTATACTTTGAGCTGGTTCAGTTCTAAACATGTCACATATCCTGTTTCATGAGAAGCAGAACAAGGAAGCCCAACTTCCTATGGATTTCCATCTGACCTTCCCATGATAATCACGGTTTCTCTCAAAAGCTTGTAAGACTTCCCCAGTCCCCTCATGCCTGCTACACATTAATCCTAACTTACTCTTATTTCCTCTATTTCCCTATTTTTTCTTCACCTCATTTCACCCCCATGTCCCTTAACTGCGGGCTGAGGTAGCACGGCGCAGCCCATGCTGTGGCCCGTAGGCACGCTGATCAGAAAGCAGACACATGCGTGGTGATTGTCCAGCCAGGTCTTGCGGAGCTCATATTGAAACTTTCCTCTGTTTCTCTTTTCTCTCATTTGCAATAGTTGCTTTCCTCTACCCACCTGTTGATTTTCACAAGGCTTGTAGGAACTCATCTCCCATGGGGAATGCTGCCTTTTTGTCTGATGTGATTGTCAGCAGCTGTCAGATTTAAAAGCTACCAGGGTAGGAGGCGAATGACAGACAAACAAATACAAATGGAAAGACAGCACGAATAGAGAAGCTCAAGTTCCTGAGGAAATGAGGCTAAAGAGAAGGTGATGGTGAGATCACCTTGGAGCTCCGCCGGCAGCCGGCACAGAGAACACAGCTGCCAAGCAGGGCAAAGCTGTTCCTCAGAGCTGGTTTCTGCCAGTTTTTCTCAGAACGTAGTGTGACCAGGGTGAAAAGGAAGTTCCTCTAAATGTGATTTCTTTATGCCTTCTTGCCAGGTTGGCGTATTCACAAGGAATGTCAATGCAGTGTCTGAGAGACACCGGTACCACAATATCACCGGTATCGACGGGCAGAGTTCAAACAATTAAGCCAAGAGGCTTTTTGGTATGTAACAATGCAATGTTACACATTATTTACCACTTTAGCTTCGCTTACACCTTCCATACTTAAGTCTCCTAAGGTGAATTAACCGATGATGATGCATATAAAGCAAAGCCATTTAGATGCACACAATGAAGATCTGTTCTCAGTTACATGCCTCTGAAGTCAGCAGGGTCCAAAATCAGACACAGTGCATATCCAGAGTAACAGCCTCCAGAGACCTTTTGCATTTGCACTTTTGATGAGTATCTTTGTGTGGACAAAGCTGACAATTCATGCTTATTTTTATTTTGAACTTTACAGCTAATGCACGTGATGGGACCAAGGGCTGTATACCACGGAGGATTTTAATCCTAAAGCAGCAATAAAGTGTTTCTGAGGAGCCTAAACCTAAACTCATGATAGAAAACCCTGTTGGTAGAAAAGGCTGCTAACCTCAGTATGTGCTTACTTCTTTAACCTTTAATTTTCCTGGTGCCCGGAGTTATATGTCTGTGGTTTGTCACAGAGATCTCTTTTGAGCAAACGGACATGCGGGTTTCATCTGAGACCAGCAGTAGCTGTTCCATCACCTAAGTTCCTTGGGAGACACCTCATGCTCAGAGCAGTCTTAATATACACTGGTAGCATAAAGCCTCTCAGAAAAGCAGTGCTGGCCACTTTCTTTTGAAAAGCTAGAGATTTAGGAGTCCAGCTTTTCTGTAATGGCTTATAGTTCTTCTCTAGAAGATCTGGAGCCCTTCTCAGCATGAGAGATTTCAAACCCAACTTGCAGGAAGACCCATCTCTTTTGTCAGTCATACCACTGTTCAGCAAGGGATCAGGACTGCAGTGGCTTTGCAGAGCTCTCCTATAAGGGACGGGCTGACTGCTAGGACCATGGAGTCATTTCTTCTCTCTCTCACCAGTCTTTACCTTTTTGCTTCATACTTTAGCAGTGGGAGAGAAGAGTCTTCTCAGTTCCAGGCTAATCAATAACCTGACTAACCACGTAATCCCACTTTACGGGGGAGATATGGCTCTAATCCTCTGCAGGCAAAAGAAAGACACTAGAGCCGCTAGACCATAATAGAAAAGGTTGGTTCCTTCTCTAGGCATACCACGTAAGGAAAAAGTGCAGGTTCACCCTGTCCAGAGACAAGAATCTGGCGGTTTGGACCTCAAGGATATTGCAAGATCTTTCCTTGCAGGTGTCTCTCAGAGACCTCAACTCTCAAAGAAAAAGTGATTTCAGACACAACCCTAGTCTCGGTGTTGCTTGTTGACTAACTCTGAATGACTGCCTCAGTAAGCGGGCTGTTTAGATTACCTGTCTGAGAGGTGTAACTCTCACAGCTGGTACTGGATGTTCAGGTGTCTGACAGACTCACGTTCCTAAAAGTAAAGCAGTGTGAGTATAATGTAATTCTAATAGGTGCTTAAGCCTGAACAGAGGACATAAGACAAAATTTGAGAAGCCACAAAACTTGTTAGTGTCTTCTGCAGGGCAAGTAGGCAAAGCAGATAACTCAAAACCATAGTCAGACCATTCACTCTATAAATCAACGCAACCCAAATCACTCATCAGAGAGGAACATGAGGTCTATAAACAACAGCTCCTTGCCACGGACAAGTTAAATCAATGATAAAGATCTGAAACACATAGTGCGTCAGAGGTTTCCTTCTTTAAGCTCTCTTGTGTATTTGCCTGTCTCTGTTCTTACACGGCCCCTTTTACAACAGAAACAGAAAGCCTTTTTTTGCAGGACAGCGCAACCCTTTATTCAGAGAGCCAAAATTAACGGGCTTGAGTGCCAAGAGTCCTTCTGTAGCCACATCTCTTCTATGTCGTAGGAAGTATTGATGGCTTTTTGTTTGTAATTTCAGCTGCACAGACTAGAAATATATGTGGCTTCACTGTGTACTTTCTATTCCAGGCAAGAATCCATTGGCCTTTCACATGCAGGAACCCCTGGTAACCTCAGCTGAAGTTTTCTAGGGTGAAAGAGAAGGGTTATTCAATGGCTGGAATGTTACTCCAGGCCTTGGGAGATCTTGCTTGTGATCTCTTCACAATATTTCTGTACTTTTTTTTTTCAGTAAGTCATATAGTCTCTCAGGTCCCCATGTGTAAAACAAAGGTAACAGCACTTCACACAACACCATGAAGGTTAGCACGTGACATACCTTCAGCAAAAGGGAAGACTGCTAATGAAAGTAAACCTCACAAAAAGTACTGCTAGTATCTGATTCCTTCTAACAACTGTTCTTGCTTTTACAAGTAAGCCACACAGATGCCTAGCAGGACTATAGATCTGAACAGAAATCTTGGCGATACCAAGAAGTGTTTATTGAAGAAACACTGCTATCACTATAGTTTCTACCTGTGGAAAGCTTTTTTAAAGTTTATAGAAAATAATCCTGTTCAACTGTTAGCAGGAATAAGTCGAGAATATGAATCATCCTGCTTCTCTCCTTTAGGAATACTTATGCATCAGTCAATGTAATGGGCTACATTTATGAAGGCAAATATGGGGTGATTGGGAAGGGAACAAAAAAAGAATTTGTTCCATCTCTTCAATGCACTTCACACTGTATGGTGCCATAGCAAGGGAAAATATTCTGGCAAAGATTACATCCATCCTACCTCTGGCTCACAGTCTGATTGCTAATCTGTTCTTGAACTTGCTGCAACCAGTCACCAGCCTCAAGGGCTGGTGGCAAAACTACAGCTGGGCCCCTGAGCGACCCAGATTCACCTATCTACTCATCAAAAACACCCCAGGAGGTTTTAAGTGAAGTGAAGACTGAAATCAATGTATATAAACCTTTAGCATGGAAATGCAAATCTTTGCTATCTCAGGTGGCCACATTATATTCTCTTTACAGATTCATGAAGCTCCACTGCAAAAGTACGACCCCACACTTGTAGGAGAAAAGCTGTTCCGGGTCATAACATTCCAATGGTTATAAAATTTTTCCTAATTTCTAGGCTATGTTCACCCATGGCCAATTTATACTTGGCCTTAATCATCCTGACATTGTCCTCTAGCTCTACTATTTTTTCTCTCTCCTCTGTTTTATCCCTGAGGTGCAGCAAAGATATCACCTCGCAGTTCTTGTTTTGCTAGACAAGTTAAGCACTTTCAGTTGCTTGTCATTACTTTGTTCACTGTATTTCTTTCAGCTTGCATTCATCTTTCTTGAACACAGGCAATCAGAACCATATACAGAGGAGGTTTCACAAGTACAATGACATTAATAGTTTCTTATCTCTCCTGGAAAAAGGATTTATGGGGATTGCACTTGCCTTCTTCACAGTCACATCACATTGATGGATCATAATCATCCTGTGAGCAACTGATGCTCTCAGTTATTTCTCCCTCTCATTCATTTCCAAGTAGTGTGCTGTAGAAAAAAAATCTTATAAGTAATTGAAAGACTTTGCAATCATAATGTTGCATTTTATGCCATTTCTATTACTCTAGAGCTCAAAGTTGTCCAGTCTTCCTTTAAAATAGCCTGCTCCCTCACTGTGATGACAACTACTTTCAAGTAAGAATTGTCACCAGCTTTCATTAGCTCATTTCTATTTCTGTGCCAAATTCTCTGATGACAGTATTGAACAAGATGGGCTCTGACTGATCTTTTAGAAATTCCTTTGCTAGTCTTCCTCTAGCCAGAAGGTCCCCTTTCGATGCTACCCATTGCCTCTTTGTTGAATTAATAATTTCCCAGTGACACTCCTCAAATGAATTACCCACCTTTCATTCATCCTAAAAGACAGTTATCATGGAAAGATACCTGGATAGCCTGGCGTAGTAAACGTGTGTTGCACTTTATTTGATTTCTTTATTTTTTCCACATTTCTAACTAATATTTCTTCAAAATGCTATTTAGGTACTATTACTGATTTAACAAAACCTCAAGAAGTGTTGGTATTTGGTTCTGGACAAAGGTGGATTATCTGGAAATCAGAATCTGTTTTTACTTCTCTTAGCTGGGAGGCAGTACGAAACAGTGAGGAAAGCTTTCTCCTGCATTTGCTTCCCCACATCTGCTCTAACTGGGAGACTTTATTTTATGATCTATGTAAATGTCACCTTTAGAAAAATATTTCTTTCAAAAAGAAGGACAGTACTCTCTTCAGGTGTAATAATTAAACAGTACTAAAAAGATCTCAGAATGTAATACCTTGTTTGTTTTCTGCTCCGAACCAGTGTGTCTCAGTGACACTTATTGTAGGTACTTATCATTAACAATTTATGGGGTGTTCTTCTCAAAACCCCTGATGGCACCGAATAAATGAGATATTTGTTTAGATATTGGTGCTCACATTAGCACTCGTAATGCATTCTATTGCATTACCCGATGGGGCCATGAATTACAGGAAACAAACTTCCAGTTTCTGGATGGCTCCTTTACAAAATAGTTGTAAAATCCATCCCTAGCAGAGCTTTGCACGTAACTAAACAATGATCTGTTAGTTGATCTTTAGGGATCACTTTAGTTCCCACTGAAATTAATGGAAAGGCTCCCATCTATTTTGCTGAGAGCTGGGTCATGCCCCTAGTGAGAAAGGCAATTAGATCAGAAATATTCATGGGAATTAATAGCAACTAAAACTAATCTAAAAAAATTCTATAAGAAATGCTCACGCAAAAAGACTGCGTAACTCGCTTTGCTTTAGAGGCACTGTGTTTGATCAAAGAGTGTGGTAACAGCCTCCTCATCTAGGGAGAAATTAGTTTAACTAAAGAAAGATCTTATTATGAAGCTTCCAATTTCCCTGTTTAGCAATTGCAAAGTGGATGTTTTGAGAATCAAACAAGCAAGAATTGCACATATCAAATATTATCCACTGGCTGAATGTTGTGTGTAAGCAAGGATGATTCTTTCTTCACCATCGCAGCAGGACTTTGAGCTGCTACAGTTTGAATTAAGGAGCCAAATCTCTATGGCAAGAGTCTGCAATACATTTAACTTCTGGGTTTTGTCACAAAGAGGGATTTGTACCACTCATCCACCAGAAAGTTAAACAATCTAATCAGAAGTTTGTAGAGCTGTCCAGTTTGCATAAGCCCGCTGAAATTTAAAATAAACATTATGTATGTGGAAAGCAGCAGGAAGTAGAATATCCTTTCGAAGCCAACTGTCTGTTTACTGCCTGGCTTATAATGAAGCTGTTTGTTTTTAACCTGGATGTCACTTGTATTCTCAGCTACTCATTAATATTGTATGCATGTGATATAACCATTAACATAAAGGTGTTTTTTATGTCTTCAGTGTTTCTATGTTTAGACACATCTCTGTTTGTGGTCATTCTCTCCTCAAGAAGTAATTGAGATGAACAACCGTAATAAGCCAGCTACTATGAAGTTTGGAAAGGCATGAAGATCAAGGACCAGTCATTCTGGCTAGGTGAACAGATGATGAGCAGAGGCAACAGAAGGTGCAAATATTCGATTTCACGTGAACCAAATGAGGAAGACGAAAATACAGATTTTTTTACCTTATTCATACTCTTCATAAACTATAAAAACAGTTTATCTCACATGGGAGATCTCATCTGCATTTGGTACTCACACAAGACCATACATGCCAATCAAGTCCCACACCAGCTATCCTTGTAGAATATAAGTCTTTGGGGAGGCTGTGGGTCATTATCAGGTGTATTTACCCACGATGTGTAACTCCTGACTCAGAGAGCTCGTTTTACAACTTTGCTGAGAACATCTGGGGAGTGCCTGGGTGTGGGATTGCCCTTCTGTCAAGAAAACAACCAAACCAAAATTTATAGCAAGGAGCGTTCAGAGCAGGTATCCTGTGTGAATGAATATCCTGCATGGGCTGCAGGCCAGTTACGTCCTCTGCTCGTTGTTTGCTAAGGCACTGCGGTTCAGCGTATGCACGTATTTATTTTGCACTCCTAAAAACAGAAAGTAGAAGTCCAACCTAGTTAGCCTAGTTTGATAGGTAGTTCACTATTTTGATAAGGCTGCCGAATTCATTTTTTTCCACAGAGATAGGCATATCCTCTTGGCGAAATTCCACCTGGCCACCCGCCGCTGGTTACAGCTGCTCACAGGTCAGGCTGGCAGGTTTTGAAGCAATGCTGCTGTTTCTGAGGCTGCTTGGATTGGACCTTCTGTGGACCAAACCGAAAGAAACAACAGAAAGGGCTGTAACGGTCCCAATGGCGTACGCCACCGACAGCCAGTGCAGACCTTTCTGTGCATCCTAACAATGTTTGGGGAAGCTGTGGCATCAACATCCACACGCTGCGAGAGGGCAGGGTGGCGGGCTTGATCTGGCTTCAGGGAAAACTTGCTCGTTTAGCTTACCGCAAAGCTATAGCCACTTTCTTGGGTCAGAACGTATGCTAAAGCGGCTACCCACAGGGAGCTGCGTGCTGTGTGGTTACACAGCTCCTGGGCAGATGCTCGTTGGGCAAACGGCTCTCAGGTTTTCCAGGTTAGGCTCTGCCAGGTGGGACGGTCAGAATTTTCGGCAGGCCAGCATGTCCATGGGCCAACGGTGCTTGAGAGGCAGGAATGGGGACAGTGGTGCAAAAGCAGAAGCACAGGGCTCGGGGGCTTTCTTCCCACCATGTAAAGAAGGAAGAATTGAAGGTATGAGAGCAAGAAGGATGTGAGCAATAGGCTGCTGTCACTGCTTTTCTATTTTGCTCCAGGAAGAAGAGAGCGCAGGACACACCAAGTCGCCCCACAGTCTGACCCCGGGACAGGGACAGCAGGGACACGGCTTTAGCCTGTAACATCCCTGGCATGGCAGGGAGTCACGCCGGCTGGGGGGGGGGGGGGGGGGGGGGGGGGGGGGGGGGGGGGGGGGGGGGGGG
>JANXJC010000064.1:10917192-10992595 GCA_027564655.1 Leptodon cayanensis | reverse complement strand
CCCCCGCCCCTTCCAAATCAGCCAGAAGTTGCAGGCTGACATTTTACATAAATGAGTCCCAGTACCGGGTGGAAACCCAGGCTGAAATCTGTGGTGGTTCCGCTGTCCCCAGTTTCAGGGCAGTGGTGTCCACTGGGAGGGTGGTACGTGTACACAGCTGGGGAGTAGCTGTGTCAGCCACCTGCGTTTTACCTCCTGGAACAAATCTGTCATGGCTCTAATTTTCACCTTTTAATTAAAGAGCCTTTTAAGGTTTCAGGTTTTTGACCAGCATTTTAATGAGTTTTAAAACTTTTAATAAACTGTTGGCATTATTGTGTCAATTGTATCATTTGGGTAAGAAGCTTAATCCAATGTCTAAAACTGAATGCATTTGTTGAGTCTATTTTTAATCTTTAAATATGAAATCTAAATATGTTTCTAGACAGTCAGAAAGGTGATTATCTCTGTTCTCTCCATCTAAGGCAATGTGCTTTCCTAATAATGTTATTTATAGCTAGAGGCTGTTAAAGCGTAGCACAGACAGTCTGCCTACATATCATGTAAAAGTGCTTGCTGGAGTAATTACACATTTTTCTTAAGCAATGTGGTAACGGAGAGATGGCTGAGTACTAAGTAGGTGCTTGCCTGGCTGCTTACCTGCACGTCCCAAAAGCTCAGTGCAGCTCCAGATGTGCTGGATCTGAAGGATCTTGCCGTGCTGTGCTGTGCTCTCCCTCTACAATTTTTTTGCTAAATGACTCTGATGCACAGCTTACAGCTGTCAGTCTCCTCTGACAGGGTATGCTGCAAAGTGACCCCATACTTTTTAGACTTCAAAGACATTGTAATAAGTCCAAAAGTGAGCCACACGGATGGCTGGAGAGGGATGCAGAGCACCACTACCTGTCTTACAGCTGAGAGGCTGTGCTTGGGACCTCAGCCTTGGTCCCCAAATCAAATACTCTGTGGGCCTGCTTGAGGTGTTCCTGGATGCCTTTTGGAAATAATTATTCATCTCCTTCCAGATAAAGGAAGATTAAATAGATAAGGATTTGAGTTTCCAAAGGAGCTGGGGCCTATGGAAGGAGTTCAAATGTCATATATGGTGAAGGGAAGAAAAATTTGGAACCATGACTCACTATTTGTAGCAATTTGGAAATGAGAGCATACCCACTTAAGTGATTGGGTTTAAAACACACACAAAAAAGAAATTGTTTTCACACAACACATACATACATAGCGGAACTCATTGCTACAGGATATTCTGGAAGCCAGAAGTTTACATGTGTTCAAAAAGGGATCAAATAAATTCTTGCAAGAACAGCCCCTGCCAACTATTCTGGATGGAGCCTCTGGATCAGGAAGTGCATAAGCTGACTGTCACAAGCAGCTTGGATACCTCAGGGAAAGATCACTGATTTAATTGCATATGCTTCTGCTATTCCTTAAAAAAACTTTTGCTAGCCATTATCAAGATTGGGAGATTGGGCTGGATAGACTTTTCATCAACCAAAGTACATCAGTTCTTATACTTTAATGTTCTGCTCCTTGTCTACCAAAGAAACAACTTCAACCAGATAATGTTTTTATAACTAGCAAAGAAAATGTAGAAAAATGGCAGACTGAAAAGTGAAAGATGCACAGTCTCAAAATAAAGAAGTAACTTATGACAAACTAGAAAATAAGTGTCATTTGAACTGATATCATGAAGAATTGTTGCTAGCTAGTTAGATAGATAAAGGATATTAGGGAAGTCAGTAGGGAAGTTAAAATATGGACCTTGATCAAGAGTATCCCAGTAAACCAAGATTATAGTGGATAATCACGCCTAAGCAAATCTCTAACTTAGTGTTAACTATTTTCTACAAGTATGGGAAAATAAAGATGAAAGAGAATTCTAAAAGCAGCAGAACTGGCCAGGGAGGGAAAAAAATTAGGAGATGACCCATTTCGAGCAGCCGTGGGAGAGAAGGATGAGTAATTTGAGATGAATTTTAAAACGCTAGCAAGATTAAAAAAAAAAAGGCAAGAATAAAGCCCAAGAATCCTCATTTTTTCTTGTTTTTGCACTGTGTTCTATGTGCTTGGTACCTTTGCTGAAAATTATTAATGATGATAGATTTGAAAGTTCATTTTCAGATTGCTGTAATCATGATTCAGGGCCCAAATGTCACAGAATAAAGTAAAACGTTGGAACTTGTCTGGAATGACCTTAAAGATAGAAAAATGGAAAAAAAAAAAGCAATAGCACAACGAAAGCATGATCTATGGGTTAAGGTATTGGGTATGCTTTGAGTGGGCTTTCCTGAGTAGTCACAGTCAAGTTTGTAGTGTGTTTGGCCTTCGGTACCCCGTATGTGTGGTCTGCACTTCTTGAGGCAAGACCTGTCTCTTCTTCCAGCAGTCACCCTAAGCAGAGTGTCACTTCAGCAGTGACATGGTGGCATAGCTGTAAACCAGGTGGTACCAACAGAAAGGAAGACTGCACAGAAATCGATAACACGTCAGTCATTTTTATTATAGGAAAAACAGGAAACATCTGAAAGAGGCTATTGGACTTCTAAAAGGTGGCAATTTGTTTGTAAAGACACTGCTAAAACACTACAGTAATTTTCACCATATAAGGTAAAGAAAAGGAGTAGATATAAGAAAGTTTTTTTTTTTTCCTCCATAGGAAGCAGAATTACTCAAAGAAATTGAGATGTTACCAGATGCAAGCTGAAAAAAAAAGCTAAAACTAGGAGAAATAATAAAGCTGTTCTGCCAGGAAGACTTCTTGGTTTTGTCCCCAGGCAAAGAAATGAGTTCAAGTACTTTAACTGTCCTTTGGAAAGAGGGATGTTTCAGCACTCTCCAGAAGTTAATCTTGCTTTTACCATGTGAATCGCTTCTATGGAATAGCCAGGAAACTATTGACTTAAGTAACTATCCTATCCAGAGAAAGCAAAGCTGTTCATGTAGATCGTGGTTAAAGCACAGGGTAAATTATGATTTAATTATAGCTATTAAGTATGAAGTCACACATGACTAACTGGAGGAATTTCCAGAGAGAATTTTAAAGGGAAGCCAAGGACTTCATAATCCTGGACTTCTCAAAAGTTTTTTATGGAGCCCAAGTGAAAAAATTACACTACAGGTTTGTCTAGACAGCAGAGGTACATGAGCTAGCTCTGTGCCTGAGTTATCTGGGGACCCTGGCAGCCGTTGTGGCCCTGAATCAGGGCTAATTAGCCCAAGGGGAATATTGCAGTAGCATAACAGTATAATGGTGCTCCCAGTTTGGGAGATATGTTGTTAAGCACCCACTCTGGACATCTCTAACACTGCAATGAAGTCAATGACCCTCTGAGGTTAGAAATGAAATATGTTCAAATAGCATGAAGAGTTTAGATAACCTCCATTAAAGGACAGATATCAACCTTCCTGTAGAAGATATCCCAAAGATATCTAAAAGATGAAGTCGCTCAGACTTGAGAAAGGTATGATTATGGAGCATTTTTAGCTAGATATGCTCTTGCTAGAGCATAAGCATCTGTCTTTTTTGTTTCTTTCAGGAGAAGATGTATGTTGAAGTCTATGCAAAGGAAATTAATCACTGCTATGGGGTAGACAGGTTTTTTTGGTGCACTTAGGAGATACTTCTGAAGCCTTGCCAATTCTAGACTCAGCTTTAGGAATTTTTTCAGACTAGGACGAAGTAACAGGGCGTTTTTCCAACTAAGTTAGCTCAAGCTACCCAGCATAATGTAATGGAAAATTACCATCACTTTTGCTATAGCTCAGTATCTCCTGCTCAGTTCTAGTCAATTGGGCAGATGAATAAGAAAAGACTGGATTTTAAATCAGAGAAGACCTTACTGGTGGTGACCATTTGCTAGACTTGTACTTCATCTAGTTATTTTGATTATTCTGAGATAGAGCCATGCTTCAGATCCCTACTGGTGTGGCAATCAGAGAGTACAGCTAGATAAATGGGCTCTGCATTTTAAATGAACAGGGTTGCTGTTATAGGAGGTACCAAAACAGTTGAAGGAAGGAAGGAAAGTCTGGACTGGGTTGACCAGCTGAAAAAGTAAAGAGAATAACAGTAGCTGTGTAGTAGTCTTGTGGAGTCTGAGCATTTAGTTTGTTGCTACTGGTCAAAATGAAGTTTGGGCCTTTTGTCCCTGCAGTTCCAGTCTGGAAGAACTGAAAGTTTTTAAGAGCAAAACCCTACCTGGAGTAGGTGGGGAGGCTTAGCTTTTGGTCACTAAAATTAAATCCAACTGCTCTGTTCATGACCAGCATGCATGTGTATGTGTGGGGGGTGTGTGTGTGCGTATTTTACCTCAGCGTGACTCATGTTTCATAGCTGTGACTACATTTGCTAAATCGTTCCTCCAAACTTCCCAAATGGGTATAAACCTTCATAGGTTTAAAATGAAAGGGGTGCCACAAGTTGTTAAAGTAGAAGTGGTTAACTTATATCTGTGGCAACAGAGAAGATTCAGGGGACTGCTCCAAGAGCGGTACAGAAAAGCCAATCTATTAAAAAAGAAAGGGAAAGCAGGTCTGTATTCTCTGGGAAAAGTAGGACGATGGGAGGCCACTGTTTCTGAATGAAGAGTAAAGAAGATGTTACAAGACTGTTGGGAGTCATGTCAGAGGGAAATAAGAGAGGGGAGTTATCCCATTAAGATGGTGTTTCTTTAAACAAAGATTTAAAAAATATATGCTATAAATACAGCATTCTCTGGAGAGAGAGAACTAGTATATGCACACCGTTCTCAATAGAAAATGAAAAAATCTGCGAACACAAAAACACAGTTGGAAAAAAAGCCACCCCAGATCAGTCTTGCTGACATATGATCACAAAATGTGCTGTAACCTTCTAGATTACAATAACAAATAAAACATAAGTAGCTGTGTGAGGCAGATAATCTTCCAAACCATATTTTGGGACATTAGCAACATTAAAGTTACGGTAATGCATTAACTCATGGTTTAAAGAGCTATCGTGACATATTTCAATGAGCCGGTACCAAAACTAATTTCTGTTTTTATACAGAACCAATAGCTACAAACCCAATACAAACCTATAGACCAATAGTTTAGCGATATTCATGGCAAAGCTGCATGCCAAGACACAGCAGTTGGGGAAATGGCAGGTGTTACCTTTTAGTATGTGTCATCATTTGGAGCTTGTCTGATGCTAGTTTCCTGGCACCTCATGTCTTGGAGTTGCTACAACA
The DNA here is from genome assembly GCA_027564655.1 of Leptodon cayanensis. NCBI lineage: Eukaryota > Metazoa > Chordata > Aves > Accipitriformes > Accipitridae > Leptodon > Leptodon cayanensis. The sequence continues at coordinate 10,987,382 of JANXJC010000064.1, read as the reverse complement.
AAATATTTGTCTTCAGATATCACTACACTGATTATTTCTCATCACGTCATCCAGCAGAGAAGAAAAGGGGAATCTCAGGTTTTACTTCTCTTTTTGTTTCCATGGACACAGTTTTCTAATTCTGTAAGGGATCAAGATCTGCTGCCTTCATTAACTTCTTTCTTGGAACGAACTTCCCTATCAGCTTTTACAAGTCATTGAAATAATTTGGAAAAAAAAGAAGAGAAAAGCAAACGAACACAAGACTGAAAATAAACCACATAATACAATTCCATGCAAACAGGAACTTGTAGGTTAAGGCTGAATAGAAAACTTTGTTTAATAAATTGTCTTAGAGGGAATTTTATGAGCATGTAACACTATGATTTAATATTAAAGCTCTCTTCTGATGTTTTTTGAAGATAGATTTTAGACTTTTGGGGTTGTTTTTTGCTTGCTAGCACAGCTTGTTGCATATTATGTGTAATATACGCTTGTGCGCCTTGCTTGCCAGGAATCTGTGGCAATAAGATAGCTGTGTTTATCAAAAAAAAGAAAAAAAAAAGATGTTCAGGCATTTTCAGCTGGAATGCCTCCTACCTAACACCTTGTTAAAGTAAGTCTTAGCAATTTCGCATCATTTTACTGTTTCTAAGGGTTACCCCTTCATACGTGCAGAAGCTATTGTTCCTCATGACAGGCTAAAGCTTTGGCAAGTCTGACATTTAAGAAAGCAAACCCTTAGTGTCCAGTTGTGTAACGAGTTGTTGACTAGCCTTGGGTTTGCAGCAACCACAGAAAGAGCTGCTCAGGGCTAAGGAAAGGATTTGTTCATGGAATGGCAGGGCCAAGTGAACACAATAGGGTCAGGCTCCATCTGCACCATTTGCTGCAGAATTTCCTTCCTTCTCTGCGCTGCGCATCTGCTGGGAGCTGCTGCTTGCCAGCTGCCGGCTCCCACTGTCCCCCTCCTGCCAAAAACCAGCCGAAGTAGGTGGGATGTATTGGAAAAATGAGGTCTGGGAAAGAGGAAGAACTGCACCGAGCCAGAAATATCAGGGATCAGGGAGAGGTGAATGAAAAGGTGTGTGATTTGGGGTGCACCGGAGTCCAAGCTCACTTTTGCAAGGGGTGTCTTGGCTGAGAATAGAGGACAGGAAACAGAAGGATTTGTAAGGAAGGATTTAGAGACGGGAGCAAATAGTATTTAGAACGACGACACTAATATTAAGTAAATTTCGAATTTTACAAATATATTAACAATACATTTCTATCCAGTGCTGCAGTTCAGTCATAAGAGTATATGCTAGGCAGCGTTTGAACAATTTTTATGCTGCATTGCCACTGCTGCTTACTTGGCTGCTGGAAGATTTCTACGTAACGAAACCCTAAAACAGATCCTTAAAAAGATACATTGGCCACCAGTCTTGTGGGTAGTGAGTGTGCTGAACATATCGGATATGCAGGATTTGTTTCTTTTTCTGCAAACTTTATACACAGGTGATTAAATCTACAATTTAAGTGTCTTGTGAGGCTAGTAAATATTTCTGAAAGCAGATAAAATGCCTGTTCTATGTACTTCTTAAAGTAGACTTTATCAAACTTCTAGAAGTATCTGCTTCTGACTAAACAAGAAGTTGTGGCCCAAAGGTTGATTTTTCTGCAAGTGGCATTGCAGTGCCTAAGAGACTTGCAGCAAAACCAACGCTTCAATTAAAATGATGGTTTCTTCCCAGCAAAATGTACACTGCAAATTAGCATCAATCCAGCACAGCAAAATTCACTTAATGGAAGATTGGCCTTGTTCCACAGAGGCGTACTCCCCTTCCCATTGCATTCCAGATAACCAAAGATTTATTGAGGTTGCTCAAAAGAGCTGCTCCTCTTTGAACATGCCTTACTCACAGCCTGGTCTAGTTGTCAAAACCAGCCTACCCGTACGGAGGCTTGGAGTCCAACGCTAATAAACCTATCCAATGCGTCTAACCTTAAAACTCAGAAGTTTCGCACTGCAAGAGGCGGATAACATCAGTACTTCTCAAACCCCTAGAAAATGTGACACACTTTTATCTTATCTTTGTGCCATATCCTGAGCCAGCGGACGTTCAGTTCCTCCTGGGCAGGAGAGTAAGAACCAGCTAAAGCGTCTGCAGCAGCTGGTTATGCTCGTGCCTCCACCCTGGAGGACCTGAGCCGCTGCTGACAGCTGCACTCTACATTTTGCAACCCTCCGTTCTCTGAATCGTCTTGCAAACCCCAGCGGAGGCCACAACCACAATCTGAGCAAAAATAATACACACACATATGTCAAGCAGATATTTACAAGTCCGGTTTTGGAACTTGCTTGTCTGCAGAAGTATGAATGAAAATGCATACATATTTAGCGTTCTCGAAGGTAGAGGTTGTATATCTACTTGCAATTTCTGTGCATATGTGCATGTATACAGCTACGTGAATGTAAGGGAATATTAAACCTAACAGCATCCAGTTCATATAATAGGGCCTCCTAAATTTAAAAACCAGACAGAAGTCATGAAAATGTTGCTTAAAAGAGTCTTTGGTGGTCAGTGCGTACTGCCTCCCATACAAAAAAGTTGTGCGTTGCCACCACCAGATCGGATCAGCCATTACTTTGTCTGGCCAACTCCTGAAAACCTCCAGGGATGAAGATCCCACGTTCCTCTGGGCAGCCTGGCTCCGGTGTTGCACTGCCCTTGTGAAGAAGTTTTTCCTAAAGTCCAGTCACAGCTCGTATCCGTTGCCTGTGATATTTTCAGACAGAATAATTAAGACATGGAGCAGGACTTACAAACCCTTTTGTGCTCCAGGCTTCACAGGAATCTGTACTTCAAGACAACTAACACTACTGAGCTGGGTACTAAAGCTCGCCTGAGCATGTGTTTGCATGCACAAATCAAGCATCAGCCCTCCTACTGGCTGCTCCATAAATGACTGAAATCATTGTGCATGCTCTAATTGTGTATGTGCTACTCTAACCACCTGGGATTTTGAAAAAACAGGTTTGAAAGTGTGAACATGCGATATCTGTTTCCTTTAAAATCATAATTGTTCCTGGTTTCGGTTTATTGTGCCAAATGCAGCAGGAAGCGAATGTCAATAAAGGGTTTTTAACTGGATGTAGACACTGCTGAGGTACACAAACATTTATTAGAGGTAGTCATGGTAACTAGAACAATGTATTACACAGACTTAATATGCAATTCTTATAAATGTAGTATTCCACTGTTCCAAAGGCAGAAACTTTTGACTATTCCAGGTTCTGAACTGCCTATTCAAAATTGGTGTCAAATACATTACTTGGAATAAACTTTTAGAATTCAAAGAAGAGTTAGAACTAGTTGCAGGATTGTTTAAGTTTGAGAATCAATTTAAAATTTGCATTTCAGAGAGTGGGAACTATCTCATTCTTCATCAGAAAATGATAACCTGAGTTAAAAAGCCTCACAGGCATGTTATGAAAACATTTCCAGGATCAGATTATCTTAGATTTATACTATTTATCTTCCTTCAAGCCAGAAATTTCTCTCTGCTGAGAACAATAGTCTGACTTAAATTTGTTACTCCATTGATTGGTGCATTCAAATTTCACAATGAACTGACATCAACACTTGCTGTGAAAACTGCCTGCAGATGCAGAGCTGGGTGTTTGTCCCTGAACTTCCACCAACAGACTGTACAAATATTTCCACGACGAAGAATCTCTCCTGTGTGACAAATAACCACACCGTTCTAGTGACAGGGCTTTAATTAAGTCTTTCTTCTGAGATCAGCAGAACCTGCTCTGCCTGACATGAGAATCTTCTGTCATCTGCTTTTGCCTCTGGTCATCATTAGGAGAATGAAAGCCTTAAAATCAGTCAAAGCAAATGAAAATGAAAAAGTAAAAGTACTTTCCAGAATGTTTAAAATCATTTTCCCCTTAGGAACATGAAAAACCCTCTGGTTCCTTGCTGAATTTTATTTTGTCCAGTATCACATATGAATGCTGACTTGTTATGACTAGGTGCTTAAGAAGTCAAGTTGACAGATTTGTCATTAATCATAGAAAAACAATAACATATACGTATTCTCTTAGAGGAAACTCTCCTCCATCCCAATTACACTCACTCGTTTTTGCAATACCTTATGTAGGTACTAGAAATAGAGGCTAATTCTGCATGTCTCAAGCTAAAGACTGCCCTTTAATCTCTTAAATCTGAAGTTAGACCGATGAGAAGTGTGATGCGTGGGTGTGAATGTGCATGTCAGGACATAACCCTGCAATTCCCTTCGTCTTTCTTCAGAGCTGAACATTGAATTATGCACAGCTTCTAATCTTCAAATGATTCAGACAGTCGAATCCTTATCAGTATCACTATCTCAGCCTGCTTTTAGAAAGAACGAGATTAGCGGAGCAGGTATATAGCACTCTGCACATCTCCGCAATGATTCACAAGTCTGGTGTCTCTGTGTTTGCTATTGTTGGGTGACCCAAGAGGAACTGAAGTATTACAGAAAATTGCGTTGAAGTTGAAATTGAGGAGAGAGATTGGTGGAAAACCCTCAAGAATGAGACTGGGAAAAGGGGACAGTGGGGAGGTACAGAGAAGGGACGCGATGGATAGAAGGTCTGTGCAAAGAGAAGGGAGATCTGGCAGGAGGAGGAGGCCTGGCAGGCATAGACCTGGCTTTGCTTTTGTGGCACCCAACGGTGGGTGTGATTTTCCTTGTGACGGTCTCTATTGCAACATTAAGTTCTGTGCTTGCAAAGGACTTTTTGGGGAGGATTTTATTTTTCTGGGGGGGTGCATAGCAATGGTATGTCTCCTCTGAGCCCCTGGTGTAACAGTACGCAGCCATCTGACGTCTCTCCGCTACAGTCCTGTCTTCTGGGACCAAAGGGCCACCAAAGCATGCACTTACAAGCGGTGCCTGCAAAATAAGAATCTTTTCAGTCCTTCTGGCTGCAGCCACATGAATAAAGTTGAACTGCTTTTGCCCTCCTTTCTTTCCCATTTAAACTGACAACCTGAGAGCCGACAGAGCAGCTTGACTGAGTGTGGTGGAGTAGGTGACTGAGGTTTCTTCAGTGGTAATCAACAAAAACCTCCATGATGATTGACGTAAATGTCTAGGTTACGATCAAGGCACTGTGCAGCTCGTGTTTTGGCATGCAGCTGGCCACTCCGGATTGGTTTGGTACCTTTGGCAGGACAGAGCGCATCGTGAATAACCCCATCTTCTGAAAAGCCTCTATGATAGAGGCTGTTTCCAGGTCATAAAGAAGGTGGCTTATAGTTGCACAAAAACATTTCAGGTCACAACAAAAGCCTTTCCCGATTCATTCAGGAAAGAATCTAGTCCTTCCAAGTCGTGGTAAATTATTGGCACTGATTAGAGTGTAGCACCTACCATTTCTGCTATGATCTACTAATCTACAATGCAGGAACTAACTGTACCTAAGGGAGCTCCTCTGGGACGAACATCACTCAGCATTTCGGTCAGCATGATGCTCACCAAACGACTTCTTGTACTGCTTCAGAAAACACTGCCTTCTATAAAATGACTTTATTTCCCTCAGGTCCCCGTTGTCGTAACTCTGCCATGACAGCCTAAACTATACTGAGACCCTCCTAGGCCCAGGAAAAGGAGGTGTAAGATTTTAAGAGCAAACTTTAAAGCCAATTTATCATTGTTGTTTCCTTTGGCCTGGAGGAAAAATGAGGACAAATATTGAATGTTCGTGAAAGTACGAAATTGGAAAACAAGATTTAGACCCAGGAAAAAGAGTGCAGAAAGTTTCCCAATTATTACAAAAAGAAGCTGAATTACTGCATTTTTGATAGTAACTTTGCTGAATGGAGGTTAGAATAACTTGGTTCAGCAGGCCCTTTGAATGATGCCATCAGCTAGTACTATTGGGCTCCTATAAACCTGTGAGAAATACAGAATTGTATAACAGCTTCATTAGGGTAAGAAGTGCTCAGTCTCCTGTGAGATGAAGTAAAATGTAAGCAGGCCAGTCTGTGGTTAGTATCACTGTATGTGTTTGCGCCAGATAGTATGAATAGTTATTAATAACAATAAAACCACCATGTTACATCTATTGTTAAGAAGTGGCAAATATTTTGTGATAAAAATAAATCATTTCAAATGAAAAGTAAGCTTGAAATGATGAATGTTCCCATAGATTCCAGGCCACAAGGTTTCTGACGTTTGCTTGGAATGTTTGAGAAGATGTGTGTGGTTCAGGCCTGCCTGGTGACAGATGCGTGTGTACGTGCCATCCTGGAAATGCTGTGGCTATCTATCTATGCACAGATAGATACTTCTAGATAGGCAGACATATTTATATATCTGGGCAGATACATAAGTAAATGTACATATTTATAAATTTAAAGGATTACAGTGGCTGTATTACTCAAATACACTGCAAATCTAAATGGGAAATCACCACTGAAACAAGAGAAATGTAGTGCATAAGTCACCTCTTGAAGCCTGTTACAGGAGTATACCTTCTCCTACTCTATACTTAAAAATCCCAGACCCTTAAATGGGCAATTTCTTGCAGATCCAGATAATGCAACATGACACCTTTAATGTTCATTGCAACTCTTGTCCAATCAGCAGCTGCAGTCATGGAGATTGTACATGTTTACCAATATCATAATGGGCATAACGGGCAAAATCCTCTCCATGTTCCTCATTCTGCCAAAAGCCTGATGTCTTTGACTTTTCACTTTAAACAATCATTCTCCGCAAGCCAAGCGTGAAGAACTCAGGCTATAGTTTCACTCACCTTCATTTTACATCGTTTGCAGCATACAATGGAGAATCAGACCAAATGGCTCTATGCAGTTTGTTAAATCATTCAGGATTTCACTCCATGTTATTCTGATTAACTAAAGAAAATTTGTATATTTTTGGGGACTAGCTTTGTAGAAAAGAAAATAATAGTCCCAAAAAGAAGATATATTTATGACTAGAAAAAAAGGGGTGGCTTGTGCATGTGTGATTCACTCTGTGTACATTTATTCATCTATCTGCTTGGACAATATGTGCATAAAAATGTAGTATAATTCAAACAGAGCAGAATCTGCTCAGTCTTTTTTAATGATGCAGTGTAAAGCGATGCACATAAGAGATTTTATACTGAGTTTCCTTTTATGTTAAGCTAGGAAGAAATGAAAAACCTGCAATAATTTTTTATAAACTGGGAAGATTTTGTGTATTTTTAACCTGATCTGGAAGCAATAAAGATGTATTCTTAATTTCTTGCAGTACTTAGATTTTATGACAAGCCAAATAAATCCTCCCAAACCTACCAGAAGTACCTATTAGATGCAAAACAAAGAGCCAAATTCAATGGTTACCCTCTGACTGGTTGGAGTGTAGGATGTTAATTAAAACCCCAGATTGCCATCCTTCTGTCAGGAGGTCAAGTGACCTGGGTTAACACTTAAAATGACAGGGCAAAGCCCTTGAGTTTTGTGACTTCAAAGATACTTTGGTCCCCACAGGGCCGTCTCCAGCAGCCTTGGCAGGAGCAGCCCTACACCCACTTTCTTCTCCAGGCACCTGGACCAGCCTTGGAGATACAGCCCCAGAAATGCCCTGAGTGCACCTCCCTGAGAGCACAAGTGGCACAGCTGTTTTCCTGTTTTCAATGAACCTTTTGGGGGTCTAGAGGAGAAAAAGGAGTCAGGGAGAGTGGTGAGGTTTCAGCCGTGGCAGTGTAGGAGAGATCGATGTCCCAGCTTCCCACTTTCTAGGCGAGAGCCTGTGGGATGACGGATCTTCATCTCACACTCCTGCAGGGAGACAGACAAAAAGAGTAATTTTTTTTTCCCCCAGCTCTTTAAAAGAGAGCTGTAGGAGAAAAGATGTGGGCTCCAGGTCCCAAGGGGCTGGAGGTGCTTGCTGTTAGCTCTGAAGTGGGAACTCAGCTTCTGAAAAGGGAGTGAGGTGAGACGCTTTCCTGTGCAATTTCTAATTGGTTGTATTTATGTCACTACCTAATCAGAGCTGGGATTCGTCTTAATGAATTTCAGCTGCTTAGGAGAGGTAAATGTCTAACTCTGGATTTGGGATTTCCCTCTGGGAACTAGGCATGTAAAACACAGCACATGCATTGCAATACCTGACTTAATGTGCCTTGGCACTTTATGAGATACATCCTCTAGGTATTTAGCTAAGGTTCTCTGCAAATATTATATAAATACAAATATAAAAGATCTGGCTTCAGTCCCCCTTGCCCCATTTCTTTCGTTTCCTTGTAAATGAGCACGAATCCTCACATACAGGATGTTCTAAAAAATAATGATCAAATTCTTTTTGTCTGAATTAGAAAAATCTTTGTAACTGTCGTGTAATTCTTAGAGTTACATTGCTATGTCTGTGGAACAAAAATGATACACATGACTTCTGTAACCAATTACAAGGACACGACAGAGTTCACATTTCAGTATTTTCAAGAACCTGTTCAGAGATGGCCTTAGTCTGGTGCCTCTGTGGATGTCTCTTTGCAAGTTAAGTGGCGAAACGTCCACTGATATCAGTTTGCCTTTCTTTGTAGAAACCTTTGTAAACAACGTGAACAAGGGGCATATTCAGGTCCCAGCAATCAATAGAAGAAGAGCTAGCCCTTAAAATACTGTGCTGATCCCTTTACCTGAGAAAGGCATTTGCTCCTTGCCGGCAGAAAGTTGGAATTTGTCAAGTAAACCATTCATTATCCTTGTTCCAACCAAACTGGTGTGTGACACATACACCAAAGCTGCGAGCAGAAGGGGAGCACAATGCGAAAACCATTAGATAATAATTCTTATTGTTACGAGAATAATATAGTTGTTATGAGCACTACAAACCATTAATCTTGGTAGCAAAGCACTAAAAGCTGAAATCCATCTTTGTTTTCCTTTCCTAAGGCACTAAAAGAAATGAACTCAGAGCTTTACAGACCCCACAGAGACATGTCACATTTTCATTTCCTCCGTCTCCTTTAGAGATAACAATGCATCCCTGAAGGCTGTTCCTCTTGTCTAGTTAAGGCTAATGACTTGTGCTTGATGACATTAAAACCTGCTTCTGCCACTGTTTTGTCTGCTTTGACGGGTGACTGACAGCCCACCAGAGCATAGGGGAAAAAAAGAAAAACCCACTACAGCCTGCCTCACCCGTAAATCTCAAAGCTGAACTCTGGAAGGCAGATACCAGGCAGAAAAACCGGCAGATACCAGCCATGCCCCCTGACCTTGGTGCTCCCTTCAGCTCCATAGTCAAGGGGGTGGAGGGACCGAGCCTGCGGGATCTGCCGCGGGCAGGTGGGACAAGGAGCTGGGGGTTGGAAAGGCAGCTGGGAGAAGGGCAGGGTGCTGGGAGCCCAGCGCCCGCGGCAGAGGAGCAAACGGGGTGGTCGTTTGCCTTTGTGCTGGTTTCAGTTGCTTTCAGGTAATGTGAGAAAAGAACTTTATTCTTCCAGTCATGTGATGTTAGAACTTCATCGGAGAGGAGCAGGCGGAGGTCTCCGTAACCTCGACAGAATTCTTCCAGGAACTGCTAAAAGTGTGTTCTCCCAGCTCCTCTTTTTCCTAGAGCGGGGTTGAAAAAAGAGCAATCATTCACACATATCTTTGTTGGATATAATTTTCTTACATCTCGATCCTTAAAGATTAGCATGTCACAGGCATCTCTGTTACCTAGCAACTAGGATAAAGCCAAGAAAAAGGCCTAAATATCAATTCCTTAGGAGTAATATAAACACTAATACACTAAGCTTTAAACTCTTAGGGAGTCTTCCTTTTATTACTAATGAAACTATCATGCCTTTTCCTAACATAACAAAGAAATTGTTGTCTTAATGAACTCTGCTGCTATTGATTCATGTCTGTTTTTGAAGCAGCCCTTGTGCTCTTCAAATGTTTTGTTGGCACAGCTTTACACTGTAAATCTTTCATGTTAGCCACTGAACATCAAAATAACTTCGGTGACATCTGGCGTGATGAAAATAAACAAGACAATTCCTTATCTAGAGGCGCCTGAAAGAAAACCTCATCTTTGAACAATCCCAGATATTGTGACAACTTGCAAACCTGATCTGTACCTCGCATTTTGCCTCTGACCTTCCCCCCTTTGTAAAGGGCAACGCTGTTCTGATAAACTGCAGAATAGAAGTGGTACCACAGATCCTTTTCACTGTGTTCATTCATAAAGCTATTCAGCGTGGTTAACAAACAAAGTTTCTATTCTAGCTGCTCCAAGAGTCACTACATATGGTAAAGGACTGCTCATTAAAATGGTGATAGGAGCCAAGTCTCTATCAGACTCCAGAAAAAATGCAGTCCCTTGGGGACTGCAAAAGCACCAGCAGAACTTGTAGCGGGCTTCTCAGTAATCTTCCAGGGGGACAACAATGCCCCTAAATTCCTGCTCCCACAGGCCAAACATGACCTTCTGATTCACTTAGCTTGCAGGCAGAGCTTGTGAGTAACAGTTTTACACAGATGCAATTAAAACCAGAATTTGACCCAAAGACTCTTCTGTACTTGTATTCATAGAATCATCATAGAATCATTTACGTTGGAAAAGACCCTTAAGATCATCGAGTCCAACCATTAACTGCCAAGTCCACCACTAAACTGTGTCCCTGCGCACCACGTCTACACATCTTTTAAAGCCCTCCAGGGATGGTGACTCAACCACTTCCCTGGGCAGCCTTTTCCAATGCTTGACAACCCTTATGGTGAAGAATTTTTTTCTAATATCCAATCTAAACCTCCCCTAGTGCAACTTACTTTATTTTCATCTTCATCAGACCCATCTGGCCTATTCCAAATGTCTTCATCCCAGCTGCTATCACACATAGCTGTGCAGACTTTTATGGGGTCTAGATTGCTACCTTGTAATAGTGTTTCACGGTGTTTTCTTGCTTTCTCTATACTCTGTGGCACTAATTGTTTTTTCAAGATGTGCCCTTTTCCCAGACTTGCTGCCAGCCTTTAATTTAGCTTTAATTCTCAATCCTTTGTTGAAAATTCACTCTTCCACTTTCTAACTTCTTCTTCTAACTTCTCAGCCTCAGTTTTCCATATTGCAGCTAACAGCCAGCACATCCCTTCCTTCCCTCTGTCTGTCTTTATTTTACACATATCCTTCCAATTACTGAATTCATTCCATACAGCTTTCAGATCGTAGCTTATTGCCTTTAGTCACTCCTTATCCCACTTAGGATCTTGCCATCCATTTTCCATAAAACCCTTTTGTAACAGATATAATTTATCAGGGGAATCAGTCGTCATTCTAACCCAAAGATCCTGCTGACTATGCCAATTAATTCTGTCACCCAACACTATGGGGACAGGCAGATTTACTGGGGATCCTCAGTAGAACAATGGCACAAAAAGTTGTTGCAATCAAAACTTTATTTTAACCCGGACCCTCTGTGGCTTAGGTCCTTTTACAAAACTAGTATCAGAGATCCTCTGCAGATCAGGTAATTTTAACAAATTAACCAGAACTTGAGCTCAAAGTACACATACAAAACTCATTCAGGCCTTGGAGGAAGCAGCCTACGGTGGAGGTGACACCAACCACCGGGGGATCATGGGCCTGCCATCCACCAGCAGCAGCTCTGCTCTAAGTCCCATCTAAGTTCCCAGGCACCCAGGACCCCTTTAAAGTAAAACTGGGTACATGACAAGCTTGCCCACATCTAACGGCCACCTGCCCCACAGTATGGCACACTAAGAGTTAGGAGAAAGGGGCACGGTTCACAGGGCCTGATGCAATTGCCCACTGGTGCAGAGCACCAGGCTTCTGATGCTGCCCTTCGCAGCCACCCTGGCTGGGTCATGGCTGTGAGGTGCGCTGCGGGTGCCCGTGTCCCAAGAGGAGCAGCCCACAACCCGACAGAGTGCCCCTGTCCCACTGAGGATCCCTGGGGGATGCCCATGTCCCAGTGAGGTGGCAGTGACCGACGCATGCCCAGGACCCCATGGGTCATGTCCCTCCAGGAATGATTCTAGACCAGTGACGCTCCTAATCCTCAACGGTTAAGATTTTCATCAAACCAAGAGTGAATTTTTGGCTTTCCTCTTAACATGGACTGCCACTTGCCCCCAAGAGAATTTTGAGCAGAACCATGTCACAGCTGTCCAGCTGGGGCACAGCGCTGAATGCAGCTTGGATGGAGCTCTGGGCATAGCTCCTTCTCGGAGCTATGTGCCCTCAATTTCAAAAAGAAATTGAGGGCACAACCAGGATGATGCTCAGCCCAGTTCTTTTCCTGACCACGGCTCTCTGCCTGGTTTCTCTGTTCCTCAGCGGCCTTGGCCTTCGCAGCCCCCACGGCTAGGTCAGGGTCAGGAGGGACAGAATCATAGAATCATTTAGGTTGGAAAAGACCTTCAAGATCGAGTCCAACCATCATCCATGCCCACTAGACCATGGTACAGAGTACCTCATCTATGCGCTTTTTGAATACTTCCAGGGATGGTGACTCAACCACCTCCCTGGGCAGCCTATTCCAATGCCTGACAACCCTCTCAGTGAAGAAATTTTTCCTAATATCTAACCTGAATCTCCCTTGCCTCAACTTGAGGCCGTTTCCTCTCGTCCTATCTCCAGCCACCCGACAGAAGAGACCAGCAACGATCAGTCGTTCCTGAGGACCTGAAGCAACCACCCACTGGTCCAGAGAGTCTCTGACCTGCCCTACCCTCTGGGCCAGCTTTGGGACTACCTTGCCCAGGTAGACATGACCTGGCTGCTTTGCAGGACCCGGGAAACTGTGTGGCTGCTCTGCATGGCTTAGATTGAACTTGGCCTCTGGAAAAATGTGAAGAGACCCCAGGGACAGGAGAGCAGTTGAGATCAGTCACACAGGAAGGGACTGGGTTGCGGGGAGCAGGGAAACACAAAAGCCTTGGTCAAGAAGGCTTGCAATGATAAAACAAAACCCAGCATGGGCAAGAAAGCCTCAGCAGGCCCCAAGAGGTTGTTTGCCTCTTCCTCAGTGACAAGCCAAGCCACGGGACTGAAACCCTCTGGGACCTCCCTGCATGACACGGGGCCTGCCGGAGGTTTTCTCAGCCCAACGTGCTGCCCAGAGCAGTCCTGCGAGGCTGGCGTTCTTCCAGAGAAAGCCAAGCCCAGCAGGATACTTCTTGGCCCCCAAAGCCCCTGCTGCCTTCATTGTGCCCCTGGCCCTGTCATTTCCAGGGAAGGGGACGGATGGCCTCATTTTCCAGAGGGACAGGCTGCTGGGTAAAGGGCACCTTTGTCAATTATAACATGGTCGGCTGGCTGGAGACCAACACCGCCCTGCTGATCAGGCACCTGAGGCACGTCTGCTGCCTCCACCTGAAAAAGCTTCGGCACCAGCACTCCAAGAAGAAGGCATGAGATAAAGGCAAGAAGAGGAGAGTCTCCTCTAGCTCCCCATGCAACTCCAGCTAGACTGCGCATCCAGCAGACTGGCAACATGAAAGGCAACAGTGCAAGCGAGTGCTTCTGTCCACGCGTGGTGGGACGTGAGGCAGGAGAGAACAGACATCCATGGCTGCGAGGTGCCCCACGGGCTCCCACATCCCACGAGGAGGGCCCCACGTCCTGGCAGGGTGCCCATGTCCCTGTGAGGTTCACGGTGGGTGCCCGTGTCCCGGTAAAGTGCCTGGTGCGTGCCCGTGTCCCGGCAAGGTGTGTGGTGGTTGCTCCCCATGTCCCTGTAAGGTGGCAGTGACCAGTGCCTGCCCATGACCCACTGGGTTCCTTAGGTCTTAGGACCTCCAAGGCTGGTGTGAGGGTGTTAGGAAGTGGGTGGATAACAATTCCAACTGTAGTCTTTTCATCCAGCTAACACTGAATTCTCTTCAGGGTGACAGCAAGCTGGTGCATCAGGACAGGCTTCAGCCCACTGAAGGCTCCTGTGGTGATGGCAGCTCCACTGACTACAACCTCTTCTGCTGGCTGGAGGCCATTATTGCCCCAATATTCATCTGTTTACTCTCCAGGTGCCAGCACAGCTTGCCAAGAAGGGTAGTTGGAAAAATGGTGTTTTCTGAGTAAAATAAACTGGTATGAGAGAAGACTGTGAATTTGACTGTAGACTCCACTGTGTCCTGTGTAATCACTTGCCATGGCAGTGCTGTGTTTAAACAGCTTGAGCCAAATTCTGTGTCGTTCATTCCTGTAATTCCACCAATGTCAAATGTTTTCCATTGCTCACGTTATTGCTTAGTAGAGTTTTCCCTAGCCGAGGATGGTTCTGGTTAAATTATGTAATAATTGCCTTAAATTTGCCAGCACAAGCTACATAAAATCTCTTCAGCATCTCAGTTTCTTAAATACAACTCTTTCTCTCATTGTTATTATTATTTTCCTTTTCTGATCCTCATTCTGGCCTGAATCAGTAATACAAGAAAGCTCAGACCTGTGAATGTGAGAGTCCTGGAAAAGGATATAATAATTCCATAGTGCTTACTTAAGCCTGTCTAGATTTAACTTCTGCTCCCATGGGCGTATATTACACAGTTGAAACTGATTTCAGAACACCAACCTGTCTTTCATCTTTCCCTGAACACATATATTCAGGAACAAGCTGACTTTAACAAAGGACTTCAGTTTGAGTAGCCATGCCTGTAACATGTTAGGCACAGTATCTGATTTTTTGTCCATGGTGTTAGAAATTGGGAATATCTTGTTTTTATTTCCAGCTCAGGGATATCTTGCACACTACTGAGACAGTGCCTTAGGGTGGATATGTCCACTGTGCAGCCATATTCAGGGAATAAGAAGTAAGGGAAGATGAGATCTGAAGCTACTCATGTTTCACATGATCTGATCTGCAATACACATTTAGTTTTGAGCAGGGAGAACGGGAGTCTTTTCAATTTTCTCCAAAATCCTCTTTTTTCCCCTACCAAATCTTCCCCCTTCAGGCTCCATGCAGCCATAGGAAGACCCTATTAATCAACGAACTGTTTGGATATAAATAGAGATTTAAGTCCCTTTGAAACAAAACACTTGTTGCACTTATTTAATTGTCTTCTTGTTGGTTTTGGGGTTTTTTTTTTTTTTTTTCATGTTCTTCTTATATTGTCTTATTTAATGACTTGGGACATAAGGGAAAGAAGTGATCTAGTAGCACTTGCATGGAAAAGGAAAAGCAGTTCTGTACAAAACCCTTAGTGCCTTTCCTATTCAACTGTCTTCTGTTATTTGTTTGAGTAGTACATTTGTTTCACCTGATGATTTACCTGGGAAATTTGAGCTTTAACTAGTTTTGGACTTCTCTGTGAAAGCAGAGAAAGTAGGACATGGTGGTTGGGGACAGTGTTTTCAGGCCGTTATTCTAAACATTTTTCATGGGAACATCTTCTGAGAGTTGAAGTTAAGTCCTCCTACAGTTTTGGAACTACTATCTCACTTTGTCAAGGGAGGGCGGGTTTCCTGCAGATTATAGCTCAGGGCAGAATCCACACTTTTTTCTCCACATGTATGTAGGAAGTTATGAATCAGCAAGCATAAATCCAGAATGCCTTCTTAAGGCTGGCTATTTCTCATCCTTATGAGTCAGTAGCACCTTTTCCATCCAGCTTGACTGTCTCCCCACCTACTCTTCTGGAAAATAAAAATAATGTGAAAAAAAAAAAAAGAATTCAAACGATTTAATTCAAAACCCCCACAAGACTCCCACACAGATTGTCCTTGACAATTTTGACGTACAATCACACAGGAGAAAACTCTGAATAAGGCAAAGACTCACATACTGTTGTTAGAATGGACTTGTTGGCTACTTTGGAGAAGTCTGATATTGCTACAACAGTCGCACGTTAGTCTTCTCCTGCAGCCTGTCTGTGTCTTTCCTCTAGCTCAGCAATGAGAACTTTGCCTGTTCTCCAATTTGGAAACTGTGAGAGAGACAGAGATGAGCTTGAGCAGAATACGGAGCAAGAAGGCTTGAGCAAACGGGAAAACTGGTGAAGACACCTCCCCTAAGCTCCACAGGCACTGCCATCGCAGAGGCTAGAGGCACAGCTACACAGAAGTGGTTACAGTAGGAGTCGGCGATGGGGAGGTCTGCGGGGCCGTGGTGAGATAAAGCATCTGTAATGCCCATTGCAGACCTGCTGAGCATCCCTTCAGATGCCATTATCCTGCAGTGCTTGATGTAAATGAACGTGGATTATTTATGTGACTTGAGAAATACATGCTTAGCGCTCTGTCACACACCGAGTGTGGTCAAGAGAAAACTTTGCCACCAAAGGTGCATGAACATATAAACTATGTGGGACAGATAAAATGGGGTGGACCACCCAATGCGAGAGCTAGGAGGCTCTGGAGTAAAAGGAGCTGCTGTAGCTGTTTTGGTATTTTAAATGAGAAGAGAAAAAAATACAAAGCATAAGGGCAAGAGAAAGAAAACACAGGTTTCAGGCATGGTGGGAGGTACCTATGGTGTAGTGACACTGATAAGGTATATATTAGTCCAATAGTACATTTTAGAATCTTGAAGATTCATTGAAATCATGCTTAGTTAAAAAAGAAATAGGAAATGTACATAATTCATATAAACACTCAGAAATAGTTTAGCATTCTTCTGCATTTGGTTCTATGGAAAACAAAATAAAGGATCAGTTGGATGGCAAAGTTGAGCATTTGTAAGAGCAGACATAACAGAATTGAAGTTGTATATGGATCAATATGATATTTAATTACACGATTATTTCTTTTTTTCAGGAGCTCTGTCCCAAACAGCGTACACTACTAGGCTCTTATCTAGGAACAAATCAGGAGTGTAAAATAAGCAATCTGGTCTCCCAGATCCCTGCCTCAGTTGGGGAGAAACTTAAGTGTGCAGTGAATGAAGCTGAGAACATCAGAAACATCAAAGATAATCTCATAGTTGAGGTACTTACAACATGGCTGTGGTTGAGATATTTGAACTTTTCCTTGCAGAATGGAACTCTACTCCTTCATCATCCAGAGACTTTACACAAGGTGATAGGCCAAACTTTGACAAGATGCCTCCAAACTTACGTTCCTCATCTTCTATGCGCCCATGCGAGCCTGCTGAGTACTCCCAGATACAGTCAAGGGGAGCTGGGCTTCATGTCTGGGGCTGTTACGTAGGCTAAAAAGTCGGGCTGCAGGTGTCTCAGATGAATGGTCCTTACTGGTAGATAGTTTTTAACCTTATTTTGAGCCACGATTCTGAACTTAATAGGGAAAAATGAACCCTCTGCCCACCTCCCCCCATGTAGGGAAAGGTGACACCTTTTTTCTACAGTTATGACAGCCATAAAAAAACTGTAAGGCAATTAATTATTCTGCCTTCAGAGATGGTGAGTAGTAAGCATTAAATAAGGCTTGGGGAAAATAACTATAGGAAGACCAAAATATTGAAGACCTGCTGTTGAAATGGTATTGGTAGTTTAAGCAAGGATAGAGGAGGCATCTTTTGCAAATAATGGTAATGCATAATCATCTAATTCCTGGCTATCACAAAGTGCACGGTTGCTCAAGGAAATCATCTCAACCTTCTAAACTCTCTAAGTATGCTGTTCTTCTCTCTTCATGTTGTTGGAATATAGCTTTTCTTCATTTCATAGTTTTTGAGAAAATTCCATCATTTAGTATTATACTGGCTTCTACAACAGGAAGGTAGACAAATTAGTTCCAGTGGCAGATATCTATGGAGCCTCTGGAGCTAATATAATAAATGGTAGCAGGCAGTTAGGGTATGAAATAGGTAATTTTCTCTGCAAATTAGCTTCGGGAAGGTTGAAACCTGTGCTTCAAAATTGTATTTCTGTTGACAACCCTTTTAGCCCTGTTAGGCTCTGGAGCAAAGGACAAGCCTGTTGGCAAAGCCCCTCCTGTCCTCTGGTTTCCAGTCTAAATCCCAGTCCCACTGCTCCTTTCTGCTCTTTCTCTCTCTATGACACATATAACTCCATCTTCTTACTTCTAGCTCCCTTTTTTAACTTCTTCCTTCTCATCCAGTCTCAGACTCCACTATTCTCCTGTCCTGTGCTCAACCAGTCCAAACCTCCCTTTCTTTCTGCCTGTCCTGATCTCATGGCCACCCTCCTTTTGCCACTTACTTCAGTGACTCATATTTGGTGAAGTGTTAGAAAACTATTAAAATAGAAAGTGTTCAGCATTCTTCGATGGAGACGTGGCAAGTTTCACCTGTGCCACACTTGTGTGAGATGCACAGTGGCAACTGGCGGGTCTCGGAGTTTCACCTCTGAGCTATTTCAGCCCAGCCACTTGGAGTCACGTCTGATTGTGCTTCTCTCGGCTCTGCTCAAGAGGCCTGGAGAGGCACAATCAAAAACTGAGTAATTTCAAATTGACAGGTACTCCTGAAACATCATGGCCAGACTGCATAGCCCTCATCCTACAAACAGGTATGGAAATACTTAGGGTATATTTTATGGTATATATTATACAGTGCTGCATGTGTTTGCATGGAAAGGACCTCTAAAGCATAACCTTTTTAGGGCTGCAGAATCTTTGTTTTTCCCTCTGTGCAGGCCTAGCACACATTGGCACATGCACAAGAAAGAGTATAAGGAGAGTAGTAAGACAAATCAAGATTTATCAGCATCTTTGCTATTAGCTTTACATTTTAGGGGCACAGACTACTCATCTGAGAGCCAAGACTTGGCACATAAAATGTCAGAGTGCAAACCACTGCTGTATAAAAGATGCAGATCTAAACAGTCCTACAAATTTTTAGCCTGTGAAGAGAAATATTGATATTGCAGACACTGTAGAGAAATTTCAGTCTCAGACAACTCTTGTCATTCACCCCACAATTGTTAGCAGTAAGGATTTACCCACATCCCCTTAGAGGGGAAAGGCCTGTCGTATGTACAAGGTAATTAAGACTGACTTAATGAAGTGTGGGTATTACTCCTTCTTTTCTGAACTGGTGAATTCACCTTGGAAGAAATGTGCTTTCTCCACCTAGTAAGAGATCAAAATGTCCTGCTAGCTGTCATGGGAAATAAAATGAGATCCCGGGATATTAGTATGGATGCCACAGTTCTCTTCTAGAAGATGTAGAATGTTAATAATACTCATAGATGTGCTAGCCTGTACCATAAAATAAAACAACTAAACACAGTCTTCCTCCCTTAGAAAAATATTCTTTAAAAATGGCTGCAGCCACTGTCAAGAATGATTTCTCAGTGAGTCATTCATCACCGTAAAAAATTAGTTTAGCTTACCAAGAAAATGTTTGTTTCCTGCTATAACAAGAATTCAGTATATCAGCAAGAAAATTGAATCATCTCACTTGGCTGCAATGAACAGCTGAGTTATACTGAAATCATAACTAAGTAAGTACAGCAATCAAGTACCTTGGCAAACTACAAGTGTCGTTTAAGGTGAGCAACTGAAACTGTGAACTTCTGAATGAAAAATGGTTTTCATTTAACCAAACACAAGTGACCACAACAAGAAATTACCACGTTGCAGTGCGGGTAATACACTGGGTGGTGATCTAGAAAAAACAGATCTATGAAGAACTTACGGGAACTGAACATAAGCTCTGCTGTATTCTTACCAGTGCCTCTGTAATTGGATGATACCTAAACTAACAGGTTTTGTCCAATTCATGTTAAGGTCTTAGGGATCAAAGCTGATAAAAGAGCAAAAAAGCAATCCCCACGGAAAATGCAAGAGGATGAAGACATGTAGGAACACAGAGTGTCATCAATCTATTGCTGCTTTTTAAAGCACTCATTCCTCACACTTGTAACCTAAGCACTGCAGGAAACAAAACAAAACAAACAAACATGAAAAAAAAGAAAAAAAAAAAAGAAAGAAAAAAAGAAAAAAAAAAGCCAGAAGGGAAAATGTGGTGACTGGAATGCCAATGCCTGATATTCATTTCTCCTCCTGCGATGACCTTTTCTGGTAAGCTTGTCAATCAACAGTAAAAGCAAGAAAAGGACTACATGCGTGGACAATGGTGGCAGGGAGAGAGAGCAATTACCAAAATCAAATAATATCAGGGTGCAGCAGCAGGTGAAAGTACCTGAAGCAAAATAGACAGCGGTGACTTTTTCTTACAGCATTCGTGAGCTTCCCTCGGCCAGAGAAATGGTCGGAAAGGCATTATTAGAAGAGACAAGAATGGTTGCCTTCAAAAAAGAAACCTCATGTTCCCTCCCCTCTTTCCAGAAGAGAGATGCTGCTCAGATGTGATAGTACTGTACGCAGTATAAATGTTTGCTTAACGAGGGGACAAACAGTGGGCAAGAGCAAGCCAGCGTGAGGGAAACTCAGGGGTTTGGCAGTAACAGTGTGTCCATGTGATGCTGTACGATGTTCCCTGGGTAGAGTCTTGTATTACACAGTTGGGTGCTTCCAGTTGCTTAACTAGCTCAACCACACATAGCACATTAAAGCATGTAATACTGGACTAACCCGAATAATGCAACTGCATGTTCAAGGAAAAAGAGGCAGTTGGATGCCAAAGGAGTGGTGAGGACCTACTCTGACACGGAAGAAACGGAGACCAAGGCTCTGCTTTTCAATCCGGCTCTGCGGAACTGGATATTAAAAGCATTGCTTTTTTCTGAGCTGACTGAAAAAACACCTTTAGCAAATCTCCCTGCCCATCACTGCAGACCTTCCTTGAAGGGTGGGGGGCTTGGTGGCTTGGGGACAGCTCACTCTTTTCCCTCTGATGTTCAGGCTTGGTCCTGGTACTCCTTGTACTTCGCCCTACCCAGTGCTGCAGTGTTGTGGGTTGTGAGCAATCTGACAGCCCACTCAGGGAACATCCCTGCTGGAAGGAAAAATCTGGAGGGACTGGAAAGAGAAATACAGAAGCAGAATTGGAGGCATAAGGATAAGAATAGATCACCACAGGCGAGACTGTTTGGAAGAGGGGATAAGGGTGGACTTGTAGAGGAATGAATAGAATGGGGAAAAGTTGGGCAACATGCAGATGAGTCAGAGGAAAGGGCCCATTCTTGATGTTTGGATGAAGACTATCTCAAAGGTCATTATTCTCCTGCTATGTCACCCCTTGGGAGAGACCAAAAAATTCTCCATCCCCTGTACAGCAGGACTTGCAAAATCTCAGTTAACAGAAGTGTTCCAGACAGCAGTGTGACTAATCTCCCCTCAAATCTGTCTCATAACCAAGTTCTCTTTGAAGAAAGTTCTCATCCCACCGTACAGAAAAGCTCACCCACATCTGTGATGCTTTCTCTGCAACAATAGAAACAGAAGCAAAGGATGGCAAACTGGACAGAGCCTAACCTAACCGTGCAATCAGTTGTTCTGTAAGCACAGGGGTAAATCTGAATAACTCACATAAAATATTAATCCCCTGCCCTTCGATATTAGCCAGTGACTATGGCTACAACACTGAGACCACTAATGCTGTTCTCAGGGAGACAGAGCTGTCAATCAAACTGAAACACATCACAGTGCAATGAGTGTTAAGAAACCTTTTTTCATTCCAAAACATCAGTTTATTTTTTTTCCCCAGCCTTCACTTTCTGAGCAATGTTACTTCAGATCAGCAGTGATCCACCTCCAGCAATACCCAGGCTATCACAGAGTTGTATCTCTGGCTTCTCTAAAACAGCGATCAGGCCAGCATATGACATAACAGACTGGATGACGACGTTCTTTGGAGAAGGGATGGAGAAGCATCCACCTTGGAACAGACACACATGCAGGTGAACACTTCATTTCCAGTCTCTTTAATACCCCGCATGGCTTGCCACATGAAGGACACCCGTTCTTATGCTGGTTTCCACAAGGATCATTTTTTCACCTTGAATGTAAGGTGTGGCAGAGGAAGACAGGATAAGGAAGATGCTGGTCATTGCAGAAGACACTGAGATCTGTGCTTCATCACATCTCTCCTGGCCAGTGTGTTAGTGACTAGTAAAATAGCGGTATATGAAAAATTTCAGCTGGGCTTTCTGAGGAAATTAGATTGGAAAATGTGAACTTTTTCTGTCATATTGCTCAGCAGAGACTGCTGGTTGATCATTTGCTTGTCGTACTGTTTTATCATCTACTTTTGCATGTCCAAGTAGCAGGCGGAGCCAAAGGTTTTGTTTTCTGTTTTTTGAACTGATTTGAAGGTTTTTTTTAAATAGATGTGGATTTGTTGCCACCACTGTTACATGTAGAGTAATGTAAATATCCCCGTGATGGCGTCTAATAGCAGATACCCAAACTGACTTTGAACCACAGAAGCAGAACAAGGAGCACAGCAGAGTTTGCCTGTCCAACCAAGGCAGCTTGGATCCATAGGCTGTCTCACTGTATAGAATTGGCTACCTCAGCCCACCCTGTGCCACGCTGTATCATGGGCACTCATTGGCTTCACCAGAACCACCTCAGCGATCTGGGTCAGACACAAAGTACACAGCCTGTGTATGGTGAGGATGTGTCTATGCTCTTCCCAGCCATAACAGGGCAAATGAAGTTGAAATGGTGGTGAAAGTTAAGAAGGTTTAGAGTCAGTGTTGGATGACTAAACAGGCCATTCGGTGCCAAGAATTGTGCTTTAAAATTTTGACCCTTGAGAAATCACATAGGCACGAACACTGGCAGCAGTCATATGCTCTCCAGGAGCAATATCTCTGGGTGTACATCCTACAACCAGAATATCCAGTTATGCTATAAAAAATAGTCGTATTTCAGACTGTAATGAAAATAAATTAACAATAAGGAATACTGAGCCCCGCCTTTATGGAGTCATTTTATGGAGACTATTTTAATAGTACATGAATAACCCTACAAAACCTGAAATGCCAAGCCACTGACAGGCAATTGGATTTGGCAGCCACTCAGCATAGGTATGACCAAAAATGCCCATTGTTACTGGCCTATAGGCAAATATTCCTTGAGTTATGGACACAGAGGCATGTGCTTTTAGTTCTTATTTCTGATGTGTCCTACCAGGGTATGCTTTACAGTAGCATTATATAAGACCAGATCTAAAGTGAGCTAACAGCATGTGACACTTCAGTTGACTTAACATAACCTGAAAAAATGGCCTAAATTCTTGGGATTATTAAATAATTGTGGAACTCGCAAGAAGATGGAACACTTCACATTTTAATAGCTGGGCTCTTTGGTGGTGATACATTCCTTGGTGAGCAATGTCAATCAAATCCAAAATGCATTACATACTTGCTGGGGATTTAACTGCGACCCTGTGTTTGTCCCTATGCTCCATCTTAACATATATGTACTTGCAGCGGAGACAGCCTTGCTTTTGCTGAAAGGAGGGCAAATCTAAGGTTTTGCCTTCCTTCACTGGAGTTCTGCCAACAAAATCTACAGAAATTAATGTGGGCAATTCTGTCTAGATGCTGTCAGTTTTTCCTTTGGGGAGCACAGGACTGGAAGGGACTTCATGGCTTGCCTCTTCCACTTTCCTTCCTATTTTCAGTTATGCTCCTGTCTCATACACTGTAAGGTTTTGCTCTGGGTGATTGTGGGAAGTGAATTCTGCCCTGTGCTGTAGAAAAGTGCACAGCGCTCAAACCCTTGGAGAAGGTTGCTTTTCTCTCTGTGGACCATCAGTGAAATGGGAGGAGGCACATATTTTGCCAGCAGCTTCTGTGAATATTTGGCAGGACAGGAACGCTTAGTTTGAAAACTCTTGTTTCTTTTACACCCTCTTGAGGGGGCTTCCTGATGCGTGCTTCTGCTGTGCCAAAAATGGGGGTTGGTGGGAGCAGCAGCTACTTACTCTCAGCTCCTCCTTCCTTCTTGGGAGCAGTCACTACAGAAATGTTATTTTTTGTCTTTATTGGCTTTGAATGGGATGGATTGCACAGAGCTTGGGTATGCAAACCTGGAGCTGTTCATCAGAAGAGAGAATTTTTGCTAAATTTATTTCTGAAACTACCAAGCAAGTCAACTGGCAATGCCTAAAATGGATTTTGTCAGTCTTAAAATGCAGCCAAATTTGGGAAGAGGAGGTGTTACAAGGGTGGATTTGCCACAGGCTTGTCCCACATTACTTTTAAATCCCTTTTGCAAACCACTGGGAACTTGGAGCCACTGTTAAGAGGTAGGTGAGGAGAAGGAGTAGAGACAGGAAAAGGCACTTGGTGCCTCAAAGGTAAGTGCTTCAGCTTCAGGCATTTCGAAATGTATGCATGACCAGGAAAGATGCTTCTTCTCAGTTCACTGTGTCTAGTTGCTAGCAGTAAGAAGAATCCAATGTCCTGCATTTTTGCAATAGCTGCAAATATGTTAAATAATGCTATTAGATTATTTATGAGGTAGACGTGCTACAAAGAAGAGCAAGGTTCCTGCCTGACCTGGAAAAAATTACGGTCTGACTCCAGATAGGTTTACAGGTTAGATCCTGAACATGATAGTCTTACGAGTAGCGCAGGAACTGAATGTCACCCTGTGCCTCAGCACTCCTTGCCTAAATCCTATCTCTAGCTGTGGCAAACCTAGAATGCTCAGAGGAAGGCTCTCTTCTCCTTCACCCTGCCAAGATGAGCACCAAGTATGGGCAAGACTGGAATTTCTTTTCTGGCCCTTCCAAACTACCAGAGGACCCCTGAAACATGGCATTAAATGCAACAGAAATCTGGTGCAAAGGAGTAGAGCAAACATCCTTCAAAATAGGAGCATACTGGATGCTCACAGGTTCAGGCCACAAGCATTAAATTTCCAGGGGTCATGAGACTGTTATTTCTTTGTGTGTTTTCTAGTCTGTTTGCTCTCCTAACTTTAGAAATGGTTAACAATATTCTGGAGCCTGACAGTGCCTTAATGGAAATTTAACAGAGGAAAAGGGAAGCTATTTCAACCTCAGAATCTGCCAGGAGGACTGCGTTGCCCCATGATCATCTGGCTGTCTATAAATGTCTTATATTTCTTTTCATTGATCTACATGGTCTTTTCTTTGCCTTGACTTTAGGCTTCCCTTTTCCCTCTGGATTTTCTTTGACTTCAGATATTTTTTCTTTTAAATTCTCTTTTGCTGTAAGCTTGCCATTCTCTTCCTCTTTGAAATTGGGTCTGGCTTTGAATTTCTATTTCTTTCTGGCTTTACTCAGGGTTCCCTCGTGAGGGAACAGATCACAAATTCAAGCTTGTAAACCATAGTTACTGCTCCAACTGTAGTCTTCCATGATATGATAATGGTTGTGAACAGCAATCTTAAAGCTTCTGTTACAGCTCAGTGGAAAGTGCTAAATAAGGGACTAAACCTTCCAGCCGCTCAGAAGGTTAAATTAGTGCAGCGGATGCAGATGCCAATGTTTTGAGCAGGGCAGATTAGTAAGAGTCTTTAACAGTGTTGTACTGCAGCGATTAGCTCACCTTCAGGTTAAATTCCAGCCACCTTCAAGTCCTAAATCTCCCAGGACTCATCGATGGCTGCTTGTGTTTCATCCCCACTGTTTCATTCACTGATATCAATTCGTCTGTTTTCCTAAAAGTGAAGGTAGCTGTGAATCTTCAGAACTGGAAAAGCAATTAAGCTTGCCCACATTTGTAAATTGTATGAGGCACCCTTTTTTTTTTTGTGGGCTTCTCTATAACTGCAAGCTCTGCAAATCTTCACAACTGGCTTTAAAGTGTAGATTTCTCTCTCTCTCTTTTTTATAAGGTCTTGTGATGTTAATGGAAAGAATACTGCTGCTGCCAGTATTTCCATAACTAAACCTAGCTTCCAAACCCCTTATCTCCATCAGTAAAAGTCTCATAAGTATGCCGTGCGGTATCTCCAGAGTTGTATATGTTCATGGCAGTTAATGGCTTCCTGTTTTGTGGGAGTTGCTTCCAGACTGCAGGAAAAACCCCACAGTCCTCAAATACTAATATTTTTAATGCATTTAGGTAATACTTTTACTCCTATAAAATCCTCAGAGGAAATGAAAGTCCACAAAGCTACATTAAAATATCATGAGGGATAAACCTAAACCCACAGAAGCTAGGAAATTGTGTGGTAAGTCATCTGAAAACCTGGGCTGACAATACATAGTTAGAGTATTGAGATATTGCTAAATAATGGGACACACTACCTTTATAATTCTACAGCAAGTCATCTGATCTCTTCATACTTACATGCTGGTTGTAGTACAGTACATATACCGATCATTATTCTTAACATTAAAAATCACTGACCGTCACTGTTTACCATCCTTTACCTGTGTGAGACACATAATTCTGGAGCAAGGCTAAATAAAAATGGGTACTATATGTATTTTCATTCTAGAGATTAGGCTTATGTATTTCTTGAGTCATAGGAAGCAAGATATTAAATAGACAATTAAAGCATGGGTTTTTTTCTTTTGTACCTCATTCTTACAGATACTTTATAACTCCCTGACTTCATTAATGTTTTTAAACAAATTTAACAGCTTGTGACAGTCTGATACTGAGTCATATTGGGTGAGTTTAAACAGCACTCTGAATATAGACTCTGTAGGGTCAAGCTTGTGCCCCATCCCAGACCTGTCTCCTGCCTCTCCTGTGTTTACGCAGACCTCTGCTCTGGGTGAATTCCTGCTTCACGCTGGAAGTATCAGTCTTTTGCCACTGACCAGAATAGAATCCAATAGCAAATAAATTCCTAATTTGGCACTCCTGTTAAGTGCCTGTAGTTAAGTAGTCTGTATCTTGTTTATGGTACCAGGTTTATATGATCTCTTCCTGATTTGAGCGACCATAGTGCATGATTTCACTTATTTTCATATAAAGATTTAGACTTTGCTTAGCCTGGCTCTTTTATATTTACAGGCCATTAGGCAATGTACAGAACTGGACTGAGAATGGACTAAGAGTTCGGGATCCACCTGCCGAGTGCTCATATCACAGAGTTAGAGAGTCACATCCCAGCTGGCTTCTCTCACGTGCTGGCCCCATATGCCTCAGATTCTGTGCTATACGCAGTGCTCTCAGCCAGTCACCATCTTGTCCTGTGTTCAAGGGCTACACAGGGGATGATGTATACTAAAAAGAAAATTTCAGTGTTGGAATATCTGGATTTCAGGTGCCTAGCCTTAGATTATACAAATTATGGTGGCACATGGAGATAGTTTGGTGCCCCAGAGGATGACCCAGAACATCTCTCTCCTGGGCTGCCTAGAGTTTGGGACATAAGCTTGGGGACTTTGGTACTTCACATAAGGCTCCAGGAGCCTTTCTAGGTATTAGCTAAACCAACGTTAATGAGTTTAAAGACTAGGGAGGGGGTTGAGCTCATCTCATTGATGATTTATTCAAGTAAGATCCTTTTCTTTGTTTACTATGTCTGCTTTTGTGCATTTAATCTACCCCTAATGCAGACATATACTGCCTAATTACAAACTGTCCTCAGGGACAGAGAATTTGTTGTTGGCCTGCAAATTTAGTTCACATGATATTTGGGAACTCATAAGATGATAACTTCCTGAAAATGGTATCTACAGATCAAAAAACAAAACCCAAAAAGCCGAAGTGAGGAAACTCAGAGACAACACTGCAAGACTGTTCAAAGAGCAGTTCTAACCAGGAATCAAAAAACCATTAGCTCAGTGCTGGGAGAGAGCATCTCTATACTTGAAGCACTCAATCTGGATGTCGCAGCAAGGACATTTTCCCTACTACTTTATGAACTGGTTTACAGTTCTCCACATGCTTCCTACAGCAAATGATCTATGGGATGTGTAAAGCTAAACAGTCATAATTGCTCTTTAAAGCCTGAAACGAGGGTAGATTAAATTGACAGGATGGGCATTAAGGTCAGATGAGAACTTTAAGTTACTTGTGTCTTGTAAATCTATCCACGGACAGAAGCCCAGAGAGATTTTGGCAGCTAATATGCAATCATTCAAGTCCTACCATCAAGGGAGAAAGAAGGACTGGGTTAGTTTGTTTTGCATTTTAATTTTCCTTGCAGCGGAAAACCAAAAAAATCAAAGCAGCACATGGTTTCATACAGAATAATTGAAAACATCTGTAAGTAATTCTGCTTTACTAGTCCTTCCAAGGGCATGTATCTGGTTAATTTAGTATGGCAGCCTCAATTAAACAATCCCTGGTAGCATGTTGTGGCTAATTGCTTACTGTTTACCAGAGCCTTTTTTTTCCTTTGAAAAAGGATCCTTCCTTTCTCCAAAGCATGCCTGTTTTAGATTGAAGCTAGTGCTTTGAATCTGATTATTTAAATTTAAGATGCCCAAAGCAATAAAAAAAAGAAAGTCAAATAAATGAATTTACACTTCTTGCCATCTGTTTAGCAGGTGAGGGAGAACATATGCTATTTTCTTAGTTTATTAGAGAATTATAGCGTGTTAGTGATTTAAAGTGTGCTATAACAAAGTTAGCAATCATTATCAATAGCTCATAGAGTTTGTATGCAGGACAGCAAAAAGGAATTTGTCCACCTGGAGTGTTCACAATAGACTTTAGGTTCAGTATGCTTTATTACTTTAGGAAAAAATTCCTATTTTTTCCTTTTCCCTCTGCTCCCCTGAAACAGCCAGTTTATGTTGCACTCCTAATGTGTTTAGTTCAACAACAACAAATGTCTTATATTCTTTTTTTTTTTTTTAAATTGAAAGATTTATGGAAAATAAAAAATATTTTTGGGGAAAAAAATTATTATGTGAAAGAAAATTTGTACACTTTCTTTATTTTTAAGCACTCTTGGTCTATCAAGTTATTTTTGAGAACAGTAATGGTATCTAATAGGTCTACAGACTATCCTATAGCCCTTGGTATTTAGTGGAAGCATTTTAGACCCTTCATGCAGATCCTGAAGTCTGAATCTGAATTTTAACACACCCACATTGTTTCGACACTCCCAAGAGCTATTCCACATCTGGAGGGAAAACTTTACTTTTCAACCTAGCCAGCTCATTGAGGACACCGAAAACAGGAGGAGTTGCTTCAGTCTGGGCACTCCTGAAAGTTTAACCACTTCGCTGAAACACTTTAAAGGAAGCTTAAAGAAAGCTTGCATGAAAATCTAAAAAGCATGAATTTTCCCAGGTTAGGGGACATGAGAAAGCAGTAGCCTCATCTCACAGCCCTTCCCACTACCACAAGCACATTCCTGCTCTCTGCGCTGCCAGCCTCCTCCAGGCTACGCAGTGTCCACATCACATCTGCTGCACGGGATCTCACTCTTACTGTCAAGTCACCCGAAGGCATCAGTCCACGCATGGCTATTCCAGCAACTTTAGGCAGCCCCAGCCCTTGCCAAAGACAGTCACTGCCTTCTCCAAGATTGCTAAGGATTCTCCAAATATAAGTCCCGTTAACTCTTGGGCAAGATGCATTCATGGTTTTTTCCCTATCTGTAACCTGACTTGTGTGGTGGAAAGCAATTCAGAATGAAACACAGCCTTTAAGAAAGCCATATGACACTAGAAGGGAGATGTCCACAAAGAACATTGAGATGCGCTTACAAAAGCATTCCTCACTACCTGATTGTGCCCGTGGAAACATGCTGATGCAAAGCCCTGTGATGTTGCAGCCTGCTCTTTCAAGCCATTCTTATTTGATCTGCTTCTAGGAGAAGCTGAAAGACTCTTCAGTTTATTTAAAACTCAAGGCCCCTGTCTAATCAACGTTAGCAATGTCACAGAAACCGAACCAACACTCTGCCATTATTCTGAACAGAACCAAAGTTTCAAAGACCTAATACCCTTCCTAATGAAAGCTAAGTAATAAAATACCACATACTCCATACCATAGTGTTCCACCTCCGTGTTGATCTAATGGATCAGCACCTTTTTTTTGCCCACTGTAATCATCAGTTCTTGCCAAAGAATCAAGATGCACTTTGTCATACGTTACAGGCTTTGAAATTAGCATTCCGTTAAAGTGTTTTAGAGGTAGAGAGTGAACATATTCTAACAGAGGCATATTCCAAAAATATTCTAATATTCTATTTCCCCTGTGAAGAATCAGAGATGGTATAGGATGACATTTATCACATGGCCACAATGAAAAGAATCCGTAAGAAATGTCAGCTTTATTAGCTCACCAGCTGTGCTTGCTGCCAAGCCGACCTCAGGTACCGTTTCAGTGGCTCTATCACTCAGCACTTCCCTTTTTCCAGGAGAGAGTTCTCATTATCCTTCAAAGAATAAAAACATACTCGAGAGATACAATAGAGGAAAAGGGAGGTAAATGCTGAGCAATGTCTGAACTACATGCATTTCTGCCAAAACAGAGTAATCGACATTTTTGATAAATTAAGAGACCAGTGATCCTTTACTTCTTGAGCTATAATAATAACAATTAAGAAAAAAACTCACCCCACAGACATTTCTTGGACCCCAACCTTCCCAATTCCTGATGCATTTGTTCTCTTTCAAAACTGGATGATCGCACGAGTCACCCTGGCTTGCTGCCTTGGCACAGGTGCCCAGGTTTCCGCTGACTCTTCTCCCTATTTCATTTACACTGCTGCCAAATTGCAAGACAATTGTGGAGCCAGGGGGGCCAGAGCTCTGCCAAAGCAGCCGTTCCAGAGCTTTCAGCAATAGGAATGGACCAACCCCCCGGGCTTGCCGGGATTAAGAAACCCTACAAAAAGGATGATGCCCTTTCCATCATAAACACCGCTCACTCCTGTGTCAAGTCTGCTGTAGAGAGGTTAACACTTTATCAATATTTCTGGGTTTTTTTTCTTCTTATTTTTCCCAAGTCTGGAGGTGCCCATTTCTTCCCACTGATTTTTGAGGGAGGCCCGGGGAGGTTAATTGGTTAAATTTAATTTCTGTAGTTGATGACACATGAATTCTTTTTAGCAAGACTCTACTGGCTGGGAGGAGAAGCAATGGTTTCTCCATTGTATGATTTAAAAAGCTATAAAGCTACCTTCCATTTTGCCAAGAGAATGTACTGAAAACTTTCTATGCTATTTCACTCTGAATCTCATTGTGTTCCCTGGGAAGGATTCATATTTCACAATGAGTGTTGTCAGCCTGAATTAGCCTTGGAATGAAAAGAAAATATAGCAGAATGGAAGTACAGAGAAACCAGGAGAATGACATGGAAAAATGAAAGACAAAACTAGAAGATGTTAGAGTAGAACTGAAAAAGTCTTGTACTTTCAACACCAATGTCTTTAGGGTCAAACAATGTGATCATTTCACTCTACTCAGCATTTCCCAGGCCTCACAGGAACAGTGTGTCTACTTTTGGTCCCTCCAGTTCAAGAGACAGGTTAAAAAAATGTAACTGGTCCAGCAAAGGGCCAGCAAGATGATTAAGGAGCTGGAGAAATAATCAGATGAAGAAAAATTAACAAATTGGGATTGTTCAGATGAGAGAAAAGATGACGTAGGGGGGACAGAGTCATAGTCATCCAAAATCTAAAAGATAGTTACAGAGAAGACAGAGATACTCTCACCACACAGATGCATGGTGACAGGACAGGGGGCAATGGGAACAGGTTGTTTCAGGGGAAATTCTATCCGGTCTTATGAAAATATTCTTCACCAGAGAAAAACCAAACATTTGGATAGGTTGCCATGAGAAAGGGTGAAAATGCTCAAGATCTGTCTTAGTCTAAGGCCTTGTTTTCAACAAAAGGTCAGATTGGAAGGTTTCCAGAGGTCCCTTCCAGCCTAGATTCTTTTTTTTTTTTTTAATAACACTTTTTCATACGTTAGAAAATAGAGTAAGATAGAAAAGAACCCTGCTCCTTGATTTCCAGGAAAACAAGACCAGTGCTTGTTGGCAGTAAAGGTTTTTTAGATTGTGTTGTTTTCCCAAGCATTCTCTTAACCAGCATCTCCAGGTTTTCTCTAGCACTAGTCACCAAATCTGTTCTACTACTTTACTATCTCTGCATCTCCTTTCTCTGCTTTCATATGGTATCAGCTACAGTGCTGATGCTTCTTTAGATGTCTGCTAGCCCAGACAAAGCTACAGCTTTGACTAGGTTGTGGGAAATCAGGAAATCCCTAACAAATTACCTGAAGGCATGTACAGATCAAGTCTATGGCAAGTGCATGGCAGAACTGCTCTGCGTACAAGATGCAGCCCACTGTAGCACCAAGATATCGGAGCAAATTCTGGTTAACCTAAGAAGGGTGCTGGAAGCAATGCCCACACGTGGCTTCTCAGCTCAGCAAAAGACTCTAGGCAGAGGCCCACTTCATACCAGTTAAATCTCTGGTACCTAAGCTTAGGTCACTCAAAGTGTACCTTGTTCAGAGTGGGAAGTAACCCTGGACTCAGGCACTGCAAAAGTATTGACTTTGTCTTGACCAAGATTTTACAGTGGATGTGAGCTAGGATTGGAGCCCAGCACCACCGGTCCTCACTCCTGTGACCTTCAGGACAAAAGTAGTTTCTATCTGTCATATAAAGCATATACCTATGTATCAATCTACTAGGACTACTGATGTGTTTTAAATTAAAAAATATTGATTCTCTTACCCCCAGTATAAGCCCTTATGCCAAAATATTATTGCTGCTTCTGAGACAGAAGATAGAAACGGAAATCTACCTACTAAAAAACACACATGCATATATTACTTACCCTACTACGTGACTACCTACTACAAATATAACTTCCAATTTGAAACTGAGACATTTTGTTGCAGATGTATTTAATTTTGCAAGTCCCGGTTTCGTGTTCATTCAAGACATGACAGGTGTACTCTATTTTATACATTATAAGAAGCTTGGGGCTGTACAACTTGTGCCAAAAAGAAGTAATTAAATATTTAATGTTTCCTGCCTGTGATGTAGTCCTTCTTTTCTTGCTTCAAATGTGCTACGTTTAGACAGAGGTGAGAAATATTTCTGAGCCATGAGTAAATATTCTGCAGCTGGTTTTGACGTGATATCATATGCCTTCAAAGACAAGCTTTTTGCCAGAGTGCTCGCTCTGTTTGCTGGTTTATCACTTTGGTGCAACTGAGACAGAGTTATTAGACAAATATTATTAGCACTCCTGGTACTCTGCCTGTTTCTTGTGATAAGTTATTGGGGGGGGGGGTGGGGGAAGAAAGTGATCTGACATTCAGGCAACAGCAGAAATGTGAGAGTTTTCTAACATAGATCAGATATTGATATAAAACCTAACAGAGCAAGAAATGAGTTGGTTGTTTTCTGAAAAAGTGGAAAACCCCAGGGGAAGTTATCACTAGGGTCCTAGTGACCCTGCTTACAGAACCAGGTGTGCATAGCCCGTGCTCAAATCTGCCCCGTGAAGTTTCATGTGCTTGTTAACAAAGCAAGAAAATGCTATTAAAATCATCAAAAAACATGTAAAAGGGAGGAGGGTTTATTTCTACAGAATGTCAGCAATCAGTGGAAGATAGAAATGAGAACCTTAAACATTTTAATAGTAAGTTTTCAAATATATTTCAAAATTCAGTTCGAAGTACATATCAAATTGGCAGTATTACAGCAGGTTTCTTTATGCTGTTTTTCTGCAATCGAGGTTTTTGGTAAGAAGAACAGAAGGAAATGTAAGAAACACATGCCTGGATGATGAAAATTAGTGAGGATATAATCACACAACAGTGGCTATGTCTTCATTAGCAAGTGATTTGGCACAAGAGAATTGGATTATTATATAGAAACAGGTGGCACCGAGACCCTTACACCTTCATGTTATGCGGCTCAGGGGATTCACCTGGGACTGGATTTTGTCTTGTCTCTGCACCATACATCCCCACAACATGCGTTTCAAAGCTGCCCATAGAAGTGGTTTTGGCCTGGACCCTTTTGTCCGATTTAGGGCTTGGAGCACGCAGAAGGACAGGTATTTAGTCTTCCCCAGTAGGAAACTGGACAAGGTGCACCAGAACCGCTCTGGGGCCAAATCAGTGCGTGGCAAGTGCGGACGCTCAGGGAAATCACTTCAACAGCGTGCTAACACCCCAAACCAAAGTGCTCGTATAGGCACAGCAACATGTGCTAATATGAGCCCAGCCTTGCCTCGGTACAACATACTAGACCTGGGGTGCAGCAGTGTGATGGACTCTTCACAAACCCCAAGAAAATGGTCTGTGCTCACCTCTCCCCTGAAGACAGAGAGGAAAGAGCTTCCCGTACACCTCTAAGAGCTCCACAGCCATCTTCTCTTGGCCTTACGCATGGTCACCGCTTCTGCAGTTATTTGGCAATAAGGTGAGACTGCACAAACAAGGCAGGAGGTATGTGAGAGAAAAGAGGAGACGAACCAAGGAGAGCGTGGCTCTCTCCAAAGCATCATTCCCAGGGAACGAGGAAGTCCTGCTGATAAGCCTGTCTTTGCTGATTTTAGAGGTCATTTTCCAGCCCTGGGAATCCTCCCAGGGGACGGCAGGACCTGGGGAGACTCTGTTCCCGTCATCAGGAAGGAAGGGAGTAAAGAGTATTGAAGATACTGGAGATGCCTCGAGTTCCCCAGGATTTCCATCCGATCTGTGTGCTTCCTCTGCTGCTATTTCACCTCAAAAAGGTCCCTTCGCTCCTGCCACTGCCACGTGGAAGCGCTTGTAGATACTGTTTCACCTTCTGGGCCTTCAAAGCCGCAGGCAGCTGAGAGACAACAGCTGAGGGGAAGTGAGAAAAGAAGTCGCTCCGCTAAAGCCCTTTCAGGAATATTTTAGACCGGTGGAGTCTGCAGCTGTGGGAAATGGCTTTCCAAGGCAGCAAGACTTGCTTGTCTCTCTCAGAAGGGTAACATTTTGTCTCAAAAGGATAACTGCTGGTAGCTCTTAAAAAAAGTTATAAAAAAGTTCTGCAAGAGAGATGCAGACAACAGCCCTGAGCAGAGAGGGGCAAATTGTCAGGAACTTTTTTTTTTGGTGCAGGCACACCTGACTGCTGGAGGGTTTTTTCAGTTTGCAGCAAGATATATCTATGCCCCAAAGAACTACACGAACCAGAATTCTTGCTTTGTGAGGAAATACTATGATTTTTTTAAGAGTAAAAAATCATTTTAGGTTAGGTGAAACGTTTCTCTTACTACATGTATTTGCTGCTATTACTGTAACTATTATTACATTTTTTGTAATCACCACACAAAATCCAACACGTTCTAAAATTCCACTGTGCCAACGGGCAGAACAAAAGACGGTCAGAAGGCCAGAGACAGAGAGACGGAGGGGTACAAGGAAACAGCGAGGCGATACATCTTTGCATGACAGGCAGTGGGGCCAGTGGCTTGGTACCATGGCTTTCCAAGCACTTTAAGCCAGCAGAAACCAGTAGCACTGCCAAAAGAGGCAGTCCT
Source organism: Leptodon cayanensis (assembly GCA_027564655.1). NCBI lineage: Eukaryota > Metazoa > Chordata > Aves > Accipitriformes > Accipitridae > Leptodon > Leptodon cayanensis. Next base: position 10,952,203 of record JANXJC010000064.1, on the reverse strand, counting down.
GCTCTGTCTTTTTCTCTGGTTGATTATTCTGGCTTCTGCATCCCCTGTGCCCCCTCCTTTCACCAGCTAGTCTAGCCCGGCACAAGCACTGATGCAGAAAACAGCTAACTGAGCAAAATATAGTTATTTTTACTCATGTCAACTTCCTGACTCTTCACTGTGCTGCCACACAACTGTTTCTGCTGGCACACATCAGGGGACCAGAAAAGGGCAAAAAAGAGTGATCTGTATGGGTGGGAGGGAAGTGCCTTTTTTAGTGGCGGTGTTCTCTATTGCAGGCTCAAAGTGGTATTGAAATGTATGGCACAGTAAGTGTTGTAACATTTTTTATAGGCAGAAAAGAGAATTTCGAGGGTGGATAATGAATTTGCTTGTAGGATGCTTTAAAGGAGCTCCACCCTGTGGAACACAGTGGACAGAGGGAAAAATCAAGAGTATTTATTAAAAAATGTAGAAAGATTATGATATTCCCTTGTACCATGGTTCGACTAAAGGCAGGAATCTTCTTTAAAATAAATTACACGTATTAGCCAAGCAGGGTGAAAAAATGAAACAAAATTAGTTTAGGTGATAAAGAGGAATAAATGGAGGGATGGACCAAGAGGGGTGATACAGCCGAAACAACAGCTTTGGAAGCAAACCTTCACTATGCTTAAAACGGAGCACTGAATCCCACCTTCCCTGGAAGCTGAAAGTGCTCCTCTTTTTCTCACTACAGAGGAAAGCCAAGATAAAGAAATCTGCAGGCATCCTACGATGGAGTGATGGAGGCACACTCTGCGACTATTATCCCTAGCTGAAGGAGATGTAGAACTGTGCCACGAACTTTAGGTTGTGACAAAATGATCTCCAGTAATCCTTGTACGTAGTGTTTGTTTGGAAGCGGGACTGTAGTGCAACAAGCTGTTCCCAACCGTTAGCTTTTGAGATTTGAGTAAAAAATAGTTAGGGAATGTTTGCCCATTTGGCTCGGTATCTGTATTTTCATGTAGGTGAATGTATCTAGTTATTTTCTCCCTCTCTGAGCTCCCCATGCCCCGAACACTAAAACCCTCCCTGCTTCTGCAGGAGGTCTTTACGGCCACTGCAGAGAGAGGGTTTTCCCCAAACAAGGACGCAGGTCGCTGACATACAAGGAAAGGGTTGCACTGCTGATAGAGAGCAGAAGAGGCTAATTATACTGTAAGCTACACCTCTTGGTACCTCAACGGTTTAGTCATTCACGCCCAGGGGACCAATAAAGAGGCACTTGCACTTAACGCTAATCGCTCCTGAAACGAAGACATCCCTTTGCCATTCTCTGATGTGCAAAGGCAGTTACACCCGAAACGTTTTGCAAGTTGCAACGCTGAGATTTGGTATGCGTTAAAGAGCATTTTTCAGAGAAAGTTGTTCTCCTGCATTACTAATTGAGTATCTGAGGCACAGATGGGAGAGCTAGACACCTTGGAGTCAACCAGGAGCAAAATCCAGTTCTTCTGGGTCCTGTTCCTGGGCCTTATCTGGTAGATCACACTGCCTCTTAAAAGTTTAAGATTAAGATATTCAATGTGCATTTAGCCATGGCTTAGGATACAACTAATTAATGTAAATTAAGACCAGTTGGGTATCTCCATTATATGCAACAGTGAGCTAATCATTCATAGGAGGTTAACTGGAAGACTGAATGCGTGGACCACGTCTCTCAAGACTATTCATTTGGCCTCACTGGAAGCATTAAGATTGTAAATTGTGTAAGATATTCCTAGGTTCATTTGTTTTATTCTTCTATAACGACAGCTCTGGCATTAAAGACTTGGGGTTTGTTTGCTTCTGGAAGTTTTTTTTTCCACTGGAAATCCTCTTTTCAGCTCCTCTGCGTGAAGCTCTGTGAGCAAGAATCATGCATGAAGAGAAAAGAATACAGGGGCTTTAGGTTAACATCGCTGTTTAGGCACGGGCCAATGATCAAACATCAGCTTGTGTGGCAGGAAGAGTGCTATATAATTTATAAATCCAATGCCTCGTCCAAATGACCAAAAGACCCCGAGTAAATTTTAATCAAAAGTACTTGCAAACAGAAAAGCACAATATCTGTAAAATTCTGTCCTGTGGAGAGTGTTGCACAGGGAGTTGCTACTGCAGGAGTTTGGTCTGCAACTCATTGGAGCCCATTGACTCGAGGGTGATTTTCAAAGGGACATAGTGAGCTTTTGTCAGCATGGTGCTCATCCAATTTAAGAAGAGTCTGGATGACTGGAGAGGCGTTATTCTGGAAATGCCTTGGGTTATTTATCCAGTCCCTGAAATAACGTTGTCACTGTATTGTAGCATAAATATTCTTTCTATTCACAAATAGAGTATTTTACCCATTGCTATCTTCCCTCATGCTTAAGCACCAGTATTTCTCACAGAAAACTGTAGGAAATATTCAAGTACTGTGATTACGAGGCAAAACGTATTTTTAAGCCAGAATGTCCTTGTCCTGTTTGGCTCGAACATCCTTGTTACAGTACATTTTATGAAAACACTAGTTTTGTATAAATTTGTTTATCTTTAGCATAATTGTCCCTGTTCCAGCATTCCCATGTGCTTTGCTGTTGCTGCCAGCACCATTGCTTTTTCTCCCTGCTGAAGGCGCAGGCCAGACAGCAGGATGCTGCGCTGCAGAGGTACGTCTGTGGCAGAAGAGGGTACACCGAGGCTTCAGTTGAGAAAAAAAACACCCGTTACCTTTATAATAGAGCACAGCTTGCTAAAAGACACAGAAATCAACTGCTGGAGGTGAGAAACAGTCTGCTAATTTGCTCCTGAGGCTGCTGATGCAATTTCCACTACCAGCAGCCAGAGTAACTTAGGCATAGGAATGAGTTAGGAGAAAGCGTTCTGGAAAATTGTGGCATTGAAATTATTTCCTAATAATTTTCTTCTCAAAGACTTGAAAATAAAATAAAAGCCTGTGCTAGTGCATTTGGTTTTGTCTACTCAATACAGTGCTTGGTTGCCCTGTCTTCACAAATACCAGAAGCCTCAAACTTTGTCACTAACAACGACAGAAACATTTTCCCCCCCGGGGCTGTTAACGGTGGGTCTGTGGTTGGCGGGGCCTCGCTTACTACAATACTTTGCTTCCATGCAGATCATGCTGCGAGATAACTAAGCACCGGCCGCCGTGCCGTGACCACCTCCAAGCATGGATTTTCTTAGCACTGAAGGCAAAGACTGAGGTTTCGCATCCAGACGTGAAACCGGGTCAAGTTGTTGGAGTCCAGAGAGGAGACAGGAACCGCTGCCACTACCACAGTGCGTGCTGGACCTCAAAAGCACAACCTCTCCGCTGTGCGCCGTGTTGTCCGAAGCTGATCTTCCCCTTCCCGCGGGTGCCCTTCCGCTTGCCAAATCCTGCTCAGGCAAGGCAGGGCTGCCGCTCAGAAGTATTTCTCCGTCTGACATCATTGCCTCCTTCCACACCGAGCCTCTCAGGCAGGGCGATATACCTGCTGGGTCTCCGTTTGTCTGTCCTGGTGAGGCTCGTCACGCTGAACTGCGGGAGGGCTGGACTCACCCCCCCTCTCCAGCAGAAAAGCCTGGAGCAGGAACAGGTCTCAGTAAGGAGGATATTCCTCAGGAATCTTGCCTGGAGTTTCTCCCACGTGTCCCCATGGGAGAAATTCAGAAATCCTGCTCCTATCCTTGCCTGAGTCCTTGTAATTCCGGCAGGCGAGCTGGATTTTGTGCACGGGCTATGCTACTGTGGCTTCACTTATTCAGCTGGGCCTTCTCTGACACCCAGCAAAGGTGTGCTATAAAGATGTACTGCCATGGCATGCCAGGGCAAAGGCTTTCCGAAGGACTCTGTGTCCCACTTTGGGGGCTAACTGCTATCAGGAATCATTCTTCCCACTGCTGCGATGTGGAATGACAACTTGTTGCGTTAGGCTCTCACCCTGAGGACAGATCTAGGTGTTGGCTTTAAAAAAATGTTCAAAGCACTTCATAACACATATTCTGATGCCTTTTAGTAGGCCAGTGGTTCTCTGTAGCTTCTGTGCTTTCAACACATACAGACACAATGGCACTGATTCCTCTCCCCCCTCCAAAAAAAAGTAATATAAAATACTTTGGGCTTGAGCCTTACATTAGAGAAATTAAGGTGGATTGACTGCCTGTAGATTACAATGGCAAAATTTTCACGGTTCCTATTCATAAGGCTCTTGGAATATAATTTGGGCAATTTCTCATGTTGGGAAAATCTCTCTCTGTCAAGAATTATGGCTTTCCAGCACTCTAAGACTAACATTTGCATATTGATAGGGAACAGAAAAAAAGGTGCTTTTTAAATAGCTAGTTAGCTTCCCATTGAGCATGAGTTATTGTCACTATAACTTTTAGCATTTTGACCTTTTATTTTTCCTAAATAGTGATTGCTGCTCCAGTGCATGAGCCAGCAGAGGAATTTTGAACATAGTTCGGCCAAAGGCTGGGTGTTTAGTTGTTAACCTCAAATGTTGTGTTCTCCCGCAATAACCCCACAGATGTCCATATCTTTGACTTTCTGAACTGCTAGTGTGATTTGAATTGATGTATTTTATTGTCTTCTAACTTGACCTTTAGTTGTTTTGAGCAATACTGTTAAGATAAGTAACGCACTCACAGAAGAACAATTTATCTTAGGTACAGATCATAGGAAGATATTGCTCTAAGTGCGAAATAAACAGAGGCAAGCTAAACCACTTGCTATCTCAGGTTCAAATCCACCCCCACTTTTTTTTGAGATGCAGGCAAATGCCAGCTCCCAGTGAAGTTAGTGAAACAGGTTAGTGCCTTGGCTCTGAAAAGTTTTTACTCTTGGTTGCTGGGCTACTCTGGAAAGTGAGATCTTTGTCCACTTGCTAGTGAAAGTGCCCTTGTATACAAGCTCATTTTGTTCACCGGTACTTTGCCCTAAGCTGAAAGTTGGGTGCAGGATTCACCTCCTCTGCTGTGTAGGACACATCTCCTGGTGACTTTTATTGATCTTGTGAGAAAGAGGAACAGACTTTGACCTGAATGATGACAGAAGTACCAAATTAGGGGGAAGAAGGAAACGTATTTGTTTTACAGGGTAACTTGTAATGTATTTGTGGAACCTCTTGCATAGGGAGCACAGCGGGTTTCACTTGCCAGAACTGGGGAGCAGAACAGAGAGATGCAACATGGCAAGTGCTTGTTGCACCAACCGTCCCATGAGTTACAACACATGTGTTGCCCCAAATACCAGCGTTACAAGGCTGGCGTTGCGAAAGTGTCTTCTGCTTAGCGCTGCCTTGCCTGATCCTGAGCAGCACCAGCAGCCAGCCCCACTGTGCCCCTGCTACTGTACAGCATCCGTTTCGGTGGTGTGGAGACGGCATCCTGCCATCCGCAATACCACCTTGCTTAACCGGTTTTCACTTTTAATCTAGCAAAGTGCCTGAGCAGAGCAAATTTGTTGTATGTCTGATGTGTGTGGGAATCTGTGGAGCTTGGGAGAGTCAAAGACGAGGCAGCACGGGGATCGTGAGCGACATAAAAGGGATCCCACTACTGGTGTCCTCTTGAAGCAGCCTTTCTTGTCGAATGAAGTAGTCCTCTTGGCATATGGGACCGGGACCTCGTATGCAGAAGGATCATATAGTCTAAGGCATAGCTGACTACGCAGGAGACAGAGCTCCTTGCCTCCTACCTCCGTAACCCAAGTCCTGCTGATGCTTGTCCGAGGCGTAGTGTCACGGCGAGAGGCAGGGTTACTGCAATAGTTCTTTTGCTTCATCAGTGTCGTGAAAGATTCAGACAGCACAGCTTCATACTGCACAACATCAGTAACATGGCATAAGGACAAAAGTGCTACACAGTCTTAAAAACCAAGTTTCATCAAGCCAGCTTCTGTAGTGATCAGTATTGAATCTTCAAGGTTTGTATTAGGTTTGCCCAGAATGTTTCCTTTCCCAAAGGGAAAGTCTTAAATGGAGGACGTTTATTGATTTTGCATCAGAATCTGCAAAAGTTTATGTATTCTCACTCTTTATTAAAAAAGTAATAGCAGAATACACAAGAAAATTCCAGAGCATATACAAATATACAAAAAAATCTTGCTGTGTAATTGATGGCTTGATCTAAAAGCCTCTTTAGTATTCTTCCTATCTCAAGGCAAGATTTACTTTTTTTTCAAGTTCGCCACACTTCACATCAAACCAAACAAAAAACATTCAGTCAAAATATAAAAAGAGGGAAGATCACACAACACTCTCAAACCCACTAATGTGATCTGCTTTTTATCTTTTGCCATGTGTTTTTTCCATACTCTCTAGGATAAGTTTATAGCAAGCCTTTAAACCCCGGATAAAGAATCCCAAGATAGATAATTAGAGGTCTTTTCCATCAGTGGTACTATATAATAAAATTAATACTGATCTACCACAACAAAGAGGCTACATTCAGAAATGAAAGCCTCAACCCACTAAGGGCCACATCACTAACAATGACAGGACATAAATATATCAAATGAAGGCTTTAGAGATCCAGCATTATCATCAACATTTGGGATCAAGTTGGTCTTTCTGGGAAAAAAATAGTTATTTTAGGTACTACGGCCACTAGAAAGACATGTTTAAAAACATCTGTAAAATTTCACACACTTTTTCCCAAGCCAGCCAACCTTTCAGATCATCAGCTGCACCTCGGTGACCAATTGTTGTCACTCTGAATAAATTTGGACTTAAAGCAGGAGTGGATTCCTCCCGCCCATCTGTCCATCCGTAGTATGCGGGATATTAGACAAGTGGTCACTACTTCCCCTTCTAGACTTAAAATCCAGCAATCTATCTTCAAAATACCATCTTCAAAACTGTATAAGCTTGCATCCCTGACTACCTATTTGTTTGAATATATTTTTCAATTCCCTACGTTTTGAGAGTCTTGTAAAACTATGTTTTAAAAAGAACATTTATAATGTATGTGTTTTCCGTTTAGTCTCCATTTTCAGTCTCCTAGGAGTCACTAAGACCAGACTTTCCTTCTTGCTTTACATATGGTTGGCAGCAAATGAAGCAGTTTTCATTTTGATGAAAAATCTCTGTATATAACCTGTCACCCTGAGGAAGAGGCACATCCTGTTTAATAAGAATTTCCTCCAAACGATCCAAGAAAAGTCCACACAGAATCTGCATGTGACCAAAAGAAAAGAGTGGGGGAATGATTTGATTGTGTTATGCTGTAATGAGAATATGAAAAGCAACAAATACAGTATGTGTGTAAGTTTAGAAGGCTTGTGGTCTTTGCTTCTCTATACTGCTTTACAGAGAAAACACAGATACAGAAGAATTCTTTAATTATTAAAGCAAAAAATGGAATGTAATGAATTTTGCTGGCACTAAATTTTTGTCCTTGATTTGGAGTGTGACATAAGATGCCACTTAACACTGATATGGAAAAGTCTCCCAACTTTTAAATTCAAGAAACTACTAAAGATTATCCAACTTGTTAAATTTTACTCCCATAGGCACTGTCAGACTTCCTTGCCACTTGTGGATGTGTTGGGGACATTCAAGAAGTGATTGGATACATCCAGTTCATTAAATAAAAATCCAGTGAGACTGGGTTGTTACTAAATATGAAGATAGTGTTTCTGGTTCAAGAAGTCCCTGGATGGTAGATTTCCGCAGTCTGGGCAAGTATTGTGGGGTAATATCTCTACACACACTTATCCTGTTCTTATATTCTCACCTACGCATCCATGACGGGCCATTGCTGGGAAGTGGCTACTGGGCTTTCATCCAGCACCACCTTCACCTGACCTAACACAGCATTCTCCATCCCTATGAAATCATCCATTCGATCAAATGCCTCAGTTCTCAAAACTCAACCGAACAAACCAACCCACCAGATTTGCCGTTGTCTGAAGATACAAGAGACTAAAATGTCACTACTGCTGAAAAAAAAGCATCATTTTAAAAAAAACCAGATCACAGCAGCTGGTGAACCATACTATGTAAAAAGGCAAATTAATTTACTCCCCTCAACCTCTCAAACTCCCAAGGAACCTGAAACAAGAAGAAATTCCTTCCTTGACTCCAAATTTGGGGCGCTGTATGTCCCTGGCCCCTGCCCCTCACCTTTCTGTGTTCAGTCTCAGATGCTTGTTGGGAGGAGAGAATCTTTCCCCATCATCGGAAGGGCTGCGTGTAAGGAAGGATGGAAATGTGTTCAGAGCCACAGGACCAAAATTCATCTTCTGCTCGCCCAGGCTGAAAAATCAACCCAGAAGGAACATCTGGTTGATCCTGCTAAATCGTCTTTTCAAAACACAGCAAAGTTTCACACAGCAACTGGCAAATAGATGGGAAAATACAGAAAACCAGAGCTGATGTCTACTATAAACATTCACACAAACGCAAAGTTAAGAGGGGTGAGGTTAGCCCAGTAAGCATAAAATACTACTGAGTTTACCCCTTATTCTTTAAAATGCATTTTTAACTTCTGTCTAGGAAGACATCCATTAATAATTTCTTGAAGCTGAGTGGAGCTGGTTGTCTGCAGCGTGTAGGGAGATTTACTTTGCTTTTTTGCTTATGTTTTTTCATACCCAGAGCTATGATTTCCGAGTTTTCTCCCAACTCAGCAAAACTGCAGTGACTTGCTGATTCTGTTCCATCTTAGTTCTCATCTGTAACATGAGTGTGAGTCATCAGACTGCCCTCACAGACAGACTTTGAAGGCTTATTGGACTGATTTTTTAAACATTTAGATTGCAGGGTAAGCATACCATGACCAAACTCATTTTCTGGAGATAATCTGTGTTTGGGAAGAGATTTTTCTGTTCCCGTAGTGATACAGTTAGACAGGGAGCTAGAACAAATCCTTCTGGTGTGCCCCTGATGGAGCTGGCAGGTTTGGAGTGGAGGAGAAGAGGTCTTCGTTAACTGTGCACGGACACACCACCACACAGCTCTCCTGTTCTGAGTTACCTTTCGGAAACAAGTGAACAGCTGCAAGAAAAGGTTGGGTACCAATGATCTGATAAATCGTGGAAGAGAATCCTGATTTTTGTTCTAAAAGTTTATCAGAAAATACTAAAACCAGAGCTGAAATAAGGGTCGTACCTAACAAGAACATAAACTTTGCATCCAGTAACGTTGCAGGATATAATACATTTTCTTAATTATCAGGCGAAAGTTTCTTGTTTGTTCTCTGTTCTCTGAAAGTTTCTCAGCCATTTGAAATGTTTCTTCAATTTCCTTTTTCTGCTCTCAGAAACTGACCCTGTACATATTGCTCAAAAACACTCAGTGGGACAAGTACCACATTAATAGAAGACAAGCACTTTGCAGGGAATGACTTGCCAGTGCTCTTTCCTTTCTGCACCCGTTTCTCTAATTCCATGACCCACTTACTGAAAAACTTAGTCAGAAACAGGATACGAAACAGTACATTCAGATTCACCTATACGTAGCAAGATGGCCCTTGGGATTCTGAGTCATGATTGAGTTCCTATGTGTAATGGCATTGCAAATAATAAATAATCATTGACCTGTCTGAGTCTGCCAAGGGGAATCTTATTTTTATTTAGGCAGAGGATGTTTTGCAATTAAAAACAATTATTCTAGGACAGGAAAAGTACTTCTCCCTCGAGAACAGTAAGGCTGCAGGCTAATGTATGCTTCTCTTGAGACACTCCTCCTCACTGCCTGCTTCTGAGTGTACTTAGATGTAGGTGAAGAGAGAAAAAGAGGGACAGGAGCCTGATGTGTGACAAACCCCTAAATGTCTCCCAAGGAATTGAATTTCTGTGTCATTGCGACAGCGGTTCTGCAGTTAATTTGGTTCTTCCTATAACATTTGAGTAGAGTAGTGTGGAGAAAGGTAAAGCCATTCCGCAAAGGATTTTGGCACTTTGACATTTGGTTCCGATCTGCCATGGAATGAGAACCACAAGTGCTGAAATTTTCTCTGAAGGCAAGAGGAGCTCTGAACCCAGGGCAGACTGGTGGATCTCAGGACCCTTATGCTGCAAGACTGGGAGGAGTGGGAAGAGATGAGCTTGACAAGAAATCATACACATGTTTTTGACGTAGGGGTTTTGAAACCCATCAGCTATTCCAAACTCTGGTGAAGCTGAAAGGCTTCTGCAGAACATTGAAATTTATAGCGGCTGCTAATGCTGACGAAGTGAGGCATCTTTCAGATCAGCAGAAGTTATGAGCTATTTGAAATACAAATAAAGATTTTGAGTCTAATTTTTTACAGCCATGTAATCAAAGTACTTTGCTTTTAGATCACTGTACAACAAAAATTTGATTCTTTCTTTGAATAATCTGGTAAGATGCAAGTAACTGCTTGGCTAAATTTTTGGTCACTGATTTTTCATCAGATATTGGTCTAGTTGTATTTCCCTTCCCACCCTCTCCCTGGACCCACGGGCTGTATCCCATTATGTCATGTCATGTTGGGTAACCTCCTACTTTAGGAACACATGCCATGATGTGACACCCCATAATTCAGAGAGACAGGAACAAAGTACTCTAAACAGTAGAGTGATTGTGCTCTGCAATATCTGGGACATCTGCAGAGTGCTGGATGATGGCACAGGTTTTTAGCTTTCTGAATAAAAGTTGGATAGCTCAGCAGATATAGAACGCTTAATGGGCTAAAATGCAAGGGTAATCAGTACCATAAAGAACCTGGTGCCTGGAGTCTCAGCAGCCCATGAAGCAGAAAGTAATCAGCTTAGCCTTCTCCAGCGAGTGTCACTGCAGCTTCTACATGTGGCTTCAAGGTGCCTGAGTGGATTCAAAGTGAAAGAGAAAAGTAGAGCAGAAATGCCATTCAACCCATAATATCCTGGTTCTTAGAGGAGTTGTTATTTGGAAATGCCTTGATGAGCAGCGCGTCGATGACTGAGCTGTTTGTGCTTCTAGGGGGGGTTGACATATGGAACGGACTCATTCTGTAAACTCATAGTGGTGATTATTCATTCTCTTTGTCGTGGTCAGGCTTCCAAAGAGGATATGATGCCCTCTGTGCTGTCCGGAGTAATAATCCTAAACCAACGTCTCCTCCACAAGAGTTGTAACCTGAGATTTAGGTAGCGTGCAGCAAATTAATAAAGGGACACTCGTTGCGGTACAAACACAAACTAACAAGTTTGAGTAGTTTTAATAGTCAGTGGTCCTCCCCAGCGTAATCCCGCTGAAGACTGTTATCTTGTAGATGAGTTTCGTGTTTCCAGGACTCACCTTCATGCAGTACATGGAAAGCAGAGATTTTTTTTCAGTTAGTGTGGACACTCTAATTTGCCCCAGAAAGAACAAGAGCAGGGCCTTTGTGAGGAAGGAAATATTGGCTGTTGATACGTTTCAGTTATGGCAGGCTTCTTCCCTCTTGTGTAAAAAAGCAGCAGATTTGCATTCAGCTAACTCTGCCACAACTTCTCCTCAGCCATCCACACTAGGGAGAGCACAAGTTCAGAACAGGAGTGGGGCACTCCTGAGGTTTCAGAAAGGTGAACAAAGGCAATTAAAAATGAAGCAGAAAAGAAAATGGTAATGGCAGGGGTTACTGCACTGGCCTACCTAAGTGACTGTCTGGCAGAAGACTACCCACCAAACAGAGATTTAGTGAAATCACAGGCTACGGGTTCAGTTCCTAGTGCTGATGCAGACTTTAGGTTCATTTGCCTCATTTCCTCATCTGAAAATTGCAGATAATTATGAAATTTCTGATTCTTTATCGTTTATAGTTCTGAGGTTTTTTAGGAGGACCTAAATCTTGTCCAGTCGTTCCTATGCCAGGACAATCCAGCCTCACTTAAGGTTCCATACTGAACCACAGAGCAGATTATTGCTGTTTTATACTAACAGTAACGGTTGTGTTAGTGTTAAGGAACGTCAGGAAAGACCCTGGGAGTTGATTGTGCTTCCACTGCTCTTTCCACTGTTCTGCCTCAAGCACAGACAGAACATTAGCCTCTTTGATCAGGCAGGGATGTAAAATCAGTATGCCAAAACCCTGTCAGGTTAATATTTATTTGTAAAATGTTGTTTAATCAGGAAGAGGTTACACTCCATGCTCTAACTGTAGGTCTGTACCCAGCTACGTAGAGAAGTGGCCAGGTTGGGTGCAAAATATTGGCTAGAAAAGGAGCTACTGCATTTACTGTAACATTTATCACTTTATATAACATAATAGTATTACTGAATTAAAAATATAACTGCCGTGCACCAAGGTTTTGCCCTTTGTCCTGGACAAGTGGTTATGGCCAAGTATAATGGATTTTAATACTTGGCCGTATGAGCAATCAGAGTCCAGAGAAGTTTATAGAAGGTATGTGGGGTTATAAATCTTGAGTCTAGTGGAATCCCATGTTCATGGCTACTTTACAAGGCTCATCTTTCTCCTAACCCATCCACAGCCCTCTGGTTTTGCTATGTCCCTTGATTTGTTTCATTATGTATCGGTTTGGGATCTATTTCAGAGACTTGGGTGCCATATACTCATTGCAATGCAGGGCTGCTTCTCTGGCACAAACTCGGGCTGAAATCCTTCAAAGTGAAAATGAAACATTCACAGGTCCAGTGTGTGTATTTCATTTAATTACTTGGATGAAATTTGACTCAAAACTTGTAAGCACAGAGAAACAGAGTACCACAACCAAAAAAAAGCATTTCAGATTTGGGGGTGTTTGATTCCTTTGACAAGTAATCAACATTTTCTGCGTTAGCTGACCACTCTACAGAATTTATCACTTAGTGGAAAATTCACTTTTCCTTTAAAAATTATTCTCAGCCAGACATTTCAGTAAATCTGTAATATGGCAATACACGTATTCTTTGCAAATGCATTTTTCTTTCTTATAAACTGTTAAGATCAGCAGTAGACTGCTACCTGGAATAATGGGCACGCAGCGTCCTAAATACAGTAAAGTCTTAAAATTAAAATGCTTCGGTACTTAAAAGACAGCAGAAAAATGTGGACAAATATTACTGCTTTTCTGGTGCAATATGTTAGATACATTAAAAAAATAAAGAAACAAAAATTCAAAGAAAACAATTTTAATTTCCTTGAAAACCTGATTAAAAAGAAGAAGGGTAAATAATTTAAACAGGTATTTTTAAAGTCCTGCTGTTACCAAGGATTTCAAAATACAGCAGAGATTTTCAAAACATTATTCTTTAACAAGAATATGTACCCTTTCATAAGGGTGTCCTTTGATGAGCTATAAAAGAGAACAACAATGGAAGATAAACTGAAGTTCCTTTTTTAAGAACCAAAATTTAAAAAAAAAGAAACAAAAAAAAAAACCAAAACAGAAAAATAAAATCATCTGCCAACTTCAAAAGAATTTCAAAGCATGAAATTCCTTAAGCCTGAAACATAATTTAATGACTTATGTTAAGGATACAGCATAGAGCTTTGAAATCTTGAGAAAGCAGGAAAAAATGAGTTGTCTTTTTTTGTGACTGATGAAAATATGTCCACAAAGGGTTTCTAATTGTGATACCCCAGATGTTTGGGATGTATGAACATGTCACACCCAGAAATCTTTTTAACTTTCAGTTACTTTTTTCCTGTGGATTTACATGAAATAAAACATTGTTTGAGGCCAGCTTTCTCAGCTGGAACATGTTCAGGTCAGAAGTCTATTTAGAAATGAGAAAAAAAAAAATCTCTTCCGCTCCCAAAAATGGGAGGAGGCACCCGTGCTGCATAACCCTTCTGCTTCACCCAAAGTGCTTCTGCAGGCTGGGTTTTGTTAGTTGTGACGGTTGCCACGAGCTGTGGATTTGTTGATATTTACTTACATTGACCTTGTAATTTCACTAGAAACAGAAATTTGCTGGTGCCAGAAGAATCAGGGATCATATAGGCAGTGTCACCTAGTGCTTTCATTCCACGTAAACTTACTCTCAGGCCCCCTCTCCAAGTGGGGAGGGTACTAAAATGATTAGCTTAGACTAGTGCCTCGCTTTTATTTGTGTAAAGCTGAATGAGGCCAGTCCTCCGTGCTATGATTTTACAAGAATCAAGCACGTGTTATTGCCCAATCTGCAATGCGGCCAGATCTCTGGCCAGATCTTCATTTTTCATAGCTCCTTAAAAACACACAGGTCAAAAGCTCTTCCTTGGCCTGTGATTTTCTGTATGTTTTTGTTTCCTGTTAGTTGCTGAAATTAGCAAAACATTACTGACAACAGAAAATCAAATTCTGGCTCTCCAGGTTTTATTGCATGAGGCTAGGGTGAGTTACCAGTCCTCTTCTAGGAGTCCCGGTGGATGTTAGAAGGGGTCTGTTTTTATTGGCCTAATTGTGGCAAGGCACGAGTGTAGAAGGAGCTGAAATCTTGCTTGTAAGTACGAGCCTCTTCTCACGGATGCCGAGGAAAGACAGACTATTTTGGGAGGGATACTATGGCTTGTAGCCGTTTCTTATTGACATTCGTGCTCGGTTGTCTGTACGGCACCCTGCGCGCGTGCGTTTGGATAGCACTGTTTCTTTAAAAATAAGGGTGAAGATTGAAATAGGAACTCTCTAGCTTAGCGTGTTTGCTGAACAAACCCTGAAAGGCAGCAGGGAGGTAAATCATTGCTGCATGCTGAAGGGAAGCGTGGCATTACTTATGAATGACTGCATGCATGGCTGCCTGACTCAATGAATGAATCACCCACAATAAGGCTCTGCAGCTCGAACGAGCGCAGAAACTGCTCAGATATTCATTTACAAAGCTTAATCATAAATATTGTATATCGTACAAGGCAAGGAAGGAAGCACAGTCAGACGTGGTTAATGTGTTTTATTTCCAGGGCCGGGGACGCTGGATCGCTGCGGCGCTCACCCCTCCGAGACCACCTGTGGGCACACAGCTTTTTCGGTTCCAGCAGCACAAACTTTTCAAGCCGGGCTGGTGTTCACTGGCCTGACGGGTTGCATCCCGCACACATTCATTAAAAATAACAGTGCCATTGGGAAAAATTATACTATGAACTATGTCTTATACTCCAGACTTTTAAAACCCAGCGATATTTTCTAATAACTTAAATATTTCCTTGCTGGCTTCCATTATTAAATAAAACTAGGCAGAGCCTAACAGGCCAATGCTTATAAGTTATTTATAACGTGGCAAATGCCTCATGTCAGACTATCTAAAATGTTGCCAATATTGACAGTTTCAGATGATGTACCATATTTTTGAGCTTTGGAAGATTTCGTAGGAAACAGATTTGAAATGATGAAATGTTGTCTGCACGGAGGGACGAGGTCTGTGCTATGACTAGTTTAACTCCCTAAGTGAAAGTTCCATATTGTAGAATCAAAATGTTCTCAAATTTATTTTGATTTTGAAAAAGAATGAACAGAACAGTACCATATTTTGAGCTCTTTAGCCTCTGCTTGAAATAAATACAGTTTTGCTACTTCTTGTAACTAGCAAAGTTTACTGTACCATGATAACCAGAAGTCACTCTATTTCTCCAGTAAAAATAAACCTTCATTAATAACAAGTGATCCTGGAAATCCACTCAAGTGCTTTTAATATTTTAAGTGCTCCAAAATCTTTCAGGACTTTGAGTCCAATTTCAAGTTTTATGACTAGAAATTGATCTGTACTGATGAGCTACGATGTACAGACAAAGGGTGACATTTTATTTCAAGATACCGCTTAAAAAACCCGAACATAAAGAGCAATTTTTTAAAAAAAGACTGCAGAAATATCTCTGCTGGGTAAGCCAGATGATTTTTAACTAAAAGACACTGTGGTTCTTTGGGCTTTGAGCCTAGGCAGATTTAGATATAATACAGCTCTGTTTTGTGAATGTCACACACAAAATATATCCTGAAATTAAATGATAGGACAGAGTAGAGCACATAACATAAATTGCGGAAAAGACATCATGCAGACGGTGGCAAGCAACTCTAGAGTAAAATTTTAAGTCTAATATCAAAAGTTACATTTACAGAAACAATCCAGCTAACATGAAGCGAGTTTTCGGCTTGTTTTTTCAAAAAGTGTTTAAGATGGAAGTGGGCTGCTCCAAATGAAATGAACAGAGGCTTAAGGTGAGGTGAAAAAAAATGTATGGGTAGCAAGAAAAGCAGGCGGTTAGGATTTGTATCCTATTGTGCAAATACTTAACCTGCTCTGAATAAACTGCCCTTGAAGAGCTTTGTAGCAGGACCAGCAGTAGCTCATATGCAGCTGTACATGTCAAGCCCAGGGACATTTAAATGTATGTGGACAAGCTTTGCAGGAGATCGCTGCTGGGACCGTGAGCAGCGTTGTCACGCACCAGTGATGCTCAGATGGACACCAACTTGGTCACAGCCTTGCAGATATTTGCAAAAAATCTCCAGTGCTGCCGGGAACGTGCCCCAGGCAGGTCAGAGGGAGCATTCATGGCAAAGAAGTCCCTTTCCTTTAGCGTCAGCTCTGCCGTAACCGACCCTGGCTACCACCAGCAGAGCTGCTTTCTGTCGGCCAGCTAGGGCCTCTGCTCCAGAGGTAAGATACTCACACACTAGGATACCGTTTTCTGCATGATCCTGGTTACGTGTGGGACAGAGAGGTCAGTAGCTAAAACCACAGATGCTCACACCACGATTTGCTACGACCACAGCCATGACCACGGCTCCTCACTGCTCCTCTGGGCACACAGCTGTCAACATCTGGCACGGATTTGGAGTATCTCATTGGTAACGCAGATTGGCATTTCCCAGGACACGACATCTAACATTTGCTTCTTGTAGTTAGGCGGGACTGCTCTTGCAGAACACGGGGGCTGTAAGCCACATGCTGCTTATTTCAGAGACCGAAAGGACGGGGAAGCGCTCACAGATGGGAGGTGACGGTGGCTTCCCCACATGCCTTTGCGGATGCGTTGCATTGAATACACTGGGCTCGGTAGCTCTTGCTAATTAGTTTCTCCTGCAGACGGGGAATCACGGTGCCAACAGCACCAGTACGGTGTCGCTGCCGGTCATGCCGTGCAGCCCCACCACAGGGGCCACGGTGCAAAGATTCAAGACTCGAGACGCCGTTTACAAGCTGTAGAGATCCCCGTTACTTCTGTGTGCTCTCTTCTTCTCTGTTGGCTCTAGACCTAGAAATCTCACTCTGTTCCAACCCTCCCCACTGCAGCTGATTGCCCCACCGGGTGCACGCTCCACCTCCCTCCAGGCAGGAGGCTAGGGGCCCACATGGTTTTCCAAATCCCCTCTAGCTCAGCAACACAAAACTACCATAAGTGATCTGTGGAAGCGCAGACATAAAAACGAACGCCTTACCCAGACGCGGTATCTCGCGTAGGTGCCTGAAGATACCTTTGTAAAGGGGTACACCGACGCGAGAACCCCTCCTCCTCGCAAACCTGCGGGCACCGCTACGACCGGACGGTTGGCCGCCCTTGTGAAACCTCCCGTTGGGGCAAGGTCTGACCTGCCAGCAACTCCTGCTTCCAAATCCTGCTTCCAGCAACGCTCTGCTGCCCGGGCTTCCCCGCACGCGCAGCTTTCCGGACTCCGCCGATGGCAAGATGCGTTTCCTCCTCCCGTTTGCTTGGCACCCTGGCGCCTGCCGGTGGGGTGCGGAATGGGGTGCCGGTGCCCTCCCCCTCTTGCTGAACTTGTTTGGGGGGGGAGAGGAAAAGAGCCGAGGTAGGGAACTGAGATTAACTACCCTGAAATGCATTGGAAAGATTTGTTATGATAGTTTAACCTGCAGCGTTACTCAGATCTCAAGCTACTCTCGCTCTCCTCTTCTTTCCTGCGGTTAGAAACCCGTATGAAATGCAAATAAGAGATGCAGATCTGGAGCCCATACACCTCCAGGCTTCTGCTTGCCTGTTAAGGTCTGGGATTTAGGTTTGATCCAGTTCAAAAGCTGGGGGAGCACTAGGAAATGCAGGTCTGTCCCAGGAGGCACACCTTCCCTTCTTTGCCCTCCAAACCAGCGCAGCAGAGCAAAAGGCAGCTTCTGCACAGATGCTCCCAGTTGTAGGTGTGCAGATGTTTCTGGCCTCAGCTATTTTAGAAATCAAGTTTCCAGGTCAGGTTTTGAATGTACATTCCTGCATTTGCTGTCTTTTCCCCAGTTTTCTCTGGCAGATCATACAGTGCAATACTGAATGCCTAAAAATAATAACACAGGAATCAGGTTTTATACTTTCCTTTCTGTTTCATTCCCTCGATTCAATTTCTGGGATCTGTTTTACTGTGATTGTACCTAAGCAGAGAGTCCTTTCAGTGAGGAAGTCAGTTCTTTTAAAAAATATTCACTTTTAAATAACTGAGTGGGGTGAGTCATGTAGCAGGAAAAAGTTAGGAATCACAAACACTGACTCCAGTAATACATTGCTTCTATTAGTAGCAGTTTCTTTATGACCTTAAGACTTCCGTAGCAGCATAAATATTTTAAATGGTTGAAGCAATTCGAATAATCTTAGTTAGCTCAGGCATTAAAAATGCAGCAGTGAAGGAAGGGAAGCTTGCTGACAGCATTCAGGCTTAGAATTATAGTCACAGTCATGACCGTGTCACTGCATGGTCATAACTTTCCAGATGGATTTACAACACAGCAGTCGCCTGGTAGCCAAAATGCAGAGAACTGAAGCTGGGACCTCCAGAACCAAAATCATAAGCCACAGTTTGAACTGTAGTGCTGTAAATACTCGGAGTAAATCTTGCTTCTGTGGGCTAAGTGCTTCATGCAGGGGATTGCAGTAGCATGCAGATATTCCTCAAAGAACGAGTTGCAATAATGTTATAAATCATGCAGATTTAATGGTTATTACGGTGGTAGCCACTGTTTGGTAAGACCTCCAAGTCAAAATAAGGGGTAGAGAAATTTGGGCTACATCTGTAATGCTAAATAAAACAGGGCTGCTATGGTGCATCTCGGGGCGGCGGGGGGGAAATAACTGCAAAATCATTTCAAAGAAAAATAATTGCAAAGCAAAATAATTGCTTTGTTTGGGGGCTTTTTCAGTTGAAAAAAAAATAACATGGGGACTGGCCTGCAGGCTATCAGAGTGTTGTGTTCATAATGTGAAACTGGAGCTCTATGTTGCACGTGTGCGTAGGAGACAGAAAGAGTTGAGACTTTCATGTACCAAACTTTAAAATCCAAAAAATAAACATGGCCCTGCTGAAGATCATGCAAGCTTCCTTCCTGATTGCTTTGCTTTCTGGTTTGATATATTTCTTGTCTATCTTATTTGAATTCGATGCTTTGAGGGTAAGAGCACCTGGCAGCTGTGGTTATTATTGCGAATTGAGTAACAAACAGGGCTAAGGGTGATGAGTTTTTTTGCAAGTTGTGCGTGGAAAACACACTTCAGATCTAGATCTAATGTGGATCTGCTACATGAGCTAGACCTTGCTGGTCTAGCTAGTCTCATGTCTTGGCCCAAGCACTGGCCTGGACATGGCCCCTTGGAGGAAGGTGAAAACATATGTTTTGAAGAACATGTATGCCACGTCTTTGTGACGTGTATGCCATGACTTCATGAGAAATGTCATTTCTTAACTGTTGTGGTGGTTGTCATGGTCCTTGGACCCATATCATGTTCAATATTTCCTGAATGAAACTCATTCATTTAAGCACTATGGGTACGGTATTCCACAAACATCTTGCACAAGCAATATTGGCAGATCAGAAAACACTTTCATTAAAGAAAAGTACATTTTACTCTACACATGCTAGTGTGTTTCTTTCTGATCTTTTCTTGTGCCACAGAGAAAAGATGCTTGAGCAATGAAGAAGGTGTTGTAGCTCACTCACACTGTAGACTGACTCCAATGTTATTACTTTCTTATTTACTTTAGTTTTCTAAATATTTAGAAGATTATTTGAGTAATTTATCCATCCTTTGCTTCAAGCTATTGCTATGTAAACTTCTGCTAGGGTCACCTTGAAACATTTTATTTTCAACAGGAAGAACCCCCATTGTCTTTACTGTGTCTCGTGTCTTAGTTTAATTAAATCTAATTGTCTTTTCTTTTGGCTAATGTTGCCATATTTCCAACGTAAGAACATTACTGCCTAGATCATTTCAGTTATATTCCAGTCAATGTCATTGCTAGACTCAGGGCTGCCCAGAATAGAGGCTAAGACATAAGCTGTTCCTTTTTTTGTTTCACACACAGTGTGATCTGAACTTTATGTAGCACTGTTCACATGAATAAATAGTTGGCAAGGTGAATCAGGGTTGAAAAATCTGGCCCTAAAGCTTAACCAAGAGATATATCAGATCAGTTCTCTAAAGATAAATGAACAATGTTATCATTTTATTAAGACAAATACTACTTTGGTCTATAGAATAAACAAGCTCCGTCTCAGTCCTGTCATGTGATATTCATGCTGGAATTCACTTGAACAAGAGTGTATTCATTTTGTAATAAATAACTGGTGGTTATACAACACCTCTGACCACAAAGCCTTCTAAAGGCTGTGTTGTGTTCCTTCCACAGTTACAAAAAAAAAAAAAAAAACAAAATCAAAAAAAAAGTGAGGCGTAAGTTTAATAGTGTGAGTGAACTGCAAACAGATGACAGATATTTCACAAGCAAAAGGCCAACTTTATCAGAGAAGCTATTTTTTGCCCATTATTTGCTTGAAGCAAATATACACTTTCAGTACATTGACAGGGAAACTGAGTCACAACACATTAATTGACCAACAGTCACAGAAACTGTTGTTGGAGCTGGCTTTAAAACTCAGGAGCTCCTGTCCTCCAGTTCTTTGTTCACAACTTCCTTTCCTGTGTAGACTGGATGAAAACAAACAATAGATTTAATCAACAACTTCTTTTTTTTTTTTTTTTTTTTTTTTTGCCAGGGAGGAAAAAAAAAGGGGGAGGAATGCATTTATCAGGGTTTAAAAATGCTGAAATTCACTTCAGCATATTGAAAAGGGCTTAGATCTCAGAGAACTCTTGACCTGAATCTTTTTCTAGGAATCTGCAGAACAAGTTTGTTCTTCTGGTTCTTAAATTTATTGTTTGGATGACTGTAAGCATATTCATGGAAAACATAAGTAAATCATGAAAGTCTTATGGTAGTTACCATGAATAGTCATTCATCTGAAACTTCATCTGGGAAGTACGTTCATCATTCATTACTTCAACATTGCCGTTGCACAACCAGATAATACAAACAAAACCGTATAGCCTAAATGAGAGGTTGCTTACCGCTAATAGTAGGCAGTGAATAATGCTGAAGTGCTCTCGTGGCAGCCTATCTGCAGAGCAGGATGTCTCCATCTAAATCATGCGGTAAACCCCCAGAATTGCAGACAGACAGGGAGTGTTCCTGAATGACTGGCAAACAGGAAAAAAACAACTAATAGTCATTGAGGGAGTGATTTGTGATACGTTATGTGGTATCACTTGCTCTTTCAACTGCCTGTTTTTTTCTAGATGTGAGCAAACTTAGCCCACATTCCTCATAAAATAATTATATTTTTGAAGCATGAAAGTCATCAGGCTAATACAGGTCTAACAGCTCCATAGCAGTCTATGGGTATGGTTAAAATTCAAACAGAATTTTAAAAGAGTTTGGATTTAGCGTGTTTGAAGCTGAATCTTTCAAGGTGCATTTAAAGTTCTCTGGAAAGCCATAGACACCATTAAAAACTGTATATTTCTAGGCTGTGTTCTATATATGCGTACTTATGAAGGTTAGAGCTTAGATGATAACGCATTCAGCTCACTAACACTAAACTCAGTATGAATTCCCTATACAGGTGGCTTTTTTGTATATCTGCTCAGGCTTATCTTACCTCAGCCGTGCTTGCCACCACTTTAGTCGTCTTACAGTCATTTACACCACTGCGAAGTATGATTGAAATATCATCGCATCATATCCTAACAGGTCTGTATATTATCTCTGCTCCAAAAATGAGGGCTCATAGGCCTAATCTCAGTGATGTGTTCCGCATGTAAAGTACGCATGGGTCTTTGGAACTTGAAGTGCAGAGGCATTTACAATCCTAGCAGATTCGGTCTGTGCCTTAACATATCTAATCCAAAATTCTACCTTCTAATTGAAGAGATTTCTAAAAATGCGTTTTCCTTTTCCTGGAGCCAGTATTTGACAACCGTCTATTTTTTGCCTTTGTCAACAGTATAATTCCCGTATTGGTTTGGAAATCTATAGTAGCAGTATTTCCGGAGGAAAAAAATGTACTGCTTTATTTCACACTATTTAAAACCGAAGGGAGCTGTGATGGTGCTGGCACTGGTGGTTATTTCAGGCATATCTGCAGAGGCAAACTGCTCAGCTGAACATGTACATTCCTTTCTACAACACAGATTTTTGCTGTAATGCTCCAAGACTGGTTCCTTCCTCTCTTCACCTCCTCATCTGCACCTTCGGTACTTCCTTGTCCCTTAAACAATTAGCGGGAAGAGGTTTCTCCTTAACTGGATCTTTTTGTACAAGTCCCTATCACTGATAGTTTCCTATGAGAAGGTCCTAGAAATGGACCTTCCTCAGAACACACCGCTCTCACTGGGATTTGTGATATTTTGGAGTCAGTTTTAACACAGTGACCACACAAGTCCCAGCCACCCGAGTAAGTGGAACTGGTCACTGGTGAGCTGATCTGAACTAACCCTGCTCTGCCAGACTGTCACTGCTCTAGTGTCCACCCCAGGAAAAAATCAGACTGTGTGATTTTGCTTTTAGCTCTGGAGACTTTCTACATCTCAAGTCTCATTAAACCAGCCTCGCTTTTTCTTTTCTAAAAATGGAGCTTGTTCTGTACTCTTAAGGCTTGATCCAGGGCTTTTTAGTTGATGGAAAATTTGTCATTTACTGCAGTGGCCTTTGATTTATTCTCCATTTCCCTTCAACTCCTGTACTATTGGAGCTGGTCAATTTTAGCTTTTTTTTGTTTTTTTTTATGCCAGTCACCTCACCCATAACGAACCTTCATCCCTCCTATTGGAAAAAAAGCCAGCCTAGATCCTTGACGAGCCATTCAAAATTGATACCAAATTTCACCTTACAAGCCTTACATAGAGCATGTGGACTTTGGGACATTGAGTTTGGGGGAGGAGGTGTGACAAACAGTGCTTAAAAACAGGTGGGGTTGTGTTTCACTGAGGCATATGCTGTTATTCACCTCCAGGAGAAAGGGAAGGCAGCAGAGAAGGAGGGGAAGTTTGGCCCATATGGGATGGTAAGGGGAAGTGGGAGAACTGAAGTAAATGTAATCAGTAGCATTGTATGGCAGTTCATAACCTGAATCCAAGAAACCCAGCAAGCATTCAGTTACTTCATTTGGCTGAGAGTCAGTGAAAGGGATGTTACTTAGAGTTTTGAAGAATTTGGCAGCAGAACAACTACATGTGAATGATGTTGCAAGGGAGGATGTAGTACTGAGACAAAGATTTCATACAGATAATATTTGGCTCCAGACTTGCAAGATTTGGATATCTCCAATATAAACACCAAGACACTAACAGGAAAGTTCAAACACACCCAATGAATTTTTATTACCTTATAAACATCGAGAAAAACCGTCTAGCCAGCTATGCTGCTCATCTGCTCCTAGGTACATGAGAAGTTGGAAAAAAAATCTGAATTTCCTCTTCTTGAAAAATTCCACTTTAAGTACTTCTCTGAAAAGGTAGTATTTACACTATTTTTCTCCAGTTTCCAGTTTGCGGCTGCTGCAGATCATTTAGCCCGTCCCTGTGCAGCGCTGCGGACTCGTTGCCCGCTGACCCTGGATTCCCCCTGAGCCGTGATGAAGCTGTCCCCCCCCCAGCCCTGGCTCCAGCAGCACGAGTGGACACGTGCCCTCGCCGGGGCCCCGTACTTCTAATGAAATCAGTCTGCTGCGGCATGAACCTCCAGAAGTTGGGATTTTGGTGGTAGAGTCCCCAAGGCACCTCATGCCTTCTACCTCCTCAATAAAGCACAGGGCATATGCCAAACTGATATACCCAGTTTGTGCAGCTGTAATGACACCACTGCATTCATCTTACTGTTTAAGGAAAATATGGTCAGGCTTCAACTCCGCTTTGGCTAAGTCAATTTTCTCACACCTCAGCTCCCCAGCTGGAAAATGAGGCCTATTCTCTTCCTCTTACACATTGACAGCTCTGTCAATTTCTGTTATAAATGCTTGATTTTTATATGCTGCCAGCAGACAACATGGTGGTGCCCTGCTCCACGCAAGTGAGGGCAGTGGGAACCTCCTCAAAAGCAAAGAGTAAGTGTCAATAATAATGTAGATCACATTTTCAAAGCAAAACACCATAATAACCACAGCAAAGACGTAAACACATTTGCAGTCTACCAAACCCAAGTATTATATGTTTGGGTTTTTGCAAGCTGATGAAGGCAGGGGATAAAAAACCCAACACGCTACCGGTAAGAAATCTTGAAACTTGACAAAATATTTTCAGCAGCTGTCTGTAATGATCCTGATGTGTTCGGTTATGGTAAATGTGGTGGAGGTGTCATATGTGTCAGACCAGCAATGACATCATGGTGAGATATGATACAGTGGCTGCCACTGTTGCCGCAGGCTTTTCTTGTCTAAGCCTTACTTTGCCTCCAACAACTCCTACTCTTTTTCCTTCAGCCTCCCACAGGTGGAGAAAGAAGAGGGGAATAACTTCTTAAAGTGTTCTGTAAATGATGATTGCCTCTTGTTAGAGAGGGGAGGCTTGAAAAAGACAACTAGGACATAATGTTATCCATTCTGCAGGCCTCTGCAAGCTAAAAAAGAAAAAAGAATGAAAATGTCAGAATAGTCCAAAGAATAGTTTGCAAAACGGAAAAGGTATGATGCAGAAAAATCCGTTACGAGTACCAGCACTCCATACCTATATAGTCACGTGGCAGGTACACTTTTTGCTCTTACACAAGCAGGCAACCCCTAGCAGTGCCATACTTTCTTGGGTAATTTATTAATGGTATTCTAAATTACATACTGGCATTTTTGGTGATGTTTTGTTCATGGTTCCCTGTGTGCTGGGTGAGGTGAAAGCAGATGTAGCACAGAGAGATTGGCCACATAGGGTGGGTGCTCTGAAGTCTGCTTTCATTTAGGAACAAAAGACAGGCTGAAGTCAGGAGGGAGGAAATACATACGGCAGCTGTGCCAAATACCTAATGCATAACATTAACACTGGCAAAAGAGGAAAGGAAATTTAAGTGTGGGGAGGGGAGGCATCTCTAGGGAAAAGGCACATGAAAAAGAGTAAGAAGAACCCAAGACAAGTCTGTTCTTGATTTGAAGGCCCATAGCATAGCAGCCTGCTGAGAGGAACTGAAAAGAGTCTCTTTTGTAACAACGGGGGCTTTGAGTGTTGCACAACCAGCTGAGAAGCGTCCTGGGACATCCACGAGACTTCTGTGGACAAATATAGAGGAGGAGGAGGCGGCTGTTGAGCACTGTCTCACGGCTTGCAGGCAGAGCACAACGGTAGCTTTTGGTGCTCAGCCTACTAACCTGGTGAAAATAATGGAATTTTCTGGAGTCTGGGAACTGGTGCTGTGACAGTGCTGGGGCAGGGCACTAAGTCTCTCTCTGCTCCTGGGTTTTACCCCGGCAACATCTGCTCTTCCTCCCATTGCTTCACGGGCCTGGGAAAGAGAAGGGACTTGGGGTGGGATCTGCAGGTACAATTCCTGCGTAGGGATCTTGCTTGCTCTGGGAACTTCTGTCCGCTGTGAAGAGAGAAGCGAAACTTTCCTTCATTTCACTGGGCACATTTAGTTTAGTCCAAAAGTTATCCTGTTCCCATGTGCTTTATCCTCTTGTTTTATTCCTGTAAGTCATTCGCATTAGGAAAAAAAAAAATAAAATAAGGAAGAAGAAAAGCCAGCAAATCTGAAATGAAAAATCCATGCCCATATATACACACACACACACAATTTCCTCTGTCTTTTTCTTTGTAACAAAATGGCTTGCCCAAGTTTTCAGAAGCCTGATAACAGCACAAATTTGACTGAAGACCTACTTTCAACATCAGTTGAGCAGCAAGGGCTTAACACCGTCTAGAATAGGAGCTACAATCACCTAACACTTCTGAAAGTCAGGCCCAGAACCCACAAAGTACTGTAAAATCCCCCCTTACTTTCAGGAAAATAAAACCAGTGACTATGAGGCTTTGGACTTTTCCAGAGTTTTCCTCTGCCTGAGTAGCAGTCAAGACGTGGGAAAAGTAAAAAATGCACCATTGCGGAGTTCAAAATATTTGCTTTTGCAAGTTGTTATGTGAAGGCATCTGTCTGACCTTAGCAATGAATTGTAATTGCTTTGTCCCTTAGTGGCTGGATGTCTTGAATGAGGGTAGCAATATTAATAGTATTGGTCGTAATTGGACCTTCTCCTTCAGCTTAGGGGATAGAATTACAAGGCCAAGTTCTGCCCTCATTTAATTTCATAAAGCCTGACTGGAGATGTTGAGTGGTACTGTGGTGTAACTGCGAAATTAGTGTCACTGATGCCACGCAGTACTGATTCCACAGATCGTCCTCTAAGACAGGCTTATTCTGCTATACTTCATAGGCCACAAACTTGTTGCAAGGATTCCTGCTAGGGATTACCTCCTGCGTTCCCAAAGGGTTTCCAAGGATCACAGCCCAGGAAGAATTTTGAGATGACTATTGAATGATTTTCCTAATCATTCCAGTGGAGATATGTGGGTTGCTGTCTGTGCAGGGAGCTGACATTACAGCTCCTTACAATTCGGGCTCTCTTGATAGGGAAGTACTGGTTTTCTATCCTAAGGCTTGAGAAGGCGCATCTGTTATTCTCAGCAGATAAAAACCGTATACAAGCTAACACTAGTATACTCACTAGAAACTTGTAACTGGTGTAAATGAATATTTTACTGTGGATTTACTGGAATACTGTAACTTGAGACTTGGGAGGGGTGGCAGCAAGTTATTTATGCCGGTTCGTGACAAGGAGGAATTGTTGATATCAGTGGGAGCAGAGCAAAATTCAGAAATCGTGAAAGTTGCTGGGCAGAGCACAGCCCTGGAGTGTTCAGCCCACAAAGCTCATTGATTAGATTTGGTTCATACAGAAACAGAAGAAATTACTGCATGATGATACTTTCTATTTTGAGAAGAAAAGATGGCTCTATAACCTTTCAGGCTATGTCTAATTGGCCTCAGGGCTGATTCCTGTCCTGAGACGAAGTCACATGGACTGGCTCACGTCCTGCCCCTTCTATAGCAGATTTGTCTTGAAGAAAACTAGCTGCAGAGAGCAAACAATAAGACAGTGTGGACAATCAGAGCTCCAGTGTTCAAGCTTCCTCCCTGGCTCTCTGTTACTTAGCACTGAAGACATATCCTCAAAGTCCATGGCAGACCTCTTTTCTGTGATTCTATGAAAGTGATCATTTGTTATAATGAGTTGCTGAAAGAAACTGTACAAGTTCGTGGAGTAAATCTCTTTCAATGAATATGTGGTAAGGGAGCGTCAAGCATTTTGTTTTCAAGGGAACTCCACCGAGAGAAAAGTAATTCCCAACTTCTGGTTAACAAGATTTTAAGGTCTTCCAGCTCCTCTATTCTACTGGCTCAGTCCAAGCCCATGTCACCTATGAATGAACGTTTTAAGATAGTCCATGTGCAGTAGTGTCATCGTCTTTAGTATAGACTGGTGCCCATACCATAGAGTCCAGAAGCACAATCACAGAAAATCACAACTACAGCTTTGCTCACATGGGAAGGTTCCAGAGCCCAAATGGATTTGTAGCCCAAGGAGACCCAAAAGTGTTTACTGAAGAATGATAACCGAGCAACTTGTAATGCTGATGTCTACGTATCTCCCTACTGCCTATCACAAGAGCCGTGTTCTGTATCTGACGACAAGTATGAAGCCAGGTATTTAAATTGAAAATTGTCACTCATGTTCTTTGGAATATTGGCATAGGGCCAGAGTGGAGACATATTAACACTGTGTGCATTTCCTTTGCAAGACAGACTTTTCTCTACGAATTAGAAGCAGTGTGTAATGACTGAGCCATGGAGGGAGGAAACATAGTCTAGTTGCATAAACGCCAGAGGTTTCTCTAGATTAAGCACTGTGGAACACTGGGATCATTTAAAAGAAATAAAGAACATGAAAGAGCTCCCCTATACTTATACCAGATCTATCCTAGTGAAAAGACAAGGAAAAAAAATTAAAAACTGCTCATTAAAAATAAATTATTTCTGTAGCATTTTTCTCCTGCTCCAGAGGAAAAAAATCAAGCAGGTTGCTGCTTGACTTTTGGAAGGCTTGTTCTAGAGCATATTACTTGCCATAAGACCAGGTGTTTTTAATTTCTGTTCAAAGGCATAGATGCACTTTTATGAAATGGAGCATTCAATCCTTCCTCATGATAAAACCCCTTCAGTTTGGTATAAATGGTCTTCTTGCTTATATGATGTACTGAAACCTTAATACCAGGCAGCTTTCTGAAGTGATTAGGTAGTACTTTATCACTTTGTCAATTCTCTCTTTACCCACAGACAACCTTACTATTTAAACTCACTGTCTAAAGGGGACTGAGATCCTTGTACCTTTTCTTCCAGAGCAGTGCTATTTTGCTCTTCAAAATGGTTCCCCACATAACCTGGAAAAAACAACTGCATTGATGATCAGTTATTACTCATTGACTATTAGCTCATGGGCAATTACTCATGAGAGAACTCATTGGACTTAATCATGTCATATAATTAGATGAACTAAATACACACACTTGAAGTTTCTGAGAGAAGCAGCGTAAGAACAGCTTAATGTTTGCAACACAGTGTCTGGGACACCACAGACTCAAGCTCCTAGTGCCAGACCATACTTGCTTTGGGTCCCCGGTGACAGCGGGTTATTTTGGTGAATATGGAGTCTATCACAAAATCAGTCCTTGCCTTCCTCACTGGGAAGTTTTTCTCCTCATTGCTGGGAGATGAAGACAAAAAGGGGTGAAAGATGTAGTAAAGCTTTTTCAGCTCCACACATGCCTAAAGGTATGATTTGAAAAGTTAAATTTGCCAGTTATTTTGAGAGTTTGTGGATCTTAGTCAGCAAATGACTTGAGAGATCGGGACTGGAATTAATTTTGAAAGCCATACCGAAGGACAAAATGAAGACTCCCTGTACAGGAAGATCTTTTAAAACACGTGGGTGTTATTCATTTCACCTCTGAATATTTTTTATCTCCTGTGAGACCAAAATGTTTTGTATGCATTTGGCAATTAAAGTGATGGGGTTGTGAAATAGCACTGATAATGTACTTTGAGAAAGTCAGTAGAGTAACTTTTCATGAGCAAAGGAGGAAAGAAAGAGAAGGCAGATCTGATAAGATTGCAACGCATACCAGTGACAACCAGAGCTGCTCTGTATCAAGATGAGAGAGAAATAGCTGCACTGATAAAAAGGAAATATTTGGTCACTGTCAGCTTCCCCAGAGCATCTACTAGCACAACAGACCTAATGAGTAAATCCACATTGGCAGTATGAGTCATTTCTCTCAGCTGCATGAACAGAGCTTAAAGACTATGCGCTAGGCACCCCAGCCTCTCCTATTTCAAAGCAGCAGAAAATATTTCGGAGAAGCTGAATGGAATAATTATCTGATTGGGAAATCATACTCAAGGGACTGATGTCTAGTAGGGTAAATTATAACGCGACACCAGATAACCCATGGAGAGAGACTGTTTGAGTAAAAGCAATGCAGCCTTTGGAGATCAGCTGGCCTCTAGTCAGGCTACGGCTCAGCTACTGAAATGTCTTGTGCAATTGCAACTGTCATTGTGGCTGCCAGACTTTTTCTGGAACAGATATGAGAAAGAACCCTGAATTGTAATGCCAAGGGGTGGTTGGCCTGGTCACGGAAAACATAGCAGGCCTCCAACTAAATACAGAATTTACATAAGCAGATACTTAAGCAGAGAAGTAGCCCTATAGAATTAAGGTATCTATTGGATGACTTACCTTGGCATTAGCAAGGTAAAGACCATCTATTTCTTTTTCCCACTCTCTCATTTTATTTGTTTCAGAACTAATGTTTGACAGCTTGGTTGAATCTACTGGCAAAATGACCTACCCAACAGCGGGAGCAGTTGCAGGATCATATCTTAACACCTGGCAGAAAGCTAGAAATGCTGAAAAAGCGCTGGAATAGGAATTGGTTTAGTCTGTCTTCATAGTAACCTGGGCCTGGTCTGTCCATCCTTGGGAATGACACTGAAGCTGCTATTTATTTGTTTACGTGATTGCTTGTTTAAGTAAATGCAGTATTTGGAGTAGTTTGTAAGGGATCTGGAAAACTTGAGTATTAATCCATACAGGAGATGACTCAGGAAAGAGTGAGTTACTCTGAGAAGGCTGCATGCAGGTGAAAGCAGAGAACTTGAGATTGTTCATATTTTTTCAGGCATTGGCTGAACCATGTTATACCTAATACAGGGTACTTAAAGTAAATGGATCTTGCACTTAAGGTCTGAGTCACTGTTTTCATATCTTACATAGTACTAACTTTACAGAAACTGGTTCATATACCAGGTGCAACCTGCAACAAACTGTTTTGCCCCAATGGAGTCTGATCTTTTTGAGCTTTGCAGCCATCTTTACACTTTTACATATTTTAACAATACCCCTGTCCTACTCCTCATCAGTATGAAACTAATTAAAAATAGAAAGGCCCTGGAGACAAGATACATGCATAATTCTGCCTACTAATAGGAAATCCTATGATATGAGATACAGAAACAGAGTTTTGGAGATCAGACTTAAAAATGAAAACTGTCTTTTGCAAGCTCAGTTCATGGTGTGAACTTTTTTTTTCCCCTCAGATGTGTACTTGAATCCATCCAGGCCAGACTCTTATGAATGCCTGGGGAGTTCCATTAACTTCACCAAAGCACAGATTCAGCCTGGCATGAGCTTTAACAAAATATTGTTTCGGAGATTTGTATGGAATGTACTCGCTTCACTTTAATAACCCATAAGACAAGAACCATAGCCCTTTCTCTAACAGCTTCTTTACTACTGTATAAACTCATTCAGAAACTTAAATTACTTTGAGTGACAATGATTAAAGAACATTTTACAAAAGCCTCATGTGGCACACACTAGCCTTCTATAAAACAATGCAAAAATAATTAGCAGGAAGCAACTGAATACTTAAGAGAATTGTAAGAAATAGATCAGTAAAGTTATGAGGCTAAATTCATCCCCAGTGTAATTCCACTGACTTCATTCTGTACGTAGATTTGGAAGAAGCACCTCAGTGCACTCTGCACGTGCTGGGAAGTGTCACTTTTAAGCTGACCTGTTATGCCATGCCCCAGTCTAGGCTCTGTGCTGAGCTCGATCCTGCTGTCGTCTGCCAGGTTTATTCAGCTTAGTGGCGTTGTGGGGGTGCATGCCTTCCCC
Source organism: Leptodon cayanensis (assembly GCA_027564655.1). Taxonomy (NCBI): domain Eukaryota; kingdom Metazoa; phylum Chordata; class Aves; order Accipitriformes; family Accipitridae; genus Leptodon; species Leptodon cayanensis. Next base: position 10,920,821 of record JANXJC010000064.1, on the reverse strand, counting down.
AGGACAAAGAGATGGAATTGTCCTGTTGTCAGAAAATGGAGGAAATTTTACCAGAGTGTTGTGCAGCCTCTTTGGGTTTCTAGGAGCCTTCACTAAGCAATAGAAAAGTCTGTGTATGTATGTATGTGCATAGTGAAAGTATGTCCTCCCATTGATTAATTTATCTACTCCAGTGGTCTACTTCACTGTATGTATCTGCTTTAGCTAGTCAAATGCACTGAATGAAAAGAAAGCATTTTCATGAGGAAAAAAAAGAAAAAAAAAAAAGAGTTGCATTTAAAACAAATATCTAAAACTGTAAGTTAATAACTTGTTTAATCTGCCTTGAGAAAAGACTAGCAATTTGCTTTTTTGCATCATCCTGTTAGGGCATGTTAGGACTGGGTGTTGCTCAGCACACCACAGAGTTCGTGATCAAGTTCTGAAATACTTCATTGCAAAACAGCCACAGGAAATGTGTCTGTTGAGAGCCTGAGAGGGGGTGAGGGAAATGATGGGTTATGGGAAAAGCACAAATTTATAGAAAAGCAGTAAATCATCATCTTTTTTCTGACTGCATTTCAGCCCAAGTGTTTTTCTCATTCACTGAAACAAGCCTTTCTCTTAGTTGCCATGCCTGGCAGTGAGCAGCAAGCCTGAATCGCAGGGGCTGATGCAGGAGAGATGAGCTGTGAGTCCGTCTGCCCTCTTTCCTACTTGACCTTCCACCATTCAGTCCAAGCCAATTTTCCAGATTTCTATTGGGGTTATTAATGTCAGTTCGTAATTGCTGCTGATAATTGAATAAGGGAAAAAAAACCCAACCCATTGGTTATGTTGACACTTTAACAACCTACTCTGAGACTCCCATCCCTGGCTTCTGGCTTCCAGCCCCGTTTCCATCCTCCACAGCCCCCGACGCTGCTGTGCCCCAGCTCTCGCAGCCAGCCTGCCACTGGCCACACTGGTCTTGCCTGCACCATGGCCCAGCTCCAAACTGGGGCTCGTTATAGCAAATCGTAAAGATGCCTCGCTTAAGTATGAATACACATATATAGTGAACATGTGTATTATGTCCTAAAATGCATCCTAACTTGCATATTCATTATGCATGTCAACATCACCCAAAACATCTCCTTGTTTGTTTATGGATTTACTTGCAAATCATTATGGTAATGCTTTACTTTTTTTTTTTCCCCCCACATATTTTGAACACAGGATATACTGTGGATGTGAGAGTACTTTCCTGCAGCGAGACAGTTGTGCTCCAAGATTACAAGCACCTTCACATGACACACAGACCCTTCTTTTAATTTGCCCCCATATGACTCTTTTTTCTCCCCTCCCTATAGAAAACAAACCCCCAAATTTCCCTCCCACTCCCTACAAATAGAACCAATTTATCTAGCTGAGAAAATACTTCAAAATAAAAGGGCATATGTCCCATGTGAAGATCTGTATATGTATGTTTGAGCAGGAAAAAAGATATCTTTCACAAGCAACCATAACTGTGTCTCTGACGTTTGATAAGGGAGCAAGAGATCTGTTTGTGTGTAGAATTCTAAAGCCATTAAATGATCAAAGAGCAATCCTGATTTTATCTTCCAGTACTTCCTCAGTGGTGATAAGATTAATTCTTTTAATGTTACGTTAGACTGCTCTAGCCATAAATAGATGTGTAAAAATACAAACATGCAAGACTTGGGAAGGAACAGAGAGAATTATTTTGTTGATCAGAGTCAGAACACATTTAAAATAAGGGTGGGTTTTTTCCTTTAATTTTAAATAATCATTAATTTAAAAAAAATGTATAAAATTACAAAATTATTGTTTACATACAAACCAAGAGCTGTTTGCTTTTTTATCTTCTTCTTTTCATATCTTCCTTCTCCTCCATCAATAGAATGCCATGCTAATTTCAAGATTTTCTGACATCTATTCTCTATCCTACTGCTAATTCTGTCTGCCTTCTGCTTGATAGATGGGATGTTGGATGCGGGCCCTTCCCTGCAGGAACTCAGTTGGCACTTGCAAAGACGGCTGTCCCCAGCAGACGTCAATTCTGGAATGTGGCAGGGGATCCCCTTCCAGAAGTCAAGTGTGATGCCGGAAATGCTAGTAGCTATTAATACTGTCTGTATTTTTATGATGAAAAATTGGCAAGTGCGATGCTTTAAGACCCGTTCCTACCCAAAGTGTTATTGTGGATGCTGGCATGAGACCAAGTGGATGACTTGAGTCTTGTAAAACTAACCTTGTTCTCTCTTTTCCCGCTCCCCTCTATGAATATAGTCGTCAGAATAATTGAGGCGCTGCCGTAACTTAAAGAAAAAAAATGTGTTCTGAAAGCCTGATGACATAGTAAGGCATGAAACTCAAGTCTGACATATTAAAAACTTGAGGAAAATTAACTTTGTTCATAGCGTGTGGTATAAAATAGAAAACTTTTATTCTGTCTCATACAGGCAAAGGCTAAAATCAGTGACCTTTGTGACCTTCCTATAGGGTTACATGGTTGGATTATTTAAAAAGTAGAGTTAGGTGTCTTATTTGAAATAAAGTCAAATTTTACATGTATAATAATACAGTTGCATAAGTGAGAAAGAGTTTACAAATGCATCGGTATGCATAGTGTAAGATCTGAAAATCTGAAAATTGGTATGCTAGTCTGCTTTTCAGCAGAGCTATTTTGGCAGCTGCTCGAAGTGCCTGTTCTAGAAAGCACGACATTTAACTTACACTCTAATGATTCTTACATTCCTGCCATTTTTGTCCCCACAGAAGCACATCAAAGAAGCTGGTGGCATTTTGGATGCCAGGGTGAATGCAATATTTACTAACTGGAGCTATTCCTAGAGATATGTAGCCAGGGGGTAGGGAATTATGGGTCTATCCTACACTTGGATGGGAGACCATGAGGAAATCTGGATATAGGACGAACATTTACCCACAGGAATTAGGCGGAAACATTGCACCTAATTCCGTTGTCACTGCTGAGCTGAGAGAATAGGAAAGAGGTGGAAGTAACGCCTAAAGATTACAAGGGGGTTCAGGGTTCTTTATTAAAAGATGTGATAACTCTAAGTCCTGGCTTTACAGAGTTAGATAAAAAGGGGGAGGGGAAAGGATATTGGGGAAACTGAAATACATTATGATTAAGCTACGTTTGGAAGCAGAAGAACAGTCAGAGCCGAGATTAGAGTCAAAATCTTCACATGCCTGAGTGAACAACAATTTCATTAGCCTGTGCTGCCACTTCATCAAGTATATCAAATACACTTCATCAGCTAACTCCCTGTTAGCAGCCGTAGCATGGGGGTTGATAATGGCAATATCACTCTGTAATCCTCCTTGTTCTTTATTTTAAAACCAGAGGAACAAGGAGGCAGAGCTGTATCAGAAACCATTCAGTTCAACCAACTCTTAAAACTATAGTCAGCGCCAGAACAAGCTATTTGCTTGGTTTTGCCACATGGTTTTCTGGACTCCAACCCTGCAGTGCCCACCACTGCCAGCCCTTGCTGCTCCTTTTCCTAAGAACCATGTCGACCAGCCTCACAGGGCAGAGGGCTTCTCTTTCCTTTCCTTTCCTTTCCTTTCCTTTCCTTTCCTTTCCTTTCCTTTCCTTTCCTTTCCTTTCCTTTCCTTTC
>JANXJC010000064.1:10895294-10917092 GCA_027564655.1 Leptodon cayanensis | reverse complement strand
CTTTCCTTTCCTTTCCTTTCCTTTCCTTTCCTTTCCTTTCCTTTCCTTTCCTTTCCTTTCCTTTCCTTTCCTTTCTCGTCTCTCCTCTCTTAGGCACAGGCTCAGTCATCTCCACTCCTGGGCAAGGAAAAGGCACCAGAGGGGCAAAAAGAGAGCAACAGACTACTCCAGATGAGCTCTCTGTGCAACACTCTGGCTAACGTCTGATGTATAAGTGAGCTGTCATGATTTAACCTTTTCATACACTCTTGGTGAGAACAGGTCTGATGATGACAATCTAAAAATGAGTTGACAGCATTGGAAGAAGGTGCAGGAACCATTCAGAGGTAGGAAGGTTGAGTTGCAGTGAGTATGAGAAAGGACAAATCAGTTTACCAAAATAGCAGATTACGAAATATCTCAGTTACTGGCTATTAGAAGCAGCATGGAAAATTGGTTGCTAAAAGATTATTGAATCTACTAGACAAAAACATAACAGGAACTGATGTTTTGAAGCTCAAGCTGAACAAATTCAAATAAAAAAGAGAGCACATATTTCTTAAGAATGAGTATGATGTTAAACTTCGAAAGAGGCTTCCAGGAGAAGCAATAAGTTATCTACGCTGGATGTCTTTCTGGAAGGTTAAGTTTTAATCAAGCCCAAATTATTGGCCTTGGTACAGGTAAAACATAATGGCCTGTGATACATGCAGACCCTGAAGTTGTGCGTAAAAGTAAAATAAATGAATAAAGACGTTGTATGAGTCTGTGATTGTGTGATGGATTCATGGGACCAACAAGTGGATAACTGAGACAGGAGCTTGGCTGTGTAACCTGCTGGTTGGAACCTCCAGCCAGCTTTGGGAGATGGACCCAGCCCCATTCCTCTCTGTGTCTTTTACATCAGAAAGTCCTGGGGACAGGGAAATCCAGCAGACAGATCCTACCCAGGTGTAGGCTGTGGCTGCTAGACCTCACAAACAGGTTCCTTTTTACACACTTTCCTACTGTTTCCCCAAGCTGCAGAGGGCTCTTCAGCCTAAAGGGAGGGAGCTGTCACCCATGCCCTCAGAGCAGCACATAGCATAGTAGTCTAAATAGACTCCTAAGGTACAGAGGCTGTAAGTGTGACACCTGGGTTTAGACGAAGCTTCACATCAAGTCTCTGGTTCCCTGAATGACCGTACTGACCAATAAGTAATTATGTGTAGGCGGATACTGCCATCAGCAGTTGTTTTTGTTAATGAAGTGGTGGGTTCCAGTTTGAGATTAAAGTACCTGCATCTATGGTCCCATTACAGTCAGGTTAGATCTAATCAGTGCTGTCTCACTGGAGCTGAGAGGGGGACTCAGCTAACCAGCCGTTAGGGCTGCAATTCAGTTGCCCACACAAAGCCGTTTGGGATCCTCAGAGCACCTGGAATGTCTGCAGAGGGCTGGCAGAAATGACCTGCGACTTAGAGGAGATCCTCACCTTCTGAAGTGGCAGCTGGAGGCCAGGGAGGATGTCCCACAGCAACCAAAATACCACTAGACATCTACATCTGGGGAGCTCAGTCCATCCACGGGGGTCAAATTTTGGTTAGCTAAATCGCTCTCCTGCCTCTATTGCCTTTATGACTAGAAGTCTGCTGAGTATGATGGGACTTTTGACACCTCGCACACAAGTAGGCACCCACATTTAGGGGTCTTAATCTGAAGCCGAATGCTACTCAAACTGTAGCTCTGGTGCTCTGTGTTGCGGTCACCGGCTTAAGTCCGTGCAGAGCGTCCCTCCTCCAAAGTTAAGACCATCATCTATGATGGGGAGAAATCCATTTCAATCATTAATGAAGAAGAGAGATTTTTTGAAAGCCTGTAAGGTGAAGCAAAGTTTCTTAATCGCTGTCCCGTTCTTAAGAATGGTTAACATTATCTTTAATGAGATCTACTTTTGAACGTCTGTAACAGAGTCCTTGTCAGCACATGATACTAAGGTGAGGGAATAGAATTGAAAGTTTATAACAAAAGTTTTCACTTCAGTCAAGGAAAGATCACTGAGGCAGATAAACTGCGTAATGAACCATTACTGACACTAACTTCCTCACAACAATAAAAACAGAAGAGTCTGGGTCTTCCACTGTGGACGGTTTTATTTGATATAATACCTACTACACAGTGACTGATGGGGTAAATACAGAAAGCAATTATCGCAGAGCCAACCGGGAAGAGAGCTAGCACTAAGCAAGGAAAAAAACCCAATGGCCATCATTTTAAGCCAGAAAATTCACACTTCTCAAGTCCTACTATCTTACTTCTTTCTCTCCTGCCTGCACTGGCACAGCTGATCCCGCTCTGCTAAAATGCTTTGTACAACACACATCCCAGCCCTATTTGTTCTACCAGCATTCTTCAGCCATCTCTAAAAGCCCCACTAAAGCACAACGTTGTTTAAAAACACGTACCAAAGGTAGAATTATTTGGCCCACGTCACAACGAGGAAGACGAGTCCTCCGTTTGCTGCCCTACCCCTATCGCCGTTACTGCAGCGATACATCCAGTCCCCGGGGACTCGTGGGCCAGCGGAGCACGGGCAGAGCCTGGCACACCTCCCACCTCACCGCAGCCTCCTCCTTCAACTCCGGAGCTGCAGGGCTTGCACGGGAAGCACGGATAACAGAGGATGGTCTACGCACGCGACGGCTTCCTCCGTGCTACGCTGCTTCATTCCCAGCGGTTTTGTTGGGGCTTTGTCCCGCTGTATTAGGTGAGGAATGCAGAAGGAACTGAGTAAATGGGTGTGATGTGGTTAGCGGAGGCAAACCCACGTCCTGTTTTACTTACCTGCAGTCATCTTCTTGCCTCTTGCCAGCACAAACCCCTGCCCAGGGAGGCAAGGACTCGGCCCCAGGAATGGATACCACTGCACTATTTTCTGCTCTCCCACACATCCCGTGTCTGAAGGGGCTCGTCCCTTTCTTCCTGGGGTGTTTAGAGGACAAATACCTCCCAGGCAGGCTCCATTTTTACTTCTGTGATGTGGCTGTGAGAAAGGTATAGCAGAGTACTACAGTAGAGAGCTGGACAACATGCTCTTTATTTCTAGAACAATGCAGCCTTTTTCTGAGTTGAACAAACACTTTACCCAGCAATACTATCCTTGGCAGTACTACACTGTTCCCAGCTTCCGTGGCCTAAGTAGGTAGATTAAGTTTCTCACCTGATTAATCACCCCAGTGGCCCTTGCCCAACCCAGGTGTCTCTGCAGAATAAAACATCACGACTTGATGTTCTTTGCTGCTGCAAACTTTTTGAGAGTTTCAGTAAAATCCTTTTTTGCTGGGTGCTCCATTCCCAGTCCCTGCTAAACCACTCATTTTAATCTATTTCTTCTCCAGATCAGTCTCACCGCTGCAGATCTGAGCTGTTCCCAGCACCTAAGCCAAGCTTGTCATACTGCAGAACCGTCTCCTCTGGTTTTCTTGTGTTCCTTGTTCCCCTCCCACTGGCTTACCAACTGGTCTAGAATGACCTTGCCCATTACTCTGTCTTGGTTTTGGACTGACAATTACTGTCTCAAGTGATACTTAAGTTGCTACAAACAAATCGGTTTTGACCTTCTGGGGTTCATGCTTTCCACATTCAGTGAGTGGAGATGGTTTGTTGGATTTTTTCTTCAGACATGGCTCAGCCTGGTGGGAACTCTGCCTGTCCCAAGCCAGTGACACCAGGGCAGTGGGCTTTTCCTGTGCTGCAGAAAAGGGATCTAGCTGTGCTTTTAAAGTGTGATCGGAAGAGAAAATGTTATTTAAGATTCATAAAACAGTGAGGGAAGGTATAACCATTAGAACTTGGAGCAGCAAACAGACCGTTGAAAAAGGGGGCTTGAGCAGAGGAACACATTTTCAGTAATCTGCAGGGAGAGGCTGTGCAAAGCTTTCTGCGTGTTTTGATTCCCATGTGTTTTAGCAAACTGTCCCTGGAGAGGCAGCACATACCATATGGGTAACCTTAAACTCTGCTTTCAAACTGAAAGTCATTTGCATTCAAAAAGTTTGGCCCCAGATTTGCACACTATGCTACAGAGTGGTAAAGTATGAGGGGTGCCAGGTACAAACCGCCCCTCTCTGAACATCCCTCCTTCCTCCCGAGGTAGAGGAAAGCTTTAAGGACTTCTGCTCCCTTGGGCATCTTTGGTCTTGAGGTGGAGCCCCTTCGTTCTCCCTCCTCCCAGCGACGGAGGCCACATCAGGCCTCCTTCCTTCACGCCACAGAGGCAGCTCTAGAGAAGGTATGTCCTGATTAATCAGCAGAGAGAAGCTGCTTTTCTATTTCCTGGCTAGGGCTGACTGGCAGAGGTCAAAGCAGTACCATTAATCAGCCCGTCATGTGATGGATGGCGATACCCACTCCTTTCAGTGATTACTTTTGCATCTCCCTCCTTGTATCAAATCAAAAGCAGCCAAAACATACTGTCAGCCAGTAATTCATTGAGAGCTGCAAGCTAATTCACCCTATTAATAAAGCACACTGGTTGACACGATGAGGATGAGGCCGTGGTAAACAACTGAAGTCTCCTAACGGATGGATGGATGAGACCGGTCTCGCTGGCCGTCTCTCAGCATCTCTCTTCCCAAACCTCGCTTGCCCCTCGCCCCAGGGCTGTGTCCTCCTCCCGAGGGGTTTCCTTCCAGCGCAGCCTCTTCGCCGCTGGAGCCAACCCTCCGTTTCCAGCCTGCTGCTCTGGTGTTTCTCACTGCCCTTGGCAGGGTGGGCGGTGGTACTTCGGTTGGTACGGAAGGGCTGTCAGGAGCCTTCCCAAGCTCTTAAGAAACACAGAAACTGCAGGCGCCGGTGTGCTGCTTCAGCATCTTCTCTTTCTCCTGTGGGATGGGGAAAAAGGGAAAAAAAAGGCTGGTTATGACGTACAGCTGCGGGATGAAAGGAACAAGTGTGGGATCCCCCATTTTTTTTTCATGGCGAATGACATTTATTTCATTACTCCCCTCTTTGGCTGAAGAAGTCCATTGTAAAAACAAACATTAAGGCTTTGAGAACGCCTACCCCCAGCTGCATCGGGGTGCTCGGTGGCACCCTCTTAACACACTGCGCTGGATCTAGGAAGAAATGTCTGCTGTGGCAAGTCTTCTCTGAGGCGTAGCGTTTCTTAGCGTGACTATAAAGAGGAACTTGTGCGAACCGGACGTCTCGGGCTCTCTCCCCACCATCCTGCAACTTGCTGAAGAGGCTCTGTGAAAGTGATCCTTATCTGCAGCCTGGCAACTGTATATAGGTCTTTGTACAGCCCCACAACCCGCTGGCTTGGAGATATTGTAGGAGTCCTTTCCTCTGAGTAAGATATTTACCAGTCCTGAAAAAGTGTTTTCCCCAATGCTACGTTGAATCAATTTTATTGCGTGACAACATTAAGGGGAAAATAGTATGTTTGCTTAAAAAATGTAGATTTTCAAGAATGGAGCAATACTTCAGAAAGACCATCCATTAGCAGTACTCTTTCTTTCCGGTTCACATTTTATCTTAAAACTGTCATTAAAACTGGCAAGAGAATGTGAGGGAGGAGGTCACTGGTAGATAGCTAATATCAAAGTTGACTAGCTTATCTACCTTGAAATGTAGCTTGTAGCTATACTAAAATATTGTACAATGAATGGTTTTTAGTAACCAAAACAGGCTCCTCCCCATCAAATTTCTCTGGCGGAAGAGCAGAAATAGTTGCAAGCTGCTCTGCCAAAATGCTAATTACTCCCTAGGGAATCATCCAGTTATGCACAAACATGTGGCTGTTTACGTCTTCTGCATAAAGCATATAACTTAACTAATGCACTTTTTTTTCTTGCACAGGAGATCTGTATATATCTGAGTTAATATTATGTCAGCTGCACTTCCAGAAGTTGCAGAAGAAGGAAACAAATGAACGTTCGTTACAGGAATGCACAGAAGTCAGCCATGGATTTCAAATTACAAAAAATTCTCATGCCTTCTCGGTATAGCAGCCACATATATCTTTCTGTCTTTTAACAACTTTCAGGTTCTCAGGGGACTGCAATATAAGTCCAACATGGGCTCCCTGCCAGCTCGCAAAACAGGCAGAACGGATGATGAAGTGAAGAGGTGCTCCTCTTTCACTCATCCCTAAAGGTAATTTGAGGGAATGGGAGTTTCTGTGTGGGAGAATATGTGATGCAAGAACAATCTAAAAATATTTCTTTTCGCTTCCATAGCAACTCCCATGCCAGCATCTCTCTGAATTCGTTAATTTATTCTTTCAGCCCACTTTGTGGGCTTTGTCCGGTTTGCAGAGGTGCAAAGTGATGTTTGCAGCTTGTGTTTACAGATGTGGTCTGCAGCCTGGTCTGGCAGAAGAGTACGTCCTCTTCTCTGCTGGCAGCAGCGCTTGCTAGGGGAAGGGGTGATGGCCCTAACCCCACGCACAGAGCCAAAGGACAGCAATTACCCTCTGCAAAGTGCTCTCTCCTTTGTGCTCTGCCTTGTGCTCCCGCTGACCCAAAGACATCAGAAGGAAGGCCCCGGCAGCCCTCGTCCCATGGTACAGTGTTGTAAAAGCAGTCTTGCTCACATTTTCTCTCTCTTCTGTGACGTAGCGGTGCGATTCTGAAACTTATACTTGCAAACGCTCGTTTCAGTAAAGTACCTTTGCTTAGCTCTGTGAGGGAAGGAGAGAGAAAAGGGGTGCAAGGCTGTCTGAATTGATTTCTTTTTTGGTCCTGAAGGAAAATTGTTTGAGCTATTTACGTGGCTCTGCTGAACATTTCCAGGTCAGCTGGATTTGGGGGGGAGAAGGAAATGAAGTACATTTTGCTGTAGAAGTCTGCCTTCCGCCTTGCGGCTGTGAAGAACACGCTTTAGACCCAACAACTCTGCTTTTCAGTGGGGTTTGCAACATGACAACTCAGCAGCATGGTCCAGCGGGTAGGGACTCTGGGAGTCTGCTCCTCCTCACGTCACCGGTTCCTGGCTGTCCTGTCTTTCTGCCTTGTGTCTGATGGCAGCAAGGGTACAGTACATCTCCTTTACAGGTTATAAGCAGAGCCTTGAGTGAAAAGCGTTGTAACAAGAAAGGTTTTATTGCTTTCTAGATTTTTTTTTTTCAGAAAAATTCTATTATTTTAGAGAATGTGTGGGTGTTCCTGGAAATTCAGCGGTGGTTAATACTGCTCTCTCACCCCTATGAGGACACCTGTAAAAGTTCTGTGTTTACAGGTGAGCAGTTTTAAGCGATGTTGGGTGAGCAATTGGTCATGTTAGCACCTTCCATGCTTCTCCGGGATATGGAGGGTGAAAACAGCCCCAGCATGCCCACCCTTCCACAGGCCACGGTGAACAAGTGCCTTAGGCTTGAGACGGATTTGTACGAGGAGCAGTTATCCCCTGGGACGATAACCATGAGGTGAAAACCAGTCGGCTGGCAGTGGTGACGGTGGGAAGGTGCTGCCAGCGAAAGGTCCACCAAAGTCCTTGCAAGAGACAAGGACCCCAGCGGGCTCGCGGGGCTGCCGCAGCCGGGGAACGCGGCCTCGGCCGGGCCCTGAGGGCAGGAGGAACCGCTCGCTATGGCTTGAAGCCCAGACCCAGCACTCTTCCTTTCTAATCCCAACCTTCCGACACCCTCCTGTAGTGCTCTGAGCTTTTCTTTCAGAGTCTTGTCCAAAGTCTTCCAGTTCCTCAATTCAGCAACTTCTCTTAGACCCCAGACTTTTATATCCTCCTCTGTCAAAGAACAGAGATTAAGCTGATGTGGCCAACTGGCTGCTGGACAGTCCTTTCTGTTCCCCTTTTTTAGTCTTTTGTCACCCTTGGACTAGATTACAAAATTCATTTTGATCCTCTTCTACTTTTGACTTCAGCCTTCAGCCAAGAAATTCATTAAAATCAAAAGCCAGCATAGATATATAAGTCAACACCATTTCAAACTGTAATGTCATAAAGTAAAATAACAGCAAACCACTCCGGAAGATGCCATTTTAACTAATTCAAAACAGCTGCTCTGCCATCTAGTGTCATTGAATAATGTATGCTAAAATCTAGCTTCCACCCTAACTGCTGAAACACCTCTACCATGTACTTTTTTTTCTAGTAGGTCTTTAAGGTCTGGCACATGCCTCTATCGGTGGGTGGCAGAGAGAGGGGTATAAGTCAGGAGTGGTCTCCATTCAGAAGCTCTCTCATGACAAAAAGGTGAATATAAGCTGCCCCTTACCTAAAAGGACTGTTCCTACCTGGAAATGTGAGCTGCAAAGCTCGGCACATCTGAAGAACTGCTGACCTTCTCCCAGTGATTCATTAGCTTTGTTGAGGCCACATAACAATTCTTTATTTTAGGCAGGAATGCAACAAACCTGTCAGGAAAATTCAATCAAGTCTACCAGATGTTCATTTTGCCCCAGGTATTTTCTGCTTCATAGTACGAGGTCAGCTCCAGAAGTGAAAGATTGCCTAAATTAGGCCATAGAGGTCTGAATGTCAGTGGTCTTTGCTGGATGAAGGGAACAGACTGGAATTTGTTTGTTTGTTTGTAATTCTCCCTTTGTATGCTTTATTTCCCCCTCAAATGAGCATACATTCATCAAGCTCAGGGAACTGTTTGGGTTTTAAACAAATTAGTAATAAATAATAAGTGATAAATACCTTTGTCTATTTTAATGCCATTTATAGGTAATTAGAAAAAATTTAGAAATCGTTTTTTATTTTCAGGGTCAAACACCATTCTTCCCAGGGGAATCAAATACGCAGAAATTAGTAGTTATTCACGTATTCTGCCTGTTTCTTACCAAACCGAATCTCCTTACTTAGAGGTTGTCCTGATAAATCTTTAGAAATTGACCTAATTTGCCAGAATAACTCCAAATTTGGATCAGTGGTCACAACTTCAATTGATAACAGTTGTTTGGCTCCAGCTAAAGGATTTAAATCTTAAGTATGACTTTACACATCTTCTTCTGAAATGTCACAGCTCTTTGTACTCATAACTAGAAGCTATGCCAGAGCAAACCAATACTGTCAATAGCAGAGCTGAAAGAAAACACACAAAGCACAAGACACTGCATTCCAGAAACAGTACAAATGTGGTTTGGAAAAGCTCAAATTTGAGGCTACTAAAACCATGATATAAATACTGCAGCACAGTAATGGTCTACTTAATTTGGAAGCTGACGAGAAATACTGCCTTAAATCTTCTTCTTTCTCAAGCAAGCCCCCGAGATTGCCAATTTATGGGGACATAAGTGCAATGAGGCAGATCTCAGCTACTGTTACTGAGTTTTTGAATTTCTACCCCAAATAGAGGTTCATCGTAAAATAAGGAGAAAAAACAGAGAAGGAATCTTTTAGGACTGTAGACACTGATTTTATCCTACTATAACATCTCTAAAAGAAACATTCTTACAGCCTGTCTTGCTGGCAGGACCTCTAAATCCACATTTGTTCCCAAAGCACCCTAGTCTGAAGTGCTGTAGAGGACTCTGGAGCCTCCTAAGGTGGCTCTGCTGAACATGCAGAACCTTATGGCATCGTTGGTGACTGAAGAGATCCATGTTTTCCCTTTCCCACCAAAGCTGGCCAAAAGACAGCCAGGTTTTCAGGTGTTAAATGACAGCCAGAGACCAGCAAGCTTGGTACATGGATGTTGTTTACTCTGATGTGCTCTAGTTCTCAAAATCAATAAATGATGCCCCTCTCACCAAAATTAAGTCACGTTTTGTTTTTATCACAATAGTCCCAGCTGTTACAAATAACTGGCACTAATAATCTGTGGTTTAGACTGATTAGCATCCTATATCCCTTCATTTCTAAAATGGAATTTTAATCAGATTGTAATTCCTTGAAACCTCCATGTCAGTGAGTACTTCCCTAACCATTAATCAATTGAATTTTGCCCTCTATTAAGCTGCTTAAATCCACTTCACATTACTGATTGATAACTTCCATTGCCTCCAGCACATCCCTGACATACTGTGTTGGGTTTTTTTTTTAACATCAGGGCCATGACACTATTCTAAAACTAAGAAAAAGAGCAGACGTTTGCATTGCTGCTGTTGTGGCTTTTCAGCTTTCCCATTTTAAATCCCTGTTTTCTTCAGGGATTTGAAAGTGGGTCATAAATTCATTCCAAAGTGAAATCACTTTCATTGGTCTAATCATGCGAGTACTCAATGTCTCTTCTGGGAGGCCAGTTCTTAGTGTGGAAGTAGCTTAGCTCCTTCTGCTCAAACCCCCTGCATTCAGATTTTCCAGCCTCTATGCTCATTTTTCGTCCTTTTGTTTGGCTGGTTGCTTTTGGTGTTACTGTGCTGAAGGACAAATTTATTTTTAATAAGGAATTTGATAAGTTGTGACTCTCCAGTGCAGAAGAATAATGACAGTTGTTTCAGCTAAGAAGGAAAATGAAGTTATTTGACTTGAGGTCAAATGCTTCCTATATTAATACATTGCAAACTGGTTTACTGGAAATGCGAGGAAGCTACATTAGCACCTTGGGTCATGAACAGCTTTAATGATTTGTCAGGACAACAACACATGACCTGAGGGAACAATTCTGCAATCCTTGCCCAAGCCAAGGGGATTTAAGTCTCTGGGACTGGGTTATATATCAACTGGCAATAAATGAAGAAACACAAAACATGCTTCTCAGGGTAGAGGGTTTTGGGGGTTAACTAAGAGTTCATGACGGAGGGCCTGATTCAGCTATGTCCTTTCTTAGATGCCATTTCTTAGATATTTGTTTTCCCTAAAACAAAGTGGGTTCTTTGCATGATAATTTACAGCAGTACACGTGTTGTGCTTCAGTTTTAACCTGGTAACATGTTGCAGCTATGATACACCCATGCATTTAAGTAATTATCGGAAAGGCAGAGCCATGGACAGTAACACCTACAGTCTGGAATTTGGCCACCACAAGAGAGCAGAGGAAGATAAATCCTCAGAGCCCCAAGGTAGCCCAGAAATCACCTTGAAAGAGTAACCTGAGTTCCCCTCAGGTCTTGCTACTGACATAAAAAAGAAAAAAACAAACCCCACAACCCAAGCATTTCCATTATGATTACTACTGCTAAACCTAATTAACTCTCAGTATGTGCCAGACATAGCAGACCTGATTAAAATCTCCTGTTCTGGTGTTAAAAGATAATCCAAGGCCTTTAAGCTTTTATTCAGATGCCTATGATTTCGCTAGAGCACCTGCTGTACAGCATATGCTAATTAGAATTTTTGAATTAAAATGGCCTACATCGCCTGTTTATGGGAGGAAAGAAGGAAGGAAGGACATTTTAGCACTAGCTGACTGCCCATGGCAGCTCCTGAAGGAGCGGAGTTCCACTGCTGTCTGCAAGAGTTTGGGATATTTCTTTCTTAATCACCTCCGTTGGAGATTAACTTCACCTTTGTTTCACTTCTACCTTACTGAAGCTGTGTTCCTTACCTAGCTATGTGTTGTTCAGGCTGCTGGAAAACTGCCGTTTGTGGCTAAAGGTATATTTTGATTCCAGCCGAGAGCAGGTTTTGTTGCTGCAGTGGAGTTCCTCCAAGTTCAGAGCAAATTTTTTTTTAAGAAGTAAGTCCCTCATTTTTTTTTTGAGGCATTCCTCTTTGCACCAGAGCAGACTCAGAGCAACTGTGATGACCTTGGTGGTATGATAGACTGTGGTTTTGACAGGAGAACTAGCAGCACAAGGCGTTGTGGAGTAGGAAGTGACTGTATCCTGAGTCAATCAAAATCTGCAATATAACACATAAGCCGGATTTGATTACAGTTCGTTATCTCAAAGGCTTTAATGTTGGGAAGGAGAAGGGCAGCTTGCTTGCTTTTATTTTGAAGCAGTTCTATAATTTGTGCTAGGTTCCTAGCTTAGTTATTAGAAAAAGACACGCACTTTAGTACTTTGTTGTTTGCTAGAACTCATGAAGTTTCTCCGACTTTGTCTGTAAAGATTTACCTAATGCAGTCCTTTAATAACCGGCACGTGTCCTCGGTTGTTTCAGGGGAAGTCCTTTCCACTTCTATTGACATTGCAGCCTCCTGTGAACCACTGAGTGAGGAGGTGGAGAATCAGGGGTCCCATTTATAGCTTTCTAAGTCAATAGAAATAATCCCAGGGGAATTTTGAAAGAGATCTTTAATTACTTAACACTGACCCTGGAAAATAATCTCCTATCAAAGCTAGCTGTTCAGCAGGACAGTGAGTCACCTGATGCTTTGTTATGCTTTTTAAAGAAGTGACAAAACAACTGCATATATTTGTTATGGTCAAGAATATTTTTTAAGACATTAACTTGAGTTCTGACTTAGAAGTTTGCTATGTCAATTCAGGTGGACAGTTTTTCATAACAGAAAATACCTACACCTGGGTGGTGGAGTTCCTTCAGAAATGCAACACGGTTTTTCTTTAGGCACTGTTAATATTTCAGGTTGACATTGTGTTAGAAAAATGCAGAAATGCATTTTTCTTGTATTTTGGGTTATACTGTCGGAAATGTATTCCAACGGCTACAAGAAGTGTTGGTGCAAACTGCAAAATTTTGTAAAGGAAAATCAAGTTGTACTAAATCTTGACCATAACCCAATAATCCTGAGCTGAAAGAATACTGCAAAAGAGTGAGCTTTCCTCCTGCTGTCACCTCAATCAGTAATACATAAGTATTTGCATATGTGGAAAGCTCGTACAGTTGATAGAGGGATGACAAAGCTAGGTTACAGTATTTTCATTGTTGCCACCATCCAAGGTTCATTAAAAAAAAAAAAGTATCTTTTCCTGGTTTTTTATTTGCTTCATAGATTTTGACCCTTTGTCATTTGCATCTCCCGATTTTTTTTTGCAACTGTGAAAGACAAACAACATAAAAAGAGAAGTGTTACAAATTTTGTATAGCTATTAATTAAAGCAGGTTTTAATTTCCTTTCTGGCTTCATGTTGTAAAATCATTGTTACAACTGAATCCCTTCTTCAGAGGCTCAAAAAACCTCCAGAAGATTTATGGGATAACCTTTCTTTTAATCACTACTTTTTGCTTATGTGTTTACCTTTCTCTCTGTCCATTGCTCGCTCTGTGCATATTTGCCTTTAGTTCTGTTGCTTCCTTTTCTGTGTTTGCCATTCTCCATCCTTCCTATTTTGTCAGTGTTTGCCTTTCTCATGCATGTTTTTAACGTACCTTTGCTTTTCTTAAAGCTTTCTGTGTGCTCATATTCTCTGAAGGTGCAGGGTTATGTTTGGCAATCAGTAACTCGGTGCCTGACTCACCGATCACACTGAATTAATGCTGCATCTCTGCTATCCTCCCGTCTCCTTTCTCAGCCTGCTTCTTTCTGGCACTCCGAGGATTTGTTGAACTACTGTGTCAGTGTAGGAAAAGAGCATAAGCTTACTCTGAGATAGTTTCTTTGCCCGCTGTGGTCTAGTTTGCTCCTTCTTGGACTTGCACAGTTTGTTGCCTTGCCAGAAGCTGTAATATCCTCCCTGCTTTGTCTGCAAACGAGCCCATACATTTTTGGTGAAGCCCTGTCCTTTTACTCCACTCTAGCGAGCCAAAGGGAATGTGTTGATCATGACTCTGCTTCAGGATGCTCGTGTTGTGCTAACGGCACAGGACCGGCACAGACTATTCCCTTAATATGTGGTACGTGACCACATACTTTTACGGTGATCCAGCATCTAAGCCTTGTTACTACGATTTTCCTTACCATTTTGTGCAGCTCAGTACCTCATGCAAGTATTATTTACGAAGCTAAGATTTTTACCCATGCATTTATTGATTTTATGTAAGGTCTCCTCAGAATAAAACTTGGACATTCAGCTGATATTAGTAGGAAAGATGTGATGTCATGCTATCGTGTCTGGGAGGCTGTGGCGTAGGGTAAAACGAGCTGAACAGCCTTGTCCAATTCCCATTGATAACGTCATTCACCAGTACTGCCTCTAACACCTGCAGGAAGTGAATGGACATGTAACTGAGCTGTCATCTTGAACCAGAGGATGAAAAGAGACATAAGTGCACATCTTCACGCTTTGAAAAAATAAGTGGTGCGATCTCTCCTTGAAAAGAGTGTTAATTTCTTTTTCCCCATTTCTAAAGCAAAACTTCAAGTCTAAAAAGGAACAACACAAAATACTTATGACTCTGGAAATCCTTTCGTAAAAGGAAGATTCCATTTAAAGGCTTTCCATCTAAAACCCAGAATTATTTTCGGAAGGTAATGGATACATGGTGATGGAATAAAAAGTGAAGGTCATTGATTGAATGACCTCAAGTCAGTGAGCGTTCCTCTTCACAGGACTACAAGAACAGCAACACTGAAGGTAACAAGTTTACAACTGGTATAGAGATACAGCAGAAAAAAAATTAACCTGTGAAACTTCAATCCACTGGGGATTTAAACAAGAATAAGTTGAGAATGGCCAGTATAACCTGAGGTACCCCAGCTTAAAAAAAAAAAAGGCTTTCAGGGAACATGGTCAATACAAATTTAGAGATAAATTGAAAACATCGTCCTCATGTCAGAATTACGAGACGTGCCTAAATGCTTGGTGTTATATATCTGTTGGTTTTGCACTCACCTCTGAGACCTTTAGTGCTGATTACTGTTGGATAGGCTGTCAGACTTGACGTACCACATCTGAGGTAACTGGGAAATCGCTGTGTTGGTGGGACAGTGTGGAAAAACTCCGGGCTTACCTGGACCAGAGAAGGGTGGGACGCAGTGTCCCGTTAGGTCCTTACTCCCAAGTAGGTCTGCATCCGTCTGTGGTTGAATGTGGAGTTCATGGGGAACTGTCAGCTCGACATCTTTCACAAGTGCTAATTTCATCCCACATCATTAACTTTTTTCTTTTAAAATCTTGTTCTTTGCGCTGACATTAACACTTATTAGTTGGTGGAACATAAAAGGCTCTTTATGAAAGTGGCTCATACAAAAGTATTCTCTAATAAAGAAGAACGTGTCTAGACTTAGTACTGTAGATAATTCTTGCTAGGATAAAAGTAATTTCTATGTTAAAGGAAAAGTATTTTTAATAGAACTGTCTTTAAAAAAAGGAATGTTTTCTTCAGTAATGTTTTGTGATGGCTGAACTTTGCACACTTTTTGCAACCCCAGATAAAAACCCACACCTCTCACTTGCATTCCTATTAATCAGCGGTCCTGACAAGAGTCCTTACTGTTGCCACCACATATTCTTCTAAAAAAATGCCAGTGGGAGAGCAGTACAGAAACTATGACAAGTCAGCAGAAGCCGCAGTCTGTAAGAGCTGAGGTCTTTTACATATGAACAGACAACAAGAAGATTTGAAAGGATGTCAAGTGTGAGACTTTGGCACGAGGGTGTAATGCATCATCGTTTCCAATCTTGCAAGCCTTAGTGGTTGTGAAAATTAAGAACCGCTGTTAACAGCTAATTATAGCCACACATGAAGTTCCCGCTTCGGCTTCAGGCCTAAAGAGGGTCCTATGAGCATGAAATATTGCTCATTTTTTCCAGTTCTGAGAGTTGCTCTATAAAAGACATTGCCTCTCCCTGCAAACCTTGCCTCTTTCGTAACGGCCAGGGAAGCCCTACTGCAGCGGCACCGCTGGCCCAGGCTCCTGCCTGCAGTCCCTCTTCAGGCACCAGCTCACTGTCGGAGTGTCCAGTATCCCAAACTTGATGCCGCACATGCCCTCTTCTAAATTGCCCACAGTCACTTCCAGAAAATATTTTGGGAGGCTGCCAGTTGCCAAAAGATGCCGGGGATCCAGGATAACAGCGCAAGAGGGACGTCCCGGGATGTCTGTTGAATTCGCAGAGCAGCTGGAGGGACCGGGGCTCACTTCTTCTCGGGACCGACAACACGAGCAGACCCGCAGCCCTGCCTGTTTGGGCTAGCTAATCTTTGACAGAGTGGCAATGTAATTTCAGGTTCCAGGTGTTCACCCCGTATTGCAGGCATGAGTAAATGCTTCCAAAGGACTTTAATAGGCAAATTTGACTGCTGAGTGCTGTAATCAATTTACAGTACCAAGTACAGCTTCCCTTCTCTCCCTCCCTAGCCAGTCTTCCTGGCTCCTGGAAGTCCCAGACAAATGGTCAGTGTTTGCACGGGAAATTCAGGTTTCTGCTGCTTGGCCAGGCAATTTGTGAAGTTCACATGCAATGGATCCTGGAAAACCTCGGTGTATCAGGTGTTGCACAGTCCACACTCGTGGTTTCCCTGTACAATACCAAGAATGGATGTAATGGTCCAGTGAGCACTGAGTTTTGTTGGAGAAGCTGAGAAGCATCACCTGAGGTCTACCTACCCAGGGAGCTACCTGGGTTGGATAGGCAAGGAAGAGAGTGGGAAATGCGGTATCCAGCACAGTAGAAAGGAAAGAAGACTAGGAGTGTGAGTGAGGGCTGCAAGGCAGGAAACAAAAAAAAAAAACAAACCAAAAAAAGTCCTGCAAAGGAGGTAGATAACCAACTTTTTCTATAGAGAGAGGATGTAATTCTGGAGCGTTTGGCCGAGTACCATCTCTCAGACCTGCCAGTGCTGGAGGGAGAATGTTTAAAGCAGGCCTGGGGTTTGGAGACTTTCCATCTGCAGACTGACATGCATGGCTGTGCACGGGAGGGCCGGGGCAAGAGCGAAGAGTTGGGCACTTGTAGGGCTGGAGGAATGATTTTTAAAACCGTTCACCTTGTCAAATGCAATATTTTAAGACTCTTCCTCCAAATGCCTTGTTACCTCCAAAATATCACCCAGGAAAGTTTCCCTCTAATGAGGGAGAGAGTTGCAGCAAGTCTCTCTGCTCACAGAAGGGGCTCGGTGGTTCAGACAGGCGGCAATGATCAATGAGCAAAGCAGCGTCTAGCATGTCACGAACGGAACAAAAAGGTTGGGGACATCTGAATGAGGGAGCTCAGCCGCCACCATCAGCCTCGCCTCTGGGTCTCGTTCTGAAAATTGCAGGGAAGCTGTGCTCTTCCTCCCTCGAGATTTGCATAGGCCATTTACCGCATCAAGGCTTCCTTCTGACATTTCTGATGGAAACAGCTAGAAGAAAGAGGGAAATCAGACAGCGGAGCGTCTCTGCGCACTGTGCTGTTGCCAAGCAGATTATGTGCTGTAATCCGTAAGCACTGAACTGTGTTTGAATTATGAGGAGCCTCTCCCTTGCTTTTGTTTTAGCCCCCTGGGAGAGGCGATGTTTCCGGACTGCTAATGTCACAGCATGACCTGTTAATAACCTGCCAGAGCCTTCCTCCACTCCACCGCCTCCTGCTCCCCCAGGAGCCGGCAGCTGCCGTCACATGGATCGAATGCCTGCCTTGTATGCGGTTCATTGAGAAAAAACTCAAGCATGTGGCCTGAGGTTCCCCTGATGACTGTCTGGGGATGATGATTTCTACCATCTGTTCTGGCTGCCTGCGGCTGCCGGAAACACCGAGGTGTATGTTGCTTCTGGCCATACGTGGGATTCCTAATGAAACCTCAGCTGCCGTCCAACTGTCTGCGAATATCAGATGGGTTTGAATTATCTTTCCGCCAAGAGGGGAGGGAGAAGCACTTTGTTTAACTCTTTAATCTGATCCACTACGCGGCACGTGCATAATCACAGGGTACAAAGCGGCTGAATTATTAGCATCTGCATCACGGTGGCAGCTGTAGCGTTTGCACGTGTGCCGGGTCTGTCCCGTTCGAGATGCCCAGGCTGGTTGTTTCCAGGCTAAATATACAGCCTCAAGTCAAATTCATCTTACTGTAGCTCACTTGGAAGCCCTATAATTATACCAGAGATTTATTTGATCCCTTTGCTTCTGATTTGTGTTAAAGGCACGTTTCAGCCTTATAAATTGTATATCGGTATACGACAAAAGGCCGCTTATCGAGTGGTTTGAATGCAGCTGAGGAATTGCAGCAGTTTCAAAGCTATTTATTGAGATGGAGGAAGTCACAGTAAATGGATATTAATTTTGGTATATGAAAGAGACTTTCGTGCAAAAAACCTTGATAACAAATAAATAGCAATTGCTTGTCTTTCAGGATTTGACATCCTGCCTGTTGTTTTCCCTGTGATCTATCATTTAGAAACCTTTTCTTGCCGTTTGCTGAATATCGGATTTCAGTGGATGTTAGAGGCACTACATCACCTAGAGGACCAGGTCTCAGTAGAAAGGATTTGACATTCTTGTTAGAATTACCTAGACTTCATCCATTGATATTCACACTGGTTTCTCCATTGATATTTATACTATTTTCTCTGAATGAATAGATGCTCTCAGTAAGAAATGCACTGAATTTTACGTGGTCAGAAAAACTGTTTACATAGTCAGTGCTGGAGCAGTGAAGTTATCAGTCACTGAATGGATCAGGAGCAACTGCTTACATTTCTTGCAGTCATTGTTCAGGCAGGGAAATGCAGAATATAAGACTCCTAAGTGACCTCAAAGGAAAAAAAGAAAAGGAAAAGGAAGTAGTTACCCAGCAGTAGGCAGCAGTGATAGCCTTGGGTTGTTAAATGGTAAGGGGAGAGTATCAGTACATGGTACTGGCTGTTTCGCATTTTCAGATTCAAGTTAAACACCTCTGTAGCATGATCTCTCATCCGCTTATTTTTAGAGGCTGTTTTTCTACTAATATTGTGGCTGCTAATCCAAGAATGCAAAACCACTTCTTAGCAGTGGCTTGCTGAGGGCCATTTGCTTATTTTTGCGTTCGGAGCTTATTTTGTTCTGCTATGAGACATAACTGCAACCTGCAAATGCATTCAGCAGCCAGTGCATAGGCATGGGGGTGGGAGGCAGGGTTCCCACCGCTGCTGGCGTTCCTTCCTCTTGTCAACTGACTCGCGCAGAGATGTGCACATACCTCTTACATATCCACACTGTCCGAAATCGATATCGGGGTAGAAGGCTTGAAAGCAGATATTACCAGAAAATTCAATAAAGCTTAGAAAAATATTTCTCTCCCTCATTTTCTACTTTATTGATCTTTTTTTTTTTAAAAAGGACACTCAAAGCCACAGGAACTATATATGGAAACATTTCACACATTTATCTCCTCCAACCTGGAATGACCCAGTAACTACCTCTGCCTTCATCTTTAAAGCGGTTTTCCCTTTAGCAATGAATCCAAGACTACTAGCTTTTAGCAAACATGAGCAGGTTAAGCAGGGCAAGCAAATACACAACAGGTGGTTTGTCTATAATGTAAAGCTTCTCTAGAGACATTTCTCTTTTTGTGGTCTGGATATAGGAAAATTTAACTGTACTAGCAGTGGCTGGCTGGCCAAAAAAAGAAAAAAGAAAAAAAAACAAACCAAAACAAAAATCCACAGAAAAAAACGACCTTAATTTTTAAAATAGTTAGTTTTCGGCCTAGAGCTTTTTAAGGAAATTCTGGTATTTCTTTCTTCTCTCTGCGTAGATCTCTGCATCAGAGAGATTTGACAGATGGAGACAGCTTGTAACAATGTACTTGAAGCTCTGAAAGACTAAAATGAGTAATCAAAACCATTCCAAAAATGACTTTTTCATGAATCTGTCTAAAAATATATGTCACAGAGAATTTCTTTCCCCTCCTTTCGACTCCTCTTTTTTGTTTGAAGTAAGGTGGGTATTTATACTTAGCTGTATCTCATTATGTGTGATTTCCCTTCTCTGTTAGTCACATCACATCTTGGCTTGCAGTCACAAGTGACGTAAGATGTTGCAAAATGTCACTAATAAATATGTTAAGAGACTGTGAACTAGAAATAAAACATGGAGATCCCAAAGTGAATCTCATCATCAAGTTCTTCTGCCATAGTCCACTTTTGATGAAATTTAGATTATGATGAAACATCTGAAAGAACTATTCTGAAATGGAAAAATATACCCTGCAATTTTCAGGCCTCAAACGATGACTGTAATCATGCTCGAAGGGACAGAACACGAATGCTTCCCTCCTTCTGTCACTTGAAATATTTCCTTTAGGCTTAGAGGGCTATTAGAGGGATTTGAGTGTACATACCTGTGGGAACATTTGGCCTGAGGGGATTCTTTCTTGATTGCTATTGAGAGTTGACTGTTGCACTGAATTCCCCGTCATCTGTGCCACAAACCCTAACGGGATTAGAGGGAATGCTGAGGAGAACCTCACAAATGATGGAGGAAGAAATGGCTGCCAGTGCAATTTTGTTGCTAGCACAACAGAAGAAAGTCTGCATTTCCAAATACATCCATATATATCCCCTGTCCCAGGTCACGAACATCCAGCCCGAGGTACCACAAGGGTCTGGCTTACACAGGTGCTGAGCACTTACCTTTTCGGTTGTAGTGTTGATAGTTTGCAGTTCTGAAAAAGAAATCTATGATTTCTCAGCCCAGACATCCATTTATGGATGCGTGCATTAAGAGTAGCTGGATGGCTGGTTTTTAGTATAACTGGTCTGGATTTAGGTGTGATTATAAGTGGAGTGTTAGCTATCTATAAATGAAGGAAATTTCAGTGCTGAGGGGCTCTTTTGAAAAAAGCCCTAGGAGTATCTGGGTTACCCATATAATTCAGACCACAAAGAGAATCCTAAACTTTTAGAGCCCTCCTAAGCAGTCTTGTCATATAGAGAGGAGGATTAAATTTTACATGGAGAAAACGAACAACAGTAACTTCTCTAATAAAGGAAACAGATGGTGGAGTACTTTCCTACAGAAAATATGCGGGTGCCATCACTCAAGATGTTAATAAAACTGACTGAAACACTGGAAATATACAGGTAAGACTAAGTCTACGCCAAAATAAGGTTCTAGTGTGACTCTCCATCTCTAACAACGATGGTGACATTCCTTTGCAGTGGCAAACTCAGAGTGAGCAAAGAATCGTTAGCGCTAAGTCAGGGAGTCGTTTGCCAAATAAGTGTCCCATCTTCAATTAGAGCAACCTTCTGACTGCTCTAGCTTGTCCTGCCTGTCTGCTGTTTCAAGGAATTGATACAGCAGCTGGCAGCCAGCAAGGTTTCTTATGACAGCAAATGCATACACAAATAGTAGAAGGCAGAAGCTGCTGCGGTTCCTAGAAGAAAATTTTAAATAACCTCACAAGGTCTTAGGCGAATCATTTGGACTGGCCAGCAAACAGATAAAGCCCAGACGTTTGCAAGCGCAAAACATGTGAGCCTTACAAAGGTAAAATGACTACATAAAATGGTATTCATTGAAGAGGCTGTAGTTACCATGCTAGAGACTTTTTGTGTTTTGCTCTGGGCATGCCACTGAATTTCAGTTACGGAAGGTAACATTATTTAGGTGTAATAACAGCTATGAATGTAAGTAAACTCCTTAATGTTCTAGATAAATTTGGATCTAATTTTGAAATATTTATAATGAACTAAAAAAAAAAAGCATTTTACGAATACATTATTAAGTATTTGGTTTTGACTGAGTTTTTGCATAACATTAAATGGAATGTGTAACTTCAGTGGGTTTTGCTTTCTGAAGCAAACGAGCAGGTATTGAAAGGGCCAGTAGATAATGACATAAACCTATCATTTTGTCAGTTCTTTCAGTTAAATCACATCCCAAATCCTTATGGTACACAGCTGTGAACTAGTGAAAATTTCAGCAAAGGCGAGCCAAAGTCTGGTTCTGGAGAACTGGTGTGATTGCTTGGTAGCCTTGATCCCTGCTAGGCAATTGATACAGAGCAGTCTTCCATCATCTTTTAATCCAGTGTTCAGGCCAAATTCTGAAACACTTGTAAGACTTAAGTCCTCAAATACCCACGAAGTGGTCGTGGTTTAACCCCAGCTGGCAACTCAGCCCCACGCAGCCGCTCACTCACTCCCCCCACAGAGGGATGGGGGAGAGAATCGGA
>JANXJC010000064.1:10837965-10895195 GCA_027564655.1 Leptodon cayanensis | reverse complement strand
TGGGGGGAGAAGAGAAAAGGCCTTGACGCTGTGTGAGCACTGCTCGGCACTACCGAAAACAGCCCTGCGTTATCAGCGCTGCTGCCAGCACAGAGCCAAACACAGCCCCATACCAGCTACCGTGGAGAAAATTAACTCCACCCCAGCCAAAACCAGCACAGTCAATGGGACTACTGTAGGAATAAGAGACTTTTCATTAAGGTAGTCAAGTGTGTGAGACTCTGGCCCTTTGCTAGTATGCCGTTTTTCCTTTGTTGCTTGCATGTTTCTATTGTCCTTGTATTGTGTACTCTAGGGGACAGGCAGGGATTCTCATCCTGTGTGTTCATGCACAGTGTTTTGCAGGGAAACTGCTGCACTAAAAAAAAAATACTGTCAATAACAAGAAGGATAATAAATGATGTAATATCAGGAATGACCATAAGAATACCCTTAGTATGAAAATTTTTGTGATAGAGACTAGTTTTGCTAGCAACTAAGAACAGAGTATTGTTTTGCAACTTATGTGCCTTTTGTGTTTCTAGGAACAGAAAAAAATTATTTCAGAAAGTTTCACAGCTGAGGAGAAAGAAATGACATCACAAAAAGCTGGATCACTTTCTCCCACCAGGTTCTCCTCAGAGACACTTGCCCATTAAGGGAAAGCACACAGTTTCAATTTCAGTGGATGCAGTTCTTATTTATTCTGGGTAAAGGTGATAGGGTGACTCACTGCTCTGCTAATGAAAGCCTGGTGTTTTGCCTTTAAAAAAATACATTCTGGATTCATTCAAGCAAAACAGATTTTACTTCTTGCCTTTGTTCTGCTGTTTTAAGGGTAGGATTAGAGGACAATGCTACTAGGTAGAATTAAAGAGACATGTTTGTCCCTGCACAAGCGTAAAACGAAAGCACACAATTAAAAACCCGGTGAACTAGAAAGGAAGGTGTACAGTGAGTAACAGCAGGTGTACAGGTCTGCGTGTCTCGAACAAGGCGTAACGCGATGGCAATCTCAGCCTGCCCGCGGACCGTGAATAAGAACACGAGACAAAGGAAGAAAACGGGGCCACATCCTCCCTTAGCGTAAAATGTCATAGCTTTGCTGAAGTAAATGGGACTCCGCTTAATCACCTTAGGTAAGGGTTTAATCTTCTCGGCGTTCTCCCCAGCTGGACCCTCGCCAGGCTGCCACGTAGGCATCAGGCCACCCCACCTGCATGGTCTTCAGCTTTCCCCTGCTGAGGTCAGCAGCAGCGTTGCTCCTTTCTGTAACCTGGATCCGGGGATGTGCCTTCATGGGAGGAAAGCTCTGCTGCCCTACGGTCCCACCAGCAGCGACATCTGCCCTGGGGCTCAGGCTCAGGCGTACCTTTCCCGGAGCCACTGCTCGAGTGGAGACGCAGAGTCTGTGGTCTCGCTTCTCAGGGGTGTGCGAGTGGGTACAGACACAAACGCACACTCATTTTACATGAGATTAAGCAGTATGTTAGTTTTTATTTTAATAACATGGAAAACATGCAGATCTGGGGGGAAAAAAAAAAGGTGCTAAATCCCAGATGCATTTTTTCTTCTGTTTTCTGTTCGCAGAAATTTTGTTTGGGTTTTGAGTCTCTGTGTCCGAGTTCCTTAGCTTTCCACCAAGTCCTGGAGCATCTCTCCCTCTCTGCTGCCTAGTGTCCTGTTTGTCCATTTCTGATAGCCAAACTGAACACAATCCTCCAGCTGCTGTGAAAGTATGCTCTTCGCTCTCCCCCCAGCTGCCTACTGAGCAACTCTGTGACGTTTCTTGATCTGTACCACCTCTGTGCTCTTAAATAATGCAATTACCTAGGATTTTCTACTTTCACATTCAGCAGTAGAGAAAGCCCTATTTTTTTCCAGCTTTAGCTAAGCGATTGCTCAGTGCATTTTCACCTGAAAAGATGGCCTTTTAAGTTTGACTATGGATTGCAGCTTTTGTCACTAAATGCGTCTATAGAAATTATATTCTATAATACTGGTACTTCCATATTAATAATTTAATATTTTCTATATTTTTCATGAGCTTTATCTAGTTGCCACCCCACAATCACAAGTTGATTCCCTTGTTAAGTCCTAGGGGTGTTTTTATTGTTTAATGAGTCTAAAGATAACTTTTTAAGGTAGGTACAGATTATATTTTTCTGAAAGTTATAAAGCAAAGGACAGCCTGAAATCAGACTCGGAACCTGAACCTACTGACTGCTTTGGAAAACTTGTTTCCTAAATACTTTACATCTTAGGCTGCAGCAAAATGAAGGAGACAGTTCTTGCTATAATCTGTTCGAAGAGAGGGAATTAATGGACATCTTATTTCTAACTTCATTATAATAAAATGGAGAAGATGAGATAATTGCCAAAGCCAAACCTTTTAAAGAGAAATCCTGGACCGCTAAAGGCAATTACATGATTTCCAGCACTTTGAATGGTGCTAACATATCATTTCACTAGTTCAATGGGGTAAGTGATGCAAAACAGGCCCTTTTTCATATACACTGGTCTTCTTGGTCAAGTGGCAAAATATAAAAGATAAGGACAGGTGGGTTCAACACTTGATATAAAGCTTGGATGTCCATTATCGTTTGAGGTAGGGAAGGTATATCATGTGTCTGTGAGAACAGGCAGAGGAAGGGTAAGCAATAATGTGAAGTGTAGACTTAAACCCAGTGCAACTGGAACAGTACTTGAGAGTAATGATCTGCCATGCTGTTGTGACATTTTGCCAGCTGTAAAGTAAAATAAGGGCTGCACTGCAATAAAATGGGATTTTAGTATTAACTCCAGAAGGGTTAAGTTTTAATATTCTTGAATGTCCTAAGAGCACTTTTCTGTTCCACATTAGCTGAAGGAGGGGAAGAAAGTTCTACCTTGTTCTAAGTGTCCAATGCACTCTGCTGTCATGCCTGGAGGGATCTTTTGGTTTTTACCTGCATTCTGCTTTTATATTCGAACATACAGTAGCATTCCTCAGATTCTGAGGGATGTGCTCTCATTTGTTGCAGTACAAAATACAAAATAAAATAAGATCTACAGAAGAAAATCTGCTGTTAGCTGGTTAGTCCCCCTGGGCATGTTTGCTTCTTATATCCACAGTCAGTTTGCTTGAGATTGAGAAGTAGAGACCAGACTTGCCCTTGTTCCGCAAAAAAGCTCCCGTACAGTTTGGCAACTGCACTTTGCAGAGTCATTTCCTGTGAGTCAGTAAAAGCTCTCAAAGAGAAGGAATAGTTTTGCTAAATTGGATAAGTAATACCTGCTTTTATGATTTCCAGTCTTAGGGGAGTCATTTTTCTCTATCTAAATTTCCACAGTATTCTAATAAAAAAGACACTGGATGCTGTTTACCCCTATTCTCCCTAGATTTCCAACAGCTTTTCCTATTCAACAGAGTTTTTCAGGAAAGTTTTGTTACATCCCTCTCCCTGCACATACCGTTCCAGTGCCAGGTGGGTAAACTTGAGGTTCAGCTCCATGCCCTTGTTCACGCTGTCTCCTAGTTTGCAAATGTAACACAGAGAAGTGGGCACTGGAGAAACAGCACAACAAATGCAACTAATTAGAAGAAACAATGTCAAAGGCTTCGACGGTTAAATTGCACTAAAATATTCATTGTTAATTGTGTATTCTTTCAATGTTCCAGCTTACAGGATTCTGAAATCGCCTATTAACGCCCCAGGAAGTACCAGGCAAGAAATGTCTGTTCCAGCTGCCCAACAGCACCAGCTAATGTGCTCAGACCCATTTTCAGGGGTGAGGAAGCAGGTTGTTTGCTCTATTCATTCTGTGCCAGGGTTGCCAGGATGTTGAACAAGGTTGTATTTACACAAGGAGTTCTTTGCTGATACGAGGGTACTGGTGTACTCTTACTGGCAAAAGGCTTCTCATGCAATCGCAGGCTGCAATAGCAGAACTGTGGAAAGCCACCCCTCGCAAGTGAGACAACGATGGGCGTAAAACAGCTCTTTTTTCTGGCTTAACCCTTTTTGAATTAGAGAGTTCTGATAGCGCAGCTGTGTTGGGGCAGAGGCGCAAGGAGCTGAAAGCCGTAAAATACTCCTTTCATATTACTGTGCACAGCGTGTCCGTTTCTGAGTAAATGCATGTGTGAGGGAAAAGGGTGGAAAAGTGGGAACAGAGAGAGCCGTAAAAGTTGTCCTCTAGTTCTTGGAGATCTGTTATTCACTTCAAGTAGACAACTGCCAACCTCTACTTTGCATTGAGATGGAATTGCATCATGCCGTGGAATAATCTAGGAGGGAAAGATCAGGAAGGAGAAGTGAAACATTGATACCCCAAATTTTAACATAAGCATAAGAACAAATGGGTACAAATTAGACACAAACAAATTTAGTCTGGAAAACAGAAGAAAATTCCTAACCATTAGAGGACTAACATCTTGTAATGGTTTCCCAGTTGAGAAATGGTAGGGGCAAGAAATGGTAACTAGTGAGGGACTGACAGTAGGATACTGGTCACCAATGCACTTGATGACCTAGGAGGACCCTTTCAGCCTTATGTTCCAAAAACCACTTTAGGAGTTACAACAGAAGATAGCAAAAATTGTACATTTGTAAGACAACAGTACTGTTTCCCTGATGTCAAATAGAAAGGAGTCTCAGCTCCAAAAAATGTCTAGGTGAACAACGCTACTCTGCGTTGTTACTCCTGGCTCAAAGAGCCCCTGATGGTGTGTAAGACCGATGCAAGAAGTTAGCTTGAAATTAAGTGGATAAAGTTATTTTTTAATGGGAAGCCCGTGGCAGTTTGCAGAAAGCTGGAGAGGGAGCAGTATCCAACCGCTCTCCTCTGTC
The DNA here is from genome assembly GCA_027564655.1 of Leptodon cayanensis. Lineage (NCBI taxonomy): Eukaryota > Metazoa > Chordata > Aves > Accipitriformes > Accipitridae > Leptodon > Leptodon cayanensis. The sequence goes on along the minus strand of JANXJC010000064.1, from coordinate 10,890,384 downwards.
CACATCAAGTCCCTTTGTGGGGTACATCCACTGATGGACTTCTCAGGAAGAAGAAATGAAAGCAACTGTAAGATATATAGATATAGAGGTTCTTCCTTGTCCCCACTGGAGTGGCTGTAGTTCTTGTATCCCAAGCAACGGTTCTTCCTGAGCTGGATGTAAGCTCCAGTTACTAATGAAGAAGGAGACTTTCATAGGGAAAATTACACACATGCTACCAGTGGTGTGAATCACCTTAATTATGTGCCAATTCAAATGCCATAATTGTACCTTATGTAGTGGAAATGCCACCATCTGGTGGTTGCATCGCTGCCCAAAGGCATACCGGCGGGGGTGGTATTGGGGATTGAGCTGCCTCTGCTCAGCGAGGAAATCCTGGGTGAGATTTAGAGATTAAGGCTCCTTGGAAATCATTTCTCCTGGACAGCGTTTCGCTTTACAGACGTGCCAGACAGGCCCACCAAGGCAAAGTGGGAAACACCAGAATGAATGTCATTTTTGTTATGATGTGATTTTATTACCGAGAAGCTTGTGATCTTCAAACACTTCTAAGGCGAGCTTTGGTTTTTGGTTGCTTTTTTGGGGAGGGATTGGTAGGACAGAGTCACAAGGTGACTTCTCTGAGAAACGCATAGAGACCATCTGCACAATTCTTGAACATGCAGCCTCTCCCTCCTCCTGCTTAAATGCTTCCTATGGGATTGTGAAAGAGAAGGTCTGACACCGGCAGAAGCTTATTGTATCCCTACAAGACACTCTAGGGAATCTTACTTTCTCTTGTATTTTCTTTTTTTTGCTGTCATTGTCACTTGTTTCCAGAGAGGCTTTTGTTAGGGTGTAGTTCTATATACATCCTTCCGAGGTAGCTCAATGAGTTTTGTTATGATTGTCACCATGTTCTAGGCTGTGTAAAAATATTTTTGAAATTTAAAAAAAAAAAAAGAATTATTTTATTCCTGCATATCAGGAGGGCAGCAGAGGAACAGAGATGATCTCAGTAAAGACACTTCAGATTTACCCTAGGACAGAAGAAAGCACAATAAGTCTTTATGTTTAGCTGAAGAAAGAAATGAGTGATAAACTTGGAGCAAGCCAGAGGCTTTCATGCCTTTTGACTGAAGAATTTTGAGTTTACGTCAGTTTTGGAAACCAGATTTGTGGTTAGGCTGCTGACATGTTTTGTGCTGTAGTTGAGGCCTGAAGTTCACAGCAGAAAGGATTCGCGCTCTACAACAAGTCCCTACTCTGTGTGGCACAAGAGAGCTGCAGAGCAGGGTATTCTGCATAACTTGTGGAAAATTTAAATGAAGCTTTGATGCAACACAGCAATATGTTATGAGCAGCAGCTTGTCTAAGTGACCTGCAGAAAGTCAAGCTTTTTTTTTCTTCTTCTAACCACTTTTTATTAATTTCAATTACATTTATAGCTCATGAATACAGGGGCTGCTTCTCTTCACAGACTTGTATGGTGCTTATTCCAAGGGACCTCAGTCTCTGATGGGATCCCTTGGCAGTATTACCACGTAAAACAGGTGCTCTTATCATGCACAAACTGCTTTGACAGCTACAGCAGCCGGTTCTTGGCTCTCCTCTTTCCTGAGTAGTTCTCTGATGGAGATAGGGGAATGCGGGTAGGAAATACATCCATGTGCATTAAATCCCATGAAGCAAAATAGCTAAGGTAGGTGGATGGCAGGCTCTAGAAGTTCAGGGGAGCGCTGGGGACACCATGGGTGCACACAAGATGCCCCGTCCATTCATATGACACATCCAGTCAACAAACTTGGCCATCCAGCTGTAAACAAGCATTGAAAATTGTGCAAATTAAAAGGGAGAGCAATTAATACAGAATTTGCTATTGAAATCCTCCTGCTTTTACTCAGCCTATGTGAAACGCAGTTGTTAATGCATGTCAGATTTTTTCAACTGGCCACTCTCAGCTGCTTCCAGCACCTCAGATCTCCCTGTTCCCCAGTCAGCTGTGTATGTTATAGCCAGCGAGAAAGGCTGGAGCTATGTGACTGAAATACGGCAAAGAGCTTTGCAATTGATTTTTCCTCTCCATTGTTAGGAAACATCAGACTGCTTAAAAGATCACACTGGGAGTTGTAACCTTCTTCCCCACCGGCTCTTTGTGAGTTGTTGATTAAATGCACTAGCCTGTGCTTTTGCAACGTCTTAAAACAAGGAACGACAGGAAAATATTTTGTCAACGGCTAACCTTCTCATTCCAGGCATTTTTAACCTTGCACTGGTACCGATTTCAGCTGCAAGAGGTTCTCGGAGTCCCTGAGCTTCCCCTGGGCAGTATTCATTGCCCGCCGATGCCAACGGCGAGCCCGTGCCCTGCCCCGTGGTGCCCAGCTCCTCCCAGCAAAGCCAGCGTGCACCCGCTAGCACGGGGCGTCACCAGCCAGTGACACCCGCTAGCAAACCAAGGGAGAAAAAACACTCAGAAAGCAGGTATCTTAACTTGCTATGTGCAAGGCCATCTGGCAGCTACCTGGCAGCTAAATGTTTACTGGCTAGCAGGTGTGCCTTGTTGAAGACTTAATTTGCTATCACTATTATTAGTTACTGGTTACTGAGTGCCAGCAATCTGTTCCCTGCCATACAGTAGGAGACACAGCTTTGTCGTCTTCAGACAGCTCTCATGAAACTGTAATGAGGGAAGATAAGTAATAAACAATCATCAACTACCCGGTTCGGGTTAACTCTTACAGAAATAGATTTCCTCCCCTGCTTTCCCACTAGGTTTTTGTCTTTCAGTAGATTCCCTTAAAAATGCACCAAAACCAGGAAAAAAAAATGGATTTATGCAGGTGTTTATAATGTGCCATTCTGTTTAATTTGCTCCTAAGCAGTGACTGGGATTACTGTATTGTCTAAATATGCATAAGGAGGGATTTCAAGCACAGGGATTTCAAACTCTCTTGTTACCTAATCCTCCTCTCAGACAGCTACATCATCCAATTAACGCTGGTTCTGTCAAGACTTTCAGACTCCTCTGAGAACAAAATATTGCTCCAGGGCCGTGGGGACATACTCTGGAGCAAGACAATCTATGTCCCCTAAACGCAGGAGGTAAACTCCCCTGCTCCCTCCCCACACCTGAAGCCTCTGGGAAAAAACAACCACAATAAAGAATTTCTGAAGTCATTTTTAAATGCATGACAGGCTTGATACTGCATTACTTCTAAGTGTCACATTAATCTTAATAGAAGTATGTTATTAAATAATTCAGTAATCACATGAATTTCAGATTCTGTTTGGCTGAAGACTATATGAAAGAGAATATATAGCGTAAACAGGTAGAAAAACACTTTTATACAGACTAAGTAACTTAGTCACTTCTTTTGCAAAGTAAGTTCAGTGCCTAGACTACCTAATTGTAGCAGTAAGCAAACAGTAAATTAAAAAAAAAAAACTATGTGCTGGGAACCTTCACTCACCTGCTAGCTGTATCCCTGGGGCCTATATGTTTATATCAATTAACTTAATGCCTGAATGAGGTGATAAAAATAGGGAAGCTGCATGTGGCCCAAAGTCCTTTGGAAAAATAGGACTTATGTCCTTCATACAGTCTTGAAAACGACAACCCAGTTTGAATATTCTGAGGGATAACGGGATGGTTGGCCCGAAGTGGGTCATTGAACCAAAACTGCTGTCAGGTCTCTCCAACAGCTATGGTTTCATTCTTTAATTTTCCACCAGGCTGAAGGTGGGCACCTCACTGATGTCGAGTACAGTGTGTCACATAGGGTACCCCCTGCTTTGCTCAGATAGTGCCTAATTACCCACACTAGCGTGTACTTGCCATGGACAAGAATGCAAAGACCTCTAGGAAGAGACCTCTGTGGAGCAACACTAGGAATGTGTAGTTGTGGTACACGGCACCAAGTCCATAAAAACAGCGGGGGTGGAAATGAGAAGAAGTACATTCTGTTCTGTGTTCAAAAATAATTTTAAATTATCAAAATTCACATGAAGCAGGTCAGGTAATTTTGCTAGCAATTAATCTTCAGAGACGTTTATGTGTACTTGTCCATATTATTTTCTCCTCAGAATTTTAAAAATTTCTGATAAGTGCCTGTCCTCACAAGAATTGCTTTGCATAAAAACAGATGGTAGAAATAAAAATGATTATAGTAGTTATTCTCCTAGACTTTGCTCTGATTTCTGTGAGTGCCATACCCATGAATTGACTTCCATTGCATAGATTTTAAACAAGCGGTATGTGTGTCACATCTTGGATTTTCGTTAGAATATGCTCTTACTGAACAGCATGGTTCCTAATTTCTCATATTCCACTCACATAGAAAGCACACATTGTCAAAGAGAATTGGACGATATATTTATGTACCTCGTGTATATGCGTCACGTTTCTTCAAGCCCTCCCAAGGCCAGAAGAGATGGAAACTGGCCTGAACCACGGAGTCAGAGATGCATAAATTTAAGAAATACAGCTGTTAGACCTGATTCCTACACCACCTTCTCAGATGGCAATCCGGCAGGCGAGAGCTGAGATGGTGGGCAGCCTACGGTCCTATTTATAGGCTACAATGAGAACTAGAATAAAAAAAATTGTCCCTGGGGCTGGACAATGTCCTACTCCCAGGTATTCCGTGTGTACGGTGGGGGACAAGACCTCGCCGTCCTTTCCCCATGACTGTGCGTGGCGCCGGACCAGATCGCACACTCGGCAGAGGAGGTTGCCGTGCAGACTGTAGGTGCAAAATGGGAGACTGCTGAAGTTTGGCAGACAGCTTGCTACGAACTTGAAGAATAGGTCTTAATTTGAAAAGTAATTCTCAAAGATAGATTCACAAAACAGCTGGGAAAGAGAAGGCTTCAAGGTGTCCCAAGAGTAGCCATCCAAAATGCAGGAGGAGGTTGCTGAGCAGGCGCAGCCAGGCTCTTCTCAGTGCTTCAGGGCCGTGAATGAAAATGCTCTTAACATTTGGCCGTTAAGGTTACAACCCAAGCCATCCAACAGCCATCTTTAGAGGCCACCTGGGTGGAAAGAATCCTTTAGATGGAGGCATGTAATGATTTTTATTGGTTCTCTGGATCCAGGGACTGAGTTAAAGTGTTCAACTGGGCAGGTGAGGATTGACTCAAGTAAGTGCCCACCTCCTTTAAGTGTCCTAAGTGTGACCATGACGTGTTTCATTCACATCCTCTCTGTGCCAATTTAAACAATCCAGGCAAAGTGGAACACCTACAATGAGAAATATTTGGAATTATCAGCCATCAAACGTAGCCAAGCGACTATGGCTGGAGATGCTGGAGGGAGCTGAATTCCCCTCTGGCAGAAGAAGGAAATTAATTTGGATTTACTGCTTTCTGGCAGGCTACTCAGCAGTTCAACCAGTGAAGATGAATCCCACCAGCTCTCTGTAGCTTCTCTAAAACTTAATCTATTTCTCTCACTACTTCAACCCTAGGTGTTTTGCTGATTTTTGGACACTTTGCAGAAGTAAAATTGCCTTTTCCTTTCAGTTGTTGCCGTGCAGGCCCAGTCTTCGGTCTGTTGCTTCTCCTCTGTGTTGCCTTTCCCCCCTTGTACCTCCAGCGGGAACCGCATGCTTCCAAGAAGAGTGGTTTTCACATAGACCTGTGAATAAACCTGGCAGCACAGAGTTTCTGTTCTATTGCCTGAGAGACATAACAACCTGGGCTTGTTTTGTCACGTTTTTCCTTCATCCCAAGATGATTATTTTTCATTGCTTCTCACTCATCCACAGGAGACTATAAAACTGTCATTGTGAATCAAGGACTAAATCTGTCAATGAATCATCACTAATATACCCGGCCAGCAGATGACTCCTGCCTCAGTTATGCATTTCTGGCATGCTTACGGCTATACCTTACCTACTGCTTAGGCACTGTGTATTCTTAGGTCAGCCAAACCACTGACCTGTCAACTTTAAAAACTAAGCTGAGGCTCAGCAAACTGAAGGATCCACCTGATGGCAACCTTAGACTCTCTTATTCTTGCTTTTCTCAGATGATTCACACTTCCTGAGCCTCAGTCGTTCCGGAGATCTTGCAGAGAAATACCAAGAAGGCATACAAACTGTCCTGCCTCAAAATGGAGATAATAAAAAAGGTCAAATTATGAAAAATATCAAAGTTGTTTCTATTTAGCACAGTTGAAACCAGACCCGCTTTCTTTTTTGAAATTTCTTGCTGAATTTCTAAAACGCTGGACATAGATTTTTCTTTTTATTCGTAACAAAACGTTAAGCGCTCTTACTGAGAACATTCTTTACACTGTTATAGGGAAAAAAAATTATTCCACTAAAGTGTTATTTTTATTATTTACTTTCATTATTTTATTTATTTATTAGTATTTGAAGATGGTTTTAATCCCCAATTTCAGTTTTCAAAATAGTTGACACCAAACCATGAGTATCAGATAAGATACCTTTTAGACTGACCCTGCTGTGGGTAGTTTGAATCTGTGAATCTGCCTATCCATTTAGTCTTCAAGTCTGATGCTGAAAGAACCTACAACATGATTTTTTTTTTTTAACACATTTATTTCTGTTAATTTACCCGTATTTATTTGCATTCTTTGCAATTATGAATAGACATCTAAATAGGTAATTAATTGAAAAAAATGACTTGTCTAAGTGAAATGAAAATAGCAGTATAAAACTGGGCAAAAGCGCCTAGGTGAGGCATGCTACTATTTTATTCTGTTATTTGCCCACTTTTCAGTTTTATTCATAGGCTTATCTAGACTGTCCCTGACACTTTGGACATCAAGCTCACTGAAAGCCTTATCACTGCATGAATGCAATGCGTGGTATAAGAGTAATTAACTTGTCTTATGAACTAGTGTTACTACAAACACAGTGCTGTATAGTTATTACTGCTTTGCCCAGACTAATTTGTGAAGGAGCAAGGTTGCCAGTGTAACGGTAGATAAGTGATCCTGTTTGTTATTATTTCTGTTGTATTAGCTCCACTGCAAAAAGATAAAGGTTATTGGGATTATATCAAGGGACAAGCAATCTGTATTTCTCCTCCTGTAGGGTTCTTTCTGGAAGCTTGTACATGCTCGTTCCTCAAAATACCTTGCAGTGCTCCTGGTCTGGGAAAGCTGGTGCTTCCAGCAGCATAATTGGAGTCTTTGCTGGTGTTATATTTGTGCAAATAAGAAGCATTTGGGGAGTATCGTTTGGGTTTCTACCTAGGGAAACTTCTGCACTGTGAATGTCTTCTAGAGAACATACATTTCTTCTTGTTGGGTTTCTATTTCCCCAGGGTTTTTGGAGGGAAAGGAAGGTGAAAGAAGGATGGGTTGTTTCTATTCATTGCTCAGAGACAGGGGGAATGGCAGAGATCATTAATTCCTTTCCCATGGCTGACATCATTCTATTCACAGTTCTTTTATCAGAAAATATCCGTCTGTCTTAAGTCTCTGATAGATACTCCAGCAGGTTAAAGTCGAATGATGGATTGAGTATGATCTCCATCTCTCTGACGGAGGTTGTTTTCCTTGATGAGCGGAAGACTTAACTTCTTCATAAGCAGCTCCTGAACTGCTGGAATGTTTCATCCTGCAACAAAATGATAAACCAATGCCAATTCCTGCGGACTGTATGAAACCAGGCCCCAAACTACCGTAGTTTAGGAGCTGTTAGGAGGCAGTCACTTTCAGAGGGATGGTGGAGAGAAGACTAAATAACAATACATGCTGCAGCTGGCCATTTTTCATTTACTGCCATGTATAAATCAGAGCCCATAGATGCTGAAGTTTATCTATGGAATTCTACAATCTTATTATTTCTCTCCCTTTCCTCCCGGGTCTATTTTTTGTTCATGTTATATGTCCTTCAGTTTTCTTTTCCTGTTACCTTTAAAATGACTTCCCCCCCCGCCCCCCCTTAATTTTCTGTCCTAAGTGTAACTCTGCATGATAACCTGAGGGAAATACTACAACCAGGAGAAACAGGTGATTAGGTGATGTTGCGGCTTGATCGTTACCAGCTTTTCTTTGACTTTTCTCAGGAATGCTACTGCTGTGCTGGAAGATGTTAATGGCTGCCATAAAGGTTGTCTTTGATCTGCAGAAAATTCCAGGCCTCATTAATCCCCTGGTTATGGTGGGCACCCTCCATTCAGTCTAAACAAGAAGCAGCAGCTGAGCTCCTGTACAAAGTAAAATTGCTGAAAACGGTAGAAGCCACCACCCAGGCAGTTATCCTACAAAGAAAAGCTGAAGCATGAGCTAATTTGTGGAGAACAAAGAACTTTCCTGGGAAATTATTATATATTCACTGGCTGAGACATCAACTGATAGGAACTATGTGTTTAAAAGTAATCAGAAAGCTGGGAAAAAAACAAATAGGCAGTGTGGGTGGCCCAGGGAGAAAGCCAAGAGAAAACGCTTCTGTTGAGCAGAGTACCTACTGAAAAAGGAGAGCTGGATTTCTGAGCAAGGAAATAACCTTCTGCTGTTTGTTCCTATCACATTCAGGGAAACAGGACTTTGTGTACATTCTTTGCAAATACACAGGATTTCATCAGAGAAACATCATCTGGCCCAAACCAGCAGTTTCTCCGACTGAAATAAACATGTCAACATCGTAACTGGTGGCTAAATATTTGGGCATGACAACAGTTGATTGAAAATGGGAGATATTTTATAAAGTTTGCTTGTTCGCTGATCTTGTAGACTCCTTCAACCTTGAGAAGCCCAGTTCATGTATGTGACGGGCTCAGTGAAGCTCAGGGAACTGGGACATCATGCAGCTCGCATTGTCTTTCCTTTCTCACCATAACAACTGCAGCAGAAATCTGGCAGCCGCATATGCCTCACGATTGTGCAGATGAATAATCAAATTCTAGCAGGTTTGGTGAATTTCTCCTCAGCTCTCACAATCCGTACAAAGATAGTTCCCCTTCTATTGCCGTATGTGGTTATGTGAGATCAGAAGACCGTAAATCTGCACTGAGCCGAGCCTAAGGCTAGGTAGGGGTGTTTCAGGCTGCTGAGCTGGTTTGGTCACTGTCAGAGCCCTTCTGAATGCATATAGTTGTTCTAAAGAAGCTTTTTGTGTCAATGGGAGGTGGGTCACTGATGTTGTTTTATTAGGCCACAGTTTAATGATAAACCTTTAAAAAGCTTGTTTCTTGCTCTGATGCCTCTACCAACACGAGGCTTTTTCCTCAATTGTGTGATAACTTTGTGACCTACGGGGTTTTTCAAGTTTAGAATTGTAATGAAACTTTCCAGGAATTTATTGCAAAGGCAATCAAAATTTGTGACTCAGATTTAATGAGCTATTGATATTAGTTTACTATATCACAAATGGCTTTGAGACTGATTTTTTTGTACAGACATCTTTATTGTCTGGAGATTCCTACATTTATTTTTGCATTTATTAGTTTGGCCTTAGACTAATTAGTTTATGAAAGAATATCTGAAGTCCCTGTTACCTAATATCGTCAGTGCTTCCTTTCCTTTGGGACTACTTACATGTACTTAAACTCCTAAGCCTGGGGGGAAAAATAAAAAAAAAAAATCAATGTAAGGATCCACTGTTGCCACATTCATGCTGGACCTTGACCCACTTCCATCAGAAAGAGAAACTGCTAATATAGGCCAGAGATCCAGCAATGCAGTCAGACTTGAGTCTTTTTGGATTTAAAAGAAATATCTTGAAACATATTTGTATTTATCAGTTGGCTGAGACACCCTTTGGAAAATTTGGCTGCTATGAGATCAGAACGGGAATTATATCTTTTGCTTGTAGTATATGAAACACACATTCAGAAAAAAAGCATGTTAATTATCACTTGTTACAGCTTTTTGATTTTGAAAGAGTGTATCGGATCTCTTTTGAATTCCTACTCAAAAGAAAGCATATTAAAAAACAGAATCACAAAGGCCGTCTTTAATTTTTCCACTTTTTATAGTCTTGGCAGGGGACTTAAGGTCTGAAAGGGAAGGTATCTGTACTACGTCTCTCCTCTCCCTTCCACCCCACTGTGTGCCAGTGAGCACGGATGCTGTGTAGTTTGGGGAGTTTGCTCCACTGCAGCCTTCTCAATACCGATTCTGCAGAGGGAAACCCTATCTGTTTGGCACTGTCTTAACCTTTCAGAAGTGCAAACTTTGCGTTGGAAATTCTTAACAAACCGCATTTTACTTTAGCTAATGTTATTGCTACAGTTTGCTTGTAAAATGGAAAACAGAAAAAAGGACATATACAGTATACCAATGCCTTGAGCAAAAATAGCCCAGCTATCTAAGCTGACCTGCTGTTGGAAAATCTCCCAAGTAACTCCAATCCCCCCCTTCATCATTCTCTCATCCCCGAAGTAATAAAAGTGGAGTTAGAACAGCAAACACCTGGCACGTTGGTCACGCAGCATGACTTTACATTGTAATCATCTCGTCAAGGAGCTGAAAATAGCATTGTGCTGCAGTGTTGGAGCGGTGCTGCTTCAGGAAGGAAGACAATAACCAGCATTTGGCAGCAGCCTACACACTAACTGTGAGCCATACAGAAGTATTCCACAAATTGTTTCCCTGTCTCATCTTGAAAACATTCACCCTGCATCCCCTGGCGATGTATCACTGAGGCCCACACACTTCTTGTCTCCCAGTAAAAGGTGGTGGGCATTTACTGTGCTGCACACAACCATAAAGCAGTCTTCCGTATAGCAACACTCGCTCCAGCTTTCAACAAAATAGTGCATAAAATTAAATTAATTCTAGCATGTTCAGCGTGCCATATAAATTGCAGGAAAGAATGGCACAAAAAGGCTTTGTCTGAATGAATTAAGGTGAGTCATGAGCGGATAAGAATCATGATACATAATTATTAGACTACGCAGCAATCCAGGAATATGAGATTTAAAGTAGATATTCGGACAAGAGACCCTGCCCAAAGAGAATTTTTGAAGGAGAGCAAGAGGGTGGAGAGTGTCTCAGCTAATTTGGCACCAAGGCAATGCCACACAGAAGTATGGGGATCACGGGAATTAAAAAGAGGTTAGGCAATAGGTACTGTTTTCCAAAAGTGGATGCCATAGTGACAGGAAAACTTCTTATTAATTTCTTGGGGAAAAAAAAGCACAAACTTTGGAACTTGTAAATCTGAGTATTTTCATGTTCAGTCACTCATTTGTATGCACAGTTAACAAATTAATCAGCAGACTAACAGTGCTTGTACATTTTGGGGTTTGGAGAACTTCATCTTTCATTATGAATATTTTTTATCACACTACTTCAGCACAGCTCTCTGGGTTACCTTCTGCAAAAATACATTAGAAGTTACAAGATGAGCAAAGGGCAGAGGACTAGGGCACAGCAACTTGGCGTTTTAGCAATGTTTATTCAAATTTGATATTAGGTTGGCAATTCAAATGAATAGGGCCAGTCAACTTGCATTCACTAGCCTGAAGAAACTGGTAGAGGTAATCCCTGATTACTAAATTCTGTATGATTACTAAATTGTGGCATACGAGGAACATGAAAGAATTCTGAGTGCTAATATTGTAACAGTTTACCAAATGTCAGGTAGGATGACCCAGATATCTGTGGAGAATTATGCATGTTCTCATTCCCAGGCAATATGATAAGAAAGCTGGTATTCCACTGATTAAGGAATACATGTATAATCAGTACAACTCTATTTTATTTTATAGAAAATGGTCAAACAACTGTGTTTTCATTCTCTGAGGAGATTACTTCCATGCAAATTCCTTTATTTACCAAACTTGTAGTCTGCTTGGACATATTCTGGACACTTGACTTAGTACAACATTGCTTTCCGATTAAAAAAATAACACTATGCAGAGTAATTCAAGCATACTGCATTACATGGATTAAGAACTGCCTAACTGGCAGGCCCACAAAAAAAAATCACCAAAGGGAATTACCCTCAAATGGAGATGCTTGGACTGCAGCTTTGCAGGGGCTGGTGCTAAGCCATAACACCGTGCAATGTTTTCTTCTGCCGAAAAAAAATTGTGGCTGAGAAAAGATGGGCAGAATGGTAATTAAGGAAGAGGGCAGCACAGTCGTACAAAACAACCTGGACTGTGTAGAAAAACAAAGCCCTGTTAAATGAAATATCTATTAGTACAGTCAAAGCAAAACTGCCTGTGCAGAAGCAGGAGATACAAATGAAATGAAAGCTTTTTTTCGCAGACATTTGGATGTTATTCAGCAACAGGCTTCTGCTCTTTACAGAGGATGTTGGGATCATAGAAAATAATTAGTGAATTTTAGCTGTGATGCTGTAGAGGCTAAGACTGGAAGCAGGAACAGGGAAACAGCATATGCTAGAAGGCAGGTGACTTTTCCTCCTTTGCATTGTACGGGTGATGCTGCACGGGGCAGGGCATAAAGAAGAGCCTCAGAAATAATTCAAGGACTGAAGAAAAGGGAAAGACTGTAAAGATTCAGAGTTTAGCTTATTAAAACAAGACGACAGAGTATTTAATTACAGAGTGGAAGTACAATGAGTAGGAAGAAGATAGTGTTTACCAGAGGGGTTTTTATTCTAGCAAAGAACAGCAAAATGAGAAACCAGGAACACTAGCTAAACCCATGTAATGTTAAATTGGAAATAACAGAATTTTTTTTCCAACAGTGAAGGTGATGACCTTCTGGAAAATGTTTCAAAGGGAAACGCCAATTTGTCTATTTTTAATATCTTTAGATTAACATTTGAATTGTGCCTGATGCTGAAACAATCGGAAAAATGTTAAGATTCGTGCAATGAGTGACCTCTTTTCTGGTCCTCAGAACTTTTGCATTCATTGTAGATGATGCCTCAGCATCCTGTTTCTACACAAGCATTTACTGTGTCTGTATTTTTAATGCAGTTTGCTTGTCTGAGTTCCCCTTTTCGAACAGCCTGTTAGGTGGTAATCATAAGGGTAGGGCCTGACCTCTACTTTTAATTCAACAGGCAAAATTTAGTCTGATCTCCTGGGTTTTCTTTCACTTAGACTGACAAGCTTTATTTTCACTTTTTTTTTGTTGTGACAGGAAACTAGCAGGTGCTAACACGGTAAGGTAAAACACGGTGGGCATTTTTGTACAATAAAAGGTAAAGCAATGCGTTTGCTAATGCATTATTCTTTCCCAAGGGTCTTCTCAGGTGAAAAATGAAAACCTGATTGCTATTTTGCTGTGAAATATGCTGATGTGTCTCATATGCTATAATTTTTTGGTGCTTGGCAAAGAGGCAACTTTAGATAAAAACATAGAAAATATGTAAAATTAAGACATTTAGAAGGGGATGAGGGAGAGAGCAACCTATAAAGAAGGGGAATGCAGTTTGCCATGTTTGAATTCTATGTGATGCTCAGCCTCATTATTTTTCCCCAGTGGAAGTCAGGAAGTTTTCAAATAATTATGTTTCAGCACATTGTGTGTGCTGGAACAAGAGAAAAAGAGAGAGACTGCCTGTAACTCACGTGCACATGACTGTTTATAATTTTTTGCAGATTCTAACCTCTTTAATTGCCTCTCTAATAAATCCCTCACTTCTGCTGATTATATTTGCTAAAATAATATAAATTGAAGAAAATCAGCTCTGGCACAGTACGTTCTAGAATATAAAGATACAAACACATTGGAGAGCAGCTACTTGAATCAGGGTAGTTAAGCAGTCATGGCTAAAACTCGTCTTTTAAGACTGATGATCGCTATTTGTGCAACTGCAGTATGAGCTGAATATACATTTACAACTGCTTGCATTGACTCCTTCTGGGGGCTGGAACCATGAATGTATCCGTTTCTGAATGTCTGGTACAGCAAAAATGAGTCCTGTGCCTTGTGCCCCTTCCCGGTTTTGGTTTATTGATCCGAGAGTGGGTAGTGCGTGGCTGCAGAGCAGCAGCCAAATGGGACTTGACGCGTCTGTCTGTGGGATATAGCTCTACGATTCAGTTAACGGTAGAGGAAACTTCTACCTAATTGATTTTTAGCTTATTGTGAATTCTTCTTGGACTGGTGTCACAAAAACACTCCAGTATGACTCGTGCCATCTTCAGTAATTCTGTGAGAGAGAAAAACTGAAATGTGAGGAAGAGTGATTTACCATGTCATTCCTGAGAGCAGGGCTCTTCTGCTTGGTTATGGAGCCAAGTGGCCATAAAAAAACTCGTGTTGCCACTCAGCACTGACAGCCTTAGTCTGTCAACAATAATACTTAGCATTTATATAATGCTGCACTGGCATTAGCTAATTAATTCTTACACCATCACTGGGAGATGAGTCACCAAACACCTTTAGAAAGACCTTCATTTTAATACCTCTGGCAATGTTATTGCTGAAAGGCACAGATTACTGGTATTCATCTCAAAGAGAAGCTAGAAGGTGATGTTAATATTTTACAGATTTTTAAAAAAATAAAAATAAGAAGTAATGTAAAAAAAACCCTTAAAAGCTTAGTAATAAGAGAGAGATGTTTATGCTTTTAAATCTTGATTCAAATCCACCTTGTGTCAGTAGTGAATAAAAGGGAATTCCACCAGATAACTGGTTAATTTAAAATAAAATCTCAAGGGGTAGTAACTGGTGTCAAATGAAAACCCACCAGTGCACTCGTGGTAAAACAACATCTCCTTTAGCTTGTTAATACGGAGGGAAAAGCATTGAAAATTTAAAAAGTTGGCTTTCTCACCTTGACAGCTGGGCCTCCCAGCCAGCATCGAAAGATGCCGTTACTCTGCCAGAGCAGAGCCACACCACTTGCCAGAGCAAACCCTGCAGCAGCAGCGGGAATTTCTTTTTTCCCTACTTAGAAAGCACCATTTTCGGGGTGGGGACTGCTTTATGTCGGCGAGGACTCATGCTGTTCTTCGTCTGGGGTGGGCACAGCCACAGTACTGTCCTTGGCAGGTTAAAGTTTATCCTTGTGCTTGTCCTTTCTGGTGGGCGACAGCCGGTGACAGGCCTTGCTGAGGAGCATTTTCTCCACTGCCATCCCGGTCATATATGGGGAAACTGGAAATTTCGCCAGGCTGCTCCCGGACTGGCCGTGCCTGGTGTCTGATGGGGCATCGGCAGCGCAGCCTCCGAGCTCGGAGAGGGGCACCTCTAATGGAGGCAGGTGTAGCATATACGGTAAAATGCCAAAAATATAAATGTATTGTTGAGCTACAAATGAATATGTTTTCCTTTTAGGCTCACCCAGAGCATCTCACTTCCTAGCCTGGTAATTCTGCCGACTCCTTCTACTTAAGAGCAGGCTGCTCTCTCGCCAGTCCAGGTATGAAACACGCAAACCGGTAACTTCCCTGTGAGTGCTGTGGCCACAAGTGAAGAAGGACCTTTCGGAAGGGAAGGTGCCATCACATCTGTGTGAGCCAAACAGGGTGCTTTTGTCGTGTTAGTGCTATGTATTGCACACAGAAGTACGCTTCTGTACACAGAAGTACGGCAAGCTTCTGGTACTTCTACTGTAGGCCACTGATTTTTACAAAAGGAATGACTTATTTGGAATTAAGCTATTCAGAAAATGCATTGCCCACGTTCCTGAATAAATTAATTCATCTTAAGATCAATGCATTTCATTAGGCGTCACATACCCACACAATTTTTTGTTGATTTTCTTGTTTGCTGCAAGGACTATCGAACCCAATATACATCACAAGTACCTATTCCCCTCCAAAAAACCCCACCCAAGTGTTACAATACATAGTCTATTAAAATACTTAACATACATACTGTGACAACCTTACAATCTTCATATAATGATACCAAACATGTAAAAACTAACCATGGCAGTTCCTAAAATATCAACGTTTTGTACACATCATGTACATGTGTGTGTATATATATATATATATACACACACAACATTGGTTTAGAAGTTCTTTTAATATACAGGGTATTGATTATATATTTTGTATAATAATAGGTATGCTCATAATAAAGACATATGTTGCAATTGATGTTTTTCTAGATTGTCACAGGTACATTTTATTGTGGTTCATGTAAAATGAGAGCATACATCAGAGTTGTTTTTCAATTTGATGTATGTAAGACAGTAATGAAACACAGTATGCAAGTAAGTTACATCTGTTTTTTTCACCACAGAACTGTAACTTGTCTGCCAACATACTTAGAACATTACACACACCTGCATTCTGTGGCAGAGATATAATGTATGTGATAATGTGATTAATGCATGTGATATTTGATGTTTTTAAGCTTAAAAAGTAGCTTGTAAAAATTCAGTAATCGTCTTTAGTTGAATTCAGAGTCGATTTGTTCTCTATGTTAGCTTTAAAATAAATTGAGGAAATTCTTTAATGAGGTACCTTTAGAAACTGCTTTTCAGCCAAACACCTCAGATTTCACTTGCATACATGCAGAAGCAGCCAGCAATGCTATACTCTCATCACAAGCATGTGATTTGATTAACAAGTATGATTTAAGTTTGAAGTTTTCAACAGTTTATAAAAAAGCAGGTGAAAAATTATTCTGGAAAATATTTCTACAGCACGTCTACAAACAGGCTTCAGATATTTTGAGAGTCTATCTTCTCATACTAAAGGATGTCCATGGCAAGAGACAACCGACTAGCACTATTTGTATAAACTCTTTTTTTCAAGAGTGTTGTATTATTGTGTCTGTTTTGACACACTGGTCTCTACTACTTTTCTTTATTATGTAAAAAAAAAGTTTTGAAGATAACTCTACTGCCTTATTTAATGCAATATTTTCCTGTTTCAGTTGCAAACAGTAAATGATTGATACCACATTGATTTTTTCCCCCAGGGAATGTCAGTTTGTCCCCGGTGGAGCCAGCAAAGGCTGCCAGCTCCCTGCTCCGCACGGGAGTAGTCGGAGGGCTGAGATGGATGCGTCAGTAATGCAACGTGTGGACGGTTTGTTTGGAGAACTGGAACGAAACCAGGAAGCATGATCAAGATAAAGCTTTTAATGATGTTTGCCTCATTAGAGTTATGAAGCCTGTCTGTTGTGTCTTCCCCATCATTTACTCAAATTGCTAAGTCATTTTCGAGTTCTTCCTAGAATTAACATGAATGAAGCTGACTGTTGGCTGGCTAGAAATCTTTGCTGCTCGATCTTCATTCATTAAAAGCTGTCATGAACAGTGGCCAGGCACAACTGAGGTGCTTAAAATTTATACCATGCCTACAAAGTAAAGGATAGGTTAAATGCTTTAGAAGAGACTCATTTATTTTAGTTGTTCAATTTAGTCGGTGCGGAACCTGATGGTATACCTTATGACAACAGAACAGAGTTTTGGTGTAATTTGAACAGCAAAATGGAGTGCAGAATCATTTTACTGTGCCAAGCTGAGTTCCTGACATGAACCGTTCTAAAAATTGCTGCGGTCTCATTGGCTTCAGCACAGCTATTCCTAGAGAGCATATGAGGGCATATGTAACTTGAGTTTTTCTCAAAGTCCAAAGAAGGTTGAAACTATTTGCTGACAGATTTCCTTAACCATACTTGAGAGGAGAAAATGTGCCACATGAGGATGTTCATGCAATAGTGATGTGAATGTTCCACAAAATCAGAAAATAACTCTCTGTTTAGCTCTTTGCTCCTTTTCTCTGCCTATACACTATTGTCAGGTGTATGTAGTACCTAATTCTTTAGCTTCCATGCAACTGTTTCTAATATCAGCTGTGAGAAACTTTCAGAATGCTATTTCTCTCTTATGTATACATGTACATACAAAGCTTTTACAGCGTGAATTAAATTGTGAATATTTGACAGTATTTTCTTGGATGACGCAAGAGGGAAAGTCTGGCGGAAGGAAGACCTCCCCTCAGTGGAGGGGAACTAGGTTAGGAAGCACTTAAGCAAACTGTAGCATCTTTCATATGAGGAGTGGCTGAGAGAGCTGGGGTTGTTGACCCTCAAGAAGAGAAGGTTCAGGGGAGTTCTTATGTGTGTGTTCTTATGGATGTGTATGCATCCATGTCCCAGCCACATGATGAGAGGGAAGGAATACTTCTCTCAGTAGTGTCCATTGACAGGACGAGAGGCAATGGGCACCAATTAAGACATATGAAATTCCATCTGAACACAAGAAAACACTATTTTACTGTGGAGGTGATCAAATGCTGAACCAGATTGCCAGAGAGAGGCTATGGTGTCTCCAACCCTGGACATCCTCAAAACCTGGCTGGACATGGTCCTGGGCAACTGGCTTTAGGTGACTCTGCCTGAGACTAGATGGTCTCCGGGAGTCCCTGCCAACCTAAAAGCTTCTGTGGTTCTGTGAAGATAAACCAGTCAAAACTTCTGAGATTTGGTAGTATGTAGGAAACATTGTTCCCGGTATCAGGGCTTTCAAAAGCTGTCTCAGACCCTCAAACAAAGCAAATATTCAGATTCAGCTTTTTCCTTGCCTTGCCATTTTACTTTGGTGATACTAGAATATGTCCTTTTCCCTCCTCTCCTTCTGCTCCTTACATTTTCTGACAAGAAACTGGACAAAGAAGCCTAAGAGGTATTGACAGTGGCTGTAAAGGTCAGAGTAGGCAGGGTAGTGTGGATGTTAGAACAAAGTCCTGGGTCTTGCGTGGCACAAACTATTGCTGGGTCTGGGTGCAACGACCCAGCTATCACTCACTCTCGGGAGCCTCATCCAGCATGACCTCCATGCCACACCTCACCGGGACCATGCAACATATCCAGCCAGGCATTCCTCCTTCATGGGAACATTTCGTGTGTCACGTCTAAACTCCTTCTCCAGTGTATGCTACTCGCTTCCTCATCCTTCGAGGGGCTGCAGAACCCAACAGTGCTGTTGGTCTCTCTGCTAAACCTTCACGCCTCTGAATTACTCATGGGCAAGTAGAGATTCAGATAAAGCTGAAAAAGTCAAAGTAAACAGTCTTTCCCAGTTCTGGTGGTGAAAGGGAAGAGAAATCCATTTTTGGAAGAAAATGTGGAACACAGTATGAAAAGCTCTGCAGTTGATCATGCCTTGAGACTAGATCTACATTTAAAATCGAGATGATTAATTGTAATTTTATATTTCGGAGTCTAAAATGCACATGCTGAAAATCCTTTTTCAGCTGTTATCTATTTGTCTTGAAGGAGCTTACATTTTATCAGCAAAGTTCCTCAGATGCTGGTGTTCTGCTTCTGAGCGTGGTATGCAGCGTCTGATATCCACACTGTGCTTAGCAGCTAGATTCTCACAAGGAGAAAAGACTTGGATTCTAGTTCCTACATCAGTAGGAAGTATAATGCTTGTTGGAAATGCAGTAGGAAATGAAACTTGTATGGTTTTGTATCCTGAATGTTCACTGGGGCAAGGACAGGCACCCAGACATTTTTTTTCTTGTAGGTAAGTGCCCAAGCCAAAGACGACAGTGTCAGGTGACTCTTGCTCATACTGTGTGGTCCATCGAATGCTTTGTTCTTCTGTGCGATCCAGAACAATTTCTGCAGAAAGGACTGTGATTACTTGTATACGTACACACACGTACAGTTTGGTATGTATTTTGATCTAAACAGCTTAAACATGTGGGAGGTACGACTTCACATCACATCAGTCAGAAGAAGAAAATGAACACATATGTGCCAAAAAATAATATAAGTGCTCTAACAATTGAGCACTTAAATTGGTTTTGGTAAACAGTAAAATGGTAAATGGCAAAAACCCTATAGTCTCCAGAGGGAAAAAAAAGATAATGTGCTACTCAGTTTAGAAAAGCAAGGGTTTCAACATCTCACTCAGGAAGGACTGCAGCCATGAAAGAATAAGAAATAACCTTCCAGTTGGGAAAGAAAGCACATGGGTTGAGCAGAAGGTGTGGTGTAAACTTCTCTTTGTCCTCAATGTTTCCCACTGAATAGCAAATGGTTTAACAGTCAGGGTGCTGATTTCTGCAGAGCCCATTCATAAGCACATTCTGCATGGAGAATGAGTCATGAACTTGTATCTCGCTGCTGTAATTCTGCTTTAATTCTCACTAAATATAATGGGTGAGCTTGAAATAGAAAAGAATTAAGTCTCCATTAGATCCAGAGCAGTTTGGATAATTGTCATATGATCTTTCTTGGGCTAAGATCTCATGAGATAAAATGACATGAATCAACAACTTAGCCAAAAATGGGCAGTCTTGTTCCCCTCCCTGCCCCATCCCCCTTATCCTCCTCTGCTCCAGTGGTTAAGTTGGGTGAGCACAGCACGTTGGTCCCTTCCATGAACTGTTTTAACTCACCAATTTGGTAGAAAATTAACAAAGAAAAAGGCATGGGCTATTTTTTCTGCCTCAGTAATGAGTTGGATTGGCTTACAGAGGGCTGAACGCTAAAGCCAGTGAAAGGAAGGAACATGCTTGGGCTCCTGAGTTCAGGAGGGCAGAAAGGCAGAAAGGGGTACGGGTGGCAGGAACAGAAAATAAGGGGAGAGCAGCTCTCCCCCTTTTCACAAAGCAAGCCATTAGACCATTACTGAAACAAGGTACCTGCGCCGAAACTTGGGTCTCAAGTTCATTTTAGCTTTGACAGGTTTCTTAGTCTCAATCAAATGCCAAATTCAGAGTAAAACTTCAGTTGGAGGGCTTTGTTCCTACTGAAGCTCTTCAAAAGAGATTATGAGTCTCTAAATCTGGGGCCATATCTCATTCTTTTTGGCTTATGCATTTGACTCTTCAGTTAGCACATTTGACTCTTTCACTAATGCATTTCAGTATGATTGTCACATTTAGTGGTAGATTAAATTCATCCATGAGTCTGCTACTTCATAATTTTAAATTCAGAACATTTGAGGGGTATTGCTTATTTCTGACTCATTTTTTCCTGCTTAAATAACAAGATCACGATATAAGATTCTCCTCCTTACTGTTCTCTGAGGACTTTTTATGCTCTCTTCCCACTGACCTTTAAAAATTTCCTATGAGGACCTATGTCATAGCTGTCAATTAGAATATTGTGGGGAGAGTAATATCTTTTATTAGACCAACTCATCAATGCAGTGGGAAAAAATGACCAAACTTTCAGCTCAACAGCCCTTCTAACCAAAAGCTAGTCTGTTTTTTCCGACTCTCATTTGCTTTAGCAAAAGATATAACTTCTCTATACAAAATGCCTTGCAAAATTCCTTAGGTCAACACATCCAAGACAACATTACAATTGTTATTAAAGTATTCAGCAGAGTCTCCTAAACCTGATCAGGAATAAAGCAGTTTATCCCAGAGGTGTATTGCAATTCTGAACGGCCAACAAAGTGTTTCTGGGTAGTTTGGAATTAAAATTCACACTTTTCTTACATATCATCAGACCCATCTCCTCACCAGGGATGGTCAACCTGTGTATCAAGACAAACAGGTCCATTACCCTGTCTTCAACTCAAAGACAGAGTCAATTTGCCCACAACCTTTTTTTCCTAGTGCCAGTACAAACATTAGATCCAAAGCATAACTGGTGGTATGTATTGAATCACAAGGCTTGTTAATTAATCCCATGGTGGTTCTATTACCCATGAGATCCTGAGCTGATGCAGTGCCTAGCCAACGGCTAGTCACCAAGGTATCTCAGCTTTCAGGTGTTCAGTGCCACAGCAGGGCAAAACATAACTGGTCCCTGGTCCATCTAATAATTCTTCTGCGATGCACTTTGTGTGCCTTGGAACTAGAGACAACACTTCATCCCTGGGATGACACACTAGCAGACCTGGTGTGTGAAGTGTACTTTTGGAAATCACAGCATGATAGTGCTCAAACAATCCCCATTCAGTTCACACTGTGCTGAGTGAGTACTGTCCTGGGACACTTATAGTCACGGTTGTGATGGGGCATATATGGCACCTAACATCGTTCCTAAAGTTGCACCTAACCAGGCAAAATCTGGAGAAATCATTTGTCCGTAGCAAAGAAACTGAAAATGAGCTTTCCATAACAGGTGTAAGAAGCAGTATCCTTTAGAAATATCCCAATAATTACTTTTGTAGGCAACAAAAGCCATGCCTATTCAGAAATAAGCTTACAAAAAAGTGTGCGTATATAATGCACATTAAAACATGCTATTCTTTTCATTCATTTTCACAAGAACATGTAATCTTATCTGCAGTATGTGCTGTCAGAGGCTACTTCACACTGGTCTGTCAGAATTCTATTGGAGAACTTTTCCACTGTTGACAGGTTTGACAGGTTTCTCCCATTTGAAATGAGTCCTTTGCATTGCTTTAAAACATATGCAACTTCATAATTTGGGTAATAAAGGAATACCTTTGTCAGTACCTGTTATTACATTCTGTTTTGATTTAAAAAGTAGAACCGCACAGAATGAGTATTGCACACAGTCTTTGGTTTAAACTGGGTATCAGATAATCTCCAAGTGTAACTGCATACAGGAATTTTAGCCCTCCTCCGTTTACATTTTTCTTATTGACTTGGAAAACACAAAATCATCACTAAAAATTTTCAGCCACACAAAGAATGCTGAGATGGTAAATAATAGAGATGTTGGACTAGTGGGCACTGAGTAATTCGAATTTCTTCTTAACCTGGCAGCAGTCAAACAGTAGATGTACTAAGGCCAACAAGAAGCCATGACTTTCCAAATACAGACCACTGGCTACATTTTCATTTAATACACAACAACAACAGCAGTTTTCTCACTGCCTTTCTTCTGCAGGCCTACATCAGTGACTTCCTCCTTAACATTGATTGTTACCATTTCTGCCCAGACACTAAATTTCACCAGGGGATGAAGATGAGTTGAGAGTTGCTGTGTCCTGGTTTCAGCTGGGATAGAGTTAATTGTCTTCCCCATTAAACTCACTCATTAAACCACGACATGCTGTTAATGCTCAGCTTGCACTTAAAGTAAGAGTAACTCTACCAAACACACATTGAATTTTGGAAACTCCACCCTTCTGACATTAAAAAAGAATTGGGATCATACCAGGAAATCAGTGAAGGCTCAGCTCATAGTGAAAAGTTGTGATCGGAAGGATTTATATGATGAAGGATATGCACAGACTTAGGGATAAAGGAAAAAGAAAATACACACATGGCCACCCTCTCCTTCCCTCCTTCCCTTCCCCGTGATGGTGCTCCTACAATTTCTCTTGTTCCAGTATCTGCATTCCAGCAGGATGACAAAAATTTCGTAAAGAGACATGAGAATGATAAAGAATTAGAAAATATCTGGATAATAGAGGGTTCTAGAAGTTCAGTCCATTTAGCTTACTGAAAGAAAAGAGGAAGGTATAAGAACATAGCCTTTAAATACCTATAAGAGAAACACTAGAAGAGGCAGCTCTTCAATCTATTCCACAAATGCGTAACAGCCTCTAATGGAAGGTAAGGTTAGAGAAATCCAGTTGAGAAATAAGATGGAATTTTTAAAAGTGAAGGTAGTTAAGCAGTGGAACAATTTTTAGACTTTAGAGTAGATTCTTATTTCTCACATTCTTAAATCACAATCGGGCCTATTTATAAAATATGTTTCTCTATTTTAACTACAGCTATTGAAATCAGCTTTGAAGTGAGACATTTCCTAGATCCTATATTGCAGGCCTGACCACAAAAATCCCTTATAATCTTAAAACTGGTGTATTTTCTGCTGTTACTTCCAGACTTACTGATAAGATAAGTGCAAGTGAATATGGTCCCAATTGCAAGGGATGTTTAACTCTCATCAACAGCCTCTTCGTTAGGACTCCTGTGTGGAGATGAGTTGGACCCTGTTGAACTGTTTACACTGGGCTGTTAAGCATTGTCTGTTCTTGTATGAAATAGAACACTAACTGAAAATGCATGCACTTTAAAATATAGCATTCACTTTTTAGAAGTTTTTCTGTACTTGAATATTAGCGAACCCCATGTGCAGAGAAAGAGAGGGAGAGCAGAGAACACATGGGAGCAACGCTAGCAGGAATGAATACTCACACACCTCTCCTGCAGCAATTTCAGCCCCTACCCTGGAAAACCAGACGTTGCTTGTTTGCCTTCTAGCGGCTTGAGTTTAGAACAGTTTCAGCCAAGAATAGGTCTTGCAAAAGAGCTAAGTGAAACTGAGAAGTTATTAGCTCACAGACACTTACTATTATTATAACAAGTTCTGAAATGTCAAGATGCCTTTGGTGGGAAACATCTGTGAAATGCCACATACCATATCAAGAATGTGTAAAGACTAGATCAGCTGTACATGTGCATGAAGCAGATCTAGAAAATCAGGATTTCAAAAGAAAAAATGTTTTCAAAGTGGATGTGGCTTCTCTGATACCAGTGACTTTTCATTCAAGCAACTACGTTAATATTTTTGGAAATCTTTGGCACAGCTGTGTCTCTGAAACAGTGGTCTCTCTGGAGCTGCTCCACTTAGTGCGGGATGGGTCCCCCCGGTGCAACCGGGCCTACTGAATATAGCAAAAAAGACTGTGCGCTTTACACGTCATAACATAATTTGAAATGACCTTCACGGACTCCTCTCATTCCCTCCTGGAATATTTGGGACCAAGGATATAGGCAAGGACTGGCACCTAAATTGCTGCAATAGAGACAGAATGCAATACAGACAATCCTGCTCCTGCTGCCGCTGAGGATGTAAACTCATGTGCCTCTTGTTTCCTTTAATGAAGCTACATTGATTTACATCACGGCTCAGGGCTAGATTACAGCAATATATGAAGCAGTAACATAGGAACTTACCCACCTGAACACTTTATGATGTGATATCTTAATGTGTACAAAACTGCTCCTCTTAGTGAATGAAAACTGCTCTATTAGTGTGAATGTATTTTTTTCTGACATACATTCTTGGGGTTTAGCACTTTTTTACTCCTTTACCATCTAAACTATGCTTAGATTTACAGGATGGGGGTTTAAGTTAATAACCCACTTTTCGTTGCTGAGAGGCATAAAGTCAGTCAGAGATGACCTCTGTCTGCTGGGGCATCAAGGCTGCTTTCGGATCTTGCTGATCTTTCTCTTCTCCACTCCGGAGCACTAGAGACCGTCTCTGCGCTAGCTGGACTAAATTAGTCTGCACTCCTCTGATCCGTTCTGCTGAACGCTGAAGGCTTACCAGAAATCTCTGTTGCTTATATGCTGTTCTGCTAAATTTAAATGGGTCAGAAACTCTCACCATGCTGTCACAAAAGCTATTTTTAAAGTTAATGCAGCTCAGAGCTGGATTAGCAAGCGCACATCCCTCTGACTGCGCGTGAGCTCAGTATGGTCCAGCAGGAAATCGTGCCCTTGGCAAGCCCACGTGAGGAGCATCTTTCTGTGTCAATGCTCGCGGCCACCTGTTCGGATGGCCTAGTGCCCTCGCCCAACGTGGTCAGACAGCTGACTTGGGGCGTTCAGAAAAGCAAGGACAGGTTTAGAGCCATACAAGGAATAACACGGCGAATGCCAGCTCTTCAGCAGTCCTGCATGTGACAGCATCGGTAGCACATGCCCGTTTCTTCTCATCCTTTCTATGTTACTAAAAGCGTATCAGAACTGTCAAGAATACAGAATTTCTGGCACATCATTCTGGCTGCCAAAAATACATACATTCTGCACTGGGAGAAGACAGGAGAAGAACATGGAGAATTGGATTCTTCCTGTATTGATTTATGTTAATAATCAGGTAGTGTAATTTCACAGATCAAAAGAGTTATCTTTTTTTTTTTTCAATATGGAAAAACTTTCCATATATATATATGATAGATCTCATTTAGACGAGATACACACCCAAGCCTTTAGCGTTCATTTTCTACACAGAAGCCACACATAGCTGCACAAAGACAACAATTCGCAAGTGACCTGCTGCTGTTTCTTGTATGAGATGTGGCAGCAGCGATATTCAAGAGGAATACTTTCCCTAGTTGAAGACAACATAAGAATGTTCAATTACTCAATGTATTTACTTATTTCAGTTTATGAATGAGTCATTATTCCATTTTGCAACAATATCTGAACATCCAAACGTCACTCAGTGTACTGCTTGTTTTGCTCTTGAAAAATAGCCTCTAGCAAAATCACTATGAAAAACACAGAACAACTTTACCTTCTAATTCCATTTCCACTTCAGATAACCTTGAAAAAGAAAATTTTTCAGTAAGTCCAGAAACCAGATGGGTTTGGATAGTAAAGGTCAAAAGAGAAATTAAACTCCAGAGGAGGAAAATAGACTCTTTAAATATGTCTCCAAAAAGTAAGCACTGCCTTTTTATTCTCTGAAGAGTCCTTATGACCTGCTAACTGATAGGTATAACTGATAACAACCTATACAGAGTCAATTCTGGACACGGGCCCAGCTACATTGCTGGCTTCTGGCTGGACGTCAGACTAAGGAAAATCAAGTTTCTTGGAAATGCAACTGTCTTAATGCACTAACCCCAAGATTCTTTCAAGCAGAGAAAGGCAATTAAATTAAGAGAATTACAAGTTAAGATGGTATAAGCCATCTTAAAAACTGTTAAGAAACTGAAAATAAGTTTGACTCATCTGCATGAATGATCGGATTGTAATTTCGTATGATTTTATGTGTCAAGTTCAAGTAGCAGCATTAATATAGTACCATTTTTTCCTTATTTCTTTGTGGAAGTGTCCTCTTCAAAAAACTGAACTACTTGTTCATAGTTAACTAGTCAGATTAACAAAATACAAGCTTCCCTTTGGTGTAATTGCAAGTTACATTATTTTACTTACACAGACTTTGTCAAATCAAACTCTCTAACAACAACACGCCTGAATGGAATCTCTTTCACGAGAGATCATACACGGATGATTATGAAGAGAAATATCTCATCCGTACAATATTTAGAGCTCTTCAGGATGTCTTCTGCAAAGCCTGTTCGTGGTTTGCATGTGTCTCTCGCTTTTGCAGTCAAAGTCTCTTGGTCTTCCATCTGCTCACCGGAGCTGTACATGTGTCCACAGATGTCCTCGTGCAGAGGGCAAGGCCGTAGAGGTTTCTAAGCCCAGAATAACGTGACAGCAATGAAACGGAGTAAACTGCTCATTATATACATATGAAGGTATTCAGCTACTCTACAATTAGGTTTCTTTCTTATTCTGAAATTTTTTTCACAGACACACGCACACGTATACATGTCCAGTCTTGGTGAGTCACAAGCGAAGGAGCTGAAAATTTGGAGTTCGGGAGAGACTGTCACGCGGCATTACCAAAAGACCTCTACCTCCCAAAATAGCAGTGTTTTGTCAAAAGTATACTTACTTTTATGTGACTGTTCTAGGAATATCAGAGAAAGAACTGGGACATGAAAACTCTGCAGATGTTCTCCAGGGACTGCTAATATAGGCCTTACACTGACCTTAGAGATGACTGCGTTGTGATAAGCCAAGACGAGTCTAACACATGCCTGGGTCTAAAAATCTGTAAGTACTTTGAGGGAAGACTGTGCTTGGATAGAAGTGATATTTTGTTTGAATAAGCCCAGCATCAAGGCCAGTGTCTCTGCGGCCTTCCTGTTTTATGTAACCACTGTTAAGGAGGCTTTTGGAATTAAACCTGGCAAGAAAGATGTTGTGCTTCCACTTCTATCTCGATCAAAGAGAATTACATTAAGCTTTTATGGGCAGAAATGTTTTCTGACTGATAGAAAGATCCTGATAAGACCCTTCAATAAAGTGGGGTTGTACAGTCCTGGGGTGATTATGGAGAAAGAACTACCGAGTACATGCTAATCAAATTCATGGATAATCATCATCATGTTTTAGAGGGAATAAGTAGGCCAGTATGTTAGGCAGTTGGATATCAATAAATTCCTACTGACTGCACAGCTGGTAAATCTCCCAGTTCAGAGAACTCTCCAGCCTGGGTCTTTTCTAGTGTGCGTTAAGATAATCTGTATTTCTGAGAATCATGATCCTTCTCAACTTGGCTTCCAGCCAGAAGCCAAGTCATAACATCGAAGAAGGCTGCTTTTGGGTTCGCAACAGACATTTTGTACCAAGTTATGGGATTTTGGCTGGAAGGGAGGATGCTTTGAAGGATAAACTAAAGACAAGGCGAACTCTGAACACTGGAATTAACAAAATATTCACGACCCTAATAAATTTTGTCTGATCCGCCAGTGAAGCCAGGGAATCAGGAAGGCTAGAAGACAAATATGTGTAAAATGTTACAGACCCCACTGTGAAAAAAAGAGGCTGGAATGAATCTGAGATGTCTTTTGTCCTGGATCAAAAGGCAAATAATTTCCTATTCTCAGTTTTCTATCACTGGCTGATAGCACATTTGGGATATACTGTGAGTCAATGCAACTCCCTCTCATGGCTTGACAAGAAATGTCTGCTCAGCCTCTCCACTGGCTTTTGCAGATACAACAGAAATGACCCAAAATCAGTGATTTCTTCTCACCAGCTCTTGTGTAGTACACAAACAGGGACAAAGAGTGTCCCTGGAACATGAACAAGAAACACAAAATTCCAGGAACCTATTTTTAACAGAGTTTTAAAAGTAAGATCTACCACTAGTTTTCCCCAAATCATTAGTAGTTTTCCTAAAAGGTACTGAGCAGTACTAGTGGCAGGCTAAGCTGAAGCTTTAAAGTTGTTCCTAAGAGCTCTGGCCCTGAAGAGCTCCCAGAGAAAGGTTCCAGAACTGGAAGGAAAGCTAAGAGAAAGCTAGTATGCAGATTTGACACCAGTCTTCCAGTAGATTTAAAAAAAAAAAAAAGAAAGAAAAAATTATAAATAAATCTCCTTTTCTTTAAAAGGAGTTTCCAAAGAACAAGGAGGATAATCACTACAATTGCACACCAGTAGACAACAGTGATGCTTTTCCATGCAAGCACAGCATAAAATTGCCATTCTCCTATACCAATGCACCTGATTTCTCTACACCAACCCCTTCTTTTTTTATTTTTATTATCTAAGTACCTATTGAAGGAGTAAAGGAGATTTTTTAATTTCTAAGCATATTATTAATAGAATTACAGGTCAGAGAGCTAGAACCTTTGGCAAAACTTGGAGAAAAAAGCCATTCACTCTTAGGACATGTTTGTGCAGTTGCGGTGAGTTTGCAATTCCAGTTTGGAAGAATAAAGAAAGGACAGATTTCACTGGCCAGAAAGGCTTGCAGAAACAAAGACAACCAAGGAGAATCTTGAAATCTGTTTGTTTTCTTTGGATTTTTAGAAAAAGATTGAGAGTAAGTTTCTCTTCACATAACTCCACCTAGACAGTGGGAATATATTTTTTTACTTGACTATGGACTGCCATCTGATGGTTGTAGTTAATAATGCTGAAGGACATGCTGAATACTTTTTAAAAAATCTAGCTTGAGTGAAAACACACATAGGGCCTCATATAACACTGCTGGATGGATTTCAGTTGACTGGTGATTTACAGTTGAGGTTAAATTTTTGACATACTATTTCAGATTTACAATAGCATCACTCTGAAAGATTTTTCACTACAGTGAAGAATGTCTAGAAAATTCCAGTGTTGCTTTACAGAACAGCTGTGACTTTAAGTTGAATTTTCCAGGATTCATGAAGCTCATGCATGTCTGGCTGTCGGAGAATTTTTCTGGAAAGGAGCACAATTTCCTCTTGCTGCTGGCGTTTAATGACCTATGGTTGGCATGTCAGAGAAGGTCTCTCATAATGGGGAGACCATGAGGCCCCAGCTAACCGTGGCAGTCCTGTTAACAGAGGTTTGGGTTCTTTGAGAAGTAGAGAGGTGTCTTCTCCTTCCCAGGCTGACACGTGAAGTAGTTCAGTACTGAAAAAACTGATATGAGCTGTTGATGACCTTGCCAGTTATAGCTAAAATCTAATGTTCTTTGTTTAACAAACCAGCTGAGAAACTACCAACAAATATCCAGTGTCAATGGAGCTATCTCTTCACAGTTCAGGGTGCAGTACAAACCAGACTGAAGACTAGGAAGAATATCTTTGTTCATCCAACTGCTTGCTACATGTTGGAGGACGTTCTCAGTACCAATGAACTCAAAAACTTCCCCTTCCTCTACATGTCAAGGAGTGTGTTAGCTGGGAATGTTTATTCTAGCTGAAGCACTGGTGTTGAAGAAATCCCTCATCATAATGTAATCACAGAATTTAAGGAGAACATAAATATTTTAAGATTAAATACTTTTTGGTTTGTACACCAGAAAATATCTTCATTTAAAATAAAATACAGCAAAATAGATATCCTGTAGAGTATCTGGCTGTACTGCTCAAACGGAAAATCCAACATGCTGGGGGAAAAACCCCAGTTGTTTTAAAAATATGAAATGTGACTGTTCAGATAATAGTCAGGTTAAATATGTTATTAAGAATTATTTTGTTGCAAAGTGTTTTATTACAATTCATTTAACTTTTAATTGTTCAAATAAAATGCAGAGGGTCAATGGTTGATATCAGCATATCATATGGTCTCACTTAAGCAAAGTTTTGGCAATACTTATTCATGCTAAATCCTTAGTTCCTCATATACTGACTGAAGAAGGATAAAACTTATACAGTAACAGCAAAAGGTCAAGGCATAAACAATCACCGCTTAAATCCTTAAAGTAGCCTTCTATACAACAGGTTAACTTTAACTTCTATGCATGTAAATTTGAGTAGAATTTCACATGCATTTGGGTAAGTAATGTTTATCTCTGGAGGAAATGTTCATTGTTTTGACCACCAGAAGGCCTCCTTACACTGGGAAAGCTGCTGCGGCAAAGTCACTATGCTTTTCCTCTGCTTAGTTTGCAAATCATCGGGTTAAAGAAGAAAAGTTATCAAATTTTTAAGATGTTTTTCTTTCCAACCACATCAGATTTTGATTTTAGATTTATAATGTTTTATGAAGGGTTACATTTGAGGAATATTTCTAATAACACATTTCTTTTCTCATAGTCCTCCCCTCTCCACTGGATGATTTTTATTATTATTTTGTACTTTCAGTGCTGGGAGTTTTCATCAGATATCCATCTCTGGCACCTCTAGTCTTCCCTAAGAGGCACAGCTGAGTCACTTGTGCCATATTTAAGGTGATAAAAGGCTAGAGCCCTCTCAGATTGTGGCCTGGAGTTCATAGCATCTGTTTAATAACACATATGAATGCAAAATTTCAGACGATTGACTGAAGCAGTATATTGGAGATGAGACCAGTTCTTTGTCATAGATTTTTCTCTTTATGAGACAAATCTAGAATCCTGAATTTATATTGAAACACATTTTCCTTTCATCATTTTTGTGTGGAAAGGAGCTTTGTAATTAAAAAGTTGGTAAGATTTAGCGTTTAGGTAGATAAGATACATTCACCTCACTCTTAGAGTTATTGTTTCAGATTACTATAGTACTATTAAAAAAGAGAGACTCTTGTAGACTTGTGCATATAGATTTCCTGTGATTTCAGAATTAACCTACAATAAAACTCGTTAAAAAGCAAGAAGGAAATCTGAGTATTTTCCCCTGACAACATTTCTTGCCAGGATCTTTAATCTTTTCAAACTGTAATATTCAATGCAAGCCAAAGGACTGGGCTCCAAATATTTTCTCATACTTCAATGCACTTATATTTTACAATCAATGTATTTTAAACACTAGAAAGTGTGGCCAATTTTATATTTTAAACACCATTGTCAATATATATCAAATATGTTGTTTCTCTTGTTCTGTTGCTTACTTATTCATAAAAATATCTTTTTGCAGCATGTTAAGTAACTACTCAAACATACTGATAAAAAAAAGCACTTCTGTGTTTCTAGGAGCTGGTGAATTAACACTTCTAAGCTGTCTAAGGACAAGCATTTTCAAATTTCAAAACTTTTAAAATGTGTCGCCTGTCATATTGACTGTTTTCCCATTGCACATCTGCATTAGTACTGGACATAACCAAATTAAGTGCTCTCTAATTCTGTAGTTGTTAGATATTCTGACTGTCTTTGAATCTTTCCTACTCAGTCATCGTCAGACAAAAATGTCATACTGCAAAAACAGGGTCCTGTTACAAATGACATAGACCAAAAATTTGAAAAGTATACACTGATTTGGATTACCTTCATTTTCACTGTTCCTAAAACATGGCTCAGGTTAAAGGCACTTAAAATCAGTGGACTCTCTAAAACTTGAAACTGTACTACTGTACTTCATTTAGTCCTGCTCTAAAGTAAAAGTAATTGATTCAAGATTTGCAGGTGAGAGTAGCAATACATATTCTTATTATTTTTCAAGGACGCTGCCATCTTATTTACTACAACTATTTCTTTATTGTACTGGAAGAAAGAACAGATAAGCCAGAGTTTGTGATATTCCATGGTATGGTTTCATTACAACGCTCTGTTTTGATAGGAGCTACAAGATATATAAATAACAATTACAACATAGACTATTGCGGGAGTAAGTTCCAAAATTAGTTATTTTTTCTTTTTATGACTTGTTCCTAAGGAAAAATATAGAACTATTAGTTCAATTATCAACTTATTAGGATTGCATAAAATAATAATTGGGGGATTTATTTGTTTGCAACACATTCAGTCACACACTCTTTTCCACTCATTCAGAGGTTTTAAGTGTAACAATGGAGGGTTTTTTTTTTTAAAAATGAACAGCCACTTGAGCATGTAGGCTGTGAATTTTAAGTAACTTTTTAATGCCCATTGAAGTTAAGCCAGATAATTATGTGAAAATCATTTACATAAGTTTGATTTTGCCACCTCAGCCTAAAGCCAGTGATAAAAGAACTGCCCAATTCCTTCTCATGTAATGAAAGCAGCTAGCACCAGTGATTCAACTGAGTGAAACTGTAAATTAAAATGGTTTTCTCCCACATAGAAATCTACATAAACCAAATGTTCCATATTCATTCATCACCTATTTCACAGTGTAAGCACTCTTTAGATATCACACATCTAAAGGACAACATTGAAACTCAAACAGCAAAAGGCTGAAAAGGAGGCATTTTTCTTTCAGAATTTTTTACCAAATAATAAGCAGGCTCTTTACGTATTCTTTCCCGAAACTTTCGAGATGAAGCACGATGAATGCATTGTAGTTACTGGGTTTTTGTTCAATGAAATGCGCACCCGGTACTTCCACAGCTGGAGGCCACTTTTCAAACTATCCATACCAGGGCTGGATACTCACAGTGTGGGCACCAGAGCTTGAAGCAGGTTTTTGAGCAGATCTGGGCTCTGGTAGCCAAGGTACCTCCAAACCAGTGTCAATGTGAGGCAGGTACTTCCAGCTTTCCTGAATTTCAAAGCCTCTGGAAGCTGACTCTCTTACCTCACACAGCCAACTGGTCTCATCTCGCCTCTGTGAGCATCGTCCCCTTCCAGCTCCTGCTGGGTTTCAGTTGTCATACCGAACCACTAATTTGAGAACGAAAACTGTGGTCTGGCTCATCACTCTTGAAAGATTACCAACCCCCTCCTCTGCAGTGATTATGGGCTCCATATTGCAGGGAAAGCATCACAGAGAGCAAAATTTCCCCTCCCATCAGCACCAGACATCTCTGTTCACCAGGGAAGCATTTTGATGGCAGGGATATTCCAAGTGCGGACTATGCAACAGATACCTGTACTACCTGTACTGTATGGGAATAAGTGATCTCACTGGGCTGTTCTCGGCTTAGTTGTAGGTTGTATTTGTGAAGGTAAGTATCTCCTGTAATTTCTCACCACCTCAGTTTCCCTAGGGTAGAATGGGTAGAATTCATTAACATTTGAAAAGCCATCTGAGATCTTGAGATGGAAGGCGATGTATAAGCGCAGATCAAAGAGAACTGTGCACCAGTACTGATAGAAAGGAGAATACCGCAGCTCAAGTTATAGCCTTAAGTACACCATTAGCGTAACCTCAGTGAAATTTATCTGCATGAGTGGAGGTTGCGAAGGATGCCCAAGGACATGGGGAAGCTCTTGAGGATGTGACCGGTGTCTTCAAAGTCTCCTCAGGTATCCTTTCACTTTAGTGGGAATTATCAGTGTTTATGACCTGGCAGGACTGGTTTGTAGACATACAATGTGTTTGTAATTTTATTTAGCATCTGTTTAAACAAGGCATTAGCACAAAAAGATCCCTGATACAGAAGGAATGAACCAGAAGACCTTTTATCTGTAAGAAACTAGTTGAAAGGAAGAGTGGATGATGAAACCACTTTTTTGAGGTAGCTGGTAATTTATGGAATGAGATATATACTAACATGAAGAGCATCACAAACATGCCTAGACTAAATACAGGTATAATAACATAATCTTCTCCCTCATGCTCTTTTGCAAATGGATGTGTAAGGCAACATTCTTTTAAAAAATCACCAGATAATTCTGCTTTTCCATTACCTTTTCAGGCATATAGCCCATGATTTCATCTCTCGCAAGGGAGAAGAGAGGAAGGAACAGTCAGGATGGTTAACAGAATAGTCTTTTTCTGACCTGAGTCTTAGCAAACTGTTATTTTTAACTTTCCCACAGCAAATGACATATCCTTTGTCCTGTGATATAAGTCATTGTTTAAAAGGAAACCTAAACAGCCCGTGACTGTTCTTCTCAAGTAATAGTATTGGCCTGAAAACCGCAGGTATTTAAAGCGTCATGTTATGTCATTCTTCTTTAAGGTTGTAACAAAATTGCACTGATGTACCCTTACACATTCTTTATCCACAGACTGAACTTGTAAGAAATAGCAGCGATCAAAGTAGCTGATTAATGTGGACACTAAGGCAAGATTACAACTTAGGTTGGATGTATCCAACCATGATGATTTTAATCTCAGCTTTGCCATCAAACACCTTTATTTCTGCATGCAGCAGAATTACCCTAATTATCTGGGGTTCCTTTCTTTCTTTCTTTCTTTTTTAATTTTTTTTTGTTATTGTTGGACTAAACATTAAAAAGCTGCTCCAGAGCCCTAAGCGCCTCCTCAGCTATAAATCAACAGAAATGCTGCAAACTAGCCCTCAGAACTCACAGATGTTCTTGCAAACTTACCCACAATGAGCTTGGCTCCCCACCTGCCCCCACTCTGCATTTTGCCTTCTGCAGCTGCCTAGACAATATACATGCCAGACAGCACACCTTGAGAATTGACAAAACAGAGGTCATTCAGATGGATCTTGTTTAAGAGCAGAAAAAAATAAATGAGAATGCTGTCACATTCCTGCAGCTCAGATACTCCAGAATTGTTCATTAATACTTGTCACTGAGACATGGGCAGAGTGGTGGTTTTGCAAAGCAAATCAGGGATTTTCCTTTTGATGTCATGATGTTAAGCTTGGGATGTTTCCAGCAGTGCTAAAGGAAGCGACAAACGCTCAGATGACTTGGAAACACCCTCCGAGTGGTTGGAGAGACTCTATCTGAAGTGCAGTTTCTTTTGAAAGGTCCCCAAGGTTCAAGGTCCCTATTCCATGCACGGTTACTTCTCTTTTCAGTTCACTGCAAATGCTGGTCTCCCTTCTTTTCTCCGGCTTATATCAGCTACAGGTCCATTGGGTCACTTGTGTCTCCACTGAGAATACATGCCCTCCCTTTCCACTTCTCTCTTGTTAATCTCTGCTCCTCAGTCTCTCCTGGACACCTTTCCATCAGTGCTTTCTTTTCTCCTGTATTCTGCCTGTGTTCATGTTCATATTCTCTCCTGTTTGTTATAATGCATTCATTCCCTATCTCTAGCTAGAAATTGTACCCTCTTTCCCATCGCCACAGCATTTCTTCTCCCAGTGCCGCTGGGAAGAAGATTCTGTTCATGCATTTGTCTGCTGATGGGTACTGTCCCTGCATCCCCAGCTCTCCCACTGCTCTCCTGCCTGGACACTGGGGGTTGGGGAGAGACAGCTGGTGGCTCTTCTGCAGTGGTTTTAGGTGAACTAAAAGTCCCAGATATGTATGTGAGCACAGCCCTGGCATCAGGATTGAATTAGTAGACAGAATTTTATATACCAGACAACAGCTAATGGAATGAAATTTAAGTGCCTATGTCCAAAATTGTATTGTTGAAAACTTCTCAGCTGCCACATAATTCTCAGGACCTCTAAACCGATTACTATTTCAGGCTTTCCAGACTTGAAGCTCTGCTGTTTAGTGCCTTGCTAGTATTTAAACCCAATTTTGAATTCTGAGCAATGCAATACACTTATCAACACAAGCTTAGCAGTCCAGATCTCACAAAAAACAGAGGTATATGCCCCTTTCTTTTGAAATGCTCAAGGTGTTCCCAGAATTCATGCATAAAATAAGACTAACCACAATGTGGGAGGCCTGGGCTTAAGTCTATCTTTTGAGGAATTCAAGCCAATGTCTCCTGTTTCTCAGGAATGAATATTAAAACCAGACAACAGACCATGCCGACCTGAGCCAGTGGAAGGTAATTGTACTTCAGACCTAGTGTTAGAATTGTGGGAGTTTTAGAAAGAGTCAAAGAAAGACATGGACCCCTCCATCCTTACATCTGCATACGGAATAACTTCATGGCTACAAAATTTAGATAGCAATGAGGTTTCCCAGAGATGGGTCTTCCAAATAGTTTTCCCAGTTGCTTGTTCCTCTCTGCAATACTGTTTTCAATCTACATAGTTAAAAACATGTAGTTCCAAGAATAGGTTGGTGCCATCAAAAGTGTGTTTTTTGGAGGTGTCTGCCATTAACATTCTCCTCAAGTCCAGAAGCTGAGTAAAGATTACAGATATGCTGAAAAATTCATCAAGACTGATGGTTTTCATACAAGGATCCCAGTGCAGCCCTATGCTCACAATTGTATTTATATAGTGTATTTACACAGCATTTACTGTATTTACAGTGTATGTACAAAACAAAAGATGCCTCTGGTTTTGGCAGGATTTTATAGTAAGCCCAACTTATCTGTTGCTTTTTCCTCTGCTTTCCCCCTCATCGTTCCAACCTTTGCCTTATGACACTGATCCCCAGACTATCATTGGTAGGGGCCAGCGTATCTCAATCACAAATTGGTTAAGGTCAGAGATTCTGTGCCCAGGTAAATAAGTTTTACAATCAGTACTGGGTAATTTTCATGTGCTTTAAAAAATGTTGAATTCGACTTTTAGCCATACCACAGAACAGTTTAAAATAATCATGCAATAGAGAGAATAAATAGATAGTAAAAGAGAAAGGCTGGGATATTTTTTTAGGTATATGGTTTTTGTGCTACATATTTTGTGCCCAGTATGGTGGTTAAACTTGCAAACCCACCAAGGTCAAGGCTGAAATTCAGAACAGAGATGAACTTGTTTTTTGTCAGGATCAATTTGTGGCAACAGCAGTTTTATCAGCAGGGTGTAGTAACTATGGCAGAGGACTGTCAAACTGCCAGTTGAGTCTCTGGGAAGCCTATTATCAGTTAGGGCGATGATTATTATGACAGACCCATCATCTTGATTTTGCTGAAATATTCTTGTAGAAACGTGAGAAAATAATTGATAGACACAATACAGAGAATGAAATGACTTGTGTTTGAGAGTGTACCTTTACAATAGACCCTCTACCTCCTTCCTCACCTTACTGTGTAAAAATGACTGAAAAGACATGAGCAAAAACGTGAAGGCACTGTAGAAACACCTTGATCTTTTCTTTATTATTAGAGACTGAAAACTCTGTCATAAAATCCTGTACATACCACACAGAACTCAACATGAACAGCAGAAAAGGAATCTTCTATAATGCTGATAAAGTTATATCAGTTATAACATAGCTGCCAAAGACACTGAATAGTACCTATAAAAGTTAAAAAAAAATCTGTGAGAGGAAGATGGAGGGAGAGGAGTGTAGACCAGAGAAATGGAGGAAGGCTGATGTCCGAAGACATAATTATCAAACAACTGAAAGTACTAGACAAGTGAAAAAAGGAGATAAAAAAATGAACTAGCAAAAGGGCTGGCCCAGCAGATAAGACATGAGTTCCGCATTCACAGTGGCTTGCTATGACCACACACATGTGTTACCCACAGAAAGTTCATTCCAAGGTCCTGCCCAAGGTCGCTTCCTTGTGATTGCACAAGAGGCAGAAAGATTTCACTTTCTGGTATTCTCCTTTTGGCAAGCAGCTTTCTTCATAGCAGCTTTGAAAAATATCACACAGCAAGGAATGCACATAGCAGATGCCTTGGAAGAGTTCGGAGTACCATGTATTTCATGCACCATTCTCTGCCTCTAGCTTCTGTATTGCATATGACCTAGGGGAGAGAGGCAGAGGGGGAGTAGAAAAGAATTTTTTTTTAATCTGGCGATCTAAGTTTTCTAAATTTCTCCAAATGCTACTGTTTGCAATGTATGTACAAATCTGCAAATAACATGCCAATAATTGCGTGTAGAAGTCATCAGCTATCTCACCTTGCATGATGTCTACAGATGTGGATGGAAAAGAATCTCAGTGATTTGCACGAATTTTTACTCCTTCAATCGTCAAGACTTTCTAGTTCAAATTAAAGGCAATTTGTAGCAGAGGCTTCTGAAATACTTTCTTGCCTTTTTTTTTTTTTTGCTTTAAACCACATTACTTGTCTCTAATAGAGATTTTCCGTTCAGTAAAAGCCTGTAGTAAGAAAAATTGTTCTCTCAGAGTCTTCTCTTGGCTCAAGAAGACCATGTCATTTTCTAAAATTAGACCACAATTGCAGGTCAATATAAACAAAAAGGGCGAGGCTCAAAGTAGCCTCTATACTTCCTTTTTTCTTCGCAATCTATTTCTCTAATTATTTCTTATGATTTTAGTGTGATCATTTTGTTTTGATTATCTGCCTTTAGATATAACTTGCCTCTATCTCCCTCAGACACAGACACTTCCTGTGCTGCAAAGATATACAGCTCTTTCTGGATAGTCAATTTACTGCCATTACAGTAAACACATCAATCTCCCAGTATTAAATCCTGCAGCTAAATTGTAGGTCTTGTCAGAGATTTTGAAATTTTGTTACTGATGAGTCCAGAGGGAGGATCAAGCTTAACTTGATGATTTCTTCCTCTGCCATTCTTTAGTTCAAAGTTCCTG
Source organism: Leptodon cayanensis (assembly GCA_027564655.1). NCBI lineage: Eukaryota > Metazoa > Chordata > Aves > Accipitriformes > Accipitridae > Leptodon > Leptodon cayanensis. The sequence goes on along the minus strand of JANXJC010000064.1, from coordinate 10,851,496 downwards.
GTTGTGCTTTGGAGTGTGCCAGGTAGGTTAAAGTTCATTAACAACAGCAGAAAAGATATGCGGTGCCAGCCTTCCCACTCTGCATTGCAAGTACGTGGGCATGATAGAGCATATATACCAAATGTTCCCATCCTTCCTTCTATTGTAAAGATTGAGAAGCATGAGCAATCATCTTCTTCTCCATCCATCTGTTAAATCTGTCTCAGTCACCTCCTAAAAAGAGGTACTTCCATTGAAATTGGTCGTACTAGTCATAAATAGCACAGAAGCACCACTATCACAAAAAACGCATTTTTGTGTGTGTTCCGTAAATGGTTTTGGTTCATGATTTAAATTGTAAAAGTGAGTTGGGGAAGTTCATTTCTAGTCAAGCCTGGGTTTTGGTTAGGTTTTCGTTTTTTAAATTTTATTGGATGTTGTAATTCATTTGGAAGCATAGGGTTCGAAGGGATGTGCCTGAGAAAAAGTGCTTCAGGCCATATTAACCATTTGAGCCACTCCCTCTGTCCCAAACCAGGATAAAAGGTTAGGTACAGAGAGGATCAGAAACTGATAATCACAGAAAAGTACAGCAGGATCGTGTGATCTCAGCCAAAATAGATTTAAAAATTTCATTTAGGTAGACTGGAATGCTGAAAATATAGGCAGAAGCAGGAAGAAAAGGCCAACTTGACTCATGTAGGCAGAAAGGCATGTATGCAATCCCTCCGAGTATGCACAGCTTTTAAGCATCAGTTGAGGTCAGAAGCTTTTTATGCTCTTGCACTCAGCCTTTAGGACAGAGCTAGTGAAAAAGGAAGGAAAAAGCCCATACAGGGTGCAGAAGTACCTCACGTATTGAGCAGCTGAAAAAAAAGACCAAACTGGTGATCCCACAGGGTCAGCACAGAACACCAAGGGCAAGACTTGACAAGTGCAAGAGCACAGCTCTTTGTCCCACAGTTCCCATGCTCTATATCATATTAGCCTCCATAAACAAGGCGTATGGCAGTAAGCCAAGATCTTCTCTTTTTTCCTCCTGACTGCTTTAAAAAGATCTTTTCCATTTGAAGGAAGTAACAGACACAGCAGTAAAGCTTCACCAAAGACAGGCTGGCTCCTGAATCGAGGGAGTAAGAGAGATAAGGTGACCTTTCTCGAGAAGAGCAAGGCATCTGTCTGAGCAAAGGAGTGACAGGGAAGTCTATGCAGACTTGGCCAAAACCCTGGATATTTATGGCTATGATGTGCCTCTCCAGCTCTTCGTCTTAACCCACTCCCACATCTGAAGACTGACCCCTAGACTCAGTGAAAAACAATACTGCATAATAGCGTTAAAGCAATGTGCTGTCAAGTGTCCCAGCCAATTAAGCCCAATATTTGCAGTTCCCCTGGCAACCTAATCCTAGGGTGTGTGGATATTTCAGCTCTTTCCACACTGCTAAATAAAACAAGGGCGAGGAACAAGCTTGAGCACTGGCCTGGTGATCACCCATGCTGTTTAATTGCTAGCATGCTTCCAGGCTGCTTTGGCTTATGCCAGTTCTTTGGGAAGTGGTGCCTAAGCCTGGCTGGAGGGATAGCCCATGCGGGGATCAATTCCAATAAGCAGTGTAGACATCATGGCACCAGGTTTTCTTCCCTCCAGCCTCACCAGTCTTCCAATATCATCCCAGCTTTGCATCTCGAAAGATTCCTCGTGCTGTACCCTGGAGCAAGCGATGAATGAAAACATGTATGAAAACATACATTTCATGTATGAAGATGTCATTCTGATGAGACCCCAGCATAATACCCAGGTTTTTTCAGATGCTTTCTACTGAGAAAAAAACCAATCGCAGAAAATATTTATGTTTTAGCCCTAGAAGCGTACCTTTCAAGGTTCATAGGAGGCCAAACGCTACGTAGCATAACTGTGGCTAGGCTGGGCCACCTGCTCTCAGGGTCAGAAAATTGCTTCTGTCTCATCTAGCAACAGAGATGCAGGGTTTGCGTCTCTGCAGAAAGCTCAGTGGTTCCACAGAGCATTACGGCAATAAAAGACTAAACCGCAGCTAAATTTCGACATAAAGGAAAACGGGGGAAAGAGATCCTCTTCTTTTCCATTATGCCACAGCAGCAGTACTGTGATTTTATCTACAAAATACAGGGGAGCTCAAGGGAAGGAAAGAAGCCAGCGCTGTCTGTCATTGCTCCCCAGCCACCTGCAGGCAGCGTGTGCAGGTCAGCGCACTGACAGCTCACTTACTTCTTCTCTTCGAACAGATGGAGTAAGCAACAGAAGATGAACACATTCCTCTCGTAATCCTGCCAGCACTCTCGTTTCTATAGACCTACCATACTGGCTTAAAATGGAGATGGCCTTAACTTAGACTGAGGTGTGGCTTTGTGAAGAAGAAAAATAAATACTCATAACGCATATGTAAAAAACATAAATCCCGTGTGCTACCCCTGCAAGCCCGAATCTCCAAAGGAGTGCAGCCCCAGAGTTCTCCCCTGTACTGCCCTGTATTTCAGTTTCCCAAAGACCTCAGGCTTCTGTCACTGACCCACAAATTTTAATTACTCTTTTAAAACTTGCCTTATATATGGACTGGTACCAAAAATAACTTCAAGAAATTTCTAGCAAGAGTTAATTTTCCCTAGAACTCTGACTTGGCTGAAACTCACGGTATGTGAGTAGAAATCATAACTTTGGCACCCAGGCTTCGTTATCGTAACACAGATCTAAACCCATGCAGCCCTCTTGTGTGTTCTCTACCATACAGCGCTATGTCCTCGCGCTGCTATTATTATTAATGGTCTTGTTATTCTGACTTTGAACTCATTTGTACTGAGGTGCAGTTGAAAGGCCACAATTAGAATTGGGGACCGGTACGCTGGGGCATACACAGAAATCCTCACACAAACGGAAATCCTTTGGCTCCCACCCCAAAAGCTTATTAGTATAATTAAAATTATATTACAAAGGCAAATAGAGGTGCCAAAAGAAATTGGGGCCCATTATGTCATAAATACATCTACTGCATAAATACATAGTAAGAAGCAGTTCTCGCCTTGAAGATCCTGCAGTCGCGAGCTTCAAGCAACTGCTAAACCTGCAACTGCAAGTTTAGCAACAAAGTTTGGGACCCACCCAGCTTAGGCAGGCGATTAGTGTCATCGCTATCAGCTGTGTTGTTTACTCTTGCCTCCATATTGGGCTGAATCATGCCTAATTAAAAAAAAATGCATTCTGTTTGACAGATAATAAAATGACAGCAAAAAGAAAGGACTGAGGATACCTGTTGCGACCAGATATTTCATAAAGGGCGGCCAAGGCACAATACGATGGTTTTATCATTGGCTCTTTTTCAGCTCTTCTCACTGAAGAATTTCCATCCTCTGTGATCCATCAAAATGGTTTTAGTACCTTTTTCTTTCATAGTAACCCTTTCCCTCTTGTCACTATAGAGTCACCCACTACCTGAGGAACTTCCACGCTTTGTCGTTATGTAGGGATCACGCCAAAGTGGCAGGAAGGTGGGAATTTCACTTTCTAAATACAAATCCTGGGATCTGTTGTCATGACATTAAGGCTTCTGAAATGCCACCAAGATCTGCCCACTGCTTGAACTCTCCGTTTAGTTTGTCTCTTTCTCCTCCCTCCTCAAGTCAGTAGTTTTTTACGAATAGGAAGCCATCAGAGTCTAGAGATCTGGGCATTCAAGGAATATCTGAACCTGCAAATGGGGGAAAAGTGTATTGCTGAGTTCACGTCTCCTGGTTGGGACTAAAGTTAATGAGCCCTTTGCCACCATACACAGACGATAACAGACAATTGCTCTTAAACCTCATGTCCTCAGAGAAACTAACTGTGCAGCTATTCAGCCACAAAGGCAGTGAAAGGAAAGGTAAATGGACTGTGCCAGAAGGTTGTGAATTTCCTCTTTCTGGAGGACAAGCACGCTTTATTTGTCTTTTTTATAAGACCTTTTGGAGGACTTCTGCTTAATCTCACACGCATAAGCTATGTGAGTGTCCAAGGCAGCCTGTACATGGTAGCTTCCTTCAGTATACTTACCTGATTTTACAGTTGCAGCAGTTATCTGATAATAGAGTTTGTCACAGCACATCATTGATTACTGTTACCATGCCTAAAAAACCCGATGCTGAACATTGCCAGCAGTGAACACCACATAAAGCCCAGGTATACAGCAGGAATATAAACACAAGGCACAGAAACAAAATGTCCTGCTCTTCGCACTAACCTCCTCGAAGTATTAAGTCAAGTTGAAGTTCAATGTTTAGTGTCCCTACAAAAAAGGGCCCCACTCCTCATTGCAATGCCTACCTTGCTGACTTTCTCTCTGGTGTAGAACCAGCAGCCGTGGGTCACACACCCTGACTCCCCTTCCAGTGTGATGAGGGGCAGAGAAACCTGTGTATTGGGCAAGGAGCTGTCTACATGAGCTGGTGGCAAAAGCATAAGCAAGACTCCTGTACTCACCCTCACCGAGGCACAGGGAGGACGGCAATTTTTTTTGTCTTTTCAAATTCATAGCCGTGACTCCTGAGATACCCTGTCAAAGCCAGGGTTTTGCCTGTCCCCGGTAGTCTGCTGAAAATGAGTTTCCCTCTATATTCATGTACATGATCACAGATTCAAACCCTGTTCTTCTGACTCACTAATGAAGGTTCTGTCTTCAAGGTTATAGGGTATCTTTGACCAATGCTTTTTTGTTCAAGTTAGTATATTTTGTTGGTCGACTTATTCAATTTTGTGTAGAATCCTTGATTACTCTTTGAGTGATAGAGAGACTGATCCTTTTACATGGTAATAAGGGCACTTACACAGAAAGTGTGGGTTCCTGAGCTTGACCAACAGTAAGGCAAAAGGCTGGAAAAAAACTGGAAGAGCAGATTAAAGGAAAGGTTCACCCAATGGATAACTAACAGCTGAGGCTGCCTATATTGTTCATTTTTACCTAGACAACTCAGAAGCTGAGATTTTAATTCGGATAGATATTTGACAAAAATTCACAGAAATACAACAGGAAATACCTGATTGTAGAGAAGGAAACCTAAGTACCCTGCCATTTCAAGACAGTTGTCATTTCTCACCATGACAATATTTCCATCTCCTATATCAGCTGACAGCAGAGTAGGAAATTCAGGTCTCAGCTTTAGATATCTCCATCCTTTTGTACACCTAGCCTTAAGTCCCTCTATGCAAGGCACTCAGCCATTTGGTGCTAGTACAGCTAAAAGGCTTAGTCATGGTCTGGAGTAAGGACCGTCGTCTCCAATTCCAGTTGACCGGCTGAGCGTGATTCATGACAGTGGGTCATACCCACAGAGGCATTTCAGAGCATCATGTTTTTTTAAAAACAAACCAAGAAAACTAAACACTGCACTGAGAACAGAATTCCTCCCCTAGTCAGGAGAGAGAAAACAAACTGTATCTGACAGTGTGTCACAGTATTTACTACACTACTGAATGCTCTGCGTTTCTTGATGGTATGAGAAGTATTTGTAATGGAACAAAATACGATTAAATAAGACATTTATTCTCTCTCCCAGAAACCTGAGATCCACCAGTACTTTTTAAAAAAAGGTATGATCAAGAATGTATTAATTACAAAGAAATGTTTAATATACTACAATTTTCTGTCTGCTGCCAGCACCTCAATTATATTCAGTCTCTTATGTGCCTGCAGCCACAGACATGTCAATACTACACACTGAAGGAAAAAACAAATTCATGTCTTATTAAATTTGCAACCGTAGCTGCACCCATTTCACACCTGAATTTCTCATCCCCCGGGCAGATTTCACTTACACCTTTTCAAGTAAAATGCACTGTGTAAGAGTTTGTTTCACCACTTAGGCACTTAAGCATGCTGTTTCCTTCTCCTTTAAAAAATTGTATTTGTGTGGTCAATGGAGGATCATCAGATCATGAACCACCATCTCTTTCTCCCATTCAGAGTTAAAATCATAAGAATACAGTGTATGATATAAAGCTCAGGTTGCATAGTCTTTTTTTTCCTATAATGAAAATTCAGGAGTTACCATCCAACAGCTTCACATATTATCTTATCACGTGCATTTAAAAGTAACCAGTTCGTCTTTTTAACTACTTAACTTTGTGCCATACTCTGTAGTTAGACAAATTCACACAACTGACATTCATTTCCTTCTGTTTCCGTGCATACAGGTGAGACCTGACTCACCTGACATTACAATTTATTTATATGACGAGATACTTAAATTCACAGAAGAAAAGCAATGGTAAGAAAAAAGAAGGAAAATGCTTGGATAAGCCAGTTAAGAGCCATCACAGATACTGTTAAAAATTGCTTATCTGATTGATGGTATACCAGACTCTACCTTTTTTTTTGCTTATTCACTGTAAGATAGGAGAGACACTGCAGAAGCTTCCTGCTCTCTAGGACATCCTGGCCAGGTGGCCGGAGCACTGATCTTACTGATTGAACATGTGCATTTACATCCCCTCAGGCAGAAGATTGTGAATTCAAGTCTCCCACAACCCACTTGAGTTTTCTGATCACCTGGCTACTGGATGAGGATGCGAGGAGCATCACTGCCCCTTCCACTGCTTGTGCAAGGCCTGACCAGAGAGGCCTCTTCAGAAAAAAACCCACACAATTTGGCCATGTAGGTGGATATTTTGAAGACCATGCAGTCTGTGTGTCTCAGCAAGGCTCCGTATTGCCAACAAGACCATTCTCACAAAAATACTCCTAGTGTGCAGAGATATGACTGAGGAAACTTTAAACACTTTATGCTTCGGGAGTCTTTAGAGCCAGACAGCATTTTAGTAGAGGTTTCGGAAATGAAAGCGCTAAGGTTAAGAACCTGCACACACAGCAAAGTGACTTTGATGTGAGTACAATCCACTAGCTAATTGATGGGAGGTGTGGAGGTGCTGGAAGGTAGGCCGTTTTTTCCCCCCATTATGAGCAACACTGGTCATCCTCGGCAAAGGAGAGTAGTCGGCAAGTGCAAAGTAGTCAGTCGTCTTGGGTAAAGAGATTGGATCAGTCTATGAAACATGGGACCCCACCAAGCACAGGAAGGCCGCTGCGTCGGTCTCTGGCTTTTTCCTGTTGAACTGATCATTTGTGTAACTGTTTTGAAGGGCTGAATGCTGAGGCAATGTAACTCAGATATTTTTCAGGTATACTGATGTTCAGCGGAGTCATCACTTTTCCAGGGTGATGTAAGATTTTTGTGATCTATATCCCCATGAGGACCAGCTTCTTATACAAAATACAATGTATTTCTGTAAACCTGTGAAATCCTCAAGAAAGGGTGACACACCGAGAGGTCAGAATGTAAGTTGGGATCTGCAGAATTTCTGCTGTAGACATTTTGTATGGCTTTAACCAAATATCTTTAGCTTTTGAGTCAAATTTGCTACTGACATGATGATTGGCACTACTGACTATTGACATTCATGCCACTGGAGACTTTGTTCTTATGTTGCCTCCACTATATAGTGAAGATGATACTCAGTTCTCACTGTGAGAGCTGGTATGAAGGTTGTGAGAGTTAATTCATGTTTGCAAAGTGCTGCCTAAATGCTAAACAATAATGGAAGTTACCATAGTCTCTTTATTCTTTACATCACTATCCTATTTTTGGTTAGTCATCAATGTTCTCATGCTTCCTTTTCCTTTTCCTGAGACGTCATTATAAAGCAACTGTTTAAAGGCAACAGATTGCTGAGAGATCCTGAGCAAACCTAGCAAGTGCAAGAAAAGTTCAGGTCTCTGTTTTTTCCATTTGTTTTTAAGAGTATCTGCATTTGATATACACTGGTCTCCTTTTGTCCGTGTCTCATGTCCAAGCATTTTAAAGCATAAACCAGAAGGACATTGCCTGAGCTAGTAGGAGGGGATGGAGGAAATCCTATACTGGAGGAACAATTACAGGAAGCTGACACAGCCATTAAGATGTTTAGAAGAATCAACAGAGAAGAAAGTGGTTTTGGTACGGTGCCAAGTTAGAGAAGGAAATGGCTTGTACACAGGGATGGATTTCAAAAATTAAACATAAATAAAGTGCAAAAATGGTTGTGTTAGTATTTAGCTGAAAACAATCTTGCAACTTTGAGGCAGTCTGTTGCTTATTCACCTGCTGTAAAGGAGGTAATCAGAGGTCACGTCTTTCCAGAGAGGGATTCCCTCAAAACTGGGGATATTCCCAGCAGGAAAAGGGCTGTCAAAACTTTGTAGCCATCTTCATATGGCCTGACTATGAAAAAGAACGTGACCGAACTGCATCATATTCGGACTCTATCCAAGTGGCCCATTAGGAGCTTTTAGCATCTGGCATAGTTTCATGCTGCTTGAAAGTCTTACCTGTAATCTGCACTGGTCTGAGAAATGGAGAGGCACATGTGGCTTAATTCCTCACTTTCAAAAGCCTTCTAAAGCTATGGTTCTTTTCCTTGGTCTCCCAAATTTTCTTGAGTTAAAAGACCTTGAATTTACATACTCTCGGTAGACACCTTAATTTTAAAAGATAAAATCTTCATGATCATGAGGCATATTCCCATCCCCCTGCTGATGGTAATGCTGGTCAGAAAGTTCATGTTCCATCATCAAAGAAGAATTTATCATATTCTGCCACCTTGGGGCTTGCACATGTGGTAAGTCTGCATTTGCTCCATCTCTACACAGCGACTGAGCGTACACAGTCCAGGGCTGAGAGGCATGGAGGATGGACACAAGCACACAAATGGACATCAGGAAGCCCGAGCACCTGGTACCCTGGCAAGTAGACAGAAAATACCCTATGAGGACTGAAAAATCTTTTTCAGAGGGAGAAGGAATATGTTACAATAAGTGTTGAGATTGAGAACTGCACCTGGGCCTGGGAGGCAATAGGGGAAATGAAAGGGAATGGCTGTGGCTGAACAAGAAGGGAAGACTGGAACAGAAGCACTTGGTTGTTTATTAACATAAAATTAGAAAACACTGTATGAAAAATAGGTGGGGTAAAGATGGAGAGACAAGCTCATCAAAGAGCTGGGATGTGGGAGGGCCACTGGGACAAGCTGGTCTAGAAAGCTGAGATGAGGAGGAGGAAAGTAGAAAAGTGGAACAGATTCTGGGCAGTGAGATGATGCCAACTCAGCAAGATTGCTGTGACAGAAGTGAAATAGCTGAAGAGCAGAGACTGAGACAAAACATGGTGTAAGGAAAAGGGTGGAGAAAGGGATGGGTTAAAGAGGGAAAGAGAATTAAAGTGGAAAAACAGGCATAAGAGTCAGTGCTAATTAAAAATCACCCTGTTCCATAATCTTCAGCGGAGCCTTACTGCTGTCAGCCCTGCTGTCAGAAAATAGCTGAGACCCACAAGCAAAATGTCAGCCTCGTACCATCATTAGCGATGTCTACATGGAGGACTCATGTATAAATTCATAGGAATTAAGACTGAAGATTCTACTGATTTCCAAATGCTCCAGAGGAATCCACTCTTGACTTGAAGACAGGAGAAGACACAAAATGTCTAATCACTGTTGAAACAAAAGTCAGCTCATGGCTGCCATTACAAATTCACCTTTTTTGATCTTCCAGCCATGGGTGCTTGTTATCGCTCTGTTAGGATAGAAAAGAAATCTTTTCCATTCTATTGTTTCTCACAGCTAGGGTATTGAAATTCTAAAACCAAATCACTGTCTGATAGTATTTAAAAGCTAAACAGATTGAGTCATTTGGGTTTCTCACAGTTTTCAGATGGTGAGTCATTTTTGTTGCTATCATTTTCACAAAGTCTTTCCCTTTCTGGTGATAGCAGTTGGAATCTCCTATCATTTCAGTGCTGCTTTATTGAACTAACCAAATTATTGGATTAGTTAAGAAACTGACATCCTGGATAAATTCACGCCTTTATTAAGTAATTATTTAAAACACTTAGGAGATTGTTCAGCTAACACCAGTGGGCTTCACTGCTAGGTCCCTAATTATTTGCCATTGTAAATAGAAACAAAGGGGTCATACAGAAATACCAGGCCTGCATATCAATTTCTAACTGAGCTGGTGGCTCTCTACTTCTGCTGATGTCACCGAGCGCAATGTTGATCCTCTTGTTTGACCCTAAAATAAGCATTAGATTTTAAGTGTATGACCATTCCTAGGAGTCACACTGCTTCAGTAATACCTCCTAGCATAACGTGTTTACATACCCAAATGTTAGTGGCAGTTTGGTTCATTTTGTCTGAAAGTAGCAAGAAAAATTCTTAAGAAAGCTTTATCAGGAATTATTTCTGTTTTAAACTTCTCAATATACTTGTGTGCCATTACATTAGAATACATTTTATGGTTACATAATTATGCAGTTAATCTCAAGATACAGCATGCACTTTATAGATCAATTGATTGTCAGTAATGACTAAAATCATGATATGGACCCAGACTCTCAGTTCATTATAAGAAATAATTCCCCTCAGAATGTTCTTATCTTCTCCTTCTCACAAGGAAGCCACATAGTCCGGCATTTCTCAAAGGCAGATGAAGTGACTTAACCACCCATATCTTATTCATACTGAAAACCATACACTTCTTTCTCTTGACATATGAAAAAGGTCATGTCAGTCATGGGCACTTAATTTTCTGTATCTTCTATATGAATGTATTCCACTAGCCACAGATTTGTCCAAAGGAACTATCTCTTCATTAAACTTGGTGCTATATGTTTATGTGCATTTTTCCCTTTTAAGGGTTCATGGTATAATTATGAGTAGATTGTTGTAAGATTGTTTAGCCAGGTTTTTATGTAGGAGGTAAGGCTTTCAAGCCTCCTGCTTAACCATCCTAGTGTCAATTCAGCAATGTTTGTGGCTTTTTCAGTTTTCCCTTTCTTAAAAATAGGAAATTACACAACTTCCATATCTTTTACATTAAAATAATACTTTTATTGAGTATTAAGATTGAGTAAGAAATGCCAGATGTATCTGTACCATGCCACTTAAGCAACCTAGAGTATATGCTCTATGACACAAGTTATTGCTTTTTAAAGGAAGATAGGGATTTTTGTGTGTGATGGTATAGAATGCACAGTAATTTGAAGTTAATCGTTAAGGTAAGTAAAATGTAGTTTATGCACGTTTCTTTCTAGCTAGACCTTGTCTTTCCAACAATACCCCAGTTCTGTGTTCATTATCTTTCGCTTTATTGCTCTGTCCAGTTTTGGCTGTTAGAATTGCAAAAGCACAGATTCATGTATTTCCCTGTAAAGCTCCGCTGTTTGAAAAGAGAAAGCATTTTCTAAAAGCCAACATATTGCTTATAATAAATGTGGGCTGTCATGTATCATAGTGTGATAGAATTTAGTAAATACAGGGGTTTTATAAGTGACTATCATATGAATAATAAGACTAGGTCATTTTAATATCCTTCTCTGTGAAACCAGCATGGATAATGTCAAGGAATACGTCATTCACCCAAAAGATTCATTCAAGCACAGGCAATAGGGCAACAAAGACGGGTACTATTCAGGAGGCAAAAGAGAAAGCCTCAGGCGAACTCCAGTGGTGACACAGTTCAGAAGGCTATGCCAGGGTCAGAGAGCTCCGTGGAGAGCTCCCCGCAACCTTTGCCCATCAGAAAGTGGTGGGACTAGAAGAAATTTGTGAAGTCCAGAAAGGCATGTTTCACAGAAATACGTTATTTGGAGTTGGGTAAAGGAAGAAGCGAGGTGGGGGGGAGCGCTTGCTGTTGGGTGTTGTTATTTTCAGGGGACGGTTGTATCCCCTCACACAGCCATAGTATTTCTTTCCGAGCAGAGTGAACTCCATCTAAGCTGGAGAAATTTGCAAAAGATCAAGCGTGTCCTCAGGGAGAGGACTGCAGCACCCCTCGGTCACCCACCACATCTGCACCCCACTAGCTCCCACAGTATTCAGTCTGCCCCTGGACTGCCCTTACAATAAAACAGACGATGCTAATTGTTGAAGAGTGCTATCTCAGAAGGCAACAGAGCAAATGGTGGGTTACCGCAGCTGTCCAATAGCAAACACAAAAAATAGCAATAAAACTTTGTTTTCCTCTGTCTGTAGGGCTGGCTGAAGGAATATGTCTCTCCTTAATCAGGATTCATAACCCTAAATCTTCTCCTGTCTTTTCTCTCAAGTAACAGCTTAAGGTGTAGAAAAAGCTTCTTCTTGTAGTCAACTGCTTGCTAATCATCATACCTTCCCTGGGGGGAGAACTAGTTCAAATATTTCTCGCAGTGATTTGAACATTTTTTTACCTTACGAGACAGTCCAAGCAACAGGCTATGCAGTGTGATGGAGTGCATTCCTTCTTTCGATGGTATTATATTTTGAATGAAACAAAGACGTTTTCGTCAGATGCAAGACTAAAGACAAACTCCTATGGGTTTGGACACTCACTGGGCAAAAATGAATTTCTAGCCCCTGTTCCGGGCAATAGATTGTGTGAAACTCTGAAATGGTATCTGAATCCTATGTGTCTGTATCCATTATTGATAAATGCTGTATAACCACTAAATCTTACTTACATGAGGCACCTAAATCCCATAGGTGAGCAAAACATCTTTTGTCTGTTGGTATTTTAGACATCCCCTGCTTTGCAATAGGAGTGACGTGCTGTGCAAAGGAAGAAGATGCCTAACTTGGATGCTCTAAGTCTATCGGATAATCAATTATTAAAGCATAGAACCAGTCCATGCTGTGATATCTGAGGATCTTTTTTGAACCTAAGCACTCCAGACAAGCAGCGGTAGAAACATGAGTGCCTGCAGAATGTGTCTGGTCCTGTGGTTTAGTCAGCAGCCAAGCTGGGGTTATGTGGATGAATATCCTGTACTTGAAAGTGCAAGGCGACATTGTAATACCCAGGTCCTCTTGCAGAGATAGCTCCATCTCTGATTTTATACTTCAGCGTTAACACACAATCATATTATGCAACGATCATTGAGTGAACCCTTTATTCTCCTTGGGAATTAGGACTTCCTCATATTCAAAGTCCTGCATAGCTGGAAGGGTATCTGGACTGTTGGACTCAGTGGTTATCTATTCTTAAAAAGGAAATTGATTCCACAGACCTTGAGAGTAGATAGGTTGTGTTTAAGGAACAACAAATAAAACAGCTTTTGATATTTCAGATACTCTAGCCCAGAAATTTGCAGTACATCTGATGAGAGGAACGAATGAAAACTGTCAAGAATACACAGGTATTTTTTCACTAGATGAAATTGTGAAACTTTCATTTTAGTTTCTTCTTAGGAGTTCATTGAGAAAGCTGCATTAAATTATTTATTTTACCTAGACGAGAGGCAGAATTTGCTTGTCCACGTACCAAACAACCAATGACTACTCAAAAAAACAAATAACCATCAAAATAAAAGCAGGCGGAAAGTTTTTACCAGAACTACATTTTAAGTCTGTCTTCCTTTCAGAAATCTTAAGTAGGAACTTGCTTGTTGTAAACTCCATTAACCAATGGCTTGATGTCTGAGTGGAGACCAGTGACGAGCGGCGTTCCGCAGGGGTCAGTACTGGGACCGGTGCTGTTTA
>JANXJC010000064.1:10793548-10837297 GCA_027564655.1 Leptodon cayanensis | reverse complement strand
GAGGGACTTTTTACAAGGGCCTGTAGTGATAGGACAAGGGGTAATGGCTTTAAACTGAAAGAGGGTAGATTTAGATGTGAGGAAGAAGTTCTTCACTGTGAGGGTGGTGAGGCAGTGGAACAGGTTCCATCCCTGGCAGTGTTCAAGGCCAGGTTGGACGGGGCTTGGAGCAACCTGGTCTAGTGGAAGGTGTCCCTGCCCAGGGCAGGGGGTTGGAACTAGATGATCTTTGAAGGTCCCTTCCAACCCAAACCAATCTGTGATTCTATGATTCTGTAAATAAACATCTTATTATTTTGGAAAGGTATGATACAGTTTGTTCCAGCCAAAGTCAGGGACAAAGAGCTGCTGTTAGTCTGATTACAGCAGGTATTAGTACCACGACCAGGAGCAGAAACTGCCACAGCAGAGATAAGAAAACCAGACTTCCAGTTCACGTAAGTCTAGCACAGTGAGCTTTGAACCAGCAGCTAACACAGCTCAGTTCCCAGGATATACAAATTAGCCCTAACAATGCTATGCATGGTAGATAGCTGGAAGTTTAATTCCTTTTACATTTGTATAAATATAAATCAGAATTATAAATCAAGTAATTTTCAATAAAGGATGATCAGTAATCTACTTAAACAATGTTCATATCAATACTGAAGATAGAATTATTTTTACATTACCGGTGATGAAGTAATAGCTTTTCATAGTAACTGTTTTTCATTCACATCAGCAACAACTGTATCTTTTATTTAACAGTAGAACTTAATGGGAGGAATTATGGCCATAGCCCTCGCACTATGATTAAAATACTCCATTGCAAACACAAAATGTAAAGTAAGGTTGCCAGCATTGTAAAAAAGCTGATATTGCAGAATTTCTGCTCTGCCCTCCACAGCTTAAAGGCTGATGTTGTGCTTAAAGAACAAGGTAGGAGAGTTACAAGTTCGTGCTTCAGACTTCTCGCTGTGATCTACAGTTTTGGCTGACATTGGGCAAAGAACTGAAATCCTCAAAATGAGAGGGGCGAAGTTCTCCTGAGACTTTGATCTGTCCTTCAGTCTTTTTGACCGAGTTCCCCACCTCTAACATAGGGATACAACTACTCTTTTGTCTAAGTTTTTAGCCACCAGAAAGGTGAATATCCTACATAACTTAGACAAGTGTAAAATACTCATCTAGACTAATTTAGGCTAATTGAAACATCTAACTTCAGTTCAACTCAGGCACCAAAACTGGGGACCTAAGGCAAGATTTGTCCCACCTACCTCAGATGCTTAAATTAGGAGTCCAGTTTCCCTAGAGTCCTTACGGTTCACAGAGACATATGCTAAGGCATTTCTGGTGTTGTAGTGGGAGACGTAGCTTGCAGGACCCCTCATTCTCCGTCAACTCCAGGAGGCATGGAGTGGCTGCACTCCTACCATAGGTAATTCAATTCCCTGAATTTAGCTGAGCTGGATCTGGATCTTAGTTCTGCACTGAGCCAATGGAAGGTATTACTGAGGTCATGTAAGTAACTCATATAATCTAAAATAGCTACAGCTAAAAAAAGCTGTAGAAGGAAACATATCGTCACTGAAATGAATTAGAATATGCCCACCACCTCTCAGACTTAGAAATTAGTTTACTTACAGCTATTTCCCTTGCCAAATCTGGTGTATTCATTTAAGGAGTTAACCATGAGTCTTTGCTCTACTTGACTAGTAAGGAAGGAATGTCTCTTTCAAAAAGTTTTTCATGCCCTTCTCTCATTCTCGTTTGTACATTTCAATAGCTGTTGTCATATTTTCCAGTCTTAACGAGCCCCTGACTAATTATTGCCACATAATTAAGAAAACATTTAGAATGGAAAAGTCATTTGTTAAAGAGTTTCACTCTAAACCGATGGCGTACTCCTGTGCTTTGACTGATAACCTTTCCCCTGACAACTTGCTGGGATCTGATGACTGTTTAGGTTCACTCGTTAATGATTCTTGAGTTGAATTGTCTGTGACCTGACCTTTCAAGTAGTATATTTTCTTGCTGAAAGTAACACATTTTGACAGGTCAGTAGGGGCCAGGCTGACAATCCTTAATGCACAGAAGACGTATTTACTTTGTTTAGAGTGTAGAACCTTTTTTCACTATTTTTCTTCACAGTGTGATGGGTTAACCCACAGGATTTTCTGTCCTAGGATTGGATTCTGTACTATTCCTGTTACATTCTCTGTATATTTACGATATGTGTTAATATTAAGCAAACTAACGTTAGTGTTGAAGCAATCAGTTAAAAATACTAATAGCAAAAATTCTGGCTTAAATTAAAAAAAAGAGTAAAATATGCACATTTCTTTCAGAAATCATCAGATAATTTAAGTAAAAATCTCCATGTGCAGAGCATTGGTATGTAGAAGACTATAAGGAATATATTGCATATATTCCAAATAATAATTTTTAGAATAACGCTAATGAATATTCTAAGAGGTATGTATTAAGATGGTTGTTCCTCACGATGCTAATGAAAGGTTACAAGCCCAGCTCCTCCTTCCACCCCTCTCTGCTGCTGCAAATCTAACATTGATAATGGGGCTGTGCAAGAGCAAAATACAGAAAGGCTGGGCTGTAATGGGAGACTATTAAATTAAAAATGATCAGATAATGAAAGGCAAAGCTGTGTTCAGTTTAGTTCTTCTTCCTATCTTTAATGAACGTATGTAACGCTACACAAAGGTGGGTAATGCTGAGAGTTGCTTAAGGTATTGAATTCCTCTTCCTTGTCTGCTATTTGCCTCATTTTAATGTTTCGGTTATACCTTCAGCTTTACACTTCTTATTGTAATTTTAAAAGCTCTGCAGGACTCCATTGCACTTCGCATGCCTACCACTGTCAAGCAGCATTCTGTCTTCATTCTATTCCACTGTTGTTTTCTGCCTCTGTGTTTATTTCACATTTTCGGACAGATGTTCCTGCTTTTTTTCATATGGTACCTTTCATAAAGAATAACTTCACTAGGACCTTTTCATGAATGTTTACCATATATTAGGAATTAATATTACTAATTTTTTATCCAAAATAAATATTCTGGAGTTGCATGCTGTGACTGATACTTACATACTTAATAACAGTGCAAAACAGAACAAAGAGGATAGACAAATTTGCAATTGATCCATAATCTGTTGCACCGCGTACCACAGAGAAGCTTACTAGAATTCTGAAGGGATTTAACAAACAAGTTTTGAAATTCTTGAATTTTAATTGAATTTGAAATTAAAGGGGATTTGAAATTCCATGTTGCCAGTTCAAAAGGAAGTACAACAAAGAGAATGATCTGAAGTACTGATAGGCATTAACGGGACTCTAAAAATCATAACTGCTTATAAAAATGTTTTGAAATGTCAAGAAAAAACACTGCTTGCAGCTGTTTAAATTCTGTGTTCTAAAAACAAACAATCTGGCTGCATTAAAATGAGTAGAAAATAATAATGCAAATATTATCGATGCATAATATGTAATAATAGTATGACATCATCCAGAGTAGCAAGTTCAATTTCAGCCATGCCATTATCTTGGAACAGTAACTGACACGGCAGAGTTTGGACTAGGTAATGATAATTACTGGGAGCAGTAGGAAGAAAATATGATATTTTCATAGGAAGGAAAAGGAATGTTACGATTCTACAAATTAATGACTAGCAGTTGTGAAAGCAGGCCTTCCTCTTTCACCTTTTCCCCAAAATCAAGAATCAAAGGACAATCACTCATATTGTCAGGCGTCTCATTTAAAGTCGACAGATGGAAGTAAGTTTTTTTTACATAACACTCAATTAATGGTGTTCTTCGGACCATTGCTTCAAATTCATAGCAAAGCCAAAAATTTAACAGGCATTTTTAAAGCATTAGACAATTAAAGAGATAAAAAGAACATTCAGTTATATAAGTGTGTGAGATTATACACACACACAAGATATTAAAAGAACTTTATTAAAATTGCGACATCATCCTTTCAAAAAAGTTGGAGAATGCCAATAGTAAAGTTGCCTGCACAACATTAATTCATCCTTTTATGCATGTGATTATAATACAGGCTTAAGTTAAATGATCACATCCTTTTTTCCCACAGGACTTCTGCTTCATTTCAGTCATGCCACAGGGACATGTCCAGGCAGAGTCAAGTTTATCTGCCTACGCACCCAGCAAATCAAGCGTAAAAAGCCCTAAACCCAACAACAACAAAAAAAACTCTGCTTCAGAAGCTGTACAGTCATGTTAGCAAAGTATTGCATTTGATTTAATGTGTCTCCTGCAAGAAAGCTGCACGGCTTCCCTACCACAGCTGGCTTGCTTCTGGCCAAGGGAACCCAAGTGCGGGACGCAGAGCTATCTGCAGCCGGCCACGTACGTTTGCCTGTGGTTATATCTTGCCAGAGCACTCATACGTCTTCATTGGCAGATGCAGATTTTTAATTTTGAGAATATTACACTCAGCAGTGGTCTCTTGAGCAACTTATATTTTCCACTCTTTAAGTTCATTCAAGACAAAATGCTGCTCTGCGTTACAGACTGTTTCACTGAGTGACTAATGGCTCCAGGGAATGTTACACAAAGTGTTTTGCATCTCTGAGCACTTTTCTTTTTTTTTTTTTTTTCTTCCCTTTTGTGGTTTTAAAACCGTCCCATGACAATTATACCTGTGAATAAGCAGCATCCAAAATGCTAGTTGTTACCACAGGGAGGACAGAAAGCCAGTTGCGAAGATTGGTAGGAATAACATTCAGAAAAAGATGGTCTCCACCGTTCTGCCTTCTTATCCTCATGTTTCTGCTGCAGAAATCATTTGAATGGGATGCGACAGGCAGTGATGTGAGAGTGCTCTGAACTGTCACCACTGTCTGTGAGCATTCCTATATCCTTTAATATAAAGTGTCCAACTGACATCAATAGAAAAATAATATGTGTCAATTCTTCACATTAAAAAATTTAGCTGTTTAACCTTAGTCTTATTGAAACTCTATGTGGAAAATACTCGAAAAAAATCAAGGTCATTTAACCATTTTACCAAATAGCATAATTTGCAGTCTATCTCAATTATGCACAACAACAACAACAACAAAAGGAACATTTTCAAATGCTTCCACAAAGTTTAGAGACAGAAAGATTGTCTGTTTCAAACATGCTCTCTAAAAAGTTCTTTTTAAGATTTGATTGTTTGATGTTTGGATAAATCTGCAGAAGAGCAACATTTCAAGGAAAGTAATTGCCGTACACTTCTAATTCTGTCCAAAAAAGAACACCTACAAAACAAATCTAAAAGCTTACAGCTGAATGGATTAAATTATATCCCCAAACCAGGAAAAATATATGATGTCTCCAATCCTTTTGTAAACATTTTTCTAATTTCAAGTGGTGTAAATCCAAAGTGAATCTCCTGACTCAAGTGAAGTTCGTCAAAGAGATATTAGTGCAAATAAAGTCAGAATCTGGCATGAGAGATAAAAAAAACTTTTTAAGGAAATGGAATTTAATAGTTTGACATAATGGATTATTCTGATTATTATTATTCTCCTAAAGGCTACAGAAGGATAAGCTGATTAATGGTTGGAGAATGCATCATGCACTTTCAAAATTGTTCAGCATGCTTACAGTGCACTTAAAGTTAGCTTGTATTTTTAAGGTCCTCTTAAGCACATATTAATGCTTAGACCCACTAAAACACCTATGACCACCTAAAGAAAATTTCTTCAGATGACTTCCAAGAAAAAAATTGTGCTTGGAGTAATAGTTATAAAACAGTGCAACATTTATCTGTGAGGGTAGAAAACTACTATGAACGAGGCATTTGAAAAGTGAGGCTCCTAGAGCTCAGTTCTTCAGCTTACAAACAAATTGTATGGTAAAAAAAGTAATATCGCCTTCACTGATACTTATGTTACAATGACACCAGCTCTTGAAAGAAAAAAAACAAAAAAATCTAAAAGAATGAAATATCATATAAATCAGAGTGAGGCATTTATCAACATGGGGATGAATTCTCTATACAGGCATTACAATAGCACTGATGTGAGGCTGCCTTCAGGCTAATTATGCTGAGGAATTCAACGCATTCCAAAATCAACACTGCAATTGTACAAGATAGAAACACCCTGAGCTGGTCCATTTAACCCAGTTGCTATGGGCAAAACAAAAGCTAATGTTTTAAGTTAGTGTCCAAGCAGAAAGAAGGAAATGGTGCGGTGGTAGGGGCTGGGTGAGGTATATGGGAAGTCAAGGCAATTCAACTCACAGAGGAAAAGAGACTGACCGCAAAGGCAAAGCTGTGGAAAAAAGCAATAGGAGGGGAGTTCAGGCAAGGAGACAGGCAGAAGTTGTGTAGGGTCCCAGTTGAAAAGGGAGATCTGTGAACTACATGTGTTGGGCAGTTGCAGCCACTGAAGAGTTTCAAAGGTGACGTATCATGGACTTAATCAGCGTAAAAATAGGGGTTTGGCACATAAAAGTAGGCCTGTGGCATTCATGTGTTTACATGAGGAAATCAAACTCCTGATCTAGTTAATTTATGTGCTAAGTATTTAATAGGGATATCATAGTATCTAGCCAACAAAACTGACCAGCTGAAAAGTTTCCCAAAACTTGCCCAGAAAGTGGTGGGATTTAATAATCCTGCCACTAATATACAAATAGATATTTCTAACCTTCTGAAAACTGTACCATTACACCACTCTCACTCTCAGTAAACTGCCTATTAGGCAGTATAGGGTTATTTTTTTTCCATTAATGTCTGTCTATGCACAGACAAATTCAGAATTTTGGAACCTGTTGATTATATGTCACCGTGGTGCCTTTACTTAAATAAGGATGCTTGCTATGAAAATGAAAGTTTGGAGAAATGTTGTGCAAAGCTAATGCCAGTAAATAACTTTCTCCAGAACTGCTCGCTTTATTTTTCCAGACATTCTTGACTTAGTTATGCCATGTTTTGTTCTCTTTCTTTGTATAGTTTTAAACCAGGGTATACATAATATGTGCCACTATGATCATCTTAAAGCAAGGGTAAACTAAGTCAGTCAGCTCTTCTAGTACTGATTACTCATGGGTGCCCATGAAAACTTCCTTTGGACAGCCCAGTTTCAATAAAATTTCCAGTCATATGCTGCTTAAGCAGACTCTGACAAGAAGAATAAGTCTGGTACCATGTTCCTAACCCTAAGTAAGTGGTTCTTGCTGTCTGTAACACTCTAAATCTGCAGGTGATTGTAACATAAATTGAATTTCAAAAAACCTTCTGACTACATATTCTCAATCACAGGTTGATTATAAGAAAAACTGTGATGCTCAATCAAATAGTAGCTGTAGCACGTGAATTATACTAAACTTGCTGACAGAATCTCTCTGTGTACAGTTGCACTCATTGTGCTGTGCACAGGAGACAGAACTAATAAACAATGAGTAATAGCAATCTTCAGTTTAATAGTCCACTTATTAAAGTGGATGGGTTCTTTTCTCACAAAACTACACTTTTTTATAATTAAGTTAGGTCCATTAAATGGTTCCAGAGAAAGTGGTGTCATTTTTCATTCTACTTTACAAAACACTCTAGCCACCTATTGTTCTAATACAGACAACACCTGTGCTTCTCCTTCCAAACTCAAACATTTTTGAGCTTAGAAAAGGTAGGGGGATGAAGAAAGAAATGAGGCTCTCTACGGAGATATCCACAAAACAAAATGCAGTTAGGATCAAGCTATGTTACTGTCACCCACTATTCCATATTGGAGATACTTGAAGAGATCCTCCTGCATGCCAGCTATCCACTTTGCATTCTTTGTGATTGTCAAAGTCTTCGTGAACTCAGTGGGAGCTACGATACACAAACAGTGCTCAGCTGATCTCATCGCCGTAAGAATATCATTATAGCTTTTCCATCATGCTACACTGCATAACGTGCATCAGAGTTTGACAATACTTCTGCATGATGGTTCATACTTAAAAGGGAATGCGACTTGCAGACCACATCCTTCTCCAGTTAAACAACAACCCTATGGCAATGGCAGCACGTGTTTATATGGAAAAACAATATTGGGAAAGTATTTTCTCTATTCCTTACTGTCATTTAATGTGATTTAATGGTTAGAAGGGAAGGAAGCCACACCATATGTCTGGTGTGTTCTTTGCAGATCACTGACTGCAAATTGGGAACAACTGTTCGAAATCCTGTATGATTTGCAAGAAATAAAGATCCTCATCTTGCTGAGTTCTGAGTACTTATTGCTTTTTTTCGCATGTTTTCAGCTCATCAGAGGAAGCCGAGGTCAGTAGCGTATCGTACACTAGAGCAAGGAGATTAATCTTACTTTATACTACACTATTTCTGGAGTAAGGAGACCAGACTTGTTTCATTTTAAATGTACCTTAAATGACTAAGATTAAGTATACTAAAATAAACTGCGTAATTGCCTTGGCTTTGCAGAATGCCAGTACTGCAGAGATCACAGTTTGAGAGCTGCTGGTACAACATACTTCCCTTAGGAGGTATTAATATATACCTTGAATCCAAAGTACTAAGGAAATGAACTAAACTGATGAAATTATGAATAAGTTACCTTAACTAATAACTAAGTTGTAATATTTCCATTTTTAAATTTTTCTCTTAGTTTGAGTTTATATTACTTGGTAGTCATTGGTATCTCATGACCGAAGCACCTGTGTTCTTTTCTTTATAAATGTAAACTTGAACTTTCATTTCAGATGCAAAAAGGAAATTAACTTATTTTTAATTTCAACTCAAAAAAATCTGTATCAGCTTTCAGAGCTGCAGTGATTATTTTACATTCTTTTATAAGGAAACTTTTTTCTTCTTAATTTTTGCAGCAAAAGTTAATTAAATAGCTGAATCACGGTGGAAATACCGACAGAAAACTACAACAATCCCATCAGACTAGGACGTAGAATTCCATTGGGTGGTTAGACCCAAAGGATATGTTGGATGCCAGTATGAAAAGTGAATTTGAAAACCCTTTTGGTATTCCTCCCTTCATTTAGCATAGTTGATTTAAAGCTTACTTACCCCTGGCTGCTTGTATAACGCACCAACCCACTCACAGCAAAGTATTCACAAACACCTAAGTGTGAGCACTTTGCAACTTCTACCTTAGAGGAGTTGGTTTGACCTAAGACGGAACATCCAGCACTTTCTGAAAGGCAAAACTCCTTGAGTTATCTCAAATTGGGCAACCATCAATCCTGAGACTTTGAGTTCTGCTGTTTAATGATTAAAGTTTAAATTCTAGTGTTTTAACAACTCTGCTAAAAGTAATAACTAGGTTAAATCACTAAGGCATAGTTTCCTCATAGACCGGTTATGTCTCCTTGAAAAGGGGAAGGAAGGAGAGGAGGACTACAAGGGTGGGACATATGCACATTTCACTTTTTCTGGAGAAGCTGGACTTCTTGATAAACTCTTCTTGGGGAGAGACGAGGAGAAGGAGGTCCAGGGATTATTCTCATCTGCTGCAGGTAGTAATTGTGGCCAGAAAGGCAGAACCTCCACAGAGCCATTTGGTGGAGGCTGGGGAAAGCAGGTCAATGGAGTGAGTAAATGAGACAGTAGAGCCTATAATCATTGTAGAATTTATGCTGTAACAGTTAACGTTACAAAGTATTAGACTTGCCCTCTCCTTTCCAGATTAAAGCACCTCTATTCACAGCAGGTGATATATGTCAAGACTGACTATGTTTTAAAAACAGTTCCATCAAAAAGAAGCATATGATTGTTTGAGATGAACCAAGAAAACAGGTTCAGCTCTCATGCTTTGTTGCTTCTTTCTGGCTAGAGAAAGTGAAACTAGGACTGCAACTAGGTGAGTTAAGCTGAACTGCTTGAGCAATAATTAAACTGACTAATAAAAGTTTTGGCATACAAGTGCGTGGAGAAAAAATACCCCAGTAGCTTTTATTATAGTTTTCTCAGACTTCCTCTGGTTGCTTCCTGTCTTTTTCAAATTTCTCCTGTCTCCTTTAACAGTAGGCTTTTAGCTTCAGAATTGCTGCCAAAATGGGCATTAAAAATCCTGATTTATTTATCTGCTTCGATGTACAGACATTGTGATTATCATTGCTGCTTTCCACGGATGCTCTCCAAATATTTAGATAGCTAACCCAGACAGTATGCCTCGGCACATTTTTTCTTATCCTGTCGGAGAAGAGAATATCACCTACTCTGCAGCCCACTCACAGGACTCCAGAGTGACCTTTTTAGGATGCTTCAGTTACCGTGAACAGTAGGTGGCAACCATGCTCCCTGCTCTTGGTAACATTCCCCTTAAGATCCTACCTCCCCGAGGCTTGCACCCTCTACCTAAAGCTGGAGCTCTCTCAAAACTTGTCAGCAGGGTAGGCAAAATTGAATGGTAGGCAACTTTGAAGGGAAGAACTTGAACCTGAGTCTGTGCTGGACAAGTAGGCATTAGAAAAAGTTGTTGTCTGATCTTTCTATTTCTGCTCTGCTTCTGCCTTCCCAGCCTCACTCATGTAGTCGTAGCCAAAACTGATGGGCGCGCTTTGCAGTTCACTGTCCCATCACACCCTGCCTCCTGCCCTCTCCCGCTGACCAGTGACATGTTACCTCAGATGGAAGACGAGGAACGAGCTGTGTCCCTGGCAGCCTGCTGTCCCAGCCAGCTCCCCACGTTGTCTGTGCCTAAAATTGGTCCACACATGCCAGAGGTATATCATGAGACTATGACTACTGACAGTATGGAAGCTGACATGATTTTCCATGGGAAACTTCATACGTATTGATGTCTCCAGAATTGCATTCACCAAAAGACTATAGATATTTATTAATAAAGACTATAGGTCTTTATTAGTGACATAGATGGTGGGATTGAGTGCATCCTCAGCAAGTTTGCAGATGACATCAAGCTGAGCGGTGCAGTTGATATGCTTGAGGGAAGGGATGCCAGCCAGGAGGACCTTGACAGGCTTGAGGAGTGTGCCTGTGCAAACCTCATGAAATTCCACAAGGCCAAGTGCAAGGTCGTTCACATGGGTTGGGGCAATCCCCAATATCAGTACAGACGGGGTGATGAACTGATTGAGAGCAGCCCTGCAGAGAAGGACTTGGGGATACTGGTTGATTGAAAAATTGGACAGGAGTGAGCAATGTGTGCTTGCAGCCCAGAAAGCGAACCGTATCCTGGGCTTCATCAAAAGGAGCGTGGCCAGCAGGTTGAGGGAGGGGATTCTCCCCCTCTACTCCACTCTCATGAGACCCTACCTGGTGTACTGCATCCAGCTCTGGGGTCTCCAGTACAAGAAAGACATGGACCTATTAGAGTAGTTCCAGAGGAGGGCCACAAAAATGGCCAGAGGGCTGGAACCCCTCTCCTATGAAGACAGGCTGAGAGAGTTGGGGGTGTTCAGCCTGGAGAAGAGAAGGCTGGGGGAGACCCTGTTGTGTTCTTTCAATACATAAAGGGGGCTTATAAGAAAGATGGAGAGACACTTTTTAGATTTAGATTGGATATAAGGAAGAATTTTTTTACTATGAGCGTGGTGAGACACTGGAACAGATTGCCTAGAGAAGTTGTGGATGCCCTGTGTTTGAAGTGTTCAAGGCCAGGTTGGACGGGGCTTTGAGCGACCTGGTCTAGTGGAATATGTCCCTGCCCAGGGCAGGGGGGTTGGAACTGGATGACCTTTAAAGATCCCTTCGAACCCAAACTTCTGTGATTCTATGATCTTTTAGTACTGGCAATGCAGTAAACCTCATGCATAGAGATAATCTGGAAATTCATTGCCACAGCTGTGGCTTTTCTTTAACTTGTTCAGTACTGGACAAAATTACAATTATCTTTAGCCACAGAAAGCTAAATAAACATGTTGTTATATAGCAATATATCCAGTGGGGTTTACCAAGGAGTTTCACAGAAATAATCTAGCTGTGGCTCTCCTGGTGTTTGAGAGAAAATCCTAAAATGGTCCTTGAAGTATAGCAGCCTATTATCATTCTCAGTGTACTATTACATTTTCCTGTATATCTTTTAATTAACCCATCTTTGGCCCATGACTTGTTGATGCTTTAAAAGAACTCAATGAAGTTTGCAATGTTTCTGTGAATACTAGTAACTGGGGAAATGCTAATGGAGTATCTAGAAGGGCAACCAGGTGTTCTCTAGTTATTCCTTGCTAATGGCTACAATTAAAGTGTTGTGCTGCACGTTATGTTAGGTCTAAGGTAAACAGGAATTTTTTATTAAATTCAGAGACCAATGCTACTGGATTTATATTCTTAAGGTCTGAGACTAGAAATAAGCAAAGGAGCCAAGAAATTCCTACTTGATAGGTATGCAGGAGTAATATCTCTTATTAGACAGAAAAAAACAGAAGCTTTTATTTCATCCACCATGCACTCTCAGCCTTGCCCGTCTTTTTAGCTATATCATATGGTGCAATAAAACATATTCTTTTTTTTTTTTACAAGTCTTGTGCAATGTGTTGCAGAAGAAATTACTTTAATGGAATTTGCCCTAAAGGAAACCCGCAACCACCATGTTAGACCAGCTAGACTGCCATTGACCGCTGCTGAGCTTACACCTACTGACGTCAGAGGGAACGTCACCACTGCAGCTACTCTATTTGCATGCGGTCTAGGGTTTGTCCTCTTTTTAGCAATTTGACATTGGTTAGAGGATCCCAATTGTTAACTGTCTTAAACTGATTAGGTCAATTATTATCTGAAACATTTAATGACCTTTTGAAGAAAAAGGCAGTAAATGCAGGTAGTGATGTCATAACAGATTTTATGTACCAAGACAGGGGTCCAAAACCAGTTTTTGAGCTCATTTACCTAATGGATAAGTATTTTTGTGATTTACTGCATTTTTCCACAGCTCTGTTCTGCAGTTGCCTTGTCACAATACATGTTTTTGTCTTAAGAACGAGCACTAGAACCTCCTAGAAGGACGAAGTAGGGTTTAACTGCAAGTATATTTAGCCACATGAGGTAAACCCTTTCTATTTCCATATTTCATATTAAAATACACCATAAAAGATAATTATTTTGGAAATGGTGGGTATTGGCTAAATATGTAAAAATTAAACAGTTTAGGATCACAGATGTCCGCATTTCTTTCTTGAGGGGGGAGGGGTAATATTAAACATAATTTAATATATTGGAATCTGAGTTGTTATTTTATTAGTTTTCTCAGCATTAATATGTGGTCTGATGTGAAATACTTACAGAGCAGCAGACTAAATACAGACATTTCTCACTCTGTTCCAGTTAAAATATTGCTAAATTTATTGCTTTTATTTAGGTTGCAATAACTACTGGAGACATCAATCAGCTCAGGACTGTACTGTATGGGGGATTACTCAAGCCATGCAGCAGAATTGGGATTCACTTTACCTCATGTCCACTGTCTAAAAGATGGACAAGTGGTCTACACTAGTTAATCCAGACTCCCTCCGCAGTGAAGAGAGAGAGAAAAAGAAAAATCAGGTTTAATTCATTCCACCTGTCCCATACATATGTTATGAAGGGGTTGAGTCACTACTTGGAAGTATCTGTTTATCTCTGTCAGCTATAGGGAAAGCCTGAACAGCCATGTAAGTCTAATTTTATGCTTAACTTCTAGATATCTAAATTGTCAAAGATAAATCACTTGCTAAATTACAACCTCTATTCTGTTTTTTAATTAAAGCAAATAGATGGTAAAAATAGATGGTGAGAAAAGTGGAAACCAACAGGATCAGCAGTCAAGCAAAATATTTACAGGCCTGAAGCTAAAGCATAAAGTATATTATTAATACATGAGCAGTATTGTCTACTGAGGCTTCCTTCTCTTCATTAAAATGCATTAATTGATTTCCTGCATCTGATGGAAAGTACCCAACTGCTTTGGGTAGTCAAATATTTATTGTAACTTTTTTTCTTTTTTTTTTAGCTTACTTTCCTTATTCTTTTCTTCGCACGGAAGTTCCTGGTATGGGTGGGTGTCCTCTCCTCCCCTATTTGGATTCCTGGTGAAACTTACTCGGACATTTGGAACGCAGGTTTGGTGGAGCCCCAAGGCCCCACGTGGAAGCACTGAAAAGGTTCCTCATGGTCCGCACGCTCCTGAATTGCCAGAATAGTCAGAAGAGTCCTGCCGATCCTCCATAGGCCCAAGTTTCTTCTCAACAGCCCCTAGCATTGAGGGTTTCCTCAGTCTTGAATAAAGTAAAATCAGTTCTATAGCTTCAATGGAAAACTTGAAAAATTAAATTCATTTGTTTCTCACTCCAGGCATCTCATGTGCACTGTCTTGTTAACGGGAGAACTGTGAAGAGCTTTAAAATTTGGGGGTTGACTCTTTTAGGGATCCCATTAAAGGGGCTAACCTCACACTTAATTTCCAGTCCAGATCCACCTGTAGAGGAAAAGAAAAAGAACACCACCTTCCTAACCCCAACGTGCCACTCTACAACATTTGATTTTTTAAAATAGAAAGGAAATCAAATAAATGTAAAAAAAAATGAGGAAGTTCAATATGAAATGCTTTGTTTGTATGAAGTGCTAGCTATGACTATATTTGTCTTTAAAGCTGCCAAGAATTTCAGTTACAGTTAATTCAGCTCAAAGCACACGGTTTACATTTCTTTTCTCAGTAAGAACCACACAAGTTAAGGAAAAGAAATAAGTTCATCCTTGCAATAACCCCAGATCTCAATGTTCACATTTGATCATATTTGATCATAAATAGAAAGTTTAATGGCCAGATCCCATCCTTCACTCCAGGTCCTTCTTCCTTTTGGCTTGAAGTCTTCATAGTGGACTTCTTTCTAATGCTAGTCACGTAGAAGGGCTGTTTGCTGGCTGCTGCTGAGCCTCAGCACCAGGACAGGTAGAGCAGTGAAGATAACAGAGGAAGGAAAAAAGAAAAAAGATAGGAGAAACAAAGCAAATGAAACAATGACTGCCTAAACTGAGAATGAGCTGTAGAGCTGAGAGGGTAGTCTTCTTCTCCCGTTTGTATATCTAGTCACATTTTCTGTATATGTCTTCAGATATCTAAGAAATTAAGATAATTGGAATATCCAGCTGTCAAGCTATCGATATACAAGTGAACATGATGTAAGAGAAGAATAGTATTTTAGAAGAGTTTCTACCCTGAATTCTTTTGGTCCCTTTCCAGCAGAAACCGGTTGCCAAGATAAAGATACTGTCCCAAAAGGGCTGTTTCAAAATTGGTATTTATAACATTATCCAGTGGTTTTGTGATGGGAATAAATGTCCACTGAGTACAAGGTCAAGTCTACAAAATGAATTGACTTGTGACCTACTTTGGATTTCAAATTGCTCCACCAAGGACAGACAAAGGCTAGGTAGCTCATTGTACGTTGCCTTTTAACTTCATAATCATAGCTCTGTCTGAAGTTTCCGGACTTTCCATACCAGTAACACTCAAAATACATTAGAAGGGAGGAAAGCAAACCGCAGCAGTCTGTTCCTTTCTACATTTCACAGTATCCTCCTCTGACCAACTGGTCTCCAGGGCTGTGGTGCTAACAAAGGAATGAAGTCCTGAGAGTTTGCAGAACCCAGCTGATTTCACACATTTTATTTTAACTACCT
This sequence comes from Leptodon cayanensis, assembly GCA_027564655.1. Lineage (NCBI taxonomy): Eukaryota > Metazoa > Chordata > Aves > Accipitriformes > Accipitridae > Leptodon > Leptodon cayanensis. Next base: position 10,821,713 of record JANXJC010000064.1, on the reverse strand, counting down.
TTTCTTAAAATGATCAGTTGTCAGGTTGCCTCAGTCCTTTAATATCTTGCTGTATAACCTAAATAAAACAACTTATGAATACTCTCTGTCTTGATCACAGCTTGGGAGAAACTGGCCACAGATTTAAGCAGGACTTTTGCAGAAACATACTGTACCAGATCTCCCAGTTATTGTGAAACTAACAAGAGGCTTAAGTTTCAAGCTTTTTAGATGACCGCCCCTTAGCCAGAAACAATGTTGTATTTAAACCTTTTCCTCTAGGCAGTGAGGGAATACAGGAATTGTCATTATACTGGCAAATGGCATGCTCTGGGTGTACTACCACATGCAAAGATGGATAAAGTATGAGGTATCTGCTGCCAAAACCTTTGTGCCGTCGGAGTATTGAGTATAATAGTAGAATATGCCACTGTTTGGTCTACATTTAGGATAATTGACTCAGATACCCAAATAAAATCTGTTCAGAACTATTTGAAAGTTACATTGGTTAACTGTATTCTTTGTTTTCATGGTTATTCTTTTTGCGGTATTGCACATCTTCCCATCTCTCCCTAGAGAGATATATAGTGACAATATACATTCCAAAACTGTTGGAAAGCTTTGCGCTAACAATTATGTTTCATTTAAGAAAATAATTGTGCAAAGCAATGTTGCCCTTCCCTAGGTTTAGAGATGCCTTTCAGCACACCTACATGGAAGTCCATTATCAGATGCACTCACTGAAAAGCAGGAACAGTGAACGTTACCAGCGCTGTTGTACAAGATGAAACAGTGGGTTTGGGTAGAAAAAATCCTGTTCTCTGCTTTGCATGGCAGTCAGGGGAACAGTTTGATAACACTGATCATGTTCATGTGCTTAGAAATATTTTTGCCTCTGTCACTTTTTGAGGATAATGCCTTCCTGAGCTACTGTTCAGATATTATGTTCTCATTCACATCTATGATACGGACACCAGAAGCTATTATTTAAACCTGAAAATTATTTTTCCAGTTGGATAATATAAGATAGATTGCTGTACAACAAAATCCAGAAGGATACATCCCTTCTGCATGAACTAACCCTTTTTCCATCCCCATAGCACCCTTGATCTCCTAGGGAAAAACTGGCCTCAGAGGTTCCTTACATATTGAAACAGTTTCTTTGATTTTTGCATTTTCTTTTAATAACAGTCAATCTATGCAGCTGCAGAAATGCACTGAATTAAGTCTACCAGAGACAGGGGTCTATGGGCTGAACAACAGGAAAAGCTGGATATAATTGCACAGTAAATGACTGCTGTTGATAAGAAGTATTCCATTTTCAGAAAAGTATTTTAACATACTGGTTTGCATCAGCTGAGATAATAGGGAGAAAATACTAGACGGGAAGAAACAGGTGAAAGAAAGTGAAGCAGGAATTACAGACTGTATGATTAAGTTAAACTTAACAGTGGTGAATGCTTGAAGAGTTTTGTCGTGCTATTTGTATAAAATCTGAAGAAGCAAATCTAGGCATTTTATAATGGTGTGAAAATACAGATTAGCTTCCCAATCCTGCCACACCTACCTGTAATTTAATTTGTCTTTTAATGAACATGAATTACAGTCTTTCCACAAAGGCATCATTCACATCATCGTAACTGTTGCGTTGTCACTCAGAGCATTTAAGATTCACAACTCCCATTTTTATGGACTGCCTTGCTCTTGGCGATCAGGTACCTCACTTTGGTTGAGATTTAAAGCCAAGCCTTGTTCAAATACAGGCAATACAAAAGATTCCTAGGAGAAAACGGTCCTTCATTTAACTGGTAACAGCGTTTGGTTGCTTTTTTCCCTGGTGAGAATGCCTGTCTCAGATTTAAACAGCACAGCTGGGAGAGCCAACCTCTTAGCCTCCAGCCCAGCCTGCCTGCACACAGACGCTGTATTTGCCAGCTAATGTAATACATGCTAAAGAAGCCAGAGATTTCATGACTTTCTGCTCAAAAGAGCCTGGGGTATCCTCACTCGAGACTGTGTAGCCTGTGCAGAAGAGATCAGACAGTTCAGCCAAAGGCAAGCATTAGTATACTGGTTACACAAGTGCACCATACAGGCTTAGCAGCTTTGTGCTAGCCCCTCAGAGCAACACCAGTTTATATTGGTGAATATGAGCTATATTAGCCATATTAGTTCAAAGCTGGTACAGTACGGCACCAAACTAGAGTGCTCCGCTCACTATTAGTAGCGCCTTACATCCAACTTGCTCTCACAGACGAGCAACTGAACGTAGTGTAAAAGAAGGGAAACTGAGAATACGTATTATCATTGCAGATTGTCTGGGACTAAACTAAAGCACAGAGTACAAGGCTTTCTGTGCTCACATTTAAGCCGCGAGCATCTGGTCTTGGCCATATTTGGTCTACTACCGATGAATGGAGAAATCTGTCATCTGTGGATACCCTAACAGAAATAGTATCTTCCAAATACATGTCTGAGCAAAATAAACGACTAAGGCGAAGCTCTGTTCATTGCACTGCTCCAAAAATAGGTGTACATTAAAATAGAGTCAAGTGTTATACAAAGTGCCCTGGCAACAAGAACTAATACTGCCGTGACTTGTAAGTCCCAGGAATGCAAAGAGAGTTGGGCAAACAAAGTGAAGTGCTAAGTTATAAACATAGGCTGCTGCTGCAGAAAAAGGCAACAACCATAATGAAACATGCGAAGGAAACCTCGGCATACCGCAAATCTAATACGCTACCTTCAGGCAAAATATCACAGAGGAAACCAAAGCTTTGAAACTTTTAGAAAAAGAAGATGGGGAACTTCAGCTGCATCAAAGAGGCACAACAAACCGAGGAGGAACAGTTTCCAGAATGTGACAGCAGGTAAAGACTTTGTGGTGACGGGGAGAAGGAAGAAGCAGCTTTCAGCTTTTTAGTCTCTACTTTTATTCTTGTCAGATTCTGACCAGCCAGCGCAGTATAAAATTTCACCTCTGGAGATGCACTGTGGTGACACGTATTGCCCCCTGCCCATTGCTGCACCTGCACCTCTTCAGTACATGTTCCAGTCATAAAAATAGCTTAAAACACTGATCTGATGGAAATATTTGGACGACTAATAATTCTGTCTGACAAACATTTCAGATGGTTTTTAAGAAGATTATTCTTATTACATGGAAAACAATTTCAAAGTGGTTCAGCCACAGTGTGCTTGCTGTATGGATGCTGATACTGGATACAGCAAAGCCAGTTATAGGTTTTGCTTTAGAGAGAAGCACAGCTACCCTAATTTATTTCATGAGACCTGATTTGTGGTGATGAGTGGCCTTCTTCCTGGACATATTCGCTTGGATATACTGAGTCCGGGAGCACCTATTTACACTAACACATTTTAAATCTGTGCAGAGCCATCAACTCTTTGTGGCCACTAGTTCTGCGTACCTGAACTTCTGGGAAACGGGTAGTTACAGTCCTCCCTGATAAACTTGGGTTAACTGAGGTATTAGTTAGGAAAGGCCAAACTAAGACTCATATTTCAGATGTAATCATCCTTATGAAGATCCTTGCGAACTGGGTTGCTATTGACCTAGCTACAGGTTTAAATACAGATTTTACAAAAGTGTCAGTCCTTTCACTTGTCTGTTTTTCTGTAGTTTTACTATTCGCTGTTAGCAATAAAGAAAATAAATGGAAATTTAGCACAACAGGTGAAAGATAAAAGCAAACAGGCAGTTTGTGTCTTGATTCAGAAAAATTAGGAAGAGACAAAAATTGTCAACGACAAGAATTGCCAGATACTGACACATCTTTCATTTTTGTAAAAATACACAGGTCGAATGAATTTTCATAAATGAGAGAAGAATATGGAAGGAGGTTACCTCCTTTCCCACTAATTACATAAAATTCATTAGTGGAAGTATACAGCAATCCAAATATTAGTTTATATACATATATTTGTGTTCCTATAAAGCACAAAAAAATAGCTTAGTCAATCATCAAACTTAAATGATGGTTCCACTAGTTTCTGGAAATCATATACCTGCTCTGCATGAGAATCATGAATGTAAACAAGTAGTCTGGATACTACTATGATTACACTAGGTAGAAGTTCCCCTCAGAAATTATTTATCCCTTTCAGCTTCATTTCAATGTTTTTTTCTCATTATAAATATCCAAGACCTACCCATCATTCCTTGGGATTTGAAGTGCATCATATTTATTTTCAAGCAAAGTATGATCTTTTAAACTCAATTTTCACATAAGCTTCTCATCATAACGTAACCCATATGAATGCAAAAATTGAAGCTTATCTCAACTATCTCTATGACCTCTATTCATACAGAAGGCCAGCTTACCTGCTTCTGAATAGAAATGCTTTGAATGCCTTTGCAATAAAGCCACACAGTCATACTGTTGCCTCTACGAAGATAACACCAGGAAACAAATAACAGTTGACACTTTTATGGTGATATAGTGTTGAATGCATTATCTCCATGCCCCAGAAGACTTTAACAGTTACTACCTTTTTCTTACCTACGAAAATTACAGGATCCCCAGGAATAGCAGGGTAGGTGTTTCACCACCATTGCAAATAAATTCTCATTAGCTTTTAATGACACAACTGTTTCATTGTATATCTTCTAATTTGAAATTATTTCTGCCTCATATTAAAAATACTGCATATTTCTCTGAAGAAATCTGAGTCCCCATTATTCTCAGTGCCCCTTACTTAGGAGAAGGCAGTTATCTATAGATACTGAACTAGTTGCAAGATCCTTATCGTATTCAGTCTGTCTACACAGAACAGCATCAACTGATTGTATGAAGCATCCTGTTTGAAATGGCACAGATTTCAAAGGTGAACTCTATAGACTGTAAAACCAGAAAAAGGGGGTCATGGTCTAACTTGCAGAACACAGCCATATGACATTTCAGAGTAATTTAGTACTGAACTAGATCACAGGAATTTAGGAAAAAAATCTAAAGATTTTTTACATTAATTAAAAAAAGATTTAGTGATGAAGAAGCTTTATCACTTGAACCCTTCTTCAATTGACCACAGTGGTGGTGAAAGGTACATACGTTATTTCTAGAATCCCTCTGCCTAGTGTTAACCTACGGTCACTGTTGTATCTGTGCTTAATAAATTGAAAAGCCCTGTTACTGAATTCATGATCAAGCCTTAACATTCTTCATAATAGAACGGTAAATTGAGCTTGGATTTCCACATCTGGAATGTTTTCTCATCCTTTGTATATTTTATGTTGATCTTCTTGGAAACTTCTAATTTTTACACCCTCTAGCATTGAAAGTACAAGACCTGGTGCATTTTTCTAGTCAAAGTCTCCTTAGAATGAAATGCCAGCATCAAATCCTTTGGCTCCTTTATTCTTTGGAATATCATTCAGGGACCCGACTTATATATGTGGCTAAACCACATTTTGGATATGATAATATGTGCTCTCTCCTCAGAAATTTTTGAATGTTTGCACTCATATATGCAAACTGAAAGCAATTCTAATTTCAGGGAAGTGTTTCCAATTTCTGTTGAGAAGTCATATAGCAGTTGCAGTGATATTTTATACATTTTATTTATTACAGTCTGTGTCAATGAAATAGTTAATACGGCTGTAGAGCAAAAACTGCCACTTCTGAGTTTCTTCAGGTGACAAGGGAAAAGCAGGTAATGCCTACTTTGGTCCTGTAATAGACCCTTCAGGACGTTATGAAGAGCATGCTCAAAAGCTAATTACTGGGAAAAAAAGGAGAGAAAAAAGATATTTAGAACATTTAATGAGTACATAAACCAATAATTGTTCTGGAAAGTATTTCCATTGAGAAAAACAAATAGAGAGATTTCTTTTATAATGAATTGTGTATTTATAAGCATGGCCAGGGCAGCTACTTTTGTTTCCAGAAACCAAGTCCTAATAATACTACAAGAAAAGCAGCTTCTGTGAACTACATATTTCACCTAGGGGCAATGAGGATAAATCATACCTTTTCATGCATCCATCTTTCTGATCAGATAGAAAAGGAATAATTTAAGTGAGACACATTCATACAAAAAAAAAATGGAAAGGGTGACTCTGGATACGAATATATAAATTATTTGTAAGGCAAGATGGTTAAGACTTTTTTTCCATTCTGTCCTCCATTTTATTTTCTTAAAAGGGAAAAATAGAACTCTTCTTGCTGAGATCATGGTGTCTAGGAGGATTAACAGAAATTTCCTAAGGTCATTTGTGTAACTTGCAAAAGTATTAGTAACATTTAATTAATAATAGTCTCAGTGAAAAGAGATTAAGCCAACCACATCGAGTTTCTAGCCAGCACTTCTTACATTGCTTCTGGTGCCTTTGGGATGCTCTGTAATGTTATCGCAGACACATTTAACTGAGGCAGTTTAATATTTCCCATAGAGAACAGGAATCCATTTGCATTATTATCACCAAATAAAACCTTATTTCAATAACATTTAGCATAATTAAAGTCTGTGAAAATAGAGTGTAGATTATATTCTGAAAGTAATAAAGAATTAAATATTAGAGTGACAGTTCTGATTGAACGTATAAATTTTTTTTGCAAGTTGCTAAGTGACCCTATTTATGATTGGAGCTGGTTGAATAATTTTAATGTGCTGTTGCATTGGGTGTAGGTGTGAAGGTGTCGGCAGCAAGAGAGCTGCAGCAGACAACCTCTGTGCGAAGAGCCAGAGGTTGCCCCGTGCCAGACACGGCTGGGTCCAGCCAGGTCCAAAATGGACCCTCCAAGCTGATGGCACCTCTGAGAAAACGTATTTAAGAAAGAACAAAATACCACATAGGCGGGGAGGATGGAGGAAAAAAAAATGTGTGAGAAGCAATCCTGCGAACACCAAGGTGGGAGAAGAAGGAGGGGGAGGAAGCGCCCCAGGTGCTGGAGCAGAGATTTCCCTCTTGCCCATGGAGAGGACCATGGCAATCCCCCTGCAACCTCCGGAGGACCCCGCGTCAGAGCAGGTGAATGTGTCCTGAACGAACTGTGGCCCGTGGAGAGGAGCCCAGGCTGGAGAAGGTTCAGCCGGTGGAGGACCCACGCTGCAGCAGGGAAAGAGTGTGAGGAGGAAGGAGCTGCAGAGAGGAACTGTTATGGACTGAGTGCAAGCCCCCATTCCCCATCCCCCTGCACTCCTTGGGTAGAGGAGCCAAAAACGAAGCCAAAAAAAGGGGGTTGCAGAAGGTGGTTTGTTTTTTGTCTTTGTTTCTCACCTTCCTATTCTATTTTTAGTTGGCAATCCATGAAATTAATTTTCCCCAAGTAGAGTCTGTTATGCCCATGACTATAATTGGTAAGGGATCTCTCTGTCTTTACCTTGACCCACAGGCTTTTCCATCTTATGTTCTCCCCCCGTCCTGCTGAGTATGGTGAGCGGCTGGGTGGGTGTCTGGCAGCCAGCCAAGGTCAAGCCACCGCACTGTTGTACGTTATTGTCCAGATACGATGGGTTTGATTAGTAGGGCTTAAGCTACAGTTGCTAAAGGACATTTCAATGTGAAAATCCCGTTGAAATAAATACTCATGGCATGCACTGAAATCAGAAGGCAAAAACAAAGTGGGGAAGAAGGCACATTAATCCATTTTAGGGTCTGGGTTTCAGATGATGAAATGAAGTTCTGCAGTTTTAGTTTTTCCCGTTTCTTTTGGAAGGTACTTAAGACTGCTTTTTCAGAACTTAACTGGTGAAACCAAAGTCTCACAGAAGTGCACTATTTATTGCAATTAAATAGGTATAGTAGTAATAGGCACAAATAGGCAGTTTCTAGTCATTACTGCATACTCATTGCACTAGTTCACACACATATCAATACAAAATTGAATTTAAAAGCTCATGAAAATGCATGCCTGTAAGAGGATGGGTACTTATATTCCTACTTTCTATGCAAATACATAGATGAATGGCTTGTTACTGCTTAATGATTTCTCAGACTTTATATGATGTAACAAAATAATTCTGCATGCTACCACAGTACAAACTGACAGTTTGTAAAAGACCACAACTGATAAGCTATAAACAATACAGTGAAGATAATAATTTGAACAAATTAAGTTTGTTGGATCAAAAATATATTATATAGTACCTTAACTAATTGGCTTAGCTGTTCAGATGCTATTTATAGTCATTTCAGCAACTGTGACAAATTACCTAAGTCGGAGAATAAAAGGATGGTTTAACAAGAATATGTATATCAGATGCAGCCGTGATGCTCTCCTAAAAATAACAGGGTCTCTTCAACATATTTATTAAGCTGAACTACTGGTAAGGTTCTTAGTTTTGGTTATAATGGTCTAGATTTACAACTGTTTGGATTACTATCGTTCAAGTGCATAGGAATTTAGAAACAAAATCATGAAAAGCTAATCTAAACAGGCATCTAAATTATGCTTTTGGGAAACTGTGTTGTGAATTTGCTGAATGGGATTGCACAAATCAGAGGTCTCCTGAGCTGTGAATATCAAGGAACTGAAAAATGGAGGGAGGGCTTTGATAACAGAATGCCAATGCTTTTCTTCAGGCAGATTTTTGGTAAAGAACAAGAAAATTCTTTGGCAAAAATCAATATGTCTGATATATCCTTTGATACACTGAGTGCTTCTCTGATGACAGCATTTATAAAGAAAACGTCTGTTGTCAAGTCATATATAATGTAGATAGCAGCTCACAGGATAATAATTTCTAATTGTACGCAGGCACTTTCACCCACCCAGCTTAGGTAAATTATACTGGATTAAAAAAAATCTTATATTTGATAGGCATTGTGACTTGGAGCTTAGTTGGTAGGGAGGAAGTTATGCTATAAAAGCAAATATTTATAATCTCTGAGAAACTTTTATCTTCAAGAGGTGTGTTTGTATAGCTAAAAAAGAACTATAGCTACAAAAGAGCCGCTGACATTTTGGAAAGAAAACACAAAAAAACTCCTGGCCCAACTCCAGTGTGGAAAGCATATGACACGGAGAAGGAATAACAGGGGTGGGGTTAAACACAACATCAGCTTGAACTGCATTGATTGGTTGGTGTTGAAATGGGGTAGTAAGTTTTAGACCCTTTCAAAATCTTCATATAAAGATACATAATCATCTGTACATTTTAGACCAACACTGACCGTGTTTCAGGCAACTAGACCAAGAGTAAAATACTCTTTTAATAAAGCACTTCCCTGAGAATGGAAGACCTGCCTGTTGAGAAGTCCCAGGAAAGGGCAGGTAGTTTTTATTCATATACAGCAGATGTACTTCATACACTGACCAGTCTGGGGCTCAAGAAGCTCCACTGTCCTTTAGGCATTGCAGACTCCAGGTAGTAATTTACCGCCAACGAGTCTGCTTCTAATTGTGCTTCAGTGGCTCATGCTCCTTAACGCTTGCCTAGCCACAAGACTTGATCATACTGAGGTTCTTAACTAGAGCGTACAAGAGGAATCAAGCATAGCACTGGTATTGGTTATCGAACAGTAAAATATGACGTCTGACTCTTGCAGCAACTGGAATACAAAGATTAAAAGATCCTGCTTCCCCAGGCAAGTACTATGTTATTGCCATTATACTGTGCCACACATTCGTCTAGCGATTACTGTCTTCCTTCACATTTTTATCACGCCCTTCTTAACTGGCTATTATCCATACATTAAGCATACAGTCAAATGCCAGCCATTCTTATAATCAGTTCATGCACTATCCATGAAGCAGTGAATAACAAATTATTAAATTTCCTTGTATACATATATCTGTTGTGCAACATCCTTTCGAAGGGTCACAAATATTGCATGTCATTCCCTGAACTACCTGGACATTCACCTGGGAGCACGTAATCACATATCCAAATCAAATAATTTTCCAGATGACACATATTTCATTAAACTAGCTTTCATTTAATGATATTATTCATGTAATCCAATTCCTTAAGCCCTAATATTGCTTTGTGCTTTTAACATACCAGTTCTCTTGATGCCCTGAATTTTATTTCACTTTCCTATAATCAAAAAGTCTATCATTCTTCAGATCATTGGCAGTAGTCCAAAATCATATATAATTCCTTAGCAGAAGCTTAATTTTTTACAAGTAGGGTAACACAGACACAAAGAGGCTCTAAGAAAAAGCAAAATGGTTTGGGGCTATAAAGTACATTTGTTATCTGTTGCCCAGCATGCTTGATACACTGTATTTAATGAAATACAAGTCTGCCTTAGAGAAGATAAGCACAACTCTGACCTGATTCAATAGGAAGCAAAATGTTTGTAGCACAGCAAGTTATTATTTGATTATAACCAAAGATTAATATTTCAGTCTTCTTAAACAAATTCATATTGAAAAGGCATATTCCTTACAGAAAAACCATCCAGTTTATTTTAAAGATTCAACATTGTAGCAGGCATTCTAATCTATGGTGTACACTGGTGACTTAAGCAGTGTTCGCTTTTATCTTTTTAACTTATTTAGCTTTTGCTGGAAAAAGTAACTAGTATAATTCCGCTTTACCACTGTGGAAAGCATTTTCTGCACTCTCACCCTTATCTCCTGGTACTCTCTTTCATATGCTATTTTGCATCTTCATTCACACATCTTTTTACATTCACTTAAACTAAACACATAAAGGACGACTTTTATGTTTTTAAACTCACCATCTTACTTGAAGAGAAGCTTAACTTCATTCCAAAACAATGGGAGGCAGCAGCCACCTTCGGAGGAAATACTTTAAGGAACTCACTTTACAAAATGTAGTTAATAATTAGCCTTTGGTGAATAAGAAATTCAGTTACAAAGAATAAGTACAAGAAAAGATGATGGAATCTTTCAAAATCAAACAAGCCAGAAAACACAAACATTCTTCACTTAAAAAAAAAAAATCCTTATTTTATAGGAAGTTTCAAAATCTGTATTATTCATTCTTCCAATCATTCACAGCAAAATCACGGTGCTTAACTTGTCCACAGGACTATGTTTCGTGTAATCGAATCGGTATGTGCCAAATCTAACCTACAAAAAACCCCCAAAGTCCCAGTCAGCTAGTCATATATTTCAGCCTGCTTGATATAGCGAGTGGGTATATCAGTAACAGAAGGCACACCCTGAGTTTAGTGATCGGCAACATGGGCACAACATTCACAGCTTTGCTGTTTGCTAAGTGTATTCTAGCACTTAGCAATCGATATCAAAATTTATGCTAGAAAGCTACTTTAATTGCCAATGGAACAGTAAAGAGCGCTTCTTCCCCAAACAACACTGATGGACATCTTCATCTTAATGAATTGACCATATGGAGCTGTCGCCTTGCATTCCCCATACTTAATTGATTTTAAGGCTATGAAAGACTCTTATGTTCATCTTTAACCTGTCCCACATGACAAATTGTGAGACTTACCTGAGTCAGTTATTGCATCCAGTCCAAAAGCTATGGATGAGCTAGAGCATCTCTCTTTCAATCACATGCAACCTCAATTTAAAAATTTCCAGTGAAGAAAAAAATCCACAAAATATCTTTGTAAATTTCTCCATGGACATACTGCTATTTGTCTATTATTTTTGTTCCATTCTTGCTTTTAGATCTTGTTTTGTCTGTTGGAATGCAGAACGTGAGCAGATTTGTTATTTATCATTAAGAGATTATCTTCAGGAAAGACTATACTATTACATCAACCTTCTGTCTTCTCTAATAGGAGATAAAATCTGTATTAGTTTAGACTTGCCATGGCTTTTTCTCAATTTCTGAGTTTTCAACTTCCTTTTTGAACTATTAATTGCCTAACTGGCTGCAGTATTCCAGTAAAGCAGTGCCACAAAGAGTGATATAAAAGGGTCTTGCTTCTCATTGCAACATATTCCACTATTTTTACATCCAGTGGCTGCCTGAGCTCTTTTCAGTACTCTGAGCATGTACTTGCATCAGTTTAAGCCTCTGTGCTCTGTATTGGGTGAACATACTCTCACCTGGTACCTCTAGCACCTGTTGGTTTTTTTTTTTTCCAGAAGTGCAACCTTACACTTCATTGTATTTTACACATGTGTTTTGATAGCATCCAGCTTGTTAAGTGATTTGTCTTCCTAAGTGTTTACTATTGTTACAGTTGCAACTTTGTCAGTGGTAATTCCATACCGTATCATTGATAAAATATGTTGAAAGTGTTGAACTAAGAATAAGCTCGTGTAAGACCTCATTAGGATTGCTTGCAATTGCAGGTCTGTAATTTGTAAGCCACTGAACTCTTGGTGTTGCTCTAACATTAATCCACCTAATGAAAATGTAGTGCAGTGCCACACCTTTTCATAAATCTCTACCAAAAAATGCATTAACACCTTTACAAACTATGCTTTTAGCCTCATAAGGAAAACACACCAATGACTGTCCTTCTTTATAAACCAATTATAACTGGTATTAATTAAGCTACCCCCTTTCAGTGTTTTATTAATAATGTCCCATATTAAGCACTTTCTATTTTGCCTTTAATCAAAGTTGGATGGGCAGGCCTGTAAACACCCAGATCATTTGGTTTAGCTATTCAGCAGTTATTGAACAGACCAATCTCTTGAATGTTTTACTGACAATTTCTTCCAGTATCTATTTACTAAGAAAACACATGACAACTCCTTAAAAATCCTTTCTTTCCTATCATGCACTGGAAACTTATTTGCCTTTATACTTCCTGCTGTAACTTTCTCTTTGTATTTTTTATCTTTACCAGTTTCCCATACTTCCTTTCTGGTCGATGTTCAGTAGCACTAGCTTCTCCCATCTTCCATTTATGATTATTTTTGTTCATTTCTTCATTTCCTCTCGAAATGCTGAGGGCCTTTGTTTAGTTTCATTTCTTTGTTTGTTTTTGAGGATTAGTCTTCCTAATAACGTGATAGCAAGCTTGACAGCACCTAGTAAAATGCTTTTAAGTAGTATCCAAACATCACTCATATCTTGCTAAACTCTTCCTACTATCTGATTTAGCTGTAAGCTTTTTTTGGCTTTATGATTGGATCTCTTTAAATAACTACATGCATATTTTTCTTTTATGTATTCTATTCTATATGTCCACTGAAAATGTGGTTCACTAGAACGTAATGCCAGATGAGGGAAGGGGCTGAGGGAAGGGCTTGCTTGGCATGAAGGCAAGAAGGCTTTGCAAGGACTTAATAGCAGCTTTCCAGTGCCTAAGGGGAGGTTATGGACAAGATGAAGTCAGACTCTCTACTGAAGTGTGTGACAAGAGAACAAGCGAAAATGAGATGCCGACTTTACATAAGGAAAAAAAAATCCCTGTGACACTAACCGAGGTTTAGAACAGGGTGCCCAGAGAGGCTGGGTAACCTCTGTCCTTGGAGGTTTGTCTGACTGGATGAAGACCTGAGCAGCCTGGTCTGATCACAGAGTTGATCCTGCTTTAAGCAGGACGTTGGACTAAAGACCCCCTGAGGTCCCATCCGGCCTGAATTATTCCAATTCTGTGATAAGATCGCCCATAACTCTATCAGTATTTATTTTTAATCCTTTATTTTTAAGGTTTGTAATTCCCTCTGTCTGTCAGAACGAGGCTTATGTTAGCATTCCACTGGGCTGGTTACGACCATGTTTTAGGTTTAGATTTTTACAAAACAAAGATGTTTAGAAATGTTGAGGATGTTTTAGAATTAGCCATGTGAGACCTCCGGTTCTTGTCATTATTAATAGATTACCTGCGAAAACACAAGTTCATTAAACACGTGAATGCTTTTTCCAGCCTTCCGCTTTGTCGTTTGTTTTGTATAGCAGATAGGCTAGTCTCTATATTATAAAATCACCATTGCATGTGCAGTAGGCCTTTGCCAAACAATCATTTAAAAACTTAAAAACTGTGTAAATTGCCAATAGCAAGCTGTGGTAGAGTCGCAAAGTAACATTTATCAGTCGTGATAATACCTTGTCGGAGGAGCTAGCGTAATGCAGGAGGAGGAACACTCTGTTGACACAAACTGCTTGGTTTCCTAGTCCTAGGATGGTTCTTTAATACTTACGTCACTTGCCTGAAGTCTATTTTCTGTGTCCTGTAAGCCATAGGCTGGCTGATATGGAACATAACACATAAAAAATTCTCTTGCACTGAATATTATACATACAAATCTTTTCTGCTGACATGATGAGGCTCAGATGGTCCACACCCACTTCTCTGAGCTACTCAAGAATTTTTTTTTCAGGATTTAGAGAGTAAATGATGATTAAAAAAGACAAAACAACTGTCTCTTCTCCCAGTGGTTACTTTTGCTTGGCTACAGGCTTTCTACTCAGTCTTTTTACTGATCAGGAAAATGTCTGAGCATGCACACCTTTTGATAACATCCAAAGCTAACACCTTAAAGATGATTATTCCCATAATACTGTCCTTTTCAATGTAGTGTTAATGTTGACATGTTGAAGTGACTTTAAATACTCATGCCAGTGAGGACTGCCTTGCTTTCATGTCAGAATTCGTGACTCCTTGCCATAAACAACCTCAGTGATATGCCCGTAGGCTTGTGACTCTTCCCATAAAACCAATTACACTAGCAATTTCATTTTGAAGTTGGTATTAAAAGTGGGATAGGCTAGTGTTCTCTAATTGCCATAATCCAGACAAAACCTGCTGCATACAACTGAAGCATAAAACTTTTCCTGTTATGTGGTCTGCCAGCTGAAATGGAGACATTTGGCAGGACTTGGCCTGCGATTTTGTCCGCAATACGTTACTATAGTAGTTATTAATTCCCCAGGCTTTGACTTTGCTATTCAAAGTCTACCTCAGTGTATATTTTTTGTTTGTACCCTGGGAGTAAACTGAAGGGGATGTTGACATAACGTATAGCTGAAATCTTATGTTATAACATAAAAAAGATGCAAGAAAGTACGTTTTTGTCACAGAATGCACAAAAGCACACCCTCAGCACTTTCTAAATGCACATGAATATCTTGGTTAACGTTATCTCCTCCTGTTTCATGACATGGATCTTCTTTTCAGCCACCCTTTTATATCTTTGCCTCTACTTCATGGAAAAACATATAAACCACTGCTCTCCCTTGTGGGAAATGAGTGCATGGTCTTTAGTACAGAGACAGAGCTGCATATCTGCATTGTTCTCAAAGCATTCAAACCCAAAGAACTGGTTTTATTCTGAATGTCATCAAACAGTACTAGGTAACTTGATTTGTTATGCAAGGCAAAATAATTTTTACATCATTAGAACCCTCTGATTCAGCTAAATGGAAATCCCTAACCTACTTACTGGTAGGTGCCTTGGAAGAGGAGGAGTGGAGGAAGACAGGGAGAAAGAATTTGCATCCAACTACTCCATATATAGTTTTTCTCTAAATATCTTCTGGCCATTGTCAGAGGCAGAAAATCTTACATTCTTATGGTGTCTTGGGGACTTGATAGGGAATAATATTTGAGATTAAGACTGGAAAATCAAAGAAGTCATTTGGGAAAATGACTTCATGTATTAAATGAAATTCTATTACCTCTCCAATGAAGATATCATGCTAATACAGAAAAAGAGGGGTCTCTGTTAACCTGTGGCAGTTGCCAGCTGATCAAGTAATTGTTGTAGACAAGGTGCACATTATCCAGTCATATTAAAACAATGTTAGCCTTATGTAACTTCAGCCACGTAAAGCTAGACATCTAAACAGTTTGTCTTACACGTAGTCCTTCTCTAGGAAGAGTCGGGACTGGTAAGGAGAAGTTGATGCATCCCACATCCCATGTTAGGTAGCCGCAGAGTGGATCTCTGCATGAGGGTACATCTAGAGACAAACTAGAAATTAAAAGATATATGGAACATGGTTATTAGAGGATCAAATAAGTTAAAGATGAAAAATACACCTACTACTAGTTGAGGAATCTAAATTTCAGGCCCCAAAATTTTAGACAAACAAATTTTGGCTCCTGAAGTTCTTCTCTACTTAAATTCTATACTGAGGATTCTTGTCTAGCAGGCTTTTGTAGTGATCCGCCATATGACATTCTCTTCTGTATTTTTATTTGTGTTTTCAATTACAATACACTTTGTAGTAGACAGGCAACAACTTTTCTACTAGAAAGCTGCTCAAAGTAGCAAGCCCATACTTAGAGATAAATTGTTAATTATTTTCACTTTTTCTGATGTGGAATAAATGTACATGCTATTTTCACCACAAATTTTAATTAATCCAAATCAAATTTAATATATGAGCTGTCAGAGGAAATGCCCAACCCATTTATGAGAGTATAGTTACCTAATGTAATGTGAAGAAGCCTGTACTTGCTATTATTTTGTTTAGCCATCATAGGTGTTTAATTACATTCTTTTGATGTCAGTAAAATCATTTAACTTCCCCTGAAGACATTGAAAGGCATCTGCTATATTGAAAAAAGTATTTTCCCATGCCACAATTTGAGTTTTAAGCATAACTACTTACCCAACACATAGCTGTATCTTTTAAAAGTTCAAAATAAATTTTAGGTTCAAATAAGAATTCAGCCATTACATTTTGCTTTTAAAGTATGGTCAGCAATACCCATAACAAAATATATGTTTCCATAACAAAGAACCCCATCGCTGGAGATATATTTGGAAGCTGTTCTAATGATGCAATTTCAAATAATTTTGGTTTTTTCCATAAGAATTTTGTTATACAGCGAAACAGTAGAAACCAGAGCATAGCTGCATAATTTATAACCATATTTGAAATTTAGCAGCTGGGTCAGCATACTTGATGGTGTATATAACTAAGAAAATTTGTCTGGGTCCATGATGTTTCTAATGTCTAATTGGGAATTAAATTCTTTTTATGCCATAATTTTTTAAACAAGTCTACAAAAGAGAATGTTAAGTGGTAGATTCAGGAGTAGAATGCACTGTCCTGTAGTTAATTACCATCAACCATTATTTAGACATTTCCTGTGCTCTGTCTACTACAGCATTTCATACTTTGTTTTGTATGCTAGTAAAACATATTATAGAAAGGTGTATTAGTAACTGAAGGTGAGTATTCCATTTTTTATGTATATTTTCTTCAGAACTCTGTTATTATGTAAAATGTTTTGGGATCATTATACCGTGTTTCCATTGGTGTTAGAATGTGCACACACTGTCCTTTGGAGAGCAGCTGTGGGCTGTAAAAAATTAGTATCATATGATACCTCCAATATTCCGCTTTTTATCCATTCAAACTACATGAGGCACAGAAAATGGTACATGCTCATTGCTCACTATCATAATTATAATTTCATTCTTCTATTTCTAAAAAAATCTAAGCCTTGGAAAGTTTAATAACTCCAAGGTATTTGCAATATTTTCTTATGCCCACCCATCTGTAACTCCAAAAAAAATATTTGTGCTTTACCATTACTCTGCATTTTTGGTTACACCTGGGCTACAGCACTGAGATTGGTAGATTAAAGCATATCTGAATAAGAACTGGAAGAAAATAATCTCAACACACTAAAGATAAACCATCATACCCAATTTTTCTACATATATATTTTCCTTGTCCTGTATTGAATTGTGGTTAAAACTATCATGATATTCCTCTCCACTATGGTACTTTTTAAAAACATTTCACAGGCAAGTAGAAATCATAGAATTATTCATTTTTGTAATACTTCCTATAAATTATGTAAGCCAAAATAGTATCTTCCAATGATCATTGTTCATTAAAAAAAAAAGAAAAAAGCAAAAAGCAAATCATAAATTTGGGCTTTCAAATCTGGCTTTTAATCTTTACCCTCTAAATCACACTGAGAACACTACTGGAAATCTCATAAGGACATTGAAACAAACAAAATACAAAAACAAGACCTCACCAAAGGAATTCACAGGTTTTTGACAGATTTGAATCCAATCCAAATACAACTTAATCCAAAACTATTTCTTCAGTTAGATAGCTGTATAGTCATGAAACTGCTGTTGTGTCGCAACAGCAACATATATTAACACATGTAAAGATTTTATAGCCATAAATATCAATACAGAAATATAAATTAATCCTGCTTAATTTCAGGTGTTAAAATATGTCTCAAGTGAGTGTGCTGGAATTCCTCATCTCTTTCCATTAACCGTAGAGGAAGCCTAGACGTCTTAGAGTAGGTCTCTGATTTTTAAGTACTATCATTAGGTGAGATGTATTCCATTGTAAAAATTGCCATCTCTATTCTACAAAAAAGTTGACATAGGAAATAAGTTAACCTGTAAGAAACAACATTAACTTTTTGTATTTATAATTTTCATTGCTCATTTAATGTCATATTTTATAAAATATAAAATGATAATATATACCATCAAGCAACTGTAAAGGAATGTTAATGTGTAGAAGGAATTAGAATGAAAATTCTGTCTAGTGCCGTGGTCCTCCTTTTGGATATGCATCTTATGTTGTCATTACCATAATAGCTTTCTGTTTTTTAAATATAACGTATTGTACTTTTAAATATTTGCATGGTCTGTAAAAATATTTTCTATTAAAGAAAAATAGTGACTGATTCTCATTCCACATGCCATTTGTTTCATATGCAATATCCGCATAGTTCTTGTGCCTAATAAATTCAGCTAGGGAAATTCAAACACAAAATACTCTGTACTTCTTTTCCAGAAATAGTACATGACGGGCAATTGTAATTTAGTACAAGCTATGAAACTTACTTACCTTTAATATTATTTATTGTTCAACTATTAGAATTCATTCCACTGGATCTAGAGCTCAAGGTAAATACTTAAGGAGGAATGGCATTATGCATTGCAATTATAACCAGAATTTAAGATATGTTTACTTAATATAAATAATAATACGCACTTATCCAAAGCTCTAAGTAGCCTAACTATTAATAACACAATACATAAAATAATATTGACTTTAACTTAACTGGAAGCTCAGCAAACAGGAAATATAGACACACCTTTCCGACCTCTCATCTTCGTGGGATGTAAAGTTTCCAATACTTTTTTCTGCTCTCTCAAAATGACGTCTGTTGAAACCTGAAATTAAGATTGTTGCACTCAGGCAGTTTCAGACTCAGGAGGTGCTAGAGGTCATGTTTACATTCCCAGAGCATTTATAGAGAACACATCTGATTGCATGTATGTGTACAGGGATAAGGGAAAAGAGAAGGAGAAAGGGAGGGGAGAGTGTAAAGAAATGAGTATTGAGTTCTCTGCTAGCAGCAGCTGTGGTAACATGACATTGGATAATACAATATTTTGTAGGCTTACATGATTTATAACATCCTAAACGGCTTCTGGAAGCAATTAAGCAACCAGTGCAGACCTCAGAAGATGGGATGCTGCCTGCCTCCCACAGATCGATAGCTCACTAAATTGATTGCTGCATTCACTATCAGTTTCAGTCCCTGACTGTCTATATCAGCTTGGTGCAATAGTCTAATTGAAAATAGCAAAAGAACAGAAAACAATAACAAAAAGAGCTGCTTTCAAAAGATGGCAGCTTACTAACCAAACACAATTCATAGTAAACTTACTGGGTAACTCATATAACAAGATCACCAAACGGAAGTTAGAAGGCCTAAAATTGTCTTAAATTCCCATTTTTAGCAAGCAGTGGCAGGCTTCTATTCTCAGTCATCTTCTGTTTCCTTTTTCTGCATCTGTTTCCATAACTATCACAATCTCAGTCTCGGTCTAAGTTTCAGACGAGTCACTCCTTTCCATGCCTCTAGCTCATGTAGATAGTGATTGCAGTCCTTTGTTGCAATGTCCAAGCCCCAGGCA
Organism: Leptodon cayanensis; assembly: GCA_027564655.1. Classification (NCBI taxonomy): domain Eukaryota; kingdom Metazoa; phylum Chordata; class Aves; order Accipitriformes; family Accipitridae; genus Leptodon; species Leptodon cayanensis. Next base: position 10,802,007 of record JANXJC010000064.1, on the reverse strand, counting down.
CAGGAGTACATACAAGCAGCTGACTGGTAATGTCATTTCCTCTGCCTCCTGACAACTCCCCTACCAATGGGGAATACACACTGATCAGGGAAACCGGCGTCTATGCTTGAGACATCTCTTGAGAGAGACTATTAACTGAGATTTCATCTAAGGACAAGAATGAAGAATTATTCTGTTTGCTTTTGTCAAGGTCTTCAGGTGCATCGTGAAGTACGTGAACAGATCAGCAGATTTCATAGAACGTCAGTGTGGACATCTGATCACTACGTTTTCCAGAGGAAAACCTCCATCGTCCTTATATGTCTATCTGACATAAATGTTTTGTATGGAAACCAAGTTTACGATTCTTGAACAAGCAAACAACTCTTCTAGATACAAACCAAACCGTAGGTGTGTCTGGCTGATGTTGAGTCAATGCTAGCTCGAGAGCTATGGCCACACACTGAGCAGCCACAGTTTCTGTTTATAGTTGACAGGCTAATAATGGGGGCTAACACAGTCCTAACAAAGATCAAGGGTCTTTTTAAGATAATTTTTGTACAATACTGCCACAGGTAAATTGTTCACGAGTGAAGCTTTGATGAATGATTGCTCAGCAGTCTGGCTGGATAACAACACAGATTTTTTACAGAGTATGATTAGCTGAATAAAAGGTGAAGTGCCAACTTCACATTTAATTTCTAAAGTATCGTGAAATAAGTGTAAGACTATTAGTACAACACAGCATCACTGGACTTGTTACTATTCTTGCCATATTCCTTGAGGACATGTAATAGTAATTGTCTTTGGAGTTTTAATATTCATTTGCTCATTCATTTTCACAAGTGTATAACTGTGCTGTTCTTTCCAGGCGCTGATGGTGGTAACAAAGGCTGGATTTAAATGTCTAGGGTTGGACTAAAATTAACAGCCCTACCCAGAAATCTGCCCTACCCAGAAATCTGGGAAAACACACACCTCTTTTTCAAGTCACTGAGAAAGCCATGAATCCTTTCCTAAAAGCATTGCATCTGTTGATAAATAAAACCAACTTTACTGAAACAGGAGAATACAAGAGCATTAATGTTGAAAGACACAAGAACAGATCCACCATGTGTCTACCTTACAAAGGAAATAACTACTCTGGTGATGTCTCGGGCTAAAATCCACTGTATCTGGTATCCTACCTTCTGGACTCCCATGTCCAGTAGACAGTTGTTTCCTTGAACTTTCCTCACTTTTCTAACATATCACATTCAGAGCGTATTAATCGCGCTTAACATCCCAGAGATGCAGTGTGAGACTGGCCGTGTTCATTCCCTTGGGAAAACGCTGACTACCACGCGCACCGTCCTAGCTGCATCACCTCATGCGACTGCTGCGTTTAGTCATGATGACAACTCAGTTCAATGACGCTGGCACCAGAGAGCTGCACTAAATTGTCGCCTCCACTTGAGCAACCCAGAGGTATCCCACCCGCCTGAACCATGGGTGTTGGAAGAAAGAGCCTGGTTCAGAAGCCGTTCTGATTTAATATCGTGTTATGTTGGCCCACTTTCTTTTAAATAAAATATGAGGTTCAGGATTTTAACCATACTGCCATATTCTAGGCAGGGCTCATACCCACATGTGATTTATACCCTTACACAGACTACATGCCAGCAGGGACTTTCCTCCCTCATACAAGATAAAAGTCATTTAGTATTAACCAAACACTCCAGCACCTGCTGCTCTAGGTTGCACATCTGAGCTTAAGGTTATGATGAGGTCAGTTCTGTTGCTCACTAATTGCACAAAATTTTCTTACTCCTACCTCCAAAATATTGAGTTAAACAAACCAAAAATAACCAAAATATTTGAACTAGCATAGCAAGCATCACTCATGCAGATTAGGGTTTTTTCACCGTGTAATTCATTAAAAAGTAGAGAAATAGGCAGGAGAAGCTCCATTACATGTAACCCTGATATCATAATGATATGCTTACCTATTCTGAAATACGCCAGATTTGCTCAACTAAAAATAATAACACTCATTTTCTTGGAACAAATGGCTCGTCGAAGTCCAAATGAGCCACCTATTAACACAAAGATTCATGTCTGATTCATTTTCTGAACTCATTCTAGTAGACTAATGCTTAGTATTTGAAAAATACTAAGACCTTATAAAAAATATTAAGATAATGACATACTAAAGTGAATGGATTAAAATTAACTAATTTCAAACAAATTAGCATGGTTACTCAGTTAGGTTACTTTCTTTTTTTCACTAAGGAGTTTTCATATCCTTTTCTATCTACTTCCTCTACACCTGGATTTTATTTACACTTAGAATATCACATTTAAAGTTACACCATTAAATCATATATTACATGATAGGGAATCACCTTTTGCAGACTCAGTAATAAGTATCCACTGTCTTGACAGCCTTCTTCCATAGCTTGCCACTCACTACTGTTGAAGTTTGATGCCTTTCAGCGCTTTGTCCTCAGTTTCTTACATGTGTTGGCAAGGATTTGTCTAGTTTATGTACCGCCAACTTACTTTTTTCAGCCAGGTCCAACAATCTACTTTCCCAAATCCCTGCATTTGAGATGGGAAAATCCAGTTTTCCCAATCCTGTTCTAACAAAACCACTGTGGGTCAATGAATATTGAAAGACAGTTGAACCCCGTTGTACTTCTCCACTAATAGTTATACCCACTGATGGAAAAACAGCGACAAAGCTGTTAGGTTATGTGATAAAATGCTGTTCTCCACAGACACCAAGAAGCACAGAGGAAGAATGGCAGGTAGGGAAACCCAAATCCTATCCAGCTCTATCCACTCACAAGCCCATCACAGGAGAGCTGAGCCCATCAAAGCCCATGCACACAACACAGAGGAGCACAGAGATACGACGGCAGGAAGAGAAACCCAAATTATGGACTCGGGTGAACGGACGCCCTGTCTGGGCCCCTCCCAGGGCTGTCCGAGGAGAGCATCAGTCGCAGTGTCCAGGTGTGAAACCCATCAAACTGAGTCCACAGAAGCAACTCTCTGGAGCATCTTTCAGGAGGGTTACTGCTTAGGGGTCTGGGGGACACTGTGGGATGCAGGGGAAGAGCATTTTGAGATTGCACAGGACATACTATGGGATGTTTAGGGGTGGAAGTTAAGCTAGGGAAAGGGAGGGATCAATGTGGTTTGGGGAGGAACAAACATGGGAAAATAAAGGGATAAAGTCGTAAGTGGGCTGACAGAGCATAAACAGCAGGTGGTCGGCGGGCTTGCCTGCCACAAAGGGTCCCTGTGCCTAGGTGACAGCATCTGGAGACACCTGAGTGAAAGCAAGTGCCAGCCTCTGCAGCGGGACCAGGGGCGAGAGGCCCCCGTGCCCGTGGTGCAACACCCGGAGCACGCGTGGATGTGCAAGTGGGCGTGCGGGCACTAGCAGGGATCAAGCTGGACTTGCCAGCAAGTAAGTGAAGTGGCCTGGGAGCAAGGCGGGGGTGTGTGTCTCCAAGGGCGAGACCACAGGGGGACTGGGCTACAGAAGGGACTGGGGGAGTCCCTGCTGTCAGAGGGACCATAGGGTCTGGGGGGCTCCGAGGGCAAGGTCAGCTGGAGGGTGTGCATGCTTGTGGGTGTCTGTGTCTGTAGCAGCAACTGGAGTGGGGCTGCAGACGTGGGCGTTCGTACGTCCAGGCACCAGCAGGTGGGGGACTGGGACCCAGGGGCCGCTACTGGGCCGATTGAACGTCTGAATCCAGCTGCTAGGTGGATCCGCCTCGTACATATAGCAGACCTCCATCCTGCTCAGCCAGAGAGGAGAGCTGGATGAGGCCATTGGTCCTGTTTGTGGGAGTGCTGAGCGTGGCTGGCTGTGTGTAGGTGTGCGTTAGTGGTGTTGCACATGTGTGTTTATGTGTGTGCCTACTGGGAATACAGGCTCAGCCGCGCTAACTGGTGGCACGTGGGGACGTGGAGCTGTTGCAGCCTTACTTCTGTTGGGCTACAGGCTTTGGCACCTCCCTAGCAGAAACGACAAATTTTGCAGTAACACCTGCTTAGTAATATTGCATCATAAGCCAAATTTATGGATTAATTTAGTTAAGTTATATATATATATATATATATATAATTCCCCAAATAATTACAATGGATATTATGGAATAAATAAAAAACAATACCAGGTACAAGATTGTCCTGGGTTCAGCTGGGATAGGGTTAATTTTTACAGGAACCTGTGAGATGGGAGGGGGCACAGCCGGGGCAGCTGACCTGAACTAGCCACGGAGCTATTCCATACCACGTGACATCATGCCCAGTCTATAAATGGGGAGCGGACTGGGGGGTGGTCCCTTCTTTTTTCGACTTTCAGCAGGGGAAATAGCAGAGCATCTAAGTATTTAATAACTTTGTTTTTTTCAACCTTTCTGCCTTTCTAGCAATAAAAAGGGGATAATTTCAGCTTCGAAAGATTCTTACTGTTACTTAGCCAACACCAGAAGGACTCTGCCCACACTGCCTTGGTGAGGTGTGCCAATAGTTAAATGAAACAGAGCTGTACTAATGTGAATTCTTCTTTCAGTAATTTCTCCAAATGGACCAGGGAGCCAGTGGAGGCTGGTGTGATATAGATATCGTCTAAGCTCTTAGTTGCCAGTGGTGATGGAAATAGAATACCTAAATAGCTAGTATAAGGGCATCAGTATCGTCTAAACCTGAGTTCAGAATCAACATACACCAGATAAAGAATATGCTACAAACTGTAGAAAAATCTATTAGAATTACCTCTTTGATAGTTTTTTTAAAAACATAAAACCCCTAAAAGTATCACAATAGCAATGCTGACACTGTCATTTACCCTTCATTAAGAAAGTGGTGATAGGAATCCTGTAATTGTAAAAGCTTTCTAGATCAAACAACAATAATTAACATACTCTCATTTTTTATTTTCTTCTCCCACGGTCTCAGTGCCAGCTTATAGTGGTTTAATGTGGATCCAATTTAATGTGGATTGTGCAGCCAAAACCAGCACAATCACTGAAAGTGTTGTGTGAATGTGATACAAATAGAATTGTGATAAAAGTCTTCTTTTTGATTTACAAAAGCCCTAATTTTATCTCCACGTTGCGTTTTCACAAGAAAAATGAAGGTACTATGGCTTCGGGGACGTTCAGAAGATGAGCAAAAGGGTATGTTTAAGAAATTAAAACATCAGCTGAATGAAATTTGGTTAGCAGAAAGTGGAAGAGATTTTTATTCAGTGAAATTGTTTGATTCAGAAAATCAGCTATGCCAAGTTTGCCCTCAGTTTAGCTAAGAAAATATAGAGAAAGGTCAGTTATCAAGACTACATTTCCATTCCACTGAATCACTGCTGCCCAAAGGTACAACAGCTCAGTGCGTACAGTAAAGCAGCCTAGGAATTACATTTAATTACATTGGCTAATGCCGTTCACATTGCTTTGACTATTGCAGACATCTGATGTAGCCAAAGCTCCAAGAATTTAATGTTAGCTTTTACACTGATCTTCACAAATGGAAGTGGTTTCTTCATCTTCTGACATGACTCTCATCAAACTAATCTTCTCGTCCTTTTAGGCATTTTTCTATCTGTTCTGTGAAGCTTCAGATGTTCAAAGCAAACAGAGATGAGTCTATAAACCCAAGCCTTTCATTTTTGTTTTGCTTACAGCCTATTTAAACAAAAGTCTCAGAAACAAAGGTATCTATGTAAAAGTTTTCTGTGCTTTTGCTCCTTTAGTTAAAGCTTGCAAAACTCCCAGTTACCTTCCCCGACACTGACCAATATCTAATAAAAAACAGGGGATTTAACTTTAAAATAGCTAGACATACAGATAGAAAAACAACTTTGTTCAAATAGAATCTATCAGACCTCTCTACATGACTAAACATAAAAATAATATTAAAAATAAAAACACCCCTTAAATAAAACATAATAAAGACCAAAAAATATGAGACATCAAACTAAAAATCATTTACGTTTCTTGACTCTGAAGTTGGCTTGATTCATCATTATTTCACTTCTTAAATACCTCTTTTTTTTAAATAATGTTTTTTTTCCTGGTGTTTTGAAATCTGGAACCATGATATACTAAAAATATCATATACGTACCTATCTGTGAAATTTACAGTAAGAATAGGAAGGGCTCCTGAGAGGCCAAAGCCCATTTTCTGTCACCTCTAACTGATCTTTGTCTAACCTCTCCTTACATAGTTTTGAGAATGTAGATTTTATGCTCCTCCAATGTCTCACTCTTAGTGAAACTCATACTTAGTGATAAAAATATTTCCCTAAACTTGAACCAGACCTTTTCTTGCTGCTTATGCCCATCATTTTTTCTTCCATCGACTGTGGATACAGGGAATGGATTGTGCTCTTTTTCTGCAGACACTTTGTATTTAAGTGATACTGAGCAACTTGTGAAAGCCCTACTCTTGGCAAAACTGTATATTGCACATGGGTTACTGCACATTTTCTTGAGCACAAAGGTTCAAGTTACTATTGCTATACTACTACTACAATATGGTAACTTCTAGGACCTATGGTGACATAGGAATACATTTCAGTTCACTAGGGGCTTCACAAATATACAACGGCCCCTGTCTCAAGGGAGTTTGTGATATAAATGTTAACGTACAACAAAAGGATACGAGTTTAGGAGTATAAGGTCACACAATATTAGTAAGTATAATAGTGTCTCCACTGCTGCCAAGTTTTGAAGCCATCATGGCAAATAAGAATTTGAAGCAAAAACATTAAAGAGAACAATTAAATTACTTGGGGGATGTTTCGGGGAACTGCACATGGGAGAAACCGTAAACATTCTTGTTTAAAACCTGGGAGAAAACCCATGCTCTTTAATGTTTTTATAAATGATCTGGATGCAGGATTCAAATGTACATTAAGTAAGTTTGCCAATGATACTAAACTAGGAGGAGCTGTGGACTCCCTCGAGGGCAGCGAAGCCTTACGGGGAGATTTGGATAGACTAGAGAGCTGGGCAATCACCAACGGTATGAAATTTCACAAGAGCAAGCGCCAGATTCTGCACCTGGGATGGGGTCATCCTAGTTACACCTACAAACTGGGGGATGAGAGGCTGGAGAGCAGCCCCACAAAACAGATCTGGGGCTTTGGGTTGATGACAAGTTGAATATGAGTCAACAGCGTGCCCTGGCAGCCAAAAGGGCCAAGCATGTCCCAGGGTTCACCAAGCATGGCATAGCTAGCGATTGAGGGAGGTGATTGTCCCACTCTACACCACACTGGTGCAGCCCCAGCTCGACCACTGTGTGCAGTTTTGGGCACCTCAACATCAGAAGGACATGAAACTGTTAAAGTGTGTCCAGAGGAGGGAGACCAAGCTGGCGAAAGGCCTCAAGAGCAAGACTGAAGAGGAGTAGCTGAGGTCACTTGGTTTGTTCAGCTTGGGGAAGAGAAGTTTGAGCGGTCACCTCATCGCACTCTACAGCTTCCTCAGGGGGGGAAGCAGAGGGGAAGGTGCTGATCTCCTCTCTCTGGTGACCGGGGATAGAACACGAGGAGATGGAATGAAGCTGCGTCAGGAGCAGTTCAGACTGGACATTAGGAAAAGGTTCTTCACTGGGAGGGTGGTCGGTCACTGGAACAGGCTCCCCAGGGAAGTGCTCATGGCACCAAGCCTGTCAGAGTTCAACGAGCGTCTGGACAACACTCTTAGTCATATGGTTTAGTTTTAGGTAGTCCTGTGAGGATCAGGGAGTTGGACTCCATGATCCTTATGGGTCCCTTCCAACTCGAGATATTCCATGATTCTACAATTTTAAATGGAAGAAAAAGCTGCAGTATTGGCTGATTAAAAGCAGCAAATGATGTTTTCTATGAATGAAAGCTGAAGAATGGGATAAAATCAATGGTAGTTTTGAAAGTAAAACCAAATATTTTGTTTTGTTGAAGGAGAGTAGAGTGGGTTTCAGGCTACAAAGCTATGTGTGACATCGGCAGGGGCATAATCTTTACAGCAGCACCCAATAGATGTAAGCAATATTTATACAAACACACAGATTTATATTAGTCAATATCAGAAAAAAGAAGTTGTAATAAATCTGATGTGAAATTATACAATTTTTGACTGTGTGTCTATGTAGGAAAGGTCTTATAGGAAAAACTTCAACCATTTGATAGTAAAGCAGAATGAAATGTTCTTTTGTTCATTTGAAGACTTATCAACAAAAAATAAAAACACTGAGAGACCCTGATAATAATATAGGGCTCATCCTTCAGCCTCTCACAGTGGAATTCCTAAAGACTAGCTGCAAGATCCTGACCACATGTTTTTGATTTTGCAGAGTGTCGTGGTTTAACTCCAGCCAGCAACTAAGCACCACGAAGCCACTCACTCACTTCCCCCCCCTCAGTGGGATGGGGGAGAAAATCGGGAAAAGAAGTAAAACTCGTGGGTTGAGACAAGAACGGTTTAATAGAACAGAAA
>JANXJC010000064.1:10780968-10793448 GCA_027564655.1 Leptodon cayanensis | reverse complement strand
TACTGAACTCAAAACACAGCACCCTACCAGCTACTAGGAAGACAATTAACTCTATCCCAGCTGAAACCAGGACACAGAGTAACTCGATTTCATTCAAATCACCAGCAAACGTACCTAACAAAAGCAGGGTTTTTTTTCCTTTTTTTGTTGTTGGGGTTTTGTCCTCCTATGCTACAGCATCCAGCACCCCAGAAAATTTTTGTAGGCTGATATGTAGAAAAAGAAGATGAAGAGTTAAAAGGTCATTCTGTCTCATCCATTTATTCTGTATTTATTTGTGACTCACGCATGAGTAATAACTTTTGCTAAACAGAAGAATGAGTGGTAAAATTTTCCCATGTAGCAGTCACCTGAGCATCAGCAGAATCCCTTCTTAACTCCACCAGCCGCATGTCTCCAAACTGGAAGGATATGCTTGTCCGGCTCTTTGATTCAAAGTAAATTAGCACCAGACTTCCCGAATGAGAACACGTCCTGTGGAAACAGAGGGTGGGTCCACAACATTACTTAAGATGTTTGACCTTTTTGCGTTCTGAAAGCTCATCTTGCAGAAACTTTCTGAGAGGATTTCTATGCTTTTTGTCCTAAAGTTCTTTAAAAGACACCTTTAGAGTGGCTCTTGAAATGAGAATCCAGTGTTCTCCACCAAAAGCTGAGCATGACATGTTTCAGTAAAATGACAGTATCTTACTCTCCATGTTTTTCCTCAATCAATAAAAATTTTTTTTCTATAGATACCATTTTAGAATTTGGATTTCGTAACGTATCTATCTGACCAGTGTTTTTCACAAACACAGTATGAAGACATAACGGACTTAAATATTTGCGTCAATTAAATGTGCAAAACATGTTAGACTTAGTTTCACTGAAAATTATGGGTTTCTTCTGATGGGTCACGAATTATTTAAATGAAATTATTATTGTATTTATTTTACAGTACATGGATCAGTTTCAAAAAGTTACTGGATAGAAATATCAGAAAAAATAGGCATGCTCTAAGAAATAGCTGGGCAGACCAAGCAACATAATTTACTTGTATATTTTTAGAAGGGAGTTTTAGAAGGATACATGTTTCTCTGCAAATTTCTACTTACTGTGTGTGACACCTTACTTGCAGTGAGGATATTTGCTGTGATCCAAGTCAATTTGTGTTCTGTATCCCCAGACAACGCAGAGGGAAAACGAGGGGTTCTGGACTGGTATCTGTAAAAAGTAGTACACGCAGCAAGGAGAAGCCTTCAGAAAACCTGAAGCTAAAGGATGTACTCCGAATCCTTCCCCTCCTCTAGAATTGGTACTAATAGAAGGCAAAGGATCATAAGATAATTAACCTTGGAAGGAATCACATCTGCCTCTACAATCAGGAGGGAGAAAAAGAGTTACATTTTCAAATCAGAAGGAGATGAGCACTTGGACACCAAACCAGGCGAATTCGAATGGCCAGACCCCCACAGCAGAGCCAGCTCTCAGAGTTTACACCTGCCCAATACAGCGCTGGCGTTCCAAAGCTGTCTTGTTACTCAGCAAATGCAAACACAAGGTGAACTGCCTTGAGCTACCCGAGAGCCGTGTGACCCTGCGAGAAGGCAGAGAGCTTGGGTAACGAGCTCTACGTTGCAGCGGGGCCGATGGGGTTTGGTGGTACAGCTGGTTACACGGTCTCTTGGCTTTGCTTCCTTTGGAACAGGAGCAAGGCCAGCTTGTGTCTCTTGAAGCAGCTGTAGTAAATACGCCCTACAGAATAAAAGCAAAAGATCAGTTCCTTCAGGAGCCCTGAAAACCACCGTGTTCAGTAGACAGTTCCCTGAGGCAGGTTTTTGGTGCTCCCAGGATTTTTTAGCACCTGAGGGAGATTTCTAGGATGTCAGGCTTAGGCACGTACATAAATCAAGTTTTAGAACCTTCAGTTCTTCTCTAGAAGTGAGCCTAGACGTAGTCCTATTTGCTGTAATGAAGCCTATACTGAATAAAATACTGGGTGGCCACTTTTAGAGGTATCAGCCATCCTACACATTAAAGGAAGACAGAAAATATGGAAAAAAGCTATTTAAACAGCTAATTAAAGACTATATCATCTGATATATATTCATAGAGGAGGACAGGAGGATATATTAAGTTCGGACTAGCTATCTTGATCTGATGTTTCCTGATTTCTCAGCATAATAAAGAAGAAGTGGGATTTTAGAAGACATTGTAAGAACAGGAGGAGAACTTGTAGCTGAGAAGCTGCACTGTGCAAGGGAAGACGCTTGAATAAAATATAAAAAAAGAACAACACAGAAGGAGCAAGCAACAGACAAGTTTAGCTAAAGCAGAAAATGTTAAGAGAGGACAAACAAAGTGTCAAGAGTTGATTAAAGAAGAAAGGTGTGTCTTCTTACTGTTCTCCATTTCAGTTGCTAGTTAATTAATGAAACCAGGTTATATATGTAAACTTATACTATATTTTGGGCTTACATGTTTTATCATTTCAATAGCTATCTGAAGAAATTAATAATGGTGACAGCACTCTACAAAAAATGTTTTCACAGCAAGACAATCATTACAGTATCAAAGGGTAAGTCTATAGTTTTAAACACATGCATGTAATACAAACCAAACATTGTCATCTAAAAATAATAATAAAATTGAACATTAAAAAAAATATGTAATGATCAACTCCAGATGCAATTTCTCAGCAATTTTTTGCTGACTCAGGTTTAGATGTCTGAACAATTATGTGAGTTCCCTCTACTAACACATGATGTACTTCCACAGACATCGAACCGAAAACTCAGTAATCAGCAGTGCTCCTCGGTATATTTTATGCTATCTACAATAGGAAGAGATACAGATTAGCACACTAATAATCTCTGTTTTGTAAAACTTCAACGGCATCTCGTTCTGAACAGCCACCCACTCTCACACATCACAAAGATTTTGCAACAAGAGCCTGTCAAATCAGACAAAGGATTTAATCATCAAAAAGTCAATTTCTACTGCTTATTCTTTTTGTGGAATGGGGTAAAGGTATTTAAGGAAGGCCCAAATCTGCAGGGTTCTCCTGAATAAGGAGCAGTAATGATGGTTAAACTATTGGGTAATTTAGATAATCAGTAATTCAGATATCATCCTGTTCAACAACCATTTGACTTGCCTGCAATACATCAAGACTGTCAATTTCATGTATACGTACATCCAGTAATACTTCAAATATGAGCATGATATACTTGTAGAGATCTTTTTGCAGAATGGCATGAGAGATCTGAATCTATTGCTAGAAGATAAATATCTTAACAGAATTAAACTATGGAAACCTCTGATCTTCTTTATTTCACTTCTGATCTTAGTCCAGAAGCTTGCTATAAATGTATGACGCAGTTAATTTCTCCTGGAATATCTTTGAAACATCATGCCATCGTCTATTCAATGTAATTTTGAAAAGTGATTTACTCAAAGCACTTAATACATTTAATGATGATAATTTAATAATCCGATAATGATAACAAACTCTTTCATATATGCTTCCAAAGATTTTTGCATTCTTTCAGACATGTAGCTGTAGTTTTTGGATACTGGATATATTTCTGGCTGTAGTCAAAGAAGTGTTTTGGAAACAGCTCCAGTTCTGGGGTTTTTAGTGTTGATATAATAAGCTTCAATATTAAGGATACACATTTCTGTTGGTTTGGAATTTCTAATAAACAACCTTGCTCCACACAGTTGCAGAATAAAATGGGATATAAAGAAACAGAAAGAAGTCATAACAGAAAGGAGTTATAATTCTCATTATAAATTTTCATATTATTACAAGCTTATAAATGAAACAAAAAGGAAGAGAAAACTTTTATAAAAATGTGTAAGCTTATCTGCATGGTGACAAATCTGGCAGTTAACAAAAAATTTTCAAAGCATCATAATGGGTCTTTCTTCAATATCTGAAGATTTTCAAACCTTTTCTAGGACATTGCTGGAAGTGTTCCCTTAAAAGTACAAAGGAGCTATGTCACACCAAAATTAGATGGTGCAGAGTGTTAGTGTTTGCATATAAAATATTAAACCATGACACGCAAGTTCTTTAATGTTACTGGACTGATATATGTGCATTATTAGATGTATGAATTTTTTCTATTCAAATAAATACTTCTCAATAAAATCACTTACAAAAGGCTATTTGAATTATTAGTAGACAGAAGACAGCATAATGCTGTTGGTTTTATACAGTTTTTTCAAGGCAGAAATGTCTTGTCAGTTAGACCAATAGTGAAGAAAATTAATCTCTTTCACAGAAAGTCACATTGCTATTTCAGTGAAAAAAGGGGGGGCTTATTTTTTCTAGTTACATGTTCCAAAAATTACAAAATGTTTGTGAAACATTCCTTCAAGCTGGTTCTGCTAGCTGACATGTACCATAAGGCACAGAGATTATATACATGTCCCTCTGCAGTTTCAGGATAGATTGCAAACACACATTATCTGTGTTTTATATTATTCTGGTGATGTAGGACTTGATATCTGGAACCACACGTAGAAATGGCTTATACAGGACTTAAGAGCCAGTCAGTTTTACAGCCTGGGTAGAACTCAGGAGATCATGGCTGCTGGATAGGGGCTCAAACTCTTACAGACTACAACCTCTTTCTAAATCACAGAGAGATTGCTATCAAGCAAAAGGTGATTGCACAGGTTAAAACAGATTTAGGGAATTTCATCCTCATGTCACCTGTTCGGACAAGTTTCTTACTCTTTCATATCTACCAGCTGCTAACATGAGTGTTGAAATTCCTGGCGGCTAGTAAGTCTCCCCTGCAAATAGAAAGAATGGTTACAAACTGTATCTGATTTTTTTTTTCTTAAATATGTGTTTTCAGATAAGATGGAGGACATGCTGAGTGAACAGTCTCATTCAATTCTGTTTGAAAAGAGGAAATTAAAGCATTGCATCACCCCTGGAGCTTTCTGGGATATTGCTTCAGTAATTTGTCAGAGAAATTAAAGTTGACCAGCAAAATGCCCAGGTTTGGTGGTTTGAGTTTGGTTTTTTTTTTTTTATTTTTTCCTCCCCAGAAAAAGTATAGCAATAACACTCAGGGTAGCAGCCACCTAGATCGGGACCCATGTGTAAAGGACTACCACAAACATACAGACGCAAATGAGCTTTGATACTACTTTCTCAAAAGGATATCTATCCATCAGACTGTTCCGTTTAGGTCCTGCCACACTAAAGTGTAAAGTCCCTTCCACAGTGCTAGATCTGGTGACTCCTTGTTTCCATCCATCACCATGGGATATTGTGAAATGCAGTCTTCATCGTTACTCTTCATAGAGCAAAGACCACACAATCTCACAGCACTGTATCGTTAGACTAGGATTAACTACCCATAGGGAAAAAAAAAAAAAAAAAAAGAAAAAGAAAGAAAAGAAAACCCAAGAGGGATAGTTCACTTCTTCAGGGCAAATGACAGCTTCAGCAAACAGCCTTACACGCTGGATAAGGATACTAAGTCTCTACACCTTTTACATTAGGATAAGTATACAAAACTATACAAAACACCTACACGCTTTCCCTTGTCTCAGTTTCCTCAGCAGTTTGAAACGCTTCTTTGATCTCAGTTTAGAGTCCCCTAGGGTGTTTTTGATCTCTGCCCCTGTAGCTCATGAATCCTGATCTGATCCCGTCTCACTTGTGTATCCAGTTTTCTGCTTCTGGTACTTTCCCCTTCTTTCTCTTAAACAGACCTTGGTCAGTGAAAGACAACTTCACACTGTCTTAATCAACTTCCAAAACTGATAGCTGTTTCTTAGGTATTTTCCTCGGTAGCTTGAACTTAAAAACTGGCCACCAAGTCCAAAAGTCAAGAGGGTTATGCAGGCTGGGGCTTTCTTCTGAAGACGGTGGCCCACCGTCCAAGGGTGAAGAGGAAAAGAGAACACAGATAGACCCCAGCCAAAACAACTTCATGTTGCATCCAACTTGGGACCCTTCTGTGTCTTAGTCAATGTATAGAGTGATTACTGAGACAGTCGTGGGCAGACGGGAATTCTGAAATACTCATCTCAAATTTGGGTGATTTGGAAGAGTTCTGTTTCTTGATGAAAACCTGCACATTTCTAGGAAAAGAAAAATAGGTTTTATGGGGTTTTTTTAGACAAAAGCAGATTTCCACCAAAACACACTTTCAATAAAATGCCCTAATGGAAAGATTAGTAACATATACTTTTTTGACAGAGTTTCAAAGATTTTTTTTTAATATATAGACAAGCATATAATATTAAGGAAGTGGATAATCTTTGGTGTGAAGCAGGGCAACATAACTTTTTGAGAAAGCTTGTGGAGAAATTATAAGGAAACTGGGGAAAAGTGAGTAACAAAGAGTCAAAGTAATACCACTTGCAGAGTAGTGGGGCTAGGAAACCTGATAAGATGTAAGATTTATTATTTAATAATTAAGATAAAAATATTGAAGAGTACAAAATAAGAATGGTGGGTTGTAAAATGTGCTGAGTTATTAATGCCACTTATAGAAGAATTTAAAAGGTGAAAATAGTAAGTTTTGAAAATAACATTGTGAGTATTTTGAACAGATTTATATAAGGCCAAGAGGCAACTGCAGTGATAACAGTGCATACGGATCAGAATAAGAGTCAGGCAATTAGACAGGTAAATTTAGATACTGGAAATAAATTATTGGAAAAGTCCCTAAGTTTTTTATAAAGTTTGTATACCTAGTTCTATAGCAAAGAAAAAATATCTTAACTAAAGATATGTGTGAATCCAAGAACAGTAGTATTACCAACAACTATAGAGAAAAATAAGTAAAAAGGGGCTTAGAAAGACACATAAACATATAGCTTTGGCTATGTTACTTTAAAATTGAGCACGTGGACATTAAACAAGAGAAGAAATCAGAATTAGCACTGATAGAACCGAGATCACAGAACAATAAAGAGGAATTCAAGGGTGTGTTCATATTGAACTAGGAAGGAAAAGTGAGGAGAGGAAACCTGGCAAATTAAAAATACTGAAAAGTATCATTTCTGGTTCATCTGATTTTTTTTTTTTTTTAAGCCAGGATAAACTGCTTTGCTTTTAAGACAGTTTTTTTCACTTCCCCCCCGCCTCCCCGCCCCTGAATCCTTAAAACACTTTAGTGATTCTTCCTTACAGGATGTCAGTTTTGAAATGAAAACCACTATTTAGCACAGATATGTAAGTTCACCTGTAGATTTCCTATCACATTTCTGTTTTCTCTTGCTATGCATTAGACTTAGGTGCCACCCAATTTTCTTTATCAGGTCAAATGGATACAATACACCCTTTGGTGAGCTAGATCTAGTTAACATGTAAACTGGTATAATTGTCACAATAATCAAGAAAATGTTTGATGAGTTCTTGACACTGAAGTAGAAAGATTTTCCTTCCAAGTTACCTTTAGCATGTCACACTATACTTATAAAAGACTTTTTTTTTTTAAGTTATGCAAGAATTTTATCCTTTCCATTTGTCTACATAAATACATTTCAAAAAGCCAATTAAAGATATTGCCTAGATAGGTGCAATATGTTCTTTATTAAATTTTTAAAAGGTATTCACTACCTCTTAACGTTTTGTTTGTATTCACTTCACAGATGTGTAAACTCACATTTGTACGAGCTGATGGCTGCAGTTGTTAGCAGTAAGTGCTCGCATATTAGGGATGAGGATGGGATACCTGGAGTTGATGGGATAAGAGTTATTACTGGTGCAGCAGAAAATAATTTAGAGGCAGAAGTTTGAAAAATGCTTTCCAAATCAGTTTGCAAAATGCATTGCAAGACATGGAGTCTAAGGTAAATAAGAACACAGAAGAGGCATTGCTGGATGGGAATGTAATGATGGTGCTTCTAGCATGCGTGGGAATGCAGACACGGGACTATTGGCCAAGAGAAATATTTTAATGTCCTTTGATCAAAATGAAAAAGGAAAATAGTTAAATAAAATTTGAATTTAAAATACTAATAAAGCTAAAGTGTCATGAAGATGTAGGGTGAGAATTCCCTGTGCTACAAATGGATTACCTTGTTATCCATAATCACAGGCAACTCTTCATTACTTTGCCAGTCTGTACTCTTAATTTGGTTGAAAGAGTCTGAGATTTTGCATTTACACCCTGGAGAGCTAATTTTCTCTCCAGGATGCCCCAAAAGTTTTGGCAGTTGCTAGTGCTTTTCCTGCCCCTCCAGGAAATGAATGAGTTGATGAGGACTGATAAGAGCAGCTATGTGCTGTTCCCTTGAAGACTGCCTGGGCTGAAAGCTAGTTGTTTTCCTGGATGGGACAGGAAGATGCACCATCCTCTGGTCTCCGTGCCTTTCCCACAGCCAGCTCGTTAGACCTCAGCAGCTCAATCTTTCTGGAAAAGCTTTCAACTCCCTTTCTAACTTCACATCCAGGCCAGAACTAGCACACCGCCTGTAAAGTGACAAAATGTCCCCAAATGCAAGTCATTTCTCTTCAAGTCTTTCCTCAAGTATCTTCAATCCAGCCACTTCTACCGACAAGAAAACGAATATTGTATAGAAGTTGCCTTAGTGACTCATCTTGATCATGGGAGACAGATCTGGCAGTTGAGATTCACAAGTGGGGCTCTTAAACAGGACACCTTACATGTTCAGCCATTATAATCCCCTGGACAGTTATCTAAAGGTCAGTTGATTCCCATCACTATATTAGAAAAAATGCTGCTTACACAGCAATGCTGTAAGTATTAGACTATTTGCATATGAGCCTCTTGAAAACTGACATTATAAAAGAAGCTTATATCCTTTTAGACATTTAAACAATAGATGCTAAAAGTCTTACATTTGAAAACAGAATTGCTAACTAAATGCAACAAAGTAAATTAAAAAGTAAAGAAAAATTAGACAATATCGATTTTGGCAAGTGAAGTTTTAGACTACATTACTAGAAATCATTTTCAACGCTAATACTTCTAAAATAGTCCATAAGGGCTCAACAGAGACTTTAATTTTTCTTAATGAGAGAAGCTAGGCTTGGATGGCCTTGACTAACCAGGTGTTCCCTTTCAGATTACAGAAAAATATTCTCAGTGGTTTTTAACAAGCCCTCCTGATGATTTAAAACGATTGCTAAAATCACAATTTACTTTCATTCCTTATCTATAAATAGCAATTCAAACAACAACAAAACACTTTATCAAACACTAAATTGTTAAAAAAGTAACAACTATATAGATATTTCTTACACAGTATACAGTTACACAGATTATTAAAGCAAAACATCTGTTCAGTGGAGCCTTGACAAAAACTGGCCTGCGACATATTCCTTATGTTACTGCCTCCCTTGAACCATCAAACCAGTAAACTTTTTTCCCTACGATTATAGACTAGGTCCATTAAACCAAATAAACCCATAAGCTCTCAACTCTTGCAACATTTGTAGAATTTCCCCAGGAACTTTTTTACATTTCAAAGGATATTATTACACCAGAAAATAGTCTGAAGCAAGGTCACAGAAGTATGGTCTTCCAATTTAGACCTTTGCTGCACTCCTTCTTAACACTATTGGAGTTCCACTAGCATTAGGGGTAACAACAGTATTATTGTATTATGCTGAAAACTGTGTGATCAGTGTGGTATTTTAAAATCAGTTTTAGAAAATTATGTTTTCTAAATTGTATTATCTACTTAAATGCCTAAAACCCCTAAGCTATAAGTCTTCTGTGCAAGTGAATCTACATTAGAGGTCATAATTTTAGAGATAAAAATTCTACAGCAGACAAGACTGGAAAGAATATCTCCTGGATGCTAATTAATGAAAACATTTAAATGAATTATATAAGCAACTTCAGTGAAGACCTTAATGCTACCTAAAAACACAATCTTGAGCAAATACCAACCACCCTTTTAAAATAAAGATTCACTTAACATCCTGAATCTGTAGTACATGAGTCCGTTAAAAGGGAAAAAAGCCTGAAGGAAATTGCTTAGCACTAACAGAAGGATGTAAGATACTCCGGCTCAGAAAATCACAAATCAAAAGGAGTTAATTAGGTAGACAGATAAGTATTTACAACTGAGTACTCCAGGTGCTCAAACAGGAGGTATTTTTTCAAAAACAAAAAAAAACAAGGAAATTTACACAACTCTGATTTCAAGGTGAATAGCTGATTATTAGTTGCACTGCAAGATAGCACAAATTTTAAATCCATAAATAGAAATGAAGCTGCTTCTGTTTACCAGAAATGCCATAGGAGCCACAGGAGGTTGAAGAGCAAATCTTGCTCTCACACCTGCTTTTGCATTGATTTTATGAGGTTTACATGGGAATAAGGAGAAAGTTGCTTTCTTTTGCTTTTCTGTTTTACAAAAAAGTTGAAGTCTTAGGTTAGTTGATACAGACTCATGAAAAGGTACTAATTGCTGTCTCATTTAATCAAAAATATTTTTCATATTACATGACTTCATACTACTACATACTTCAAATTCAAGTGTAGTAGCCATCATATTGTGAACAAATGCATTAGAAAACATTCCTGAAACTAGAAAACTAAAGACATGAGTAGACAATCAGGCTATCCCAAGGTAAACCAACGTTCAAATCTTTCCTCCTTCGGTTTCTTTTTGGGAACTACTCATATGCAATGTTCTTACCCTGAGGCACATGCTGGTAAATGCTAGGGATGTTATTCCTCTCCCTCCAATGGATATGCTCTCTCATGTTTCCACAGAGTGAGAATATTCAGACTGTTTCTGTGGAGAGGCCCTGTTGTAAATTAGAATATAGCTTCCCTTGCAAAAAAAAAAAAAAACAAACAAACAAACAAAAAAAACCACTCTTATTCTTAGAATTAAAGTATCAGATACACATTTCCCCGTAGAGAACAGAGCTAATATAGAAAACCACAAGTATTGCAGATGAATTCATGTCTGTCTGCTAAGAGAATGATACCTTGACTATTGTGTCATATGGAAATGACTGGGACACATAGAAAACTGCAGTGATCAGCAATAAATACTTGAGATCATTATACATTTCCTACAGAAATATTTACTTTAGTTACAAAAAGTAACTAAATGTTACAATCTTATTAGATCAATGAGTCCTACCTCCTGTATAATACAGACTGCAGAACTTAATCTAGTCATTCCATTGCAGGTATCATAACTGGCATTTATCCCAGCCATAATCAATAAAGGCATTCAGTTTTTATAATAAAAACTCTAACTGCTGGAAAGATTTTTAATAGTTCATTGCACTATACTTTAAAAACATAAACCTTATTCTTACTTAGAAAAAATATCACTTCAAGTTTCAGTAATAGGCATAGCATGAACCAGTCTCTCCCATGTGAGGTAAGTCTTATCAAGTCATTGCTTGATCTCATTTTTAATAATGTGAACAAACTAAGCTTCTCAGTATAGGATGGTTTTCTGATATTACAAAGTTTTCTGTGTTTTGCTGCTATGCCTTCTCTAACTTTTACAGTATATTAAAATGATTTTTTAAAATATATAACAAGACCTAATATGCTACTCCATTATGGGGCACAACTCTTCTGTAAACATAATTTCTTCTTCAACTCATTACTGCTTTATTTATATAGTCTTTACATCTACCTATAGATTTTTTTCCCCTAACGTTCATGCTGGCAACTCATTCCAGCATGTCTGTCTAGCCTTTTTTGCATAAAGCAAAAGAGAATTTGTAGGAGAACTGAGAAGAGGAAGAATTAGTTGGATATTCAGAAATTTCAGAGAAGCAATTCATGCAGGACAAGAAAGCTATAAAATGTACAAAAAGGAAATATAAATATGATCAAAGTGGCTAGGAAAATATTCTTTACATGTGCTTAAAGAAAAAAAAAAGTGTTCCACAAAGACTAAGCTGGGAGAATATGGGAGGCTAGAAAGACATTTAGGGGAGAATACAGAAGTAGCATCACTGGGCTGTACAGAAGTGAGTTGTTGGCCTTTGTCCAGTTTCCCATTCCACAGCCGAAAAATGTCGGAACTTCAACCTTATTTAAGCAACACTTTTGTGGTTTCACAGGAAAAAGGTCAGCTGGGTAGATGTGGAGCAGGCACTATGACTCTCTTATAAGGATGAAGGATTTGTGGAACATTAACAACAAGTTCGAACTACTTGTATCATCATACATGCCATCTTCTCTCCAAAGGTATCAAGCCTTTCACCTACAAGGTTATTAAGCTTTCCAACACACTTAATATCCAGTCAAAGGTGAAAAAGAAGTTTCATCCTGAATAATAAAAATAAAATTAGACATCCTGCAAAGTAATTAATACCTTCCCATTAGGCCTCTGTTCTGCTTTAACCCCAGCTGGCAACTCAGCCCCACACAGCTGCTCGCTCACTTCTCCCTGGTGGGACGGGGTAAAAGTGAGAAAACTCTTGGGTTGAGATAAGAACAGTTTAATAATTGAAATTTAAAAAAAAAAAATTACAAAAAATTGTAATGAAAAGGAAAATAACAAAGAGAG
>JANXJC010000064.1:10755427-10774809 GCA_027564655.1 Leptodon cayanensis | reverse complement strand
TTTGCCTGATGGAGCCCTGCTCTCCTGCGGATGGCGGGACACCCGCCTGCCCCCGGGGGGCGGTGGGTCAATTCCTCACTTTGCTTTGCTTGTGTGCGTGGCTTTTGCTTTCCCTATTCAACTGTCTTTATCTCGACCCAGGAGTTTTCTCACTTTCACCCTTCCGATTCTCTCCCCCATCCCTCTGGGGGGGGAGTGAGCGAGCGGCTGCGTGGGGCTGAGTTGCCCGCTGGGGTTAAACCACAACAAATAGTCATCTGCTCAAAGTAGCCTGGGCTGGTGAGTGCCTAGAAGGATATTTTTGTCACAGAAATTATTGCACTGACTGATGAGCCTTTTGGATCTTCCCTGGCTGAAGGCTGGAGCACCAGGAACGACAACAGCATAGCTTGGGTATTCCGTGGTAGGGCCGATAATGTGATTTGCACTCACGTCTTGAAGAACATACGTACTGTCACATCACAGCAGAAAGTAGACATTTCTGTACGCATATATGGTTTCTATGGGAAGGCAACACAACAGAGTTACTCAGCAGTATTGCCAATACAGGAATGACTCAATCGAAATCCAATGGTCTTTATTTTGTTTGTACTTGCAGTACTGTTAATTAGGGGACTTTTTTTGTAGACTGATAGTCATATCCATGAATATGATTCAGTGATATGTGGCTCACTTCATGGGCACATACAAGTAAGTCGTTCGTTCACATTTGTTTTATGGAAGTTGAGTGTTTTCTGAAATCTTGAATACCTCCTTCATATGTACACAACTAGCTATGAATATGTTTCAAAGTATAAAATCCTAACATATTCTGTAAAGTCTGCCTTATAAGTCTCACAAATATAAAATATGCAGTACTGTAAACAGCAGTACTGCATACACTTGTTTAGGAAAAGAAAGGCTTCTGGTCTTGTCAGCATCAGGCAAACACAGCACTCTTACTCCTTGCTCTTTCTAAGCCCTTTAATGACATTTAAAAATGCAGGAATCAGTGCCTTGTCCAAAACTTAGGTCAACATTTACATCCCAAGATTGTAGCTATTTCTCCTTTTTCTCTACGCTAATTATGAGTAATTATCCTGCTTCAATGCTTTTTTAAAAACATGAAGCTTTTACAAAATCTATCAAATCTAAGTTCACGGAAAAAACAATTCTATATAAAAGAAAATCAAAGTATTAAGCTATTCTATTTAGAATTTTAAAGTAAAGCTCTATAGTACTTTTTCTATAATATAATTTCTCTGCAGTCTTTCTAATAGTCTAGTGATAATTTAAAAATTTAAAGAGTTGTCTTAGCTCTCAGGTAGAACTCTATCAAGAATGAAAATGTGCAACAAGTAAGACTCCAGAAGTTTCACCCGCTGCCTTAATGTCGCCCTCATGACTGCGTATCTAGTTCTGGGACATACTGGTACCACTCTTACTAATGTATGCATGTCACCAACATCAAAGAGTGCTTCCCTTCAAATAGGGAACAGAAAGTACTCCCCATGACCTAAAACCAAAGCCTTATCCATAAGGAGTTTACACTGAGGCTTATGCTTGCACTACGTGGTCAACTGATGGGGAATGTTACCAGTAAATTGATCAGCTTCTTCATAAACTCAAAAATTACATTACTTGGGATAAATCTGCACAATTAAGGGTCAAACAGGCAAAGCAATGATGCATTGGAATACATCTCTCTTGCTTCCAGTGAGTTAGGTGTTCGTAGATAGCATTCATGTTCTCTTGTTTGTTTTACAAAAAACACAGGATGCTAAAAGTCAAACACTACGAAGAACACTCAAGAGCAATATCTCTTTTCCCCAAATGATTAACTGTTCTGGGGAAACAGTGTGATTCTTCTATGGAAATAGATTACAAAAGGCTTGTGATTCTCTGATTTTCAAATCACTATGAAGTCGTTATTGAAAAGATCCATTGAGAGGAAACAGAGTTTGCTGGGCTATAGTCATGTCACTTGTTGAAATTTTATGCCATGTGTTACATGACATTACAATACGTGATTCCCTTCTCATCTGTGTGCAGACTGTAATGATGAAAATTATATAAAATATTATCTATATAAAATAAATATAAAATATATAATGTATAACATATACAACCTATAACATATAATATGTAATATTTAATATGGACTATGATACGTATTTATATAATCATATGATATATATAATATAATCGTAAAACAGATCCAAAAGGAGAAAAACTTTCAAACACAGCAAACATTGCCTAATTAAATACATAGCATAGTGTGAGAAATAAGTGGGAAGACTATGAAAACATCTGGAATTCATTCGCTGGCTACAACAGAAAATCAAAACAAACACACACAAAAAAGTAAAAAAGTAAGAATAAGTTTATTCTTTCCCTATCAGGGTTTTTGGGTTTGGGGTTGGGATTTTTTTGGTCTTATATGGGCTATGATATCAGAATTTGTAAAAAGAATTACGTTATAACAGAAATAATGTAAGCAAAAAATTCTGTTTGTTCTGCATATGTTCAATACATTTGCATAACATTAAATATAATTACTTTCTAGATAAGAATAGATAAATGGCATTACTTGCGTAACTATTCAGGAGTGAAGCACCAGATCTATTCAGGAACCGAGCAGCAGAGCTTAATTATCCAGTCAATAAAGATACTGTCTTAGAACTTAATGTCTTTTATATTCTGCGACATGGATTTCTTCACTTGCATCACTTTGAGCTCAACCAATAAACAAGATCCAAAAGGTACATAAGCTCTATACCTCTCAGCTTTTTACGCCCACTGGCAAGTTCAAGAACTGATCAAAGTTAGAGCTCCAACTGTGCAATGAAGGAAGAGTGTCTAAAAATGCATCTGTTTTGCGGAGTGCTTTTTGCTTCCCAGGAAATGATGGCATGAAGCATGCATTCCCACCAAACAACTCTATAAAATGTAAGCCTCTAGGTGTTCCCATAGACATCATCTACCACAGACTATTTACCCTTTCCTCCTTCTAGCTCTGGGCTAGTTCCATGGAAAGTCTTAAGAGCCCATAAATCTCTCTTCGGGCAGCTAAGGCTACATTTACTTTATCACGTAATTCAGCAAACAAAAGCAGATTGGCAGACTGAAGCTGCTGATGCCCCTACATCCACCTTATGTACGTTCCACGGCTTGTCCTTCAGACTAGATCTGCTCTGATGCCTCGAACTGAATATCCCCATCACGGACATGATTCATAGCTGCTGCAAGGACGGCTCAGTGGTTTGGACCCCCCCCCCAAGGGTTAGAGCACATTTGTAAGTTCCTGGTGAAAAGCTTCTGGTTTAATTTCACACAGATGGAAACTAGTACGCATGCGCAAGTCTTGCTCTAGAAACCAAGCCAAGGTGCCTTAAGTGGGGATGACTCAGAGTTAGTTTCAAAACTACACCACAGCACTGAATCAACACATTCACGCACACGAAGCCTATATCTAATACAGGAGTGTCGATGGTCTTTTCATCTGACTGCATACAGTAAAATTTCTGTTGGTAAAAACCTAGTCCAAAACTTTAGTTGTGCAAGCAAAACCAAATTCTACGTTCATCCTCAGAGCAGCAAAATTTGCCTTCATATGAGAAAAGGACATACCCCACTGCCACCACCCTCCTGGAGGGTGAAGGTAAAGCCCTGTTGAGAGGGCTGGTGTGGCTGCAGCCCAGCCACCTGCAGGGGAGGAGGAGAGGAGAGGGCTTACGGCCAGGAATCACCCGGCTTCCCATGCCTCCCGTTCCTCCTCCCGTTGCTGGAGCTCCCCACGATTTGCACGGCCTCCCCTCCAGCATGGAGGGGACAGGGTAGAAATGAGGGATCAGACAAGTGCAGAATCATCCCTGCAACAGCAGGGCTGCGGCTGCCTGTTACTGGAACAAGAAAAAGTCAGTCGGTGCTGTCTAAGGAGGATAATGTCTGGAGAATCACTCCACAGTAGCAAGCCATGATAGTTTTGCTCCTGTTAGCTCCAGGCACCTACCCCTAAAACAACTGGAAGGGTCTCACCTCTTCTCCTTAACTTACTGTGGGATATAATTCCGTGCTTCTTGGACTGCAGAATTCACCCTGCAGAGAGCTGTCTGTGCTGTGGAAAGAAGGCACAGGCAGAATTAATGCGAGGTGCGTCTGATCCTGGCCAAGCAGGGCTGGCTTGGAAACCGGGTGGACAGTTTAAATGCTGTATAAGGTAATGAAGTGAAAGCCCCAAATCTCCAAGTCACGCCACTCAATTTGTGTTAATGGGCAATAAAAATTGTCGGACACGTATCACTGCCACTGTCAAGGAAGACAGGCGGGCGCTAAAGGCCAGCTGTGTGATAAAATGATTGTAACTGGAAGACTTGGTGGAATGAAAGCTAGGGGAGGGAAAGACAGCATGGTTGTAGAGCGGTTTTGCTTCTCAGGTTGAGTACAATGATTAGATAAACCTACAATTTAACTGTGAATCTTTTTCCAGGTCAACTGCCATAATGTTTCTTTCACTCACAGCCTTATTTAGACGGTAATAAGGCAAATGCCAAAATGCCTCTCAGTATTTAACTTCCTCTATTCCCCGGTGCAAAGTTAGCTTAGCACTTACAGGTCTGACCTTGGCCAAAATTAAATTGGAGAAGGTTTCAGAAAAAAAAAAAAAAAGAAAAAAAGTGAGAATGTTGTTAGTCCCATCAAAGTGCTTAACATTGGCCTAAACTATTTTTAAAGCACTTGTTTAAATTTTAAAGCAGTAAGGGATTAAGAACAAACACAGGCATTTCTTGTCTCCCTTGTGTGTAAGTAATTTTAAAGGTCAAGCACAGCTCTTTTGTTCCCTGAAAAAGCCTTCCACATTTTTGAAAGTTAAAAACCACAGGCCAGATAATCAGCTAATGTAAATTAGCAGAGCTCTGTCACGGTCAATACAGGAGGCCCATTTACACTAGCTGAGGTTCTGGCTGCTGTTTTGTAAAATTCCAGGAAAAAAAGATTACAGCATTTTTAAAGAAATACATCCTGAAAGAGGAGATGCAGATTTGCCTGTCTGAGTCTCCGCCAGAGGGAATGAACTTGTAAGTACCGTAAATGAAGACAATGAAAACAGGCAGTTAAAGTCCAGTTCTTATGATGACAGGTATACTGGGTCTTTAGATTTGCAATAGAAAGCCAGGCTGTGCATGCATCTGGGTAGGAGCCCTCTATGGAGGCAAGAAAAAAAAAGCACCATAGCTGGAGGGTGCCATTCCATTAATTCCAAAAAGCGTCCTGATTTAACAGTCATTAGAAAAGAATCACACATGCGTCTGGCACAATAGTTCTCTCGAAGGACTTCTGAAGCCCCGTTGCTGTCCCTTGGACAGAAGCAGCAAGTCAGCAGCTTGGAGTTCTCCAGAACTGAATCAGGAGTTTCCTAAAGCTGACTTTAAATTATGACACTAATTACGCTGTTTTCATCATAACGTGTTCAAAGTGTTTCTTCTGGGATATCAGAGAGGAATTTTGTCAGCTTTTAAAAAGAGTTATAATTCACCTCTGAAATGTCTTTTTGCTGATTCTTGCCATGATGACGAAAAAAGAGCAGAGCGGTATTCCAGAGGTCTCCTTCCAGTTCTGCAGCTAGTGCAGATCTGAAAGCTGTTTAAGACCTTATGCAAAGGCCAATTAAATCAATGATATACCTGATCCCTAGAGGAAACAAAATCGTTGTTATCAATCTAATCCTGCTTCCATGGAAGTCAAGGAAGTAAATTTTCAATGGGAACAGCATCAAATACTTAGGCTTCTTTTTAGTCCTCAACTGAATATCTTTTTAAGTAATTTCAGTAGGTACTATTTAACTTAAAATTCCTCATGAATAAAGCATCTTGAAAGACTTAGTATGAACAAAATGAGTAGCTCCTTATTATAAAATTTTCCTATTAAAATCGGGCTCTTAAACATTTTCCCAGTGCTTCACAAGAAGACGTTTGCAGATCTAGGAGAAGGATTTCTGAATCTGCCTTTTCTTCTCTGCTCCCATGCTGTCTGTAATCACTGCACAGTTTGAAGAGCATATTCATGTGAGAACACTTTATTTTCTAAATATGGACAACTGGTATGTTCGGGTGATTATTTTTCCGAGTGAATTTCTGAAAAGACACAATCCTTCTCAGAAGGCCTGCTATTCTAGGCTTAAGTCACAAGAAACATGTTTTCCTTCACTTTTACTTTCCCATTTCAGTGCATGTAAATAATCGCTAGGTTGTAGTAAGTTTTTAACTTACTTCTATACCAGAACTGACTCGTTATCACAATTCAAGGACCTAACACAATAAATGCTTATGTGATTACTCCTAACAGAAGCTGAATAGTAACAGAATAGTTATGTAAGAATTATTCCCAATGAATACAAGTTGAAAAGTATAGGGACAAATTCCCATACCCCATTCCTGGCTGCCTGAGAGGTTTCTAATTCCAAGTTTAACAGCAAGCAGGGCCAAACATCAAGCTGGTCTATACCCCACATGTAATGAATCTTTCCTAGTAGATAAGCACTCTGAGATAAGCATGAGGCTGGGTACTGGAATTTAGGCCACCTGAACGTAAGCCCTTAATAGAATTATTTAAAATGTCACTTTTTTATTATTTTGCATTTTAAAAATTTAAATAATTTCTACACCAGGATCAAAGTATAGGATTCAAAACCAAAGATACAAATATCAACATACAAGCAAGACTTAAAATGCATTGGTTTAATGATCTTTTGCAAAAGAGCACTCTTTCCGTGCTCAGGAGGCATTTCAAACTGCATTTGACACACAAGGCAATTAATTCCTTTTGGTGCATTTATATTATCATATTCTGTTCTTTGACATCCAATGTGGTAAAAACGCTGCTTGTTTCAAAACTTGAAAATGATGCGGTTTAGCTTTGCTTCCTGGGGATTCCTATTCTAAGGTGACTATTTTCCTCTTCTCCTCTGTTTTTACTCTGTTCAAAAACACTAATAAATCTGTGTGATAATTAACATACTTTAACTTTTTTGTTTGTAGTGAGTGATACACACTTAGAGACTGGATTAAATATTATAAATACACTCACAAGGAGGGAAACTATGTTCTGGATGAAGCATCTTTATTATCTCTGCTCACTCAAAAAACACTAGTAATACAAATCGTCACTATATAAGGAACCTCCAGAATTACAAATCTTGAGTTATCTTTTTAAACCATATGCAGAGATTACAGCTGTTCTGGCATGCATTTTCCAGCCTATGAAATACAAACCCCAATGCTATCCTGCTTTTATTAAAATATTTTTAGGATGCAAAAGCAAGGACTAAGAATCTGAGGAAATTACAAATTAATGTTTAGTTGTGCATTGGATAGTCAGGACATTTTATCTCTTTATGCATCTGTCCCACACATTAAATGAAAGGAAAAACAGTAGATGGACATACAATTAGACATTCAGTACAATTAATTCATCAAAGACACGTAAGTGTGGTTTCAACAGACACAGTATATTTACCATTTGTTAAATTCTGGAATGTTCATACAGTACGGTCTAATGGTCACACTTTCTGTAGAGAATTTCCTATCTTTTTCAAAAAGGGGGAGGGGGTGGACAATATTCTGATTTTAAATTAAGTGACATGTCCAGGGAAAACCCCTAAACTCAATTCTTCAGCATACAAGCAGACCTGTGCTTGAGCTGCCAGTCTCATCTGAATTGTTCGCAGCCAAGGCCGGCTTCTATTCCACAGGGGAAAATAAGCCACCACCGCCACCACCGTAACAGAAAGCCAAGTCTATCCTGTTTCTTTTTCTTTCCCACCATTAGAAGCTTGCACTTTGCTGAGTCTGGAAAGCAGAAACAATATACCCATCTTTCTCCTTCACCTTCCACTTCCACTATCATGGCAGCGAAAACTTTAGGGCACTTGCAGTTCTGCATGTACCTCTACAGAGCAGAACAGATTCACTCTCAGGTGTTCATGTTCAGCTAGTATTTTAGCAGATTGCTAAGGTTTTCCTGGGGAATACAAGCCCCAGCAAAGAAAGTGCATTTTTTGCAGTTTCTAATTTAGACAAACTCAAAGAGAGTTTCATGAGACAAAGGAAAACATGTTTTTTCTGGGCTAAATCATTGATTTGTAGCAGCCTTAGAGGAGGTATTAGAACATTTAACACAGATAAAAGAAAAATGTAAAATGAAAATGGAACATATTAGGCAACCAGGCTGTTTCCAGCTCCCTGTATAATTATTATAAACCTGTTTCCACTCATCCTGTAGATGTTCTGTATGCCTGGAGACAGAGCGGAGCCTCCTTCCAGTACGCAAGTTCCCCTTGTATATAATTCCTTTTCTGCCAAGTAAGAAACCTAAAGACCTAAAGTGGTTACTGGACGCTTACGTGGGCCCAGAATTCCAGAAGTGAATGCTGTCATTTGTCTCTTCCTAATTATCATTAATTCTTCCTTTGTGCATTCAATGGAGATTGGATTAATGCAGCTATTCTGTTTAAAAATCAAACCGCGTCGTCGTCACTTGCACTGCTCTAGTAGCTAAATTTATAGTATTTTATCTTGCTGAGGAATCTTTGCTGTATTCCAGGACCATTTGTTAATGTCACTACAGCCATTGAAATGGCACAAGTTCATTATATTGTTATTGTACATACAGCATAACAAAAAACTAAACAGAAGGTCAAATTCTGATCATGTGACTATGTATATAAATCAAGACTATTTCCACTGAGTAAAATGAAATTGTTGGAATAGCTGGCCAAAGACCTAATTTATTTTTGTGTCACCCACAGAAATAGCAATTAGAAATAAATACACAGACATACATACAGCGAATAGAATATATAATATTTTATCTCTGAACATTTAGATTTCTCTTAAAAAGCAAATGGGAAAAGATGAAGAATATGAAGGGATTTGCCATTAGTTTACCATACAAGAAAATCCAATATGGAGCTTAAACTGCTTGAAATAAAAACTTCAGTTGGCTAAAGGAATTTTTCAATAGGATGAATATATTTTGCTTTAACACATTTAGTTTTGCAGCCTTTTTTCACTACTCCACTTACCCCGGGAAAACCGGCAATTGTGAAAACAGATTTCTTAAAATTGAGTGCAGTCTTTTTCAGTCCCATGCTTTGGCCAACAGTTAGTGCAGTTTTTGTAAAATGAACGGAGCTGAGACCCATTACTAAATCTGTCCCATAATGCTTCCCACCAGGGTGAGAAAGAGGATCAGTTTCCAAGACCATTTTTAGTTCTTCCATTTGTAGCACCCTTCCACCCTCTCAGGGCATTGAATTAGGCAGGCCTGCTTTAGGATACCTGAACATGTCTGAAACATCCAAAGCCTGACAGCTGTCATATCTCCCCTAGACAAAAGAAAAGCACAGAGAGAAGGGGTTTGGACTGCTGAGGATCTAGTTTACATCACAGCACCACCAAAGGATCAGTCTCTCTTATTATAAATGTATGGACACATTCATACATGTTTTGAAAGATCACTTCTTGTTGGCATTATTGTCTTGTGAAAAGACAAGTTTAAGATATTCCCAATTCCTTCCAACATAATATATTCCATTTGTAGCTTACTATTACTACGTAATGAAGTCTTTTTTCCTGATTCACAACATGGTAACATATGATTTATGAAGAACCTACAACATCTACTGATCCTTACAGTAATGAAGAGATGCGCCACTACCTTGTGCAGGCTAGGGAAAACTCGCTTTGTCCTCATCTCCTTTGTATCACTCACTACATCCCACACAAAAATCACGCCAGGCGGTTCTACTGCTGAAAGAACAAACAGAAGATTATAAAGGACATCGGTGACAATGCTGGAGAAGGAAATGTTTCTCATCATTGCAGAGAGGCATGACATACCTGTCTGTAGGGGCATACTCGGATATTAATTTGTTGGGACAACCAGAGATTAAAGAATTTCATGCACTAAGGATTACTATCCCCCTTCTGACAGGACAGCAAGAGACAGCCTTGGTCTCCAGCTCCTGTCCCCTGCTATGCTCTCCTACAAGCACAACATATCATCCCCTTCATACACTGACTAAACTCAGTTCTGCATGGTTTGCTTGTTTCCAGGTTAAGCTGGCTATTGGCCACTTTCTATCTACACAGCCTTGTGTGAATATTATTACCTTATTGTTCTTGCTTTACCTCTTTATTTCCTTGACCTCCACAGAAAAGTATGTCTTTGCCTTTGGCCTACCAGACCAAGCAAACCAAGATCTTTTTATCGTTTTCCACAAAACAGACTCTCCATTCTCCAAAATAAGCCTTCTTTACTGGTGTTCAAACCTTTTCTTAAGCCAGGGTTAACAGAACTTTTCATCCATTCTTAAAGGTGAGAACTTAGGAGGGCCTCATGCCTCGACACTTCTCTACTGCTGCAGAGTATATGATGGACCAACTACCACATCTACCTTTTCCATAGCTACAAATGTCTCGGAAATATTAAAAAGCACAGCTGATTTTGCTTTATTTCATTCACAAAGCTTCTTTTCACTGAAAAACTGTTATTTCAAGCACTAAAGAAAACCACTGGTTTCCACATTTGTGATTTCTGCCTTTTAGAACTGGATTTAATATTTCATTTTACAAGGGAAATGAATGTGTTGAGAAAGTAAATGTGTTAGAAAAGATGAAGCAGGCAGCTCAAAGCTGTCTATTTGTCACTAGCTGCAGCGTACAGCTGTAGAGCTCCAGGATCACGCGCTGCCAAGGGAACAAAAACCAATTTCAGGGCCAGGGCCAGGAGGCAAGAAGTTGGCAAGGATACACTCCTCCTCCTCCTATACAGACAAACGGACATGCAGGGAAGGGGGGACGGCTGGGGCTCAGTCGAAGAGAGGAGGAAGAAGGGCCATTCAAGCACAGCGAGCCAAAGCTCCCGGGGAAAGGCTGCCATTAGGGGCAGCAGAATTTGTTGATGGCAATTTTTTTGCAGCTGGCTCCTGTCAGATTTAAGCGCATCATTTCCAGTACTGGCCTGAAGCGTGCTGTCCGTATCACTACATAAGCTCGGCTCCTGTCCATCAGAACGAACACGCCTTCTTTCAGCCTCTTTTTAACAGGGAAAGCTATGATAAAAGATAGAGAGTCATGGTATGATTTTCTTATAAAAAGGCACTAAAAAGGTTAGATTATTAGCCTAGAGAAAACATAAGCAGATATGTGTTAGATATGTAACAAATAATGAAGCACCAAAAATATACTAAGTGCTCTTTTGTAAATTCTACAATAAATAAAGAACACAAGGTAATTAAATGATATTGAAAGGCGGTTTGTTTAAAACAAAAAAGTACTTATATTTTACAAGATGCATAGTTAGCTTGTGAAATTGACAGCGATACCATAATTGAGGAATAAGTTCAGAAAATTTAAATGAGACTAAAATTAAATGGATAACAAAACTATCCGCATTACATTTTCTCTCTCTTTCTCTTTCTCACTCACTTTCCTAATGCTTTCTGAAATAACCATTCACTAAATCTAAGACTAAGGGAGAAAATATGGCAAATCATGACTGTTAGACAGTATTGCACAATGCAGAGAAAAAGAAAGAAAATGAAAGTCATTAAGCACAGTCCTCCAGAGCTGGAAACTCTGGGGAAAGAGTTGTCACATCAATCTGTCCTTCTAAAAACAATACTTTGAATTACTTCATAAATGAAAGCAGACTGAACTACATTTCCTTTTATAACTACTCTTTAAAATTAGTGAATGACTTCATAGACTGAATATATTAAATGAAAATTGCTACTGTTTACAAAATCTTAAGAAAAAAAGAACAGGAAAATACATCATCCTTTCACCATACAGGTGGCACTTTTTTCATGTTCAGTAGAAGAGCAATGTAGTGGCTAACCCCACATGAAACAGGTCTGAGGAATGACTCAGGCTTATGAATGTGGCACAGCTCTCCATTTTGGATTATTTCCAAAACTGGGAGGTGAAGGAAATTTCATCTCCACATTTCTTGATTATCTATCCTGTCAGAGCTCAGGGCTTGTGCGTGGATTAGCACTGCCATCTTAACGAAACTGAAAATCAAAGCGGAATAGTTTAACTGTATTTTCTTACACAAGTAAACACATAGTAAACTGGTCAATTTGGGGGATTTAAACTATTGCACAAAACTAATTTCAAACATTTCTCATCATTCTAAGTGGATCTCCAGTTCTGAACAGGGCCTCTCTCTACAGCTGCACCAAAACCACCCTAGTCACACCGAGTCCTTTTAAATGGGGAAACATCATTAACTTTCTACCTTTCCTCTCTATCTTTAAAGGGCTATCTAAAGCAAATCCATGGCCTCTTCCAAAAGGTCTGGACTCACTGGCTGGTCTCCCCATCCTCCTTTCTTCAGCAGTTTAAAAGCTTTAGCTGAGTGTTGCCCTGCAGTAATACACAGGGATAACAAGAACAGACAGCTTCTCAGTGCACCATAACCTCTTGTTGGCACAGTGAGATCTCACTCCTTCGGTGATCTCCAACAGCAGAGGACCTTCTAGTCAAGGAAAGAATACTTCAGCATGAGGTCATTTCTGCATTCTCCCTTTTTTTATGTTAATAGAATGCTTTGATTGCATTTCCAAACTTCAAAAGGGAGGAAATTCCAGAATTAAGGTTGACTTTTACTGCACAGGTGCTGCGGTCGGGAATTTCCTGAACACCTGTTTTACCAAACTTTTTTTTTTCCCCCAATATAATTTGCAAACACTATTTTTAGTGCGTGCATTAAAAGAGGCAATCCAAACCACAGCTTTAGACCTGGACCCATTCTCTGGCCCCAGGGTAGGTGGCAGAGGATGGTTTGCATCCACGCAGCAAAACTCTCTTCCTTCCCCAGAACGGGGGGGAACTGCCTGCTGGAAACAGGTCCTGGCTTGTACTCTTCCTCTGGCTGAGCTCAGGCCTGGAGAACACCAGTTGGCTGGACGAAAACCGTGCCAAAGTGAGTGCTAAAAATTAAACTCCAGAGACCATTGCATGCCAGTACTTGAGCCCATGCTTCGTCTCTGTTTTGTTTATTAGTGTACACATTGCCAGTAGGTTGGGCAGGAGGGTCAAAAAGCAGTAGGGAAAGGAAAGAGCTATTTATGGTAAAGGATAACTTTGGCCCAGGAACAAACATGTATAAATTAACAATTAATATATTAGGCTTCAAATTACAAGAAGGTTTACAACCATGAGGTGAGTCAAATTCTAAAACAACATTCCCATAGAAGAGCTGGGGCAAGAAACTTAGCTCATTTTATGCTGGAAATGGATAAACTTTCAAAAGGACTGAATGATACAGTTTCTCTTGACAGCAGGGGGCTCAGCCTACGAAGTCGTTTTACTCATACCTACGTTTTAGTCCTTCCTACACTCCTAATACAATCACACTTCATGAAAGAGAAAAGGCATGATATAATATGGCTCTGAAGTCACTGTACCTGATACTGTACCTCTCTCTTCAGACTAGATACACTATACAAAAAAAAATAAAATCACAAGTTTCCATTGAACAGGAATAGTCTCAGCTTTCCCTGTAAACAGTGAATATTTATATCCAATCCCACTTACACAGCGTTTTGTTTTCAAATGAACCCATTTTATCATGAAACTCCCTAGGGTTGTAATTACTGTGAACAGGGTGACATAGACTAATGCAAATCGAGAGATGTAGGCAACAAATCTGGGAACAGAGGTATTTATTTCTCATACATTTATCACCTCTAAATTACTGGAATCAAAATATGAACATAACAGGGAGCTACTTAAGTATGGTAAAAATGATAAACTGTGGGTTTTTTTTCTTTGGAAATAGAATTGTACAAGCAAAGTAACATGGGGTTTTTTGAGCTTGCATAACTATAATTAATGCATTAGGCTACACAAACTGATCTCATGACAGGCAAACAACTGAATTTTAGACATAATAAGCAGTGGTTGTCTTGTCCTGTAATAAACATCTAGTTGCACTGTAGATGTCCAAGATGATGTATCAGCTTGAGTCTGCCTACCTCCAACACTGCCTGGCTTGGTGACTGCAGTATATAATTGTCGTCTTTTTCTCCCAAAGTGGAAAACAGGGCAAAATGTGAGGAAAGTTAAAAAACCTATGAATGTTGGGGAAATATGATTATTTAATACAGGAACTATAATTCCTTGTAATGCTGTAGGCAGTGTGTTTTACACTGTCCATGAATATGCTCCTTGGAAGCATGAGCTCCAGTACTTTTGAGTAGTCATGCCAATGCCCCCAGTATTGCTGTTTAAGAAGTAATGACAAATCTCCCTGTTCCTTCGTGACTGGAAGCCTGTGGATACTGAAATATTCCCTAGTATAAATGTGGGGATAGAGTTTCATCCCTAGAAGTTGTATCAACTCCAGCATCTTGAAGAACTCAGTATCTGTAGGATAAACGATTGCTCTTTTTTCACCCATGTCAGGAGGCACTCCACAGTAGATGGCTGGTGGACTTCAGGAAGAGAGTATTCTTCAGAGTTAGGACTACTAACTGCATCTGCTGAACAGAGTTTAGCACTCCTCTCCAATCCTCCAACCAAACCCAGTACAGCAACCTCTGCAAATAAGAGTAAATTGTCCTCTTGGGCTGGGTATTCCATCATTTCAGAAACAGGACGAAGGTGGTGTTTGGACTCTGGTAAACTGAGCCATGCTGAACACTGCTGAACATAACCACTAGCAACTACCATAGCACAGTGTACTATGATTACATGCAAACTCGAGGCTTGGAAAACAGCCGATTTGTCTGTCCCAATATATACTCCGGTCTCTTTCTGACTGAATGCCAAGACAGAGTTGGATGGGCACCATTCATCCCTGCAACCTCCCTCACCATAGAAGGAAACAGAGGCATGTCATCAGAGTAATCACAGTGCACTCCAGCAGGTCTCCCTGATCTGGACAACTGACTAACTTTCAAGATCATGCATGTAATTCCTCAAAAGCAGATGTAGTGGTTCTGAGCGCAATCTGAGATGAAGCAGACCCCTCTTAGCACACATGTGGAAAAAAAACCCACGAGTTAAGACCAAAAAAAGTCTTCGAATTGCTGTTGTCCTCTGTTCTTCTTGGAACCTCAGTGAATGCAAAATTTTACAAGAGTTTCAAGGAGCTTCACACTTCTATTAACGTCTGTTAACATCTAGAGGGTCATCAGAAGCCAAAGGGTGATTGCCAAGGATCACAGAACTCCAGCAGCATCAGTTTTTCCCAAGTTATGTTCTCCATGTACCAGTTTTTTCTAGCTGAGAATTCCCTCATGCCAGTGAGATCTTCAGACGCTCGTTTTAGACTGCTTTAAAACTGCAGTATATTGAAAGAATAGTAAAAAGAAGCTTTCACGTAAATCAAGAAATGGGCATTTACTTTTTAGTAGCTACAACTATATTTTTACAGGCTCTGGTCGACTTTTAACAGCATCAGTGCAACTTCCTATTTGGGGCTTGTCTTCCTTGCCAAAAACTTTTCTTAGTAAAACAGGGTATCTTTTGCATGTTGATTATCCTGCTGTAAAATCCTAATGGAAATAAAACTGTCATTTTACTGCAAAGTAAACCACCAAAGACACTAATAGACAGAAGTTCTAGGCTTTCAGGAAAAATCTGTCATTCCTTCTCTCCATCAGTATTTCAGACCAGGATGGTGGTCAGATGAACAAAGCCCACTTTCCTGCCAGTGAAAACAAAGACTACACTCTAGCTTTGTCTACTTGCTTGTCTCCATAGCTCTTTCTGGGCAAACGAATCTCACATACAACCATATAACTGCAGCCTCCTTCACTGGCACTTCTTGAACAGATTTCCAATAGTCTGCATCCACTCCTATGCTGCACTGCTTGCTGCTTCTTTTTCCTGTATCTAGATGGCTTTCGGAGTGCGCAGGTTTTTTAAAGAAGCATCATAATGAAGTACTGAGCTACTCATGCTGTCATTTCAATAAATAATTGAATTTCAATTCAATAAATATATATTTTTTTTTAATTTGGAGATATCTCTATTCATCCAGAATATTGCATTTACACCCAGCTGATCTGAATTGAACTGGCCAGCTTGTGGTTTTACCATATAATAACATCATTATCCCTAAAATCCCAGCCTGTACCAATATATTATGGAGAATCAAACAGTTACACGGAAACTGCTTTTTGAAAATTAATCTTTAGAGACAGATCATGTGAATGAAAAAACTGCACCTGAATCCTGTGCTCTTGTGGTGCTCAATGAAATAAAAGTGGCTCCATAGTGGTGTAGGTGTCCCTATGGACCTTAGTCTTAAGTCATTTACTTACTTGCTGATTAGTAATATTGAATAACCACAAAAGTTCTCCCTGTCATTTGTATAAAGCACAAAGGCTGTATGGTGCTTAAAACAAACCAACAGTCACTTTGGTAACTGTTAAGCATAAGGAGGCTCAATTAGAAATTCAAAATATGTACTTTGATCCAATATTAAAGTATTAATACTCAGTTGTGGTTGTGCTCTGAGATTAGAATATATGAGTTCTCAATCACAGAATAACACCTAGTACATTTTGTGGTATGAAAGACAGGGAAGGTCTCTTAAGGAGATAGTTACCTCAGTGTACTTCCCCTATATCAAAGCAATTCATCTAATTTTCTGTAGATCTTGCAAGTTTGCAACATTTTTCTGTTCTGTAGAGAAGTCATTCCTCTATGATCAAGTACTTCTGTAAATAAAACCTAAAGAAGCTTGAGGGCACCTTTTGAGTTTCTTGGCTCTATATACCTCAATTTTAACTCTTATTTTTTATTTCTATGTGCCTGAAGTAGATTAAGAAAGCTTGTACCTATTACTCTATGTCCTTAAAAAAGACCAGGGGGAGAGGAGTTAACTGAGCTAACACTACAGACTCTGTGCCCCCAAAGGCCTCCATACGCTCAGAGCCTGTAACAGATTAGATGGGATTAGTGTGTGTTATCTTTCTAATACGTACTGGTGTTTGCCTTCACAGCTTAGATGGTTTCATAGGAGAAATTTTTCAATTTTCCAGGCTGGTGCAGAGCACTTTTTAACCCGGCAACCTCAGTGGCTGAGGCTGGATCTGATTCTGCATATTCCCGAATTCCGGGTGTTCCAGCCAGCAGCCAAGCTATCAACACACTGAGTGGGGTCATTCTTCTCATGGCTGGAGCGATAGAAAGCACAGCAGATATTCCATAAAATTCCAGAATAAACAGCACTTAACAGCCATTTCTCACCTGCAGAAGATGGTGAGACTCTTCCATTCACACTAGACTGGAAAGGCATCATTTATGCTTCAGTTGTTGCTATTTCCATATGCGCAGAACAGTATTCCTAGTGAAGGATAATCCTGCTGGGTGGGTGGAACCAAAACCTGTGAAGAGCTGGGATGACCAACACTATTTTCCATAGCTTCCCTGTGAAGAAACAGGTTTTCACAGAACTATGACAGGAGCCTGTGTTCACCCTCAAGCATTTAGAAATGTAAATGAGTTAGGCCATAAAAGACTGAATGAGGTTTGCAGTAGTGCTTTGCAAACCTACCACTCAATGTGCTAACGGTCCATGGCTAACGAGTTCTCAACTGGTAAACAGAAAGTTGGTACTATATTGGAAATGGGCAAGACTAATAAAGACATGCTTTCTTATGGGTTATGGACATATGTTATTAACGAGTTTAAACTATTAAACTCTGAATTTCATAGAAAAGACTTCTCAAACCATACTGAGGTCAATGTCAGCAGCAATACACTTGCAAATCGCCAGCATAAAGGAGGAGAAGAAAAGGGCATTGTTCCACTATAGCCGGGCTTAGTTAAACACAAGGGCAGGTTCAAGAACTCAGATCAGGGATAGAGAGAAAAGGTGCGTCATGCCAGGGCGGTAAAGAAACTTAATTAGTTCCAAGTGTCTTATCCTCGCTGCACGACTATCAGTAAGGTAACTGGATGCAGGGCATCCACTAAAGCTTTCCTGTCAAGACTAACGGTGGACTGTGACAGAGCTCAAGGCGGAGAAAGACCAGAAGTGTTTTCCATAAGGTAGGTAACTGCTATGACAGACTGCTCTTTCACACTTTCTAGGGCTTCTCCCTAGGAGACTAAACCTGTCATCTGTTCTAAGGCGGAAATATGCCATAACATTTTAATTTCCTGGCCCTATTTGCTAAATGCTTAGACTGTGGAATCAGTATTGGTTGATCACCGCTAGGTGATATACAAAATATCCTTTCAGTGAGTGCGGTCCTTGATTTTTTTTGTTGTTACAGGCTTCCTTCTTTTCACTGCTTGTCTGTTGCTTGAATCGTAACCTTTTAGAGGAAAAGACTATTACAACATGCATATAAAACAGTCTGACAAAGCTAATACAAGAACGCCGAGGTAGTTCAGCACGGCAATAACCAAGAAATGCACAAAACTGTAATGAATTCATCACCAGCGTCATGCTGTAGAAGAAAATTATCAGCCCATTTTTCTGGACTGGATGCAGAGGCTCAAAGTGATTCGATGTTTATCTGCTCTGCACTGAAACCCAAATACATAGTGGGGTTGGGGATGGGTTCAAAATCTTTCTATTCCTGAACAGCTCACCTTTACTTTGGCAGAAACCTAGTCATTCGAAAACTTACCATTTAATCTAGGTTAAAACCAGGCACACTTTCCTAATGTAATATCTTACTGTGTACTCTGAGCACATCCCACCTCCCTTAGGAAATGACCATTGACCTGGGCAGCCTATTCTTTCTTCATTCCGCGTTAGCGCGGTTTTTAATTTTCACCAAAGATTGCTGTCTCGGGAAACGCCAGTTCCATAAACCGCTCTTCTTTCCATTTAACGCCCGCTCAATGTTTAGTCCATGTCAACCTGCCAGCCGTCTTCTCCGAAGAGGACTCAAATTCCATCCCTGCTGCTGGGATGGACTGGCCAGCAGGACTCCACGCACTCAAAATCAGGTGTCGTTTTCCCACAGCCAACACTAACGCGTTCCTGACACAGGCCGCAAATCGTTAACAGCATGTCGAAAGACCTGCAGGCTCACCTTGACGCAAGCATTAGGAGGCACTGCTCAACAACTTTTCTCTGGCTGGAGCAGGTACAAGGAGTTTTCAAGCCCCAGCCGAAAGGCTCCCCCCAACCCCCCCACCCCTGCCCAGTGCCTAACTTGTGTCGCCGACGAGGGGCCGGCAGCAGCACCGAAACGGCAACCGCAAACCCGGCGCTGCCCTCCCGCCGCTCGGAGAACCCCGGCCACTCGCTGGCAGCTCCGCCAGCCCTCCCAGCCCTCTGCCCCGGCGGCAGGGAGTGACCCCCCCCGCCTTGCCCACGGCATCTCACGGGGGGGGGGGGGGGGAGGCCCCACGCCAGGGCCT
>JANXJC010000064.1:10696374-10735221 GCA_027564655.1 Leptodon cayanensis | reverse complement strand
GGGGGAGGATATCTCTTGCCAGTACATACGTCCTAAAAAGACTGCTAAATGCAGAACCTCTGAAGGTCCTCATAATCGCTGATAATGAAAGGAAGATTTCTTTCAAAATATA
The DNA here is from genome assembly GCA_027564655.1 of Leptodon cayanensis. Lineage (NCBI taxonomy): Eukaryota > Metazoa > Chordata > Aves > Accipitriformes > Accipitridae > Leptodon > Leptodon cayanensis. The sequence goes on along the minus strand of JANXJC010000064.1, from coordinate 10,735,109 downwards.
TGGGTTTTTTTATTTTTAATGTTTCTTCCAATTGGAAACACTTTTGTCCATAAAACTCCTGGTTCTTTGCAGAACTAGAATGCCACCTGATGGATGATTATCAGTAAATATTTATTTGGCCACTGTTAACACAAGCTCCAGAGGCAACATCCATATGTAATTACCTGTCTCTTGGTAACTTCTTTTCCCAGTGTTTGGGAGCTAAACAAACTGCCTGTCATCCAGGACAGATCTAGGATGCATGGAAACTGCTTAGATCCTTGATTGTCAAGTGAGATTAAAAAGTGGACAAAATTTATTATGGAACAGATAACATTTTTAAAGAGCCACAGCCAACATTTTTAGAACAGCCAAATATTTTAAGTTGGTATCCTTACAGTGATGGAAAATAAATACATTAATTTACACACTAAAAACACTGTTTTGTAGTTTACTGAATGTAATTACAAAATACCTGGATTACATTGATTTGCAAGGCAAATCTATATCAATTTATACTTTGTCTTGCTTACCATGGTTGTCTTGGTTCCAGTTGAAACACACAAACCAAACACACCAGGAGTTTGGTTGCACCTTACTAAGTACAACAGTAGCACGTTGGCTGGAGCAGCCTGCTGCTTCTGCATCTGTCAAGGATTGCTGGAAGCGTTAGAGGATGATAGCAATTAGCCTGAGGTTGCATGAAATGAAGTTGGCATATATTCTAAGCAGCTTCCAACTTTTCCCAAGATCTGGATGGTGGGAAAGAGTAGTGTGATTCATCATTTTCTCAGCACAGTAAGACCATATATCTTAAATTTTTCTGTCTCAGGAAAAAGATGTGCATAACTTGACAGAACTGGAGAATGGCTTCTCCTTCCAGATGAAGAAAAAATAGTGAAGAAAAAGGAGTTTGGCATTAGCATTTAACAGATTTGGGGCTGTTTTCGTCCACTGACCTGAATAGAATTATTTCTGATTGATTAACAGTGTACCTCAGAAGGGAACAAGGTCTGCAAGCATCTGGATACAGCAATTGACTTTTCCTTTGCACATGTGGCTGGTGGAGTCCAGCAAGTGCCACTTTAGCATTCTGCCACCAAATGGGCAATTAGCTGAAAAATCCTGTTCTTGTCAGCTGTCATTAGGCATTCCAGAAGTCCCCCATGGGAAGGCAAGTGAGCGTGCAAACATTAGGGGGAAGAGGTTTTATGGTTGGGAACATCATGGAAAGGCAGATACAGAATTGTCACAAGAAGGTCAAACACCTGTGAAAGCAGGTTGGCCATTGAGCTCACTTGAATGTAGGGGGCAATGGCACCTTTCCCTGCTTTTATGTTTGTAACAAGAACTCATTAATTTCCTTCCCCTTTACCCCATGAAGTACACTTGTATTGTGTATTTTAGATATTATATGCAGAACTGGTAGAAGAGTATTCTGCATTTTGTAAATTCTGCGTTTAGTAAAACTCAATATGTGTTCAAATATTTCATGTCTAAAACACTCCAAAACTTAGTCTGAAAAAGTGACCAGCATTTCTGTAGTCTGTGTTTAAATCAGAATCCAAATAAATCACTCTGATACTCCCTGATGAATTTTGTTTACTTTTATCATCATTCTCTGTACTACTCATCACTGTTAAAAAAAAAATGAAGGATGGTATCGGTCACTAGAAGAGCGTGTATCTGCTTTTTGTAATCATAACAAAGCATGTAGGGCGTGATCCAGAGATTTTTAGGTGTCTCACCCCAGCAGGGTGACTCACTGAGCTGGAGTTAGCCTCTGTTTTGTTCAATGGACTGCCAAAAGGTTGCTCAACAAAACTCACATGTTGACTGAGGAGCTTCCCAGAAGTTAGGGTGCCCAGATGGAGGAGCATGTGCGAGACGAGGATACACACAAACGTTCTGATGCCTGTGTAGCAAACATTGTTTTTTTTTTTTTTTTTTTTTTTTTCCCTTACATAATGGCTTGCCAGTATAAAATGCATAAATGCTCTGAAAAATAAGGGTCAGGAATACCAGTGTAGCCCCACATTGCCCCTTCTGGCCAGAAAACCATCATAAGTGGGAAAGTACCACCAGTGGTAATTACAAGGTAGATGTCAGAGGAACAGATCCCCAACTCGCATGAGTTGGTTAGAGGAAATTTAACCCAGGTCTGTCACTCATTAGTGAGCACTCTAGTTGATAGGCTATTATATTTGGTGAGACTAGTGCCAGTCTTTTGAAGGACAGTGATGGGTGTACACTGGACTTAATGCTTCAACTACGCATTATTCAGGGTTATTGCAGTGGTTCCTCCAACTACACTGAAGTTATCTCCTAGGTACCTGAGAGCATGTAGGGACCTTTCCAGTTCCCAATGTGCTTGCCAGAATACTTCACTGATTCCAGAACTAGGTGGTCACGGGTGTGTGACTTTTCCCCACACTTAACTCACTTTGGGGCTTGAGCAATATTTAGCATTTCAGTAGTATTTAGGCACAGCCATTTAGAGTAGGAAAGTTAGTGCTGTGGTTCGCGTGGGTGGAGGTATTGCTGAATACCATGAAAATGGGAATTGGATTACATTCTGTGTAAATGCTCTTCTTTCACTTTCAAATTTTTCCACACTGACATTAAATTTCTTAACTAATTAAAGACAGTTCTTCCATGACTTTAATTATCTCTATCACAGCTAAATAACTAAGTAGATAGTAGACGTATGAAAGAATTATTGTGCTTTTATGCTTCTGGATACTTTGTGGTTAAAAAAAAAGGCAAGAAATACCTTTTCTTGCCATTTTTATTTTCTCTGAATCTTCTTAAAAAAAGCTTTTTTTTAGGGCATAAGTGCGAACATTAAGTTAGCTATCCCCAACTGACCAACCAATATTGTCTATGGCAGAAGTTTACAAGCTGTGCCTCAGCAAAGCAGCGTGCAAACACTGCCTGAGGAGCTAATATCGAGAGGTGTTCCTACCCCAGCATTAGCAGAAGTAAAAAATAAATTTGGGAAGCCTGGCCCAGGGTGAATATTGTTCCACATTCATAGCTAACCCTACTGTAGCCATAGCTTAGTTGTGGTTAATTGGATGATTTGCTCAAGAAACTGGGCTGAAAAATTCTGTGGCTAACATGATTTGCATGCAAGAAATTTTATAATGAAAAACCCATTCATCTGTGTAGTTACTGCCTGTGCCTGTGCTTAATGGTTTTTTTTGTGTGTTTTATTATTTGCCTTTTTTTTGTTGTTGTTGTTGATTTCTCTCTGCTTATGATTACAATTGTTATCAGTACAAACTAGATATTTGGAAATGTCCAGACTTTCCAATGTTTGGCTTTAGCAATATGGTGTTCCCCTTGCTTTCCACTTAAGGAATTAGCTGAACATTAACCAGTGTAATTGAGTATCTTTGATAGCATACTGTGAAAAAGATGCTAAAGCACTCGTTCAGCAGCCTTTGTCAACACTCCAGATCATAAATGAGGAACGTAAATGAAAAAGTTGTTGCTTTACAACTGAAAGGATGGCCTTCAACACATTGGATCACTAGCTAAGCCTCTAAAATGCTGTTAACTGAAATTATAGATTGTAGCTTATAAGTAATAGTAAAAATTATTTGCAGAATGATCGAAAGTGTATACTTGAAATTTTTAATTTGAATTATTCTTTCCAGTCAAATCGTTATTTTTTTTCCCTTTCACAAAAGCAACTTAAATATTCAGTACTTAAGATCTTGATTTCAGAATATAAAAACAACTGAATAATATTTGAGCCAAAAATAGGAGGAGGCCCTTTGGTATACAGGTCTGCCTCCTGTCTGCCATATATCTTCAACTTAATGCTAGTAGGTGATGTGTGATTAAATCCTGTGGCCAGCTTTGAAAATCCCATTTTAGCTTAGAAGTAATTATATATGGAAATCTGTTATGAGTGCTGTGTGGATAACTTTCATTTACGCTTAGTAAAGTGTAAAACTGGAATCTCTATTTATAAAGCTGTTGTTTAAGGTTCCCTTTTGTTCTGTCCTTGATTTAATTCAGTCTATTCAAGTTTTGCTCAAACAGCAGGTTTGGTCATTAGTAAATAATAAAAATAGCTTAGCTCTTTGATCTCTACAGTCCTTACATACAATGTGCCTGTAGGCATGTGTAATATAAATATTTGGTAAGTGCAAATAATTAAAAGATTTTGGATAATAGGCATGTTGAAACTAGCAGTATTTTGCAGATTTTCAGTTCCTGTTGGATGGCACAGGGACCAAATAAGCAAGAAAAACCTCAAATAATTTAAAAATTTACAAAGCATTTGTTTTTAATAGCAGTTATAAAAATTACTATGCTTTTAAATGCCATTATTTACATAGGAAAGAATTGTATTCTTATTGATTTGCATAATTATAAAATGTGTAGTGATTTTAAGCTTCAGGTATGGGTCATCTTTAGATCCAGAAGCATGAAAACTGGCAAGATGCATCAGAGTTCTGGTTTTACTTGGAGTGTGCTGCTGCTTTTATTAATGTGGCAAAAAAGTAATTCCAGTTAATGACTTTTGTTACTTTTTTGATTCTTAGACTGTTAGGTTAAGCATTGTCCTGTGACAGTGACACAAGTCAGTGAACAAATCCCATCTTCCTTTACATACTAGTCAATATTGAGGAACCCAATGAAGAAATCAACGATTTTTTTGGCGTAGACTCCATCTCCAAAGAACAGGTCAGGGAAAAGTCCCTGAAACTCGGCAAGTGTAATTGCTAGTGTACTCTTTAACTCTGAAGGTAGAACTACTCTTTCTTTAATTCTTGAAAGCAGTATAGTTAGTCCATTTTGGAGCTGGTTGTCATTAACTTCTCTCCTTTTTTATAACAAACTTGTTCCAAAAATTGCAGTGGGGAAGTAGTCTGTTAACTTGAGGACCCCTTTGGTTTCCTCGGTGATTCTAGAGAATATGTGAGGAGAGGGAGATGTTTCTCTGACCACTTAAAGCTAGTTCTTAAACAACTTTGAGCTCTTATACACTGCAAGGAGCTCTCAAAGGTCCTTTCAGAGACTAGCAGCATCTTTGTTGCATCTCCCCAGAACTTGAGTTGTTCACATATGTGTAACTGCAAAGCTTTGTACAGCATAAGATACGGAGGTTTTGTAAGAAAGATTAAGTACCTAACTTCAAGTTAGGTGTTTATTCTCAATTCTTCACATAGGTAATTACTCTCAATAATTATTTGTACAAACATTCAATTAAAAGTGTTTCTAAATGCTAGTTATGTTGAGCAAGAGGCATTCTCAAAACACATGCTGCATGTTGAATGTGTACTTTGCTTAGAATATTTTCGATTTCTTTGTGTGTAAGTCTACCCATCATAGTGATCCTGTGGTGTCTGAAGGTACAGTTTAGGAAAAGCTGAGTGCAGGCTCCACCAAAACGGGCACTCCTGGCTTGCCCCATCTGTAACAGAGCATTTCTGCTGTCTCGGTTACCTGGATCAGAAAGCTGGTCTGTGTGAAAAATAGCACAGGAAGACAAAATGGAAATTGTCTGCCTGGTACAGCTGGCTAAACCATCTCACTAGTGCCAGTGCAAGAGGTGGGGGGAGGAGGCTGGGTTGTCTTTTCCAGCAGCAACCCACACTGGTTTTACCTAAATGAATCAGCCATATTCTAAGAAAGCAAATGACCAGTTTTACTTGAGATGTAAGATACATACAAGATTTAAGAGATATAAGATACAATAAAGGTATTGTCATTTAAGAGCTCTAGGTAAAGCGTTTGGCACTGTTCCGTCATGTTTGTGTAGCTCCCAAGTGATGTTTATCATCATGCTTTCTTAAACCCCCGAGGTTACTATAATGATACTTAATCTTTTAAATCTGTGATTTTCTTTCTCTGCTTTCCTAGAGAGCTTCGTCTATGTTGTTTGATTTGCTTTGGCCTTAAACTGAAAGGTTGGATAGCGTTTGAAGGCAAGGCTGGAGACAGGAGCTCTCTACGTGTCACAGGCAGGGCTGGGATGCATCTTGGTTCATGCAAAAGCAAATTCTGGTCTCAGTCTTGCCCTCGTGGAGGCTCAGGAGCCTGCACAGGCAAATTCTATACTTGCAGTAAATGTACACCCTCATCGGCTCTTGCTGACAGCTTGAGTCAGCTGGCACAAGAAGCTTCACAACCCGAGGCAACTTCTGATTATCCATAACTTAAATGCTTTAACATTCTGGAAATAAAGATCTGCAGCTTAAACTTGGCACGGAGCTCTGTGGGAAACCAGCAAAGCACAAGGAACAACAGAAGGCGAGGAAGTTCAGGCAGTGTAGCCAAGGATACACCCAGGTGCATCGCAGCTAGTTATCTGGTGCTTTTCTGGCTGAGTCTCACAAGCCTGTGTGAGTACATTGCATTGCTGTTCCTAATGGGATTTAGGAGGGGAATGTAGTCCCAAAGCCAAGCTGCTGCTCCTGAGAGGCCAGGGCATATCACTTAGAGAAAATGTATTGGATTGCTGCTGAGATCTCAGTATTTGGGCAGAGGCCAGTTGTGGTTTTGCTTGCAGTTTAAGTACCCAAATGTGATGGCTGTGATTATGAATTTTCTCCTTTTATCTTGCTATGGTCTGATATAATTTTGTTCCTTATCAACCATTATCACATTAGAGGCAAAGGTTTATCAAATACCTTATCAGGTGAGTGAGAAGCATTTAGTTAGCTTTATGCTGCTGATGAAGAATATTGGAAAGTTTGTCTCTTTCTCTTCTTTGGTATCTGTAAACTTTGCAGAAACCCACCTAAGCAGGATCTTGTGGAAGTAATCTGATGGCTCAATACCAGGTTTTCCGTTATTACTCTAAAGATACTTTCTTCTAGAAAAGATCAATTAAGTGCATTTCTGTAGATCCCTGCCATGAAGGTTATACTATAGTGGTACAAGTATGTCCTCATGAAAGATGGAAGAGTATTGTTGCAGCTAGACTTTGTATATGAAAGACATTACTACAGTCTCTTGTTATTTCACGTTTGGAGATTGCTTACTTGGGGTTTCTTGTTTCTTTCTTGTTTTTACTAAATAGACTTGGATTATCACTTGCTTTTGTCTTCAACTACTCCTGCTTAATCCTCTTGTCAAATCCCAGAGCTCCTGCGGGAATCCAGTGACAGATGATGTGAATGACATTGCAAAATTGGTAAGTAGCTTTTATTTTAAATTATTCTTTATGTTAAACAATAATCAGTGGCTAATGGCACTTACATTTTTAAGCGAAGTAAGCAAATCTATATTAGAACCAGGGGAGTATTAAGAAAAAAAAAAATCCGTTGACGTCTGTCACTTGATCAAAACCAAAACCTTTACTGCAGAGACTGGAGAATAGTTTCAGAGTTCATTGAAGAGGTGACCTTCTTGACCAAGCTGGACTGTATGTACCTATGTGTTTTCCTCCCTCCAAACTTCTATAAAAATTGTCAAAAGTCTTGATTTCCTCAAACATTGTCTGGGATCAGACAATGCAGAGGAAAGATTATTGGCTTTGTGTTGCTGATTACTGTGGAGCAGACTGACAGCAAACACAACTGAAATGAACCAGAAGGCTTTACCTTAGGTTATATGGGAAACTTGTGCCATATGTCTAATATCATACTATTTTTATATCGTTGTAGCAGTCAAGGCAATAACAATTGAACAGCTCTTATGGTCTTTAGGTGTGAGTAGGCTACACTCATTATGTGTTTCCCTCCCTACTTGCTGTACCTAGAAGTTTAAGTCTGAAGGACTCGCAGCTTCATATAAAAGCTGAATTCATATAAGTACATTTTAACTGTTACTTAATTGAACACTGCATTAACCTGAAAAACTGCATCTCCTTGTGTGAAGTCGGTATTTAACTCCATTGAAGTCTGTAATTATGCTAACTTGCAGTAGTGCAGGATCTAACACCAAAGCTTTTAAGAAACAATATATACTGAACACTTAACAAGCATCCCTTCATCTACACACGGACTTCAGCTGAAAATTTTGGCTTCATTATGGAAAAATGGTTGCAATACCAGTATTAATATTATCAAACACTTAATTTGGAGTCCCTTGCATTTGCTGCCAGTGCAGTGTTCTTAAGCTGTTTTCTTTGGGCATTGTTATATACATTGGCACATAGTGTAAGTCTCTGGGGGTGCTCTATAGTCTACTCAAATGCTTAATGCTTCACATTAGTCCCTTTAGGCAGAATTCTGAAGTATCAGCATGTTTATTCAAGATAATATTTCATCTCTTGAAAGAGTATTAAGCTTTGATTTAAACCTGTTGAAAGCATGACAGAACAACAGAACTCCTGTGAGGGCTGGTGAAATTGTCTAGTACAGGGTTAGCAATAACTTTTTGTCAATTATCCATCTTCAGAACAAATGCTTTAACTTTCCCCTTAGTACAAGTTACACCTCAAGAATGTATAAACACAGGTTACAAAAATTTGCATGCAGCTTGAGCAATCACACTTTGCTTTTGAGATAAATTATGAAGGAAACCTAATATCATAAAAATTAGGTTAGTCTTTAATTTGGCTGTGACTTTCCATATCGTGTTCCTAGATCTTCCTCCGAACTAGTCCAGCAGCTGCAGTTCTTGCACATACCCCTGCAGCACTATGTTTCCATACCCAGACCCTCCTCCACACCCCCTCTTAGTTCTCCACATGCAGCGTGGTTGCAAGTTCCCTCCCATGCGCCCTAGGCATGATGCCTACCTGAGCGATGTTTTGAACGCTTGCCGGATTTATATCTCCTTTTGCTTGGGCCGCTGGCTTGGCAGGAAGGACTTTGTGCGGCGACTACTCTGTTGTATGTGTTGCTTGTCCTGGAAGAAAACCTCTGCCAACTGCCTGGGTTGCACTGTGCTTCTGCTGCTGCCAAGCCTGAGCAGAGTGGGGTAGGGCTGAGCTCTGACCATTCCTCAGTGAGGATGCTGTACGGTCCTTCTCCTGACTTACGCCCATACCTTTCGGATCTCTCTACCAAATGCAAAATTTGGGTGAAGTTAACTAGCAAGTTCAAAGATATTTTGGGTTGGAGAAATAAGAGAGATGCAGAAAATACAAAGCCCAGACACCTGGATTCTCTCTGTTTTGAGTTGTGTGTCTGAGAATGTTCTGAGGGAAGTCTGTATCCCTGTTTTGTCTGTCCGTATTAAATATTTGCATAGATTTTTTCATGCAGAAATAACTTCTATAAAGCCGCTTTAGAATTGAAGGGATAACATGGAAATAAGTTTAGTATCTTAAATTTAGTATCAGAACTCTTGGTTTCAATTAAACTGACTATATTGCAAGTTGGTCATTCTCTTTTGAAATGCTACACCATGACAACTTGACATTGAGAACAAAATGAAAAAAAAAATATATAATAAGTTTTGAAGTACTTTTAAAAAAAAATATCATTAGCTGACAGTATGAATATGAGAAGGGAGAAATTCACAGAGAACACTGACTGATCACATTACTTTGCTAAAAAGTACAGTTTTCTTATGCTATATGAAGTATATCCTTAGTACATATAATATGGACTCCAACATGATGTTGCTTAAAAATATAGTTCAGGAAACCATACAAATCTTGTATAAAGACATTTATAGTAATTTACCACTTCTGCTTTTTGAAACAAAATATAGTAATTGAATTAAGGAATCATATTCTGATGACTTACGTCTTCAAAATTAGACATAGCACCCATAGGTGGCTGGGTTCTTTATTGTTCCTGTTGGCCTTTAACAGTCTTATTTTTCCACTGATCCAAAGAGTTTGTGCCAGTAGGACATAGTGTTTTTTAATAAATGTCTTCCCCTTTCACACTGTGAACAAATTGCAGCACCAAGGATTTTGCAGAAGCTACTGTTATGTGTACAGTTACTGCCCATAGTTATTGTGATATTATCCACAAGCTCTATAACACTTGCTGAGAGTGGTATGACAGTTGTTTCCAAAGGCTTTATTCTTGGCCACGCTGTCATGTTCTTTAAACCCTTTCGTCCACGGTCGTGAGTATAGTCCTGTATCTGTGCGTGCAATAAACTAGCCATTCAGCGGTAGTATGCAAGTCCCATCATGTAGCTTAGAATATTGGCATCTCTTCCTCCTGACTCAGGACAAATGCTCAGACATCAGCTTAGATTCAGTATGGCCTGAATCCTCCACTAAGGTGGATTATGACCTCTTCATCTCCCCAAAATGTTAGTCTTCCCTGGGCCTTTTCTCCTCACTGTAAAGGTGTATCACTATCTCTCCCCAGCCATTCAGGTCTGTAACAAAGGTGTCTGTTTTGGCTCTTGACACTTCACAGATCCTTGTAAGTTCACTTTTAAAATCTCCATTGTTTTTCCTGTCATAACAGGAAAAAATGTTTTTGTAGTTCTCTGTCCATACAAATTCACTTTTCTTCCAAATTCTTGGTGGATAAAAATCCATTCTACTCAAAAGATTTCTCCTGGCTTTGACTTCTGTAATTTTGCCCTTCTGTCTATTAATTTGCTGCTCTGACCCTGTATCTTCTACTTATTTCCTTCAAGCTGTTTTTCCTTTTTTTATTATCAAGGGCAAGCTTCTTGGTTTTGTCTTCAAAAGCACTATTAGCACTGCCTGTGATGTCTTAACACATGCTGAGTTTGCCCTCTGTCCTAGCTTCTCCTCATTATTTCCATGGTGTCTGTTACGCTGGCCACAGGAAAGATGCTCCTTGATGAAATCCAAGCAGATTCTCATCCTCTTCCTATCTCACACTAAAATTCTTTGCAGCATGAATCCTTGTCCCTCTTCTTTCTTTTTCCTACTCTGTTCTTCCCTACCTCTACTGCAGTTCACCTACAGCTTGCAAAATGGTGCCACAATTTGCTACCAAACTCTTTTGCCTGTAGCTTGATACAACCTAGTCTTTATTTATTTGGTTCTGGGCTTCTTGTTCCAAGTACTGTAAACCACCAGTATCACTGGTAGAAAACCGCTGAGCATGGCTGTGGCTGTGTTCTGCTCGGCTCTATTGTATTCTAGAAATATGAGAAGAACATGCCTCAGTCAACACTTTTTGTGAATATAAACCAGGGATGTCTGCTAAGCCTAAGCTATTGGAGAATAAATAAGGCATGCTGCACGGTGCCTGAAGGTGGGGGTCATTTGCCTAATCAACTTTGTGTTGAGTAATAAATTCAGGACAGATGTATGGTGTAACTTGTTTTCAGTGGTGTTAATCTGGATTATCACTAGCATCATATTAGACTCATACCAGAAGCTAGAATTGGAAAGAAAGAGCAGATTCAATGACAATAAGGTTTCTGAGCATTAATCAGCCTAAGACCAAACCAGACTGGTATCTGTTCATACAAAAATGACTTGTATTTTCTGCAAGATTAAATTTATTCAAATCTTAGTAATATAATTTTGTCATATGACGAATGTGTCCTAAGTAAAATGATTTTAAGAAGCAAAGAACAAATGAACAATCATTTTTGTTTGTTTTTTTAATAGTGAGAACTTTAAAAGAGCATAATTTCATACCTATAGAGAATGAAAGTATTTAGGGAATATTCATTCTGCATTACTAATCACTTGAACTCCTGCTTCTTTTTTAATGAAGATATCTGGAGGGAAACACATTACTTGATGAACAAATGTTCCATATTATGAAACTGTAATTGCAGCACCTGTCAATAAAGCCTGCTGCCATTGTTCTTTTCAGCACAGTAAGTCAGCAGAAAGCTGCATTGCTGTAATTGTGACTGATTTTGCATAAGTTAAGAATCTGTTTGATATATTTTTGTTAAATATGAATATCAAACCTAAATATAAGTAGAATTTTCACTGAACTGTGCACTGTATTTAGAATGTACCTACATATTTAGGTTTCATCCATTAACAAAATCTAAGATATTCACCTCTTCCTCCATGATCTAAAGCAATTTTTTCTTTTGAATGTTGGAAGCCTAAACAATAGTCAGCATTTACTGACCAGGTTGCTTGTTCAAAACATGCTGTTTCAAACACTTTGCCTTCACATTGCATCTTTGCTGTAAATGTGTACTTTACACTCTGCAACATTTGAGATTTATTTTTAAATGGATCTAACTCTCCTGAGTGAAGGGGTTATAAAAAATGATCCAGTGTTGTTATCCTGCAAATAATCTGCCACTATGGCTGCAAGAAGTGTGAACGGAAATTGTTAACATGTTGTCTTAAGCCGAATGAAGAGGATTTATCAACTGCTTCATTAGCAGATGAGATAGAGTAGATTGCAGAGATGATGGACAGAAAGTGGAAGCTCCTACAGGAAAAGAAAAACCAAGGATGCAAAGAAGGGAGATGCAGAGGTATTAGTAGGAAAAGGGAATGATGAAGAGAGAAGTGGGAGGTAGAAATGGTAACCAAAAGAAAAGTATGGTTTTCCCATCACATGTCTCAGAGTAAAAAAGAAATCACTGACAATGGTAAATGGTAATTCTTACTTTATTAACTTACTTTATCTTTGCTTTGTGTATTAAAAAAAAACAAACAAACAAACAACCCTCATTTCAAAGTACTTGACTGCAGAGACAGGTCATCTGTCTTATGTTCTGTTGTTGCAATGAAAGTAGTTTATGCAACCCAAATCGCTTTTACAACATCCCTTTTTCATTTCCCCATCTATGTGACCATGAGCATATTTTAAAAGTAAATTTGGGTTATGCAGTGTTAACAGTGCTGTATTAAATATTCAGACCTCTGTATGTCAAAAGGAATCTTAGATTCACCAGTTTGAGATTTTGTTACAACTGGGAATATAGCACTTAATGTTGGGTTTATATGGATTTAAAGACATAAGTCTAGATTCCTTCTTCTTCACCTCTTCTCAGAGCCTGATAGGATATCTACAACCACACACACTCACTAAATGAGAGAAACTTTTTGTGGCATTTTGATTGCAATGCAGGGTTCTTTTAGTTCTGTACATTACTTTCCAACATTATCAGCTGACATTCTCTATAATCATCAAAAGTGTTATTTTTGTCTAAACCAAGGTAAGTCATGCAGGCAGGTATTTCGTTGCCCCCAAATTTGTCACTGTACTTAAGGAGTTGAGTACAGGAACCAAAAAAGCCATTCCAGGACTTGGAGTTTCAAGGGACAGTCCCTTTCCATCCCTCTTGTCGTCTGCTCCTTGTTGGGAGCCGCAGCAGTCAGGGCATCCCGCACAGAGCAGGTGTGCAGAGACCTTTCATTCCTTTCAGGATCATTTCAGCAGTTGAAAATCAAGTGGTTGGTTTTGGATCATAGTCTTGGTGGTTAGTCTTCAATGAAATTTCAAGATTCATTTCAGGGAAGCAAGAGAATACAAAATGCACAGATTTAGTACGACCATATCCTTCACTCTTACATCAGGGGCTCTACCCTATTTTCTCTGCGTGAGTTGGGAAGTCCAACTGGGACACAAATAAGTCCTTTGCTTTGGCTGAGCTCCATCATTTACCATCAGCAGAGCATCTGGCATGTGGAGTTTAATCAATAAAACTTTAACAAGTTGTTTCGTCTTGAGGCAGGGCATATATTTTGTTTGACACCCTCCCCCCCCCCGCAGTGATAATCATTTTTAGTAGTAAATGCAAAAATATCTTTTCTGATTCACGGTCTGTCAAGGAGAAAAATATCTGAAGCTGAGCTGTATTCTCTGGCTTTGTTTGAGAAGCTGTAAGAGCTCTGGGGCAGTTACTTTTTTTTTTTTTAACTGTGCATGAAAAGTGCTTGACAGGCTCTGATGCCAGTAAAGTAGATTGTATACATAATGCATATCAATTCTTGTAGTGTTCATTGATTTGGAACAAATTTAATCTTCCAGTGACCTTTCTTAAAGAACGGTGCTTTTGCTGACATTGCTAAGTATCGAATCCCTCTGGAGTGAGTATGGTCAACTTTGCACATATACAGTAGCATCTTCACTATCTTTGCTGCTTGAAGTGCTGCTAATCCTACCTCTCTAGGCACGCAAAGGAAGCTGGAAAAGAAACTGGATTACCTATTAATTTGTCATGACATCAGGATGTTCTTAGAGGAAGGAAAAATATGCAAAAAAATATGGATGAGGGTTTAGAATAAATCAAACGCTCTAAAGAAAGAGCAAATGTATTGCAATTTGTTTTCAGTATTTATAGCATCTTGAATCAACTCCCCAAAATGCCAGGTAAATAGAAATTGATATAGAGAATTTTAGAGGCACTTCTGCAACTGCTGCTTTGGGAATGTGTAGGTATAAAAATAAAAAAAAAAAAAGAATTGATGTACAGAAAGGAATTTACCAGGATCATTTGTATGAAACTTGTTTTTTAAAGCTGTGGGAGAAAGCTAAATGTCATTGAACTGAAAGATTGTGGCTTAACCCACGTTGTAAATAAAAAAAAAAAATGTTTGGAATTCACTAGCGACTGACTATGCATAAGTATTGTCCTTGGTCACTTCTAGAACAATAACATTTTGAAAATGCTGTTTTAATTTTTAATTGAAACTAAATTTTAATTAACAAATAAAACATTCTGTTGTGTCAAACAAAATACTACCTAAAAACTGCACAGGAAAAAAAAATAATCCCTGTGCTGGTTGCTATAGCAGCAGAATCAAAAGCAGCCATAACAGAATGATCTTTAACCTGAAGAAGTAGAAGTGCTTTGCTGAACAAAGTATAGATTGTGGTTCACCAAAGGAATTGCGTATGTGCTTATTGTCTTTTGATTAAATGGATTTCAACCAGGATGACAAATATCAGTTGAATCTTTCCCTGAAACTGAAGAAAATAGATTTGCTGTATCACTAAGCATCACAGTATTGGTAAACCTTTTGAAAAAAGTACTTCAAGAGATGGTGGATCATGGCAGCGTCTCCCTCTTCATCTGCCCCCTCAGCACATTCCCCAGATGATCAACCACTTCTCACGGTAGTGTTGGATTCCATCTGTGCTAGATTGCATTGTATAATTCAGTGAGAACCCTTCTTCCACTCCTTGTCCTTGCTTCAGCACACCTCATACTCACCCCCATCGGCAACGCCATGCTCAGCTTACGTCTGTGGAAGCTCGCCTTTGCCCCAGAACACTGCTATGATATAATTATATTGATCACCATTAGTAAGAGGCACAGCTTCAAAGTTAAAGTTGTGCTCAAGTGTTTTTCTGACCTGGTACATAACTAAGCACAAGGCAGGCAACTATTTCTTTAGGTTCAGGTTGGAAATTATTTGAAGGAAAAAGGCTTAGAGACTACTGGGTACTCTGCTGTTTGGAGTGGTTGGGGTTATACAGAAATTGTCACATAAACACTTCAAGACATGCCATTAAAAGATGAAAATGCAGTGGAGCTTCTGCAGTAACAAATAACCTCAGATCACTTCTCCTCACCAAATTACTGACTTTAATTGTGCTTGGAAGTGGTAGCATTGAACATGATCAGATTGGATCTGGGAATGTTACCGAGGTGTGGAAAGATGCTTTGCTTGTGAGCAAGTAAGAGTCAGTAGCAGTTCCACAGGAAACTGAGTATGTAAACTTTTGCACCTGGTAGGTTACTGAAAATTTGTGTTGAATATCTGACAGATTTTATTGAATACAGTGATGGAAATTAAGTCTTACTTTGTGTAGTCAGTAATAACGTTTTTATTATCTGTTTATCGTAGGTTGGAAATCTCCCAAATGATTATATGATAACCCTTAAATATGTCCCGAAGATGGATAGTCTGGTATGTACAACCACTTCAAGTTAATCCCAACAAAATAGCCCACTGGAACCAGTGATGGCTGTAACATTTTGTACCTAGTCCAATGGCTTAGAAAGTTAGAGTTAAATAATGGTTATTTCACTTTCCATACGCTTCGCAATTATTCATTTAAAAGAAATGTAGAGAGATTCCTGCAGTTGCTTAAAACCTTTCTAGTTACAGAAATATTAGAAAAATGTTACTTCATATGAATTTTTTTTTAACATTTTCTCTGGAAAAAGTCAAACTACGGTATTATTTCATCTTGTCAATTGAAAATTGTTGCTTTCTTAAAGTAGTAGTTTCTTTGTAATTATACTTTGGAATATTCTGTAGAATGTCCTTCCTTCTCATTTCAGCTAGTGGAAATGCCGTTAAAGCACAACAAATACTGAGCAGCCAATAAAGAGAACCCTAAGTTCAGCAAATGGTAGCATCGGTAACTAAACAAACTGGTAGAAAGTGAGGACGTTACTTCATTCAAACGTGCTCCATATTATTCTTTCTGTATAATCCCATAGTTAATGCATAGTGATACTTTCAAATAAACATCGTCTACCTTCTTTTAAATTTTATAACATTTTTGTATTAAAAACTTTTTCATCTTATTTCTTATTCTACTAAATATTGTTGATGTTTTTCCTTAATTTAAAAAAAATATTTTTAGAATGATGCATTGAAAATGCTCTCTTGGTTGTTGCATACACTGCAAGAAAAAGGAGAGAAGGAAACAAGGTGAAAGTAGAAATTATGCTGAATGCTGTACTGTACTATATTGTTTTAAGGAAAGGAAAAGAGTAAGAAAAGGATTAGTTTGTCAGTTAAACTGAACAATGTTGAGCCTGTCTTAAGAATGACTCATTGTACACATACATCAGTAGTTGGAAATCATCTGGTAGATGCAAGAAGCTGGTTTTGTGTCTGTACAAAGTTTTCATTACGAAAATCCAACTGGTGTGCAATACGCATATAAAAATGCATCCTATCCTACAACATTGTGGCAAATCTAGCAATATTTCCTATTGATATTGGAGAACGATGCCAGAAGCAATATCCGCTCAGTCATGAATAACAAGAAGATGGCTGGAGGAAAAGGAGGCTGTGGGGTTGTAAAAGGCCCCGAGCTGTGAGGTTACGAGGTATTATGGGAGATCTGGCAGTGTTCTTATGAGGTTTTTTGGAAGCTCGAGGCTTTTACTAAAATTTAGAGTACTTTAGAAAACCCAGTTTAAACTTGATTCCTTAGACAGAAGAACTCTGCAGAACAAATGCTAGAGAAGTCACGTACTAGATCCTGTATAATATAATTAAAACTAACAGAAAAATTTCTATTTCTGAAAATAGCCAATACCCAGAGAAAAAGGAAGCAAGCCTGGCTGCCACCATCCCCTGGCTGCAGTGCTTTTTGAAATTCAGTGATTTCAGGAGGACAGCTGTAGCCCAAGTGCTGCTCCCCAGCCTCCAGGATGAGCACGGCAGCTGATAGGCAAGAGCCAGGCTGGACTGGGGCTGTTCCCTCCACTGCGCTCCTGGGGAGGTTGGCACTGCAGATGAAGAAGGCCAAGAGCCCACCTGAGCGATGAGTCCTGGTTGTTCTCATTGCTTAACTCTTACCTTGCTTCATGGTTCAGTTTTGGCTGCCAGTACGCAGTTTCTTTTCTATAGTTTAAATGCCATGTCATCTTGCTGCATCATATCCAGAAACTTGGACCCAGTTTACATTCGCGACAGGCAGCCAAGGAATAAATAGGAAGAAGAGAAGTTCAGAGCCGGGATTACCATATTCCCTTTGCTTGTACGCCACTTTCAGTCATGGTGATGGAAGGTGCAGCTCTTGGCCACATGCCTTTGCAGGAGGAAGCGTTCAGCGGTATTCACATCCCACTTTGCCAAATTCCTCTCTGGGGATTTCAGGTTGTGTTACGCATACCACACCAAAGGCTGGCTGAATAAGTCGGTTTTGCTCTGGGTTCTGCAAGGTCCCTGCAAGCTGGGAAACCCACAGCTTTGCATGAGATGAATGCCCTTTGTTCAGCTCTGAAAGGATTGAAACGGTGCTCTGCAATTTTTTTTCAATAGATTTCAATCTTCAATGCGTGCATAAAGTGGGAAATGTACCCAAGGTAACAAGTCTCAAATGAGGATGACTAAAGGTAGGAAGGCAGGGTGAATGCAAAGCAGATGGGAAGCCAGTGTAGTGCATGTAACAGGAACAGACTGACCCAATCCATTAAACAGAAGGGTTGTTGCATTATGCACTAGCTCAAGGCATCTGAGTGGCTTTAAAAGTAGTTTCGCATAGAGTGAAATTTGGAGTCTAACCTGAAGGTTAAAAGGCAAAGATGTGACAGTAGCAGGGGTTGAACTCAGAAGAAGAGATAAACTTCAAACTTTTAGTTGGGCGTAGAAAGGAAAAGCTAAATGAGGACTACCTGAAAGTATGAGCGAAGTCAGTTTTGCAGTTGCTCTAAAATGTAGATCTTGGTCAAAGTTTACATAAAAAAGCAGAGTTAAACCTCTATTTCTCCTTGCAAAGAACATCACATTTCTCAATTTCAGCAGTTTCGTCCCTGTGTTTGGTAGATATTGATGTAGCAAGTGATTGCACAGCTTGATATTACTAAAAAGAAAACTTAGAGCTCTCATGAAATACAGCTTTGTAGGTCAGAACGGTTCAGTCAGAGGAGACTCCCACACACATGCTAAACTGCAGGAGCAACAAAATAGATTCCCTGCTGGAATCACCAAATGCTCACTAGGAGAAGCAGCAAGTTTTTGCTAGTCCTTGCCAGAGGAGAATGCACACCCACGAAACCTCAGAGGAAAAGGGTTTCCAGGTTTGCAGTTCAGCAAAGCACAGAAGTTCTGTGTCCGTGTTCCTACACCAAAGCAGAGGAAAATGTGTTGTCTGTCTCATGAGGGCAATGGGACGTGGCATAACGCATGCTGCTTGAATGGAGTACATTTCAACAAGCTTTCTCCGATCTATTTGCTTCTGCCTCTCCCCTCCCGTTGTTGTGCTTGAAGGAAAAAAGGGAAGCAGAATCAAGCCAAATGCCATCCATTTCACATTTTGTTTCATTTTTTTTTTAAGTCATTGTTGAGATAATTACAGAAGGTTTTAATATTGACTTGCCACTTGCTATCAATGTGCGAGAGAGTTGTACACAAAAGTGAAAAGTCAGGTACAGCTGAACAATGTATTTACATTTGGTTCTCTAAGCCTGGAAGTCTAATAGTCTGGTCAGTCTTTGAAAGCGTGAAGTGTGTTTTTCCTCATCAAAAACATTTACACATCAAGGTGGAACACCACCTGTGTCACCGAGAAAGTAATTTGTAGCCAAGTGATGATATTGATAGTAGTGCGTAAATTTTTTTGAATAAAGAATCTGTATGCAGGTTTATTGCAGAAATTTGAGTAAAATGAGATTAAGTCTAGAAGCAGATACATCGCCAAACATGTACTGTGCATTGCAGAAGGCAGAGCGGATGGATTCAGTGGATGCTGCCCATCAACTGGGCAGCAATTGGAAACTGTTTTAGTGATACTGAGAGTACTTAGAGGTTGCTGGGCCAAGATCTTCATATCTGGCAGGCTTTAATGATCCTGAGACATTTCCAACCATTGAAACAATAGCTTCATATATGGAATAAATTCCCATAACATTTACCATTAAAAATTCAGCATTTATTGGAAAGGGATTTCCACATACATGTTGGAGTGTGACTAATGCATTATCTGTATTTTTGCTGACTGCATTGAGTTAGGGTTTTTCTGGGCCTGGGTGGCTTTTTTATTTACTTGACTACTGATATGTGAATCTGAGTAAAAGAAGTTGATGACTCCCTCTGAGGCAGCAAGATGAATGACCAGGTTTCAATCACATGAACAGCTGTACAAACTTTATCTGCAAATTGCATAGGTGGCAGTGAAAGGATTTGAACTCTGTTCCAGTGGCACAGATGGGGCAGATACCACGACAGGCTGTGCAGAGCCCTTTTGTCGGTAAAAACTCAGGAAAAGAAAGACATTTAGATCTAGAAACTGTTCTCAGGAATGGCATTTAGTGAAAAAGCTGAAGACAAGGAGTTAACTAAGCTGACTAGTTTAAAGGTGGATAAAAGCACACATGGATTTAATGCAAAATGTTTATGGAAACCTTCCTCAGAAGGTATTTAAATCAAGGATCTTTGGGGTTAGCTGAGTCAGGTAGGGTAACAGTTAATAAAATGAAAACTGAGATTGGTTTAAAGAAAATCTGGAGAAAATTGTTTAAGCAGTAGTTATTTAAAAAAATAAATAGGTTAATGAAGGCATGAACTAGGGTTCATAGTAGTGTATCCCAAGGCTCAAATTCTCAACAGACCGATGCTTAGCATTCATTAAGAATTTAATGAAGGGTTGGCACTTAACAGACAAGCATAAATATGTCAGTATCAGTGAGAATAGAAATCTTACTAAAAGGACTGAAGAGAAAGTTGGCCACAGTAAAGAACACGAATTTTAATTTAGACTTTCAAGGTAATTTAAATTGGAAAGAACAGTCTAATCTACTTTTGCACATTGAGCTGCTTAACCAGTTTTTGTAAAAGTCTGATATTTAATCTACCTCTCTGTTTCTCTTTTTGTCCCCTGACAGCCTAATCATTGTTGGTTGCATCTGATGGTGCCTGAATTTTCAAGGAGTCTACATAATCTTCTCCAGAAATTTTCAGATATTTCAGATATGTCTGATGTTTTAAGCAATTATTCAATCATCAATAATCTTACAAGGATAATTAATGATCTTATGGCATGCCTAGCTTTTGATAAAAATAAGGTAATCTTATACAGAGTTTCTACTTTTATGCTGGATATTTTTATTTGAACTTTCTGTTGCACAGTATTCGGTAATAGTTTAAAAATGTCTAAAGCTTCATTAGATTTGTTCTCATTTCTGTTTCTGTACATCTGAAATCCTACTTTGTTTAGAAATGCAGAGTACACTGTGCTAATGTTGGCTAGTCGTTATCTCCTGTTTCAAAGGAAAATGGCTTACAAGGAATTACAGTATATACAATGACCTGTATACAGTTATTTAAGTAGTCAAAAATGTAACCATCATCTTTAAGATAATTAGTTCATTCTGGTCTGTTTGAAACTGGCAGAAATCTTCCTTGTGCATCCAGCTTAAATTATTCATTTTGCTAGTGATCCTAATGTAAAGATGATGTCGTTGAAGTTATTAATATACTCTTAGTATATATCACAGTGTGTGAAACTCTGAAAGCTTCACCACGGTTTAATGAACTTTTTTATACAAAGACACAGCAAAGACTAGAGGATATCGGCCCATTTCCATATGTTTCTGGATTCCAACAGCAGCTGGAAGGATTCCAGGAGTCTCACTCAGGAGACACCTAATTCTCTTGTGTCAAAATGATGGGGGAAAAAAAAATTAACTTTCTAATCCCTTACTCAGCTCTAACCAGTCTATCAGTAATTAAAAATAAGTTCTGTAGTTGAAGGTTTCGTCCCACTGAACAAAATGGGCAAAATCCATCATGTTCTTTAAGGCAAGGATTTAATCTTCTCTATATGTTTATTTTTGTCAAGTCCTTAGCTGTTGTAATTGCACCTGTTTAACATCCAGAATGGA
Organism: Leptodon cayanensis; assembly: GCA_027564655.1. Classification (NCBI taxonomy): domain Eukaryota; kingdom Metazoa; phylum Chordata; class Aves; order Accipitriformes; family Accipitridae; genus Leptodon; species Leptodon cayanensis. The sequence continues at coordinate 10,713,773 of JANXJC010000064.1, read as the reverse complement.
TCAAATGGACTAAAACACTCAATCTCATTTAGAGTGGCATAACTTTGTAACCTTGTCATATATTGGCATTATATTACTGAGAGTATTTGACTTTCCTTACCTTTCTATTTCAAACTGAATTCTGTCCAATCTTCAATGTATCTCTTTTTTTTTTTTTTTCCTATTCTTGTCCTGATGATTCAAAACACTCAGCTGGGATGTGGTTGGGGAAGAGGAATTTCATTTTGTAGAATGAAGAAGTAAATATCCTGTAATTCAGAGAAACAACTAGCTATTTATTTTCTCAGGGAAGAATGATCTTAAGTCTAGTACTTTCAGCATTAAACTTAAAATAATTTTAGAGCCAAAAATAGGAAGTTTTCTGTAGTACATATTTAACCTGTGTTCTTACCACTGTCCTCTGTGGGAGTACAGAGTAACCCCAGGCCAAATTCAACCTGCTGGCATTAAGAAACAGTTGTTACAAAAGCCAGAGTCAGGCAGAAATAAAAAAAAGAAGATGACCATCGATGATTTCAACATGGACCGCAACCTTGTTTAGTCTGGCATAATACACTTGTCTATTAGACCTCAGAGTGATTGGACTTCCTTGTTTATAGTCTTGCTCTTATTTTTAGGTACATTATCAGGGTTCTCAGCCTGTTTCTTTGCAGTAATGTATCCCAGCTATTGTATTCTGTTCGCTGTACTCTTATGACAATAGCTATGATTGTGTTGTGTTCCTGTGTTCTGATTAAAAGGATCATGTGGAACATTGCAAAGTAATGTGAAATCAAGGTAATTTTTTTTTAATAAGGGGAAATAAAAAAAAAAAGTCTCTTCATTTTTAGCGTAGGATGGGAGACTGCCTTTCATTCCTTGGCAATTTTGCAACACTGGATTAATAATTTATTTCTATTTGCCAAGCTGATTTGAAATCCTCAGATCAGAGGGCTTGTATGTTTTATGAAGATTGTATACAGCAAATTTGGTCTTCTGCAGCTTAAAAATTTAAACTGTTTTGTGTCATCTTTGGATATTTATATCATCTGTCGAGGTGCTGAAATGAGCAGCTCTCTTGACCTTCTTTCAAGCTGAATTCTATATTTTACCCTAGGATTTTGTAAAAGAAAATGGTCACCTTTATGAAGAAGGTCGCTTCATTCCTGAGGACTTTTTTAGGCACTTTAATAGCACCATTGAGGTCTACAAGGAGTTTGCAGACATGTTGGATAAGAACGACTGTGTTCTGCCTTCAACAGTAGAAACACCAGAGAACGGTAAGATGGCTGTTATTTTGGGGAACAGAATCTAAGTACATATAAATGGGTGATTTTTCCTTTTATTTCAGAGATGCTAAGGATCTGATGCTGTACCTCCGTGTCTCCTTTTTACTGCCAGTTAAAATTACTACCAACACCGAAGCTTGTACTTCTGTTCTAAGTCGAGTTCTATCTGGCAGTAAAACTAGTGACATCGTTCCTTAATATAATCCAAATAACCTCACGATACTCTGCTCTGTTTCTTTTCATCCCAAATATATCCTGGATCGTCTTTTCACGTTATTCTTCTTATCTTCTATTAATGTTCTGTTTAATCTTTATAAAGCAGTAAAGGAGCCTAAGATTGCACTACTTGAAAGGATAGGAAGCTAGGACAAGTTGTAAACTGCAGCAGCCTCAAGTCACCTCCATATTCATCCCACCCCTCCTGAAAAGGGTCATGTTTACTTCATTTAAAAATTTTAACAAGCTTAAGTCAGGCTCCTGCAGTTCATTCTCATCCTTCCAGTAAATGGATGTTTTGTATTTTCTTTTCTTTCACTCTCTCTAGTGACAGCTATTAGCTTTTTAATTACGGCAACGTATCCAGTTGCACAGTTACACCAGTAGTAACTAGAAGTAGATCAGTGCCATAACCTAAGAACTTGTTTAAAGCCATTGCTTTTCCAGAATAGCTATTCAGCAGCAGCTCAGCGTGTAGACACATCTGCCTCGTAATAAGACTGCCTTTTTTGGCTTAATCCACTTTATAAACAACCCTGTAGCCAGATTTTTAAAACAGCCCTATAGCCACATCAGAGTAGCCCTATAGCCCATCATCTTATATAGAGGGAACTGTATTTTAAGTTACATAATGCTGACACACTCATTTTCTATTTAGATTCCAGAGTCGCTGTCACAAAAACATTTTTGTTTCCTCCTGTTGCTGCCAGCTCCCTTAGGAATGACAGCATTGGCAGTAACACTAGCAGTAACAGTAAGTACAAGTGATTGAATTAATATGTGTGTCTCCATTTTGTTCTGGTAGCTGGTTGTTACGAGAGCTCAGAGGAAAAGAATGTCATTAATTGTGCAAATTAATGGGAAGTTACTTGTGCCTGATGGTGTACCATGTGTTTCTCAGCTGTCATACTGAAATGCAGTGAACTTATCTAATCAAAATTTAGAGATGCTATCAAGTTACAGTGATGTGACAGCTCTCTACAACTTGGAGAGGGCAGGTCTCTTCGTTTTGGCTGTCGCAAGGTCTCACTAGTCATATGGCCTCAGCAAACTTGTCTGTGCCAGACACCTCATTTTAACTCTCAGAAAAGGAAGTTGCTCCGAACGAACAGGATAGCAGTCCTAAATCGGGCTCAGGGTACTCATGTGGAAAAAGACGTTGCCTGTATGTTGCATTTTGAGAGTACTGTCAATCCCAAGCTTGACAGCAAACCTGAAGACAGTCCCCACGCTTGCTTGCTGTAGTCGCTGTAGGGCCAGCTCCACAGTCAGTGTGCTTTCAGCTGAAGTCAAGGACAAAGTCATTACGCTTTTGGCAGGCTGTAATCTTCTCTCCAGCATGGCCATCTCCATGTTTCTTATCTCTCTGGGTTGGTGTATTACATGACTGGTCGCTGACAGATGAGAGAGCCCGGGACTGTTGCTGTAAGAGCCTCAATGTTACCCGTCACGAGGTTAGAAGGGGTGTAGGAATCTGAGGTGAAGAGAAACAGTGAAGTTTCAGGGGCTTTTAGTGACATCATGTACAACAAGGTGAATACTCCCTGGAGCTTTCCATGCGAACAAAAGAAGGGGATTTTCCTTAGAAGTTCCTGAAATGGTGGTTAAAGCTTATCCATGTTGTTGTTTCCCTTGTTCCTGTTTCCCGATGCATCAGGATGACAATGTGACTCTCTTTTACAATTTCCCCTTTTCACTTCACAAGCATCCATGTTGTCTAAACGTGTGATGATGAAGCGTGTGGCTGGTACTCCGTGTGCTTAAGAAAACACGGGCAAGGAGGCAGCCTGATGTAGCCTGATGGGCACAATGGTAGCTCCTGACGGTGGGACAGATATTACTAAGTTTGAGTTTCTTCTCATGCTGCTTCTCTTGGGAATGTGTAATCTAGTTAGTCTCTGGGTTCTTATCACCATGCGTGCTACCTCTTAGCTGGCTCACAGCTGCTGTCAGATTTGAAGCCCTTTCCTGATTGCCTCCTAATTAAGAGAAGGCCTTAAGTCATCATTTCGTAGAACCCTCTGAGTAGAAGGTTGGAACAAAAACCACCTTCGACTCCTGGCTGCCAGCCTGCCTCTCTGGAAAAGAGTAAGTCTCACTGCCATAAATTCCTTGCCAAAAGGTCACAGAGCTGGCTGCAAATAACCTGCTGAGCCCAGGGCCAATTACGAGGCACCAGGAGGGGGCTAAAGAGCACATACCTGTCCCTCTCAGGTCTGAACATGTGAGAATTTTTGCTGTTGCTGCTAGAGGAAGACTATTCATCTGCAGCCTGAAGCAATGGGAGTGGATCAAGGAGCCAAAAGAAAGACAGATATATTACAGGAGCAGTTCCGATGACAGGAGTTTGACCCAGTACAGTAACAGGAGGGATGCTGGGCAGCATGGTGGAGTGCAGCACCTGCGTCTGTACTGTGGAGGGGAATACAGAAGCAGGTTTATTAATCTTGTTTTATAACTGGAACAGATAATGAAGTAGGAAAAAAGCCTAATTAAAATAATGCAGTAAGTCAAAGAAGTTGCTTGGCTGACCATATGCTGTACAGGTGTGTTTTAACAGATTATCATTCTCTTAAGCAATTTATTGGAAAATTGGATATCAGTTAACAGCCTTATTTAGAAATGACATGAGGACTGCATGTCTGGGGCTGAGGACAGTTTGAACTCTTAATCAGATTAAATTACATTAACTTGGACATTAGATGCTGACTGCTTGTACTTTAGTTATTTGTTTGGAGTTTTTTGAAGGGAGGGACCTCTGACATCTTTATGGTATCTCTGTCTTACCCCCTGAAAATGGTTTTCAGTGCTGATTTCAGTTTTGTCTTGGCTTTATTGCTGAGTAAGTTTTCTTTTTTACTTAATACCTGCCTTCTTGGAAGGAACAACAATGAACAAACCTTATTACTTCTCATGTGAAGACTCCCCAGCACAGGGGACCCTGTCTGCTGGCTTCAGGCCTGTCCTCAGAACAGCACCACTAGATTCAAATTTCAAAAAGGAAAACATCTGGAAAAGAGGGGAAATGTGAAAAAAGCATCTCGAGACACAAACTACTGCAATTTTTTTTTTAAATGACCCTCGTTAATTTTAAACAGTTTTAAATTGAGCTATTTAAAATTAATGGTTTCTAGACCATTTAGAAGCACTCACTGTTTGCAAAAGAACCCCTCTAGATTAATAATAAATTTTGACTCTATTAATAAAGTCTGTGTAGTCAGATGACTTGAACTGCTCTTAATTATAAATTCAACTTAGACAAACCTGAAGTGCATCATCTAATAAAATCATTTGTGAAATAATAATCATAGAAACTGTATGTAATATAAATTAAATTACATTTTTTTCATGTTGTTGCTACATTTGTTGAAAGAGTCATATTTTATTAATTCATTGTTATTACACAACAGTAAAATTAAACTACTATAATAGAGTAGAATCTTGACTAAATCTACACCAAAAGTCTTACCCCAACTACATGTAAAATGGAAAAATTATCCTGTTCTATTTTTTTTTTTTTTTGAATGGCAGTAATGCTGTTTTCAGCGTAGTAATATTGAATGTAGATCTGTGGCATGTTCCCACTCCATCTTTTCCCCCATAAAATTCTCAAAATACCACTACCCTCAATTTATTTAGGCTGGTTTGTTTTCTTCTCTTTGTGTTACATGACTGTAGTCCAATTTCAATTCCAATTAACTCTTCAAGTCCCAGTCTCATTGATATTTCTCTGGATCATTACACCATGCATAGTTTAGAGAATTCAGATGAGATGGTTCCTATGTAAAGAACAAGTGTGAGGGTAAGAAGTCTGTAGTCCTGATCTCTTCTTTCAGTGTTTGGACCGAACAATAAATAGTAGTCTTTTTTTTTTTTTTTTTTTTTTTTGCCATCAGATGAATCTCATGTTGCTCTGACTAAAGCTTGAACTTACTAGCTGTTACTAACACTTCTTACTCAGTTTAGTGCCGTGGTATTACTTACATTTTCATGGAAAGTTCAGTGTTGCTTTCTTCCATTTTTGCTTATAATTTCCTCATAATAATTTGGCTTTATTATTCAGTACTGAACAGTTCAGAGAATGTATAAACACAGAGAACTTTGTAACTGTTTTTAGGAAGAAGGGCTACTTTTATAATTAAGCAAAGAATACTATAGTTTAATTCAGTAATTGCACAACAATTTGAAAATGTTCACCCATGGCTTAATGCAATTGGTGTTGCCTTCTGTGCCTTTGTTCCAAATTTATAGTTAATGGAAAACCCTAATGAACAGGTGAGAGCTGCTCTGTATTTTTATAGATAAGATCTTGTGGTAATTGTGTTGGAGCTGAGCAGAGGTAAACCAAAAATTCCTTTGAGAAATATATGGCCAAAAAAAATCGAGCCAGTCCTTTGAATCTTAATTGGTTGCTAAAACTACACACATGGCTCAAGGTGCAGAGCAGCTCAATAACTTCATTGTGTAGTTTAGTGGCTTTTCCTGTAAATATATTTTGTTCACAGGTTAATATCCCAATGTCCATGAAGACTATACATAAATCTACATCAGATGAGCTCGCTTCCTAAGGGTTTCTTCCATAAGGTGCAGAGCAAGGGCTCTGAGAGGTGCTGGCCTTCTTCCACTCCCCTTTTGCAACTTGCTGGGTAGAGTCTATTTTAAGTGAATAATATACTAACTGCAAAGCCAGCAGTTCCTCTGGCATTGCCCAAGGAGTTCACAAAGTTGCTGATACACCTGGTTCTTCCTATTCCTTCTCCTACTCTGCCTTTACAACTGCTGGGAGTGAGAATCTTTCTGTGTAGAGCTCTAAAGTTTCTAACAGAGGAAGAGTTCCCTGTGGAAGGAATGAAAACCTATTGGCAGCCAGCTTGCTTTCCTTATCTCCCTTTTCTTCGTTAGGACACAGGTCCCCAGGAGGTTCTTCAGACTTCAAAATTCTCCAGCCTGTTTACTGTTTTAGATGTTACTATAAATAAAAGGCACACGAAGCAACCTGCCATGACTCATGTTGTTCTCTCCAGATCTTTAAAGAGACTTTCTTCTGGACTTGAAAGTGAAATTAAATAATCTGTTGTTTGCTTTTTAAGGTAGTTATGGGTTACTTAACTTTCAAATTAATTCATAAACTATCAAGTTATGAAAAAAAATCTGTTGTCATTTTTAAAACACAGGCTGGGGAAGTTGTCACAATTTGACTGTATTTAGGCTTTGTCCCTGGGTTGCAGATCCCCGCATGGAAAGCTAATAATGAATTCCTTTCAGTTTTCCATAGATGCTGAAGATAGCATCTGCATTGGAGATATCATCTCAGAAATCAGATTTTTCCATTTTTAGATACCTCATTGTAAAGGGAGCTCTTCTATTGTCTAGGACTCTCTAAAGTTTGTGAAAATTAGTGGTAAAAATGCGGGTGCTCGACTATCACTGATTGCCCTGCACACAGAACATTTCTCTAGAAGTTCATGTAAAAACAGCATGCTTGCCATGACATGCTGCCCAGCATTGCAGAGTAGGCAGAGGATTTTTGAGGTTATACACTCTACCATAACATGTTATCAAATAAATTATGCTCTGTATGACCTGAAGAGTTTTTCCTTTGATTTTTATTTCACTTTTCCTTTTTTTTCTGAAGTTTGAAGAGCAGAATGCAGAAAACATGACCATCCCCATAAGATTTACATAATTCAGTTGTATAACTCAGCGGTCTCTCACTGGGGAGAATGGCTAATGGTATTAGGCAAATCAGCGTTACATTTTTCTTGACTAGAACACAAGAGCAATATAGGAATTTTCTTCTGAGAATACAATTCAGACAAAGTAATGACAGGAATTTTTTTTTTGAGATGTTCAGGCTAGCTCTGCCCCACTTGAGTTTGTCCAGATTTCTTAAGGTCAGTTCTGCAAGCAAACCTCCTCTATGCCTTATCTGGGACGGACAGTTTGAGAAAAGATATGCCGCTCCAGTTAATTTCTGCTGCTGGTTTTAATGTCCAAGGAGACAGGGGCAGACTAATCAATAGCCTCTCTTTTTCAGCTGATGTTCACCTCTGTAGAACTTTGTTGCTATCTTTCCCTTCTCCTCTGTAGACAGATTTCTTCTACGGTAAGCTAGCATCGGTTCTGCTTGACCGATGTTTTCTTTTAGTGTGCCGAGTCTACCAAATGTAAGTAAATTTCAAGCCCCTGTAGTCAGAACCTAGAGTTTGTAAACAGTGTATGAGATACAGAGCTATATGTAGTATATAAGATACAGACTTTTTGTTTTCTTACTTTTCTGTCTATCATGACTCTAGAAAACACAGCTGAATTTCAGAGAGAAAAAGAACATTTGTGTAAAAACTTGCAAAATGTCAACCACAAAATCTCAGAGGCTTGAAAATGAGTTGCTAGTTAATTATGAGAATGCTCCTTTCTAAACTAAAGAGGCTGTTTAATAATGTACTAAATGCACTTTGCTTGACCCAGTATATCATACCATACATGCTTAGACATTTGCCGTTTGCATGAATCACACAAATTTCTAGTGCTACCAGTCCATTTTCATTTCTGTATCTAATCACCTACACTTCTCCAGTGCTTACAGTTTGGTTCTTTTCCTGTAATCTGACAATACACCCACCATTCAAGCCGCAGACACCAAATCTTGAAATGAACTAAAACTAGGTGGATCGTGTCTAAACTAGCAGTCTCCTGTGGCTCACTTTGCATTTCAGAAGGTGGATTCCAGGGTGACTCTGCAGGACTTTTCACATCCTTCTCTTGATGAAATAACTGGAGGGCCACATTTTAGTCTCAGCATGCATACAGCTCCCTGTGACGGGAGTGGATTTGCTTGCGTACATAAGAGACTAGAATTTAGGCTCTTCCATACAAAATATAAAAAGCTATCAAGAAATGGTTACACCAAATAACACACAGCTAGACTTCAAGGTACAAGGGCTTGATCTTCCTGAAGCTAGCGGGACCTTTCCAGACAGACATTAGAAGTGAAGTCAGGCTTATTTTGTTGAGGCCTCTTGAGGGAGGTTAATTTATGTTGGTCATTCACTAGTGGCAAGGCAAAGTGTCTATCTGCAGTCAGTGGGATGTGTCTTACAGAACTTAAGCAAATGCATGAAGTGACATGTATATTCTCTTCCAAAGAATTACTTTGTGTTACAAAGTAAGGCCTTTAAAAATTGATAAACCCGAAACTTCGAAGTGCAGGAAAGAGAAAATTCTCTACAAATGGCAAAAAGAGAATTAGTGTTGGAAATTTTCAACACAGGTGTTTCAGAAATGGGAGGAGCATCCTTGTGGTCAAAAATTTCCTGTGAGATTTTGTATGAAGTGCACCTTGTGTACACAGTGCTTTGAAGTATCTGTTCTGCTATTTAAGGTGCTGTTATGTAGGTGGTGCATAAAAGTGCTCTTGCTAATAGTGTTGCCCTGAAGATAGTTTTCTGCTATAAATCTGTCTTCACTAACGAGAACATCTGTAATTACAGAAGAGGCACTTGGCTTCATTAGCAGCTCCAGCCTGCAAGGGATCAGCATAGCACTGACATCATTGCTGTCTCTTCTTATTGGCTTTATTTTGGGAGCCATATACTGGAAGGTAAGAAATATTGCATTTAATTGTTTACATAGTGATACTGCATTTCATAGCTATGGGGAGGCGGGAGGAACAGAACCATTCTGCATTTGAAAGCAAGAGACATCTCTTTTGATCTTCGCTGAACTGTGTGACATGCCAATGTAAATCTATGTTGTCAAATTCTTGAATTCCATCACCAAAGTGCAAATCCTGTCTTATCAGCATGATAACTGTCTAATTGGAAATTAAAAACAAGGGATTACCTCAGTTTCCCAGTTCTCCTATTATATCTTGAGAAGAGGATTCTTTTGCTTTTGCCCCTTGTGCCTCTGCCTACAATACAAAGGCTTTGGTAGTAAAATTATACCAGTAGAAGATGTATGTTAGAGGACAAGATTTGGCCTACATTTTGCAAGATGACCTTGGTAATGAAAATCTGAAGCAAACTGAAACATACAACAATTGTTTAGGGTGTTGTTAAAGAAAGCTTTAGAATATTTATATTTAATGCATTTTCTCCCTAGAAAACACATCCCAAATCCAGACCAGAAAGTGATGAAACTACACAGTGTCATGACTATCAAGAGGAAAATGAGATAAGGTATGTTGTTTCACTTTATACACCTATATAGAAATGTTAGTTTATCTTTGAGAGCTGCTTCCTGAAGGTTTCTCTCCATCTCGAAGACAAACACCAAAAAACCCAAACATAAGTTCTTGCTGTAGAGGCAATATGTGTGCTTAGGGTGTGTCCTTTAAAGAAGCTTCTAGTTTAAATATCAAAATTGATATGGAGGAGATTTCTGCAAAGAAAATTTTATTAAGGGGACATTGCCTTTACTTTATCTGTCCTTACTCCCACTGTGAGAAAGGATTGCTGAGACCCATAGGGGAAGGAACAAAAAAAAGATAATTTTGTTATTTGCTGTGTGGTGTAAAGCTAGGTTGATAATTATGTAAATAAGTAGGAAACAATGTCTTGCTGGCTGTGCTCCTAAATCCTTCTAAATGTTTTTTACATTAACATTTTTATGTTCTTTCACTTTTTTACATTCCCCAGGGTATGTGTATATAGGCATCTATGTTTTCCGGGTCTTTTTTTAATGTTTGTAGAAAGTTAATGAGAACTCATTCAAATCTTAATAACTTCCTAAGGTCATCTGGGAATGATTCACACCTCTATTCATACTTAAACTCTGCTTTATCTGATTTTAAAGCAGAAAAATTTGTATGTAACTCAGTCAATCAAATATACCTTAGAAATAACAGTTGAAGACATTCAAAGTTGCTCAGGCATGACTTGGGCAAAGAAGTCTGTGAAATTCAGAGAAGGACTTAGGGATATTTTAAGTTAGAATAGTTCATGCTAAAGCACTTTGAGACTGTCATCTAACCTCATGTTTTCAGGGTGTTTGGTCAAATTTTAACTATGAGAGATTAAGGGGAAGTTCTCATGCAGATGGCAGGAGGTCACATCTTATCCTGTAGGCTTCTCGCACTGTGCAAAATGCCTGGTGCTGCCCGCTGTTGAAGGCAAAAATAGGCAAGGTTCTGATCTAACAGTCTGATCACAGGTGCTGAAATCTTCAGTGTTTAAACTTTCTAGAATAATACATTCTTAAATTTTCTTCGTGTACAGTACATAGAATGGAAGACTGTATTCTCCACATATATTAGCTGCTACAAATAACTCATCCTGCACCTCATCCTCACAGGTATTAAAACTTGTGAAATGGAACATGCATCTTCCTTTTAACTTCACAGGAAATATAAAACATTGTTTTATAGGAGGAAAAGAGGAAAGAGGAAACAATTCGTTAAATGCAGGAGATGGCCTTAACGGGAACTATAAACAGGTTACATTCTCCATCAGATGTCTTCTTAAATATAAAGCATATGTTTTTTTTTCTCCCTCCTCCCTGAGAAATTTGTAATATTCATCTATAACTAGGAGGACCTAATAGCAAACATAAATTCAAATACATTGGGTTCCCTTTTATTGTAACTACCTGATAAACCCTTCCATTCTATTTCCTTGAAACACTAGCGTTGTAGTAATAAAGTACCCTTTTTTTTTTTTTTTTTTAGTATGCTGCAGCAAAAAGAAAAGGAACATCTACAAGTGTAGCTGTTGCTTTTTTCTCCCTCAACACTGTTACTGTTTCGTGTACTGGTAAGTTGTTACAGTTGAGAGTCTTACCATAGGCTTTATATTTCAGCAGCCAAAAGTTATTAAGTGATTCAGAGTCCATTTTGGGGAAAAAAATAAAATAAAACAAAACTTGTTATCGGTAGGCTTCATTTGTACCTAAGATCTTTAGCAGCTAATGTAATTAATCCTGTAGCGTTAATTTAGGCATTCGATTTTTAAACCGAATGTTACAGAATTAAATATGCTGGAATTCCAAAATGAAGGACAACTACTGCTTCTCCTTTTTGGCATGAGAGCCAATATGGAGAAATCTTCAGCTGTTGTCCTACAGCTGTTTCAAAGCAGTATGACCTAAAACCCACAATCCTTAAACTAGCAGGTGAGTGTAGGAAAACAGGCCAAGTAGAGCTGAGCTTCTATTATTTGTTGCTTGGCACATTTTGCAGTCTCTGTAGCCTTATCAGATACATCATTCTTGCTTTAGTATATAAGAATGAGCAGCAAAGGTGAGCGAGCTTTCTCAGTCTCAGCTGTCCTCTGTGGAGCAGTGCACATCTCTGGCAAGGGGCTTCTTCCCGCAGGAGTCGCGCTGTACATAACCCGCGGCATCTCTGGCAAGGGTCTGGAAGATTCAAGCAGCGCTGAATGCTTCATTTTATATTGTGAGTGGAAAGAGCAGCGTAAGCGTATAACAGTCAATCCAGGTCTTGCAGTTCATCCTGGAGCGGTCATTCTCAGGTGTATTCCAGAGTGTTCGTTGTGATCAAGTTAGCTACAGCTTGAGAGATTTCCAGTCTCCTTAACGGCTTTGTTCTAACATCTGCTTACTGAGAAGGGAAACCATCACTGCATTGGACAACTCGTTTGATTTTTCCAAAGATGTAAGCTCAGTTTGGTATTGGCTTGTCCAGATGACTTCAATGGGAAGTTTTCTGTCGGGGATTGCCAGATACCAAAATGCACAAGCATAACAGTTCCGTAAAACCATCAGAGTTGTTTCATCACCATAGCTGACATCAGTGAGCTTTTGCAGGCAAGTGTGTTCTTGGACCAGGGAAGTACATCTTATAACAATAACTTTTCTTGCAGAACAAAGGAATGCCTATGCAAATATCATTGAATTTATCTATTTCCAAAACTATAAGAAAAAATATCTAAGTTATATGTCTGAAAATCTCTACTGTTTAGTAATACAGAGAGGAAAATTAATCAGCAAAATTATAATTTGTTTTTCTCTTCAGGCAGGTAACAGTTCCATGTTCGCTTCATAAATGAAGCAGCTTTAAGCACATTCGTATTCCTTCTGGAGTGACAGACTGAGTCTGCATCTGTTGTTGCTGCCCATGACTCCGTAGACATGATATACAAATGAGGACAATTTGTGTTTGTTACTGTGAAACCAACACTGAATTGAACAACGACAAGAAGAGTGTGCACTTAGCAGGACTGTATCTTATGTGAATAGCTACCTTGTGTGGCATTTGGGGGTTTTTAATGCATTAATACTTGCAGCTGACTCTGGCAATCGTGTCCTGAACAAAAAGCATCTTTCAAATGCCTCCAATTATGTGTAATCCTTGAAAGTCATAAATACCTTTGCATCCTTAATTTAAGTTCTGTGTCCTCTACCTTACCTTGGTGTCTTCAGGTGGAGTTCTCTGATCATACAGAAAATGCAGAAATGGATACAGATAATATACTCTTCAATATTGTATATAAAACTTGAAAGCAAAGTCATGCCATGGACACATGTTCTAGCCTTTTACTTATAAGAAGCTGTGTTTATGCCTGGCAAAGGTCGTGTGTACAGCAACACGTGGTCTCTGTCGGGTGCCAGGTGGCTGGTTGCCCACCGCAGAAAGCCTCAAGAATTCGTCAGTGTTGGTGGTCTCTGTTCAGGAGGAGCAAATACTGGATGAAGACAAAGTAAACAGGAGGTGAATGTACCTCATGGAGCTTCGAAGCATTAAGAGTAACTGCTGGGTATGTGAACACTGGTGTAATTTCTAGCCATGCCAAGGGAAGGGAAAGTAAAGAGTCTGAATTGCGTTCAAACATCAGAATAAAGACAAACCCATGAAATACATTTTAAATGCTGAAGATGCATGCCATTGATACTTTGTCTTTAAATGTATAGCATAGAAAATCTGAAAGATCCTGAGAGTGTATTTAGCTTTAACTTACATCAGCTGTAGTTAATGTTTGCATTGTGTTTTAAGTGATTAGTAAGCTTTAATATCCTGGCATTCTCCACTCTTAAAGTTAATTCTCTTGAAACAGAAGAAAAAGGCTTTTTTCCCCACTTGTCTTCTTCATTTATTGCTGTTCTAGCAGCCATGGAATCTGTACAGGACTGATGTACAGATACACATTTTCAAGTAAATCCTAAAAATACTATGGTAAAAGTTACAAGTGTAATTGTACATCTTTTCATCTTGGCTCTTTCCACATAAGGGGTATGAATTAGTTATCTGTATTAGGGGTTTGCACTTCAGAAGGTAAAGGTGGCTCACTTCAGATGACAAACTGTCGACTTTCATTAAACTGATCAGGTCAGCAAGAGTTTTAGTTTAAGTAACTTGTAAACTTAAAAAAAAAAACCACCACCCTTTTAATGTTTTGCATAAAGTTGGAGTTCTCTTTAAAGTATATAGTTACTTAATTTTTTAAGAATTCTTGTGGAAATTTTAATCGTCTGCTGAATTTTCTGAGAACCATGCATAAAAAGAATATGACATACATATAATATATACGTTTGTGTGCGTGTGTGTGTGTATTATTGATAAAACTGATTTGTCTTTCATACTGACCAAAAAGAAAAAAACCTCAAAACCTTACTACATTTGATGACAGAGCTTATGTGTGCATGTAGCCACTCTGAGTGGAATTTTGACCCTACTGAGGTCAATGTTGAAACTTCTTGTGAATTCATTGATACAAGGATTTGATCATGTGGAACCATTTTTTATTTATACTGAGGCCATTTTGTACTTCCTGGTGTCAGAAAAGGGTCCTCAAGTCCTGCTCAGCTGGTATAAATTAGCATAGTTCCATTAACGTGAACAGAGCTTTGGGGTTTGCATCATCTGAGGAACTTCTCTTAGACTAGATCAAAAGAAGCTTAGTGTGAGAATTAGGCCTTCATTTTTATTCAGAAGTTGCTGGAGCACTCACCACTTAATAAGAAATAATCAAGGTTGCTCATCACTTCTAAAAAGCAAGTACATTCCAAATTTTAGCTCTGCAAAAGTCAAACAGAATTCCCTGTCTGCAGCTCAGTCTCAATTGACATTGTGTAGTTCTTTAGTCACAAGGCCCTCACTCAGACTTTGTGTTTCAAACTTATTTAAGAGTCACCGTGAAAGAAATGTCAGCATGACCTAATTCATGGGAAATTTGCACCTTATTGGTAATGCGGAGAATACCTGCGTATTGGTTTTGACAGAGTGGAAAAGTATCCATAGTAAATGGAAGCAATTATCCTTACACATTTTACAAAAACCTTAAATACTTCATGTTGCTATACAGGACGTTCTGAAAGCAAGCTTATGCATTTAAAATTTTCCAGTATTTTTCTTAGATTCAGTTAAATAAAAATCTTGTATTTATTAATGTTCTTTGTTCATAAGAATGTTAGTTTTCCTAAACGTGTTTTTTCTGGAAAATCAAATACACGGTAACGTTGCACATTGGTGTGCCCCAAATTATACTTTGATATTCAAAATGCACAATGTTTTAGGCTCCTTAGTCTACTGTTCAATACTATAGAAAATATCAGTTGTAAATTGAAGCATACATTAAACCCAGATAGACCTTCCAAGAGTAACATCTTAAAATAGTAGCTAAGTCACTTTCAAATAATGTCAGATACTTTAATCTCTTCTGAGGAGTAAGGCAAATTTAAGGCTACATGAGAACAGAAAGAAAAATCATGTATAAATCTTCCAACTTCACGTCACATTGTTCTTTGAATATGCACCAAAGTAGTACGACACATGGAGTAGCAGAACTGTTGTTGGAGCTCGTGGTTTTCCTGTTCTCTGCACCCCCCTTTGAGAGATCTGAACAAAACTGTGGGTGTTCTCAAATCATTTTGCAAAGCAGAAGACACTTCTAGACATTCATGGATACAGTGGATGGCATGGCATTTGGAAATGCGATCGTAAAATTATTTGAAAATTTCTGTGCCCAATTTGTCTACCCAGTGAGGAGGCCCTTATTTTGAAAGACTACTGACTTGTGGGACATCTTTGAAATAAATGAAAATAGAATAAGTTACTCTTCAGTGGGAGTAGGGATGGCAGAAATAGTCCTTCAATTACTTCTTCATCCAGTTGTAAGTTATTTAACTTCTGAACAGTGATCAGTTTTTCAGCCTTCTTTTTGGGTAGACAGAGCCCACGTATTAACACAGTTAGAAAATGAACACCCTTTCTCTAAAATTAAATTGGGGAGAAGTGAGTGTTGTATTTTTTTATACAAGAGTCAACCAAATTTGTTTTTTGGGTATCTGTGGTTTTGTGAGAAACTAACATTTTTAGGTTTCCTTTGGAATAGTTGAACTTTGCATGCAATTAATAGTGGCCTTGTGAGAATAAAAAGCAGATAGTTATATACAGAGTAACTCAATGTGCTACTTTAGATGTGTGTTTACTTGAATAAATTAATGGTACTTATTTCATCACAAGGTCATTTTATAAGTAAGATTATACAAACGTGCTACACTATGGAGTATGTGTACAACCTGCACATTTTTTAAATTCTGATCTTCGCCAGCTCTGTTTTCTCTGTTGCTCTCTCTTTGAATATGCTGAAACTGTTCAGTACTAACAATACAACTATTAAATTGAAAAGCTAACTGTATATATAAAATACAGATATTTTGAGTTAGATTTACATTTAAGAATTATCCAGCATTCTTCAATTCAGGAATCTGATTCAACTGTCTATTAAATGCAGTTCTACAGTAATGGTGGCATGTTGCTATTATGTTATCAAATTGATGGAACGCGGAAACTTCAGACTCTTTAGTGATAGAGACACAGACGTTTGCTGGTTGTATCATGGGCAAATTCATTTATTTCAGTGTAAATGTCAGCACAGTCTTGCATAGTTACATTCTGACTGAAGGTAATCAACAAAGTTTATAAAATGTGATGTGTATGTATATATGTGTCCTCTTAAAGATAGATGTTTTCCCAAATCCTTTTTTATACCAGTTCAAATTTGGAATTTACATTATATACATATACTTTATTGTTCTAAATAAAGATATTATGCACTGCCAAATAATCTGTATATTGCGTTGTGTCAGTCCCGTAAAACACCTTTTTTTAAGTCCTGTCATCTCCTGGAAGAATTTTCTGCCAGAATGTAGGCTATTAGATGCAGACTCCTTCATAATACATTTCATTTCTTAATCATGCATTTTGAAGTCTTGTGCCACTGAAGTATATGTCCTCATTATCAGCCTTCAGTGCTGATCCATAATGCATCTGTGATTATGAAAATTATTCAACTTCAGAATTAAAGGCTTCTTGTAGCTCCTTAATGAGCTTAAATTTGTTTGTGCCCTGCTTTAGGCAGTTTTTCACATCCCATTCTTGCTATTAGCCACATATTGGGATTTTAATTTATTTTACCACTAAAAAGTCTGAATGTTGTTGATGCACTTCTTTTGCAGTTAAGTGGCATTTACCAACTCAGAGATCTAGTACCGATAACAGGGTTTTTCAGCTGAGACCAGAGCTTATCCCACAAGGATGGCATCCTTCCTTTCAGGTTTCAACAGTTTATTGTGGCTTTTCGGTAAGCAGCCCAGGACAGGGAATGAGGTTGGCAGGAAAACCCGAGCTGCTCGGGGGTCTCTGGCACCTCTCCGCTGCTGAGAGAGAATGAAAAGCTGCCAGCCTAAGAGGAAAAGAGAAACCTGCTGAGGCTTTCAACCTACCCCAGAGAGAGGTAGGAAACTTGGAAGAAAGAGAGGCGAAGCTGCAGTAGGCACATATAGGGGTTTACAAATAGGAGTAGGGTACAGACAGGACTGATAAGAAGGAGCAGAGAGCAGGGTTAATGGGCTGGGAGACAGGGCAACAGGATTTGGGTTTAGATTCAGGTTAGATATTAGGAAAAATTTCTTCACTGAGAGGGTTGTCAGGCATTGGAATAGGCTGCCCAGGGAGGT